>CM023959.1:10693322-10728706 GCA_013407115.1 Glycine latifolia
ATCGTCATCGTATCCGCACATACGATGTCGGTTTTTTGTAAATAACCATCTTCGTTTGTTTTTTTTAAAAGAAAAAAATATAAACGACGACGGTTTTTTAGAACAGTCATCGAAAATGGCCCATTTTCAACGATACGCATAACAACGACACCCAAACAACTGTCGTCGTATGGGTAAAATAACCATCGTCGTAGGCCTTTTTTCTAGTAGTGAATTTTGAGATATATTAATAATGTACACTCATTTCTTCATGAAAGTGGATGAATCTATTGAGCTGTCAATAAAACAAGCTATACTCATTGGTTAAAAAATTATCTTTTAAAAATTAATTACTTCTTAAACCATTTATTGCCATGAATAGTGTTAAATAAAATTAAAATTTATGATAAATTAATCAATCCAACCACTTTTATTGGTCTTTATGAATTAAAATAGTTAATTATTTTTTATATATAGGACTGAGGTACTATCATTTTTAAAATAAAAAATAATAATCTTAGAAAGAATATGCACTAATTGTGTAAATTTCATTGGATATATATATATATATATATATATTATTGACATAAATTATTCTATCAATTAGTTAGAAATTAATTAAACATATTTTTTTAAAAAAATAACTAGTATAAAAATAATATTTTAATACAAAATAATTCCTAATTAATGATGTATAATTTGTTTTAGATTTATTAATATATTTCAATTTTTATATATATTATATTTTATTACTGTTGATTAAAAATATCTCATTTTTATTACTATAATAGTGACAATAATACAATAATGAATAAAATATTTTTTGTATTAAACTATTGAATTATACATTTTTCTTTTACATTATATATTTCACTTCACTTGAATTACGCATTATATTGTTATCACAATTGTTGTCGTAATCCTAACAATGATGCAACCTCAACACCCCTCCACCTCATGTGATCGCCACCTAGAGGAATAGTTCATCGGCTTTTGTCCATCTTGTCTTCATGAACGCCTAATCATACTTGGATACACGTCTTTATCCTTTTTCCACAAGTCAGTGCTATCATTACCACCACCATTGTTGCATCCTTATCGCCCTTCCACCTCCTATGGCCACCATCTTGAGGAGCATTTCACTGGCTTCTGCCAGTCATGCATTCTTAAGCATGACACTTCATCCTCCATTGACAAGTGCCCTATTACCTCCATTACTTCTCCCAAAGCTAATTTTTGACCCTTCACCACCACGCTTGATGGTAACCACTTTCCCAGGTCTTCCTTCTTCACCTTCCAACCTAAGCTTCCCCGCATGAAAGTCTTTCCCTACTTTAAAAAATGAAGGGCTTTCTTGTGCCTTAGAGCCGCGATGAAAGTCATGTGACGTCATGCCCTATAGTACCCTCTTTTCCATTTTTAACCTTGATGACAAACTTGAAATTCTTATAAAGGAACCCAAAGTTGAAACACGCAACCTCGCTTCGTTTTCCATTATAGAACTTGAAGCTAATGCGGAAGTAGAAAAAACCCTAAAGGCGATGGAGGATCTCTTGGATATAGATTCTCAAGTGAAGAAGAGTTCTAGCCATGATTTGAAGGAATACATCTAGTTTGCTACATCAATTTTCAGGAAGAAGTTTCGAAAGTGGAGGCAAAAGCAGAATATGAAGAAATGTGAGTGAATTGACTAGCTAGACTACAATTTTGGAAGATTTAGTTTTCAATTTTAATCCCTATATTTTGCTAATTTATTATTTACTTGATTGGCATGATTTATAAGTGAAATTAAATTTAAAATGAAAATGTAAATTAAATATTTTTTGGGTGAATTTCTATGTCATTTTCAATAGTCAATTCAACCGAAATTAATAACATAATTAAAATACTAATTTTGGTTAGAGCAAACTTAATTAAGTCAAATTTAAAGTGAAAACTCGTGGGGAGTTCCCACACTTAACGTGTTTGGAAAATCTACAACTTTATGAGTAGTGGCAGATTCAAAAAAATTTCTTAGTGGGGGCAAGAAATAATTTCTAACAAATTCAATATGAAATATTTTTGGATCTGTCATTGAAGCCAATCCTTAATTAACAAAAAAAAAATTCTTACACATTTTTATGGAACAACTTCTACATTCAAACGAATCCTATATTCTCTTTTCACCAAGTATGATTACCTGTTAATAGAAACTTCAATATGTTGTTTTCTATTCATTAATGCTTGACAACTTCTCAAAGCTTGATTGTGAAAACCATCATATTCTCCAATATGGGTTTTCAACCTATCTTTTTTCTTTTTTTCCAATTTGAAAAATCGTCAACTGAAATTGCATCGAGATTTTTTTGTTCTCCAATGTCAAGTCTCATAAGATAGCAATACAAACAAAATGGAACATCTTTTGATACACTATATTCTAACCAATTGCTAAATTCCAAAAACCAATTAGGATTAAACTTTCAAAATAAAGTCTCAAATTGTCATTCTGGAAAATCATGCCTCTTGGTTGACTAGGTCCTTTTTGCAAATAAGGTCTTTGGATGTTATCCTAATCATTAGGATGATAACATTATATTTGTTTTCTCTCTCTCTTAGATTAGCAGGAAGATTTTTCAAATCAACTTCTAAGAATCTTTTTTTCGCAGATGAGTTTAAAGTGTTGTGGAATCCCTTTTTAAAAATTTCTTCATTTTTATCACACTACAAAAAAAAGCTGATTAAGGTAAAAAAGAGAGAAAAATAAAGCTAATCTCCCTATTGCTTGCAAATAAAACCCCTACACTATGTTAAGCCTCATCAATAATTTATATTATAAATTTGAAAAGAGCAAAAGAGTATTTCTTTTGATAAAAGTCTTACCACAATTTTGCAAAAATTGCAACTCTGCAAAGACCACAATGCTACCAATGCACACAACACACATATTTGTGAGTGAGACCATCATGATTCCCTAAACGTGAATAATTGAATAAGTTTAGGAATTAAATCTAATTAGATTTAGGAAAAATGAATAAAAAAAGTGTATGTGAGTGACAAAGTGATTTAGGGTGAGAGATAATGGTGTTTGACCGTTTTGAGAATTGGAAGGGTCAGAGGGAGTGAGGGACGATTCACATTGTAATCAAACATGTGTGATAAGTTACTAATTTAGTGTGTGAATTAATGTGCTCTATGAATGTGTGGTGTCTTTTTTATAGGGTTAGATGGTTTGGACTTGAACATGTATTTTTTGTATTAAATGTCTTATGTTTGTTTGGGCTTTGGGTTAAAAAAATCTAATGGGGGTAATATATAATTTTTATGGGGGCAATTTTTTTATATACATTAACAAATAAAAAAAATCTGGTAGGGACAATTGCCCCATAGCAACATACATGCATCTGCCAATGTTTGTGAGTCTTCGCAAAGTATTTCCCATAGTTATTCATGACATTCCAAACCAGAACCAAGCATGCCAATCACTCACATAACACTTCTATTACAAAACCTAGCTTTCAAACAACTCAAGCAAGCTCTTGATCAAGCGAAATCATAAAAAACTCACGAATCTCCAAAATTAGGGTTAAAAAAGTTTAAATGAGGGAATCATGAACAAGCGGAGACGAGCTTTGGGGAATGGGTGCCTCAAGATCTCCTCCTCATCTTCTTTCTTCCTTTTCTCTCTCTCATTTTTTTCTTTTCTCTTGCTCTAACTTTCCCTTTCTTTCTCTTCTTATAAATGTGTATGGGCTGATGGGCCTTAGAGCCCCCATCTAGGTCTTATTACCCCGTCCCTATAATTCTTATTACAAAGATAATATTGTTAGTAATACTATGTAATTGTAGAATATGATGTTAGTTTTATTCAAAATTATGCCATTAATAATTACTTTGAACAAAGATTTTGACATTTTTGTTTGCTTCTTATATTATAAGAATATATTAAAGGAGTTTAACTCAGTTAATTGAATAAGATGTATAAGTGTTGTAAATCCTCTAATATTGTATTCAATTTCTACGAATAAAAAAATATTATAAGAATACGCATTTAGTAAAAATTAAAAATGAGTGTTGAAAAAGATATTACATAGGTGTCAAAATAAGTTTTTTCTTTCTATAAATAGGATAAAATCACAAAATGAATAACAAAAAATTCTAAATCCACTCCCCCTCTACAATTTCTACACTCCCCTTCAACTTTAAATTTAAGTTTATTCCAAAAATACCCTTTATATTTTTTTATCTACCAAGAGACCAGTCACGCACACCCCCCACTAACATCTATAAAAAATGTTTTTAATTTTTGGCCAGTATGATTGGAAGAAGTACGCATGACTGTTACTTAGGTAGCTAAAAGGAGTTGATAAAAGATGACAGTAGTTTTGAAAAGATTTTAATAAAAAAAATAAGGGAGTGTTTATAGTAAAAAAAGAGTGTGGATTTAGCAAAAGCCAATGTATAACTCAAATATTTCCAACTAAAACTAGAACAGTTAAAATGGGTTCAAATCCATGGACTAATTTGGCCCACCAAAGGTTCAAAGGATCAAAAAACTATACAAAAGCTATAACTGATTGAGAAATTTGACCTGACCCATTTACAACCTGGCCTACTCGAGCTGAACCCGTGATGGGCTGAGTTGACCTACCTAGTCCACTTAAAAATAACCTAGTATTTTGTAATATTATCTTAAGAATTCAACGTTTTAGACTTTTAGTATTTCATAATATTATTTTAAAACTTCAAAGTTCAACATTTTTTACTTTAATTTTATTTATTTAGTGTCTTGTTCAAGATTATTTTATTCTAGACTATTATGTAAACATGAAATGCTTGTCATTTTTCTAAATTTTTGTTATTATAATTCTAGCTTGTGATAATGTCTTGTTGTAGGTGTGGTGTGTAGATAGTGGATAATTTAATTTAACTAATATTTTTTTTTTAAAAATGATTTTCTATTGAATTTTTCTTTTAAAAAATGACTTTTTTTTTTAATTTTAAGTGGAATGGCAGGCCAACCTATTTAATTAACTAACCCGTGGTGGGTCGAACCAAACCAAAATTTTTGAGACTCAATCTTAAGTGAGCTGAGTTGGGTTGACCTTTTTATGGGATGAGTTGAGGAAGGTTGGACTCAATAGACTGTGACTTGTTTTGACAACTATACCTAAAACCTTGTGACACATGTCCACAGCCATAACTCATCATGAACAATTCATAAATCAAAACCCCTGTTTGATGTCGTGAATGACTTGTTGTTGGTATAACAGTTCTTATATGCATGAGGTTTAGATGAAAAAGTGGTTTTCATAGAAGAAAAAGAAAAAAAGTACCCAAGAGAGGAAGAAGGAAAGGTGAGAAGAATATGAGGGGTGAAAAAAAAGGAACACGAAGCAAGAAGAAAGGGTGACAAGCCCAAGATAGGGAGAAGAAGCGAGTAGAAAATGGTAACAAAAAGTTATGGAAGTTAGAAGAGGTAAGTTGTAGGAACAAGGGAAGTTGTGATGACTGATTTTGATGGTCGATGCCATTTTTTTAATGGTGAGAGACTAAAGACTCATAGAATGGGAGATGCAAATAAAGTTTCTATACATTTTTGTTAATCCATGAACATGATCTATATAGACACATAGACCGATGAAAACTATACATCTTGACAAAAAAAATCAAAATTGATGAATATCTCTTTCGAAACAAACAAACGAAAAGGAAACGAAAAATAAAAACATGAATCATGAATCAATTAAGAATTTTCTATTTTAAACAAAAAAATTCCTGAAAAGAGTAAACTCTCCTTGGACTTATCCATCTTGAAAAAATCTCCAAACTTGAATACATGTACTCATTTTACAGGAAAAGCTACGTTGGTATCAAAAGTATGGATAAAAATGGATTAAACTTGGTAATCAAAACATCATTTTTTTCTTTCATGCTAGACAATTATCAAGAGAGAAAGATTAAAATGTATAATTTCTGCCTCCCAATTTGTTTTGTAAATTTGTAATTTTTATTTTTATTTATTTTTAAATTAAGTTATTTAATCTTTTATTTAAAAAAAATTGTAATTTTTGAAAAAGCTGACTGTTAAGTCCACCAACGTTGGCAGTCACTAAACGTTTTTCCTCACAATTAGACTTTTCTCTTATAATAAAAAATGGTAATGAAAATTAATCTTATGGTGGTTCTTCTTCTACAGTTGGATGATTGGGTGCTTCGTCGTATTTACAAGAAGGGCACGATCAAGAAACTACAACCAAGTAGTGATGTTGTTGTTAGCTACAAAACCAAATCCTTGGAGATCGAAGACAAGAAGCTGAAGATTATGAAAATGAGAAGTTTTCTTTCGTTGATGTTGTCGCCGCAATCGACGAAGACAAATTGCATGTATTTAGACCTGTCGGATTCAATCCCAAAGTTGCACACTGACTGGAGTTGTTCATAGTACCTTGTTTCTCTATCGAGGTGCAGATCAACAAGCCCATGTATAAGTAGTGGGAGAAAAGCCTTGAATTTCCATTATTACATATATGTCACAGTCAACAACAACTTCAAACAATTCTAGAACAATAATCAGATGTTGTCGTTGCAAGACATGTTCATTGTAGTTGTATACTAATTCTATGATTTAATTATATATAAGGTTAAAAACTTAAGATTAGTATATCATGCTAACAAGTTGAGTTGGCTCGATTTTGTTCCATATGTTGTTGAATCTTAATCGGTCAGGTAAAGACATAGATACACTCGCCCTAACCCATTCCACAAACACATTTATTGGTTAATGCTTCAAGCTTTCTCCTAAAACCCTTCTTTCTTATTTTTCTTCAATCAGTTACTTTTATGCAAAATTAGGAGTATTATGGCTACCATGTCCCTTTCCATGCTTTAAGTTTCAAGATTTGTATGGATTTTCTCAAGTGCCCAAATACACGGCCTTAGAACCTTTTCATTTGCAATTTCTGAACCCTATTCTAACAACAAAAGCTAAATAGAGTCATCTCGGAGCATTGAATGAGAAATCCGCTACGGCCACCATGGAAGATGTGGTAAGTTGACCATCATGCAAGAGGCTAGAGAATATTGTTGTAAGTTGTGGTTGTTAGGAATTTTGTAATTCCGAATTAATTAATTATTAATGTGTGCTACATATTATATTATCATTTATATTTGTTATTTACATTTACATGGACTTAATATAAGTTATCTAATTTAGTGAGTCCAATAGAATTTTAACAAAAAATTGAAATGAATTTAATGAGCATAAATCATTTTGGCTTATTAAGAGATAATGAGAATTCTAATAGGGTTAAACCTAAGTACAAACGACAATCCCATAAAGAATAAAGTAATTTGGTTGAGGAAGGTTATTAAACTAATTATTCGTGACCATTGTCAAAATTTCATTATGTTTGTTTGATTAAACATTATGGATCCATGTATTCCTAAAACCCTTCTTGATAATATGACGTAATGTGTTTGGTGCTCATATGATATTTTATATGATTTATTATAATTCAAGTATCAGAGTTCCCATTACTATTAAATTATTGGAATTTAAAGTTCTTTGATTCCTATTATACTCGGATCGATTAATTTGTTATATGAACCCTAATTTTATTTTAGGACAATTCATATAAATCATCGGTAAATTTAGATACTAGTTGACTTTTGGTTTGAATTGAGTGGCAATTTTTTTTGGCACCGCTTTCAAGTTTATGCACCAAGACTTAATCAATGATGTCACGTGTGATTACATATTGCTAGTTTTTTTTTTTTGGAATAAGCTTTGCGCATGCAGTCTTTTTTAAGGCTTACAAAAACTCTCTACGTTGGATACACGAAGTTGTTGTTCGTAAAGATTTGTTTCAGGAATTAATACATGATTTTTTTTTAATATGAAAACTTTCTACGTTGATACACTATATTTACTTGTCGTAATTTAAGTATAAATCAATGATAATGTTAAATATAATTTAAGCATATGATATTTACTTGTCATAATTAATGTTTTATATTTTTTTTGCTATCATGATTGGGTGTAAATTTAGTAATAACAACTTTTCCACATTTATTTGTATGTCTTTTACATTTTTTTATTAAATTGATTGACACAATATATTTTCAAAGTAATCCATATTATGAAATTTGATTGATTAAAATTACATAGATATTCGTATGAGATTATTTATGCAAATTGTGTTTGACCCAAAGGAAGACACAATTTGACCAAAGAATAACATACATGTGATGATAAATATGTGACAATTATGAAGTATTTTCATATGAATAATAGTCGATTCAAAGAAAGGCTATTATTTGACAAAACTAATTGTCAATATTTGATCATTGCATTGAGAATACCAATTACAAATTAATTTTTGTGTCAAAAGACTAGGAATTAATGTTGTGCTGAGTATCTTGTGATGAGTTTGTTATGCAAAATGTTTGCACATCTTGTTATGTGTGTGTGTGTGTGTGTATTATATGACTTGTTTGTTTTTGTGAGCATGTTATTGATTTTGTGTTCTCTATTTAGTTAATATTGCTAGTGTTGCATATGTATCTACTTAAGTGAATTCTATCTCAATGTTGGATGGGACTAAAGGTCTGGAAGAAAGTTGTAGAAATTGTTCTTGGTTGTATGGATTTGGATTAGCACTAAGGACAAAATGACCCATTCCACTCTAGAAACCTCTAATGAGAGAAAACTTGAGAAGTGGGATCGGTCCAATCGAATATGCCTTATGATCATAAAACACTCTATTCCAGAGGCGTTTCAGGGCTTTAATTCTGAGGGTCAAAGTGCAAAGAAATTTCTTGAGGAAATTGAGTAGTACTTTATCAAATATGAAAAGTTGAAGACGAGTAACCTTTTGGCGAAACTCATCTCCATGAAGTATAAGGGCAAGGGAAACATTAGAGAGTACATTATTGAAATGTCTAATCTTGCATCAAAACTCAAGTCACTTAAGTTAGAGCTTGGTGAAGACCTGCTCGTGCACTTGGTTTTGATCTCGCTTCCTCCACACGTTGGGCAGTTAAAAGTGATTTATAATACTCAAAAGGACAGATGGTCCCTCAATGAGCTTATATCTCATTGTGTACAAGAGGAAGAGAGGTTACAGAGAGATAGGACTGAAACTGCTCACTTGACTTTGACCTAACAGAATAAGAAAATGAAGAAGACTAAGGATGTTGTGGAAGGATCTTGTCAACAAAGGAAACAAAAGAAGGTTGAGGAATTTACTTGCTACTTTTGCAAGAAGTTGGCACACGTAAAGAAAGAGTATCCCAAGTATGCCACTTGGCATGTAAAGAAAGGTACATTTCTTACTTTAGTTTGTTCTAAAGTTAATTTGGCTTTTGTACCGAAGGATACTTGGTGGGTGAATTATGGTGCTACTACTCACATAAGTATGTCTTTACAAGGTTGTCTGTGTAGTCGATCATCAAGTGATGATGCAACATTCATCTTTGTGGGTAATGGAAAAAGGGTTGCAATAGAGACTATTGGAACTTTTAGATTGCAATTGAAGATTGAATTTTATTTGAATTTATTGGAGACTTTTGTTGTACCATTTTTTAGACGAAACTTGATTTCTATTTCTAGTTTGGACAAATTTGTATTTTCTTGTTCTATTAGAAATAATAAAGTTAGTCACTACCAAAATTCAAATATTGTTGGTTATAGTTCTTTAATTGATAATCTTTACATGCTTGATGTTGTTTGTTCCTATAGTGAAATGCTGCAAACACTACTAGAAAAAGGGCCTTTAACGACGCACCTTCTAAGACGGTTCCTCGAAAACCGTCTTAGAATTTGAGGCGGTGGCAATTTTGTAAATAATAAGAGATATACAAAGACGGTTTTATAATAACCGTCTTAGAAGGTGATGGTTCAAAAACGGTTTTGTTAAAACCGTCTTAAAATAAAATATATAAAAACGGTTTTAATATAACCGTCTTAAAAAGAAATATTAAAATAATATTCTCATTCTCACTCTCCATTCTCATTTTTATACTTAATTAAAATCTTCTTCTCTCTCTCTCAGTTCGTCGAAGGTAGAAGAAAATGGTCAAGGTTCCGTCGCCGGAGTAGGTGAACGAAGGTGGTAAACTCCTTCGACCACCATGAGTTGACGTCGACACCACCAGTATAATAACCTAGGTTTAATAAATAAAAGAAAAAGAAAGAAAAACTTGAAATTTTAATATTCCGTCAGAAAAAGCGTTAGCGACGGATTTTGCGACGAAATTAGCGACGGATTTTCTGGCGCGGTTAGCGCCAGAAGTGCTCCATAAAGCATATTTTCACTGGAATTTGGCGCGGATAGCGCCATAGTGGCGCGATCAGCACCAGAACGCGATCTGGACCACTATATATGATCATTTCACGCGATTTTTGGGGGAAAAACTGTTTCTCCTTCTTCCTTAAGCCTTTTCTGCCATTGATAAGCTTGGGAAGCTTCATATCTCCTCCATACTTCACCTAAACACTTGATAACCAACTAGGAAAGTGATTAGAACCTCGAGATGAGCTAGATCCTAGTTTCAATCTCTCGAAAAGATAACCAATCGGAGAAATCCCGTTCTCTAGGGAATATCCTCAGAGCTTGGATTTTGAGAAGAAAGGAGTGATTTCAGAGGCGTTCAAGCTTGGAAAAGCTATCCTCTAACCTTCCTCAACAGTCTAGAGGTAAGAAACTCGATCTTTAACCGATTGAATTGTGAAAATAATTCTTGATGAGTTTTGATGAATTTTGAATAAATGAGTGAGTTAGGGTCGAAACTAGGCTTGGATTCTGTAGAGATATATGCTCAGGAGGCTGTTTAGATGAATTTTAAGCTTTGAATCTTGAGTATTGATAAAGTTTAGTTTTGACTCTGACATCTGTATGAGCAGGAAGATTGATGTTATAATGATGAGTTTGAGCCTAGGTACCTTTACAAAAGATGATCAGGAGGCTAAATAAACGGTGAATATGTGTTGAAATAGCCGTTCTGATAAACTTGATAAGTATTGATATTTGGCCTGGCTAAGGAAATTGAATCCTTTGAATTGGCTTATACAGAGTTTTGGAAGGACTCTAGTATGTTAGATAGGCCAAGATAGATCCTGTTGAGGGTCTGTGAAGCGCCTTTGAGGTGATGAGGTCTGATAACTTTAAGATAGAAAACAGAGAGGTTGAAATGGAAAGAATCGCGTTTCTTTTCATTCTAACGGTCAAGAACCGTTATACAGTATTTAAATGCCTTGTAAGGTTAGGCTAGTTACTGATATATGCTTGTTGCCTTGATATAGGGCGTGACACCGAGGGTGTTGGTGGCGTAGACCACGGTCCAGGGATTGGACAGCAGAGCACTGCCTTGTCAGGTAAGCTCTTTGTTCTTGGGACTGTTCCCACTGCTGTGTTCCACCATACTCTGAGGGAGTGATGGTTACATTCATGATGCATGTGCATTGCATTGGTTATTACAGTATTCTCATGATGATATGTATGCATTATGCTATGCTTTGTATGTATGATTGTGTTCTGAATAGATCTTCTGGCCAGTAGATAGATATGGACCTCCCTAGGAGTAGAGCGCACCTCCTAGCTTGGTTTGCTCACGTAAAGGGTGATGATGATCCCTTAAGACCAAGAGATAGGTGGGCCTGTTGCGGATGAGACCTATTCTCGGAGGTACCATATATCGTGCATCCATGCGTAAGGGGTAGCTCCCGATGGGATGACACGGGGTGTGAGTTCCGGTCTCACACTAGATGCGGATGATGATGCATCTTTCTTAAAAGGGTGATGATGATCCCTTAATACCAAGAAATAGGTGGTCCCGTTGCGGTTGAAGCCTATTCTTGGATGTGCTATGTGTATGTGTATTGTTATGAGGGCCGGGAGGCCTAGTGATTGTGATACCTGTGATGTTGTGTGCCTTGAAAGTGAGCCAGGGGGAGGGAAAAGCCTCCAAGAGCCCTGAGCTTACTGAGATTTTTATCTCACCCCTGTTTGGGGATATTGTTTCAGGTGATGCTGCTGGCAGAGATGACAGGTCCCAGGGCGGGAGGTCCCAGGGCGGGAGGCCCCAGTAGGGACAGACTCTGTGTAGCTGTTGGGATAGTTTTTTGAGAGCATTGTGGCTCAGTTATTTTGTTATGTTATTGTTTTGTACCCCTACGAGGGAAGATATGCATGTGCATATATTTTGAGCCTGTATAGAGTATGTACAGAGTATACTGTATTTTGTACCCTCATGTGAGGAAGGATCTGTGAAGATCAAAGCACGTGGTGCTTATTCTTTTGTATAGACACTGTGAGTGTCTTGCTGATGTATATATCGTGTTATGTACATATGATTAACTCTCCTGGTTTATCTGCATTGATACTATAGTTTCATCTGCCGTTATTTTGAGTTATCTGGATCATGGAGACTTTTGTGATATCTTGGCATTCGTTTTTGTTACTTAGATGCGTACCATACATAATGAATCAAGGAATATGGTTTTGAAAACACTTTCGTGGTTGTAATTAATTGGTTTTATATTAATTACTGCGCTTATCTGATTAAGTAATATGTTAATACACCGGATGCATAAGGGGTGTTACAACCAGGCCTTCTTCGTCTTCGTACCTGTCGCGAGGTCGTCGACCCTGGCACTGGCCAATGGGAGAGGGTCGCAAGTCCGATGGAGGTCCTGGAGAAGCCTGCTTTTTTTCTTCTTCTCATTTTTATTTACAAAAATATCGGGATTCATCTTCTCATTTTGCCCCTTTTTTTCTTCTGATCTCCCAAATCAGAAACCCTAATCATTGTTTGGGATTTCAGGGGAAAGAAATTTAAACAGAGCACAAAGATGAAGGGTCTCTTCAACTCCAAGCCTCGCATTCCTACAGATGTAGTGCGCCAGACCAGAGATCTTCTGCTCTTTGTTGATCGCATCCCCGAAACCCGCAAAAGCAAACGTGAAGAAATAAGAATCTGGGTGATGTGTGGAATCACATGTTTATTTTGATGTTGTACCGCAATATTTTTTATATGACCTGAAATTAATTAAGAGATTTTGAGTGCTCTTTTGAGTAGTAACAGGCATGAAGTTACTGCTTGCCATACTGAGGGCTTTTTTGTTAATCTACTTGATATTTTTTCTTCCAGGACAAAGAGTTGTGTTATTGCTTTATCTATAATCATTTTCCAAGTTTACAATAAGAGGTAATGATTGCTGTTGAAACTCTTGTTGCAAGTTATATGGTTAATGTTGCATGACTTTGTTTTGTTCTAATTGTTTTCTATCAAAAACTGCTGAAAACTTAGAAGAAGCTTGTTTCCTTTCTTTTAGTTGTTTTGCAAAGGATTTTTAAGCATGCTGAAATATCTTAGCTCTTTAACTTACTCATCCTTTTCAAGATCTGTTTATGCTGAAACATTATAGAGAGAATATGTAACAAATTAGCTCATGGAAAAAGATCATTTTCTCCTAATTTGATTTTTGTGTCTGATTATTTAGAATAAAGAAATTATTAACACTATTCTGAGCATTTTTATTTCCTTTCCTATAAGCTAAAGCATTTTCAAAAGTATTTGAACTTGGTGAGTGGATAAACATGGAAGGGAAGTGATGATGTCTTTGAATGCTTGTTTGGACTGGCTAGTTGTTTAGAGCTTTCATGGATTTGGGAATTGTTTGAGACCTGTGTATTAGACAAAAACTTATTTTTCCAGTTTAAGTTGTTTCAGTGTAGAATATATGATGCATGATCTGCCATTGATTTTGTTTTACTTTTTGTGTTTCTTAAAGTTATCAAAATTGTGTTCTCTAATAATCTAGAATAATAAATAATAAACAAAATCTGTCTACCTGTCTCCTTTGCTTTTCTCCTGGCTGACTCAACTCGTAAGTCTTAGCTAGATTCTGATTATGCTATTTTATGTCAAAAAAATATTTTTTGTGCAGACGCATAGAAAAGAGTTGAACAAAACTCCAGCTGATCAAGGTTTGTTTGTTGCCACTGAGCAGCCAATTCTTTCTGTAGTTGACCCTCTTCCTTATGGAACTAGTCATGTGGTAAGTAAAGTCTATATTGGGATCTTGAGTAATTTAGAGAAGTTACACTAGCTTGTGTACTGATTTATTTTTTGTTTCATCTAGCCATTTTAATTCACTTTTTGATATAGTGAACATTTGAGACCTATATAATATCTATTTTGTGTTTTTTTTGTGTGTGTAAGAGAGAGATAGAGAAACTGAGAAAGGGAGGAATATGCCTTTTTATTATTGTTTAAATTTAAATTGGAAATCCTTTTTTTTTCTGTCCTGAGAGAGCAATGACACCGAAATTTTACTCTGGTTAGCTTGTTAGAATTGTGCCATATATGCTCTTAAGTTCTGTCAAATAACTTGAGCATGACTGTTTTAGCTTAGTAATCAACATTGAGACTAAGCACAATTATCAATAGTGTGGACAATGGAGCAGCCATGAATTGCTACTAAGTTTGAATAGCAGCGTGTTTTTTTAATAGCAGGCATGGCAGCTGCAATTGTGACCAAAATGGCAGCTATAGTTGTAGCTAGAGTGAGGTTTTTCAAAAACCCATTTTTTCCTTAAAACATTGTTTTTTTTTGTGGGCTTTTTTTGGGGAAGGGGGGGGGGCAAAGTTGAGATTTCCTTCCCCTTTTTTAGAATGCAAAAAATTCCCTAATTGGATGTAGTTTCCCATGCTTCCATCTCTGAACTCTCAACATTAATTTCTTGCAGTTTATAAACCTCAAGTAAAAAAAAGGAGAAAAATAAAAAAAAATATGATAAGTAAAAATACGAGATAAATATAAGAAATCATAATTAATCTTAACAGAGCTTATTGCCTGTGAATTTACCTTCCAAAGTGGAGACTTGTCACCATTAGAATGTGGTTTAAAAATATATTAATGTGTATCCTCTGCCACTTTTATTTTATTGCTTTTATGCCATTTGAGTAGGATAGTTATTCTTTGTCATTGTATTATGAAAAGTTTTATTTTCATATTTTTTTAATGGTTGCTTACTGTTCTGATATTGCCCTGGATTGCCAGGTATTGCGGAAAAAATATCCTCAATTTGGCCAGCTGCATAATAGAGTGTTCATGCAACAGGTTTTTAAGTTCCATGCTAATACATTTCTGTCATATTCCTTTTCTTCTAATGTCATTTTTTTCTCTTGTAAATGCCAGTATGTTGGATTTATTTAGGAAAATATGGAGAATGAACTTTTTATTTAGGAAAATATAAGAGTTAATTATGAATAAATATATTTGACATTTTAGAGGTAAATAATGCTTAATATATTTTATTTACTTAGTAAAATATTGGATTGTTAATATATTTTGTGATCTAATTAGAAAATACCCTTACTGTCATTGCATAATATGTTATGAAGTGTTACTCTATTTACTATTTTGATAGCTTATTACTATTTTTCAGTTTCCATAAAAGTCTATCATGTGCCCTGGTAAACTAAAATTAAATCTTGCAGGGAGATGAACTATAGTGAAGCAAGGTCCAATACACATTATAGGTAATGTGTTATTCACTCTTCTTTTCTACTTATTCTTCCTTTTTTTTTTATAAAAAAAATGCAGCCAATTTTACGGCACCTAATTGAGAAACTTCATATATGTTCCATTGTAATTGGTTTATTGGCTAAGATTATAGTCATTTACCCGATACAACTCTGCTTTTTCTGTAGCTCAACTTGTAAACAATGTGAAGTTGAAGCTATTGGAATTTACTTTGACTTGCCCATCAAAATTGGCACACCAGGCAAGTAAAGGTGCTTCTAAGTATCCTTTTTAGTATTCTTTATGCTCTTGAGTCTCATTTTTTATATTGTTTTAGTTTTGTACACTATAACTTGATTGAAGTAATTGGCAATATAACTAAGTAATTTTATTTTGAGTGATCTTTTTGTACACTTTGACTTGGTTGAAGTGATTGGCACTCCTATAAAAGAAGTTTGCAAAAATCCTACATGTTTTCTCCTCTATTTCTTTAGTTTCTTAGTCTCTATTTTGTTTTTAATTCATTTTGCTCTTTGTTACAAGGTCTCTTGCGGTACGTGGTTGTTTTGGAAGGCAAGTTGGTTTGGAAACGGTAAATAGTTAAATAAAATTCTTCTCTAGCAATGGTTGTCCCTTAACTTACAACTTTGTCTCTTAATTTTTTAGTTTGTCTTTATTGATGCCCAAATGATTTGTATTTGTCATTGTTTGGAGAGACCCCTGCATTGTAAGTATCTTTCCCCATTTCCCTTTTATTTTATACTTAAGTTCTTATAATTTATATTTTGGTATGATCTAAATTCTACTTATTTTTTTTGGATAGTTTACTTAATTTAAGTAGATTAATTATTGCTGGGAGCAACATCCTCCTGTGATTGGATAGGATGCTTTTCAATGACTGTGAGCAAAACAGTAATGACTACCTCTTGGCAATATCAGGTATGACTAACATTAATTTCTTATCCACTTTATTGTTATAAATTATAATGATATTTATTTGTGTTTCATTGTTTGTGCTCTTGCAATCTTGTGCTTATCCACTTTACTTCTACTGGCTTTTTCATAACACTCAAATTTGCTCCATACATTCTAATATAAAGCATGTTTGTGTTTCAGCTTTTGAAGTTGCATTTGGATTTTGACAGTTCAACAAAAGCAACAACTCCAAAATCTTGTACAGACACTAGAAAGAAAACTAGTGCTTTGTCTATGCGCTGTAGTATTTTTGCAAGTGCTGCTATTGGTCTACTTAAAGCGCTCCAAACAGCGATGTGTTGCCAGTTTGGTTAGGCAAAAAAATAAGCAATAAACGCTTTGTGTATATTTTTTTGTAGAAGACTATGTATTTGACATGAGGAGAAAACAAATATTAATTTTTTATGTTTCACTTGACTTGACTAATTGTAGGTTATTTTATATTCTCTACACATTTAATAATATTTCTTGTAGTTGAAATTGAATTTTTAATATGGTGTAGACAATAATAATGCAGTTGAAAAAAAAAAGGATCTAAGATGGTTGTACACATAACCGTCTTAGAAGGGATATTAACAAATAAAAAATATTAAAATAGAAAGTAAATCCAAATCTAAGACGGTTATAAGCACTAACCGTCTTGAAATGTCTAGATACTAAGACGGTTTCATGAATAACCGTCTTTGAAGGTGCTTAAAAAATTAACAAAAATTAAAAATAAATAAAATAAATCACAATCTAAGACGGTTATATGCACTAACGTCTTAGAATGGCTACATACTAAGACGATTGTAGCGTATAACCGTCTTAGAAGGTGCCTAAAAAATTTTAAAAATTAAAAATAAATTAATAAAAGCCAAATCTAAGACGGTTATACACAGAAACCGTCTTAAAATCTTTACATACTAAGACGGTTGTACGCTACAACCGTCTTAGAAATTACTTTAAAAAATTAAAAAAAAAAACAAAAAATTTTCTAAGACGGGTGTACAACCGTCTTTGTAGGTCTCCCCTTACAAAGTCGCTCGATACAAAGACGGTTGCGGAACCGTCTTTGAAGGGCTAAAACAACCATCTTTGAAGCCCTTTTTTGTAGTAGTGAAACAAGTTCACATGGTACAAAAAGAAAATTGAATGAGAATTCAGCCACCTTATGGCATAAGCGCTTAGGCCATATCTCTAAGTAGAGAATTCAAAGACTTCTGTCAGATGAGATTCTAGATCCCTTGGATTTATCATGCTTTGAAGTTCGTATTGAATGCATAAAGGGAAAACGAACAAACATAAGGAAATTAGGTGCCGAAAGAGCTAAGGACATCTTAGAACTAATACATATAAATATTTGTGGTTCTTTCCTTATTGCTTCTTGGAATGGACAATAATATTTCATTTCATTCATAAATTGATACTCTAGATATGGTTACATATATTTCATACATGAGAAGTCCCAATCCCTAGACATTTTTAAGACCTTTAAGGTTGAAGTTGAATTTCAACTTGGAAAGAAAATTAAGACTGTCAAATCTTACCGTGGTGGTGAGTACTATGAAAGATATGATGGATTAGGAGAACAACGTCCAAGGCCTTTTGTGTTTTTCCTAAAAGAGTGTGAAATTGTTTTGCAATACACTATGTCGGGAAAACCTAGCATGAATGGTGTAGAAGAATGAAGAAACCAAACTCTTAAGGATATGGTTAAGAGTATGGCTAGTCATTCTTCTTTGCTAGAGTCACTTAGGGGAGAAGCCTTAAAGACTGTAGTTTATATCCTTAATAGGGTGACAAGTAAAGTAGTTAACCAAACCTCTTATGAACTTTGGACAAGCAAAAAGGCAAGCATTAAACATTTGTACATCTGGGGTTGGCTAGTTGAGGCATGGCCTTATAGCCTACATGATAATAAAATTGGACTCAAGAACAATTAGCTATTACTATGTTGGTTATGTTGAACGCTGTCAAGGCTATACATTTTACAATCCCACTTGAAGATAGTAAACTAGGAGATACCCTAATAGCTAAAGGAGATAAATTCAGTCTCAAAGAATTCCCCAATATTGACCTTGAAAGAATAGAGATGAAAAAGATTCTCTATTCATCAGTAGTAGAAAGTTTGATGTATGCTTAAGTTTGTAATCACTCGACATAGCTTTTGTCATAGGAGTTATGGGCAGATAATTGAGTGATCCTAGAACGCAGCACTGGAAGGCAGCAAAATGTGTGATGCGTTACTTGAAGAGAACAAAAGGTTACATGCTCACTTCAGAAGTCTGAGAATTTAGAGATCATTCTGATTTTGTTCGATGTTAAGACATCAAACGCTCCACATCTGGATACATATATATGTTGGCTGGAGGAGCTATCTATTGGAAGCTGCTAAATAGACTCTCATAATTTCTTCGACCATGACCATAAAGATTGTTGGTTGTTTTGAGGAATCCAACCATGGGATATGGTTGAAAAATTGTCATTGGTTTACGTGTGATCGATGGAATTGAAAGATCATTGAGGATTTATTGTGATAATAAGTCAACAGTTTAATACTCAAACAACAATAGGAGTACAACCAAGTCAAAATTCATTGACATTAAATTTTTGGTTGTTAAGAAAAAAGTTCAAAATAGACAAATTTGCATAGACATATAGGGCTCGATTCCATGCTAGCTAACCCACTTACTAAATGTTTGGTACCTAAATTTTTTCAGCTCATATGGGTGTAGTTCCTAATAGTACCTTAGTTTAGTGGGAGTCCTATTTATGTTCTATATCCTATGTTTTTCATATACTTGTACTGTTTGGATTTTCTCCATAAACAAAGTTGATGCTTATCATTATATTTTGAGCTTGTTTTGTATGCAATATTTATATGTTGCATTAGGATTAATCTCTATAAGGAATAAAGTTTGGACTAGTTGGAATAAACATGATTAAGAAAACATTGCATGTAATTTTCATGTAATTTATCCATATTTGATCTATGTCATCAAGTGTGAGTGACAATGGCGATCATTGTGGCTCAGTCACATTAGGTTGTGATGAAAACCATAGTGGTTCCTTATTGTTATATGAGATGGACCAAATTGTTCAAAGATGAGTCTTAAAGTTAATAACATATAGTTGCGTGCCTAAAGAATTTTATGGTATAAATGTCTGAAGTTAATATGAAGCCTAAGTGAGAGATTGTTAGGAATTTTATAATTCCTAATTAATTAATATGGGCTATATAATATTATCACTTATATTTGTTATTTACATTTAGATGAGCTTAATATAAGTGATCTAATTTAGTGAGTCCATTAGACTGCCAACAAAAAATTGATATCAGCTTAATGAGCGAAAACCAGTTTGACACATTAGGGGATAATGAGAACCCTAATAGAATTAAAACCTTATTTGGTTTATAGAAGTCATTAAACCAATTGTTTGTGACCATTGTCAATATTTCGTTGTATTTGTTTGATCAAACATTATGTATCTAGGTATTCCTAAAATCCTTCTTGATAATCTGACATAACGTGTTTGATGCTCATATGATATTTTATATGGTTGATTATAATTCCAACCGTGACAACATCACAACTTGATATTGGTAGATATATTCGTTAAAAGTGGCTCATATGATTTGAACAAGTCAAATATAAGAAGGGCTAAAAGATAAGTCTGTTTATTAGTATTCTGATTAGTGGGAGATTGTTGAGGGACCATATAGTAACTTCCTTGATGGAAGCAGTTAAAAAAGGACTAGGATAAAACCCTTCATCTTTGCCCGTTAAGAAAAGGTTTTGAGTTTTTGCCATCAAGAATTGAAGAGGGCACCTAGAATAAGTCTGTTTATTAGTGTTCTGATTAGTGGTAGCTTGCTGTCAAAAGTCATTTTGCATAAAGGGTTCTTAGTGAAGAATTTTGTTATTAAGACTTGTCGTCATCAACCATGGACAAAGGTTAGTGTCCTCATCATTGTTTACTAAATGTGAAATTCATGAATTCTTAAATATCCTATTCATGTATGTTATTGATGTGATTGTTATTGAGTATCAAATTACATTGTTGTTTACATGATTTATTCATGTTATTGATGTGACTAATGTTTATATATATCTCATTCTGTATCAGATCTAAAGACATGATATCTCATTTGTTTTTGCTAATTGTTTGTTTTAAAAAAGTTTGTGAAAAATTGTGGATATTTTATATGGCATTTACCAACCTGATAGTGAAATAGCCCATAGTATAAGAAAAATTGAGAATTAAACCAAAATTTAAAAATTTAAAAATATATGAATTAAATATCTTTATTTTGAAATAATTGAACTAAAATTGTGAATTTTTAAATTAGGAAGATCAATTGTCTCTATTTTAAAATAGAGACTCTAAAATTACAAATTAAACAAATTAATAGAGGAACAAAAAATTAATACTATGTGTATCTATCTTACTTTATATTAAAATGATCTAAATAAGTTTTGACTAATACTATGTGTATTTATCTTACTTTATATTAAAATGATCTAAATAAGTTTTGACTGATAATTTTCATATAACAATGTACATTTATCTTTATTTTTAGAAAAAATACTAACTTATTTTTTCAATTTTCTTGAAATTTTTAAAACTAAATAATCATTTTTTAAATTTCAAAATTTCTAGACATCTATGTAATATTTTACTTCATTAAAATATTTAAGGATAAATTTTATTTAGATACATTGACAATATAAATGTAATTTTTTATATTGCTATCTAATTATAAATGGCCGTGTATAAAATTATTGAATTTTATAATAAATACATAAAAAATTAATATCATTTTAATATATTTTTAAAATCTAAGATTATTTTTAACCTTTAAAAAAAGATTAATCTTAATTGATTGAAAATGTAATGTTTTTACATTAAATATATATAAAAAATATATCTTGAAATATTACCATGAAAAGAAAATTTATAATTATTAAAATTAGAATTACATTTAAATATATTTAAAATATAATTATGTATTTAAGTTTATTTCAAGCATTTTAGTAACATTGATTATTTCTGTCAAAAAAAGTTACATTGACTATCTTTTTAAATTTTACTTTAAATGCCATTTATTATTGTTCATTTTTTGTAATAAAAAAGTCAAAGTATAATTCGTAGATACGTTATAAGAATTAATAACATATTGAAAGATAGTAATAACTAATATTCTATTTGATGTAGTCAGATGCATTTAATAATACAATATAAAAGAATTAATATATATGAAACATACTCTAGAATATATCCTATAATAAATGCTAAACTTCATTTAAGAATAAACACAAACTAAAACATTCAGATATATTAGAAGAAGAAACAGCCAAGATTAAAAACAAACAAAATGAATGGAGAACAACAAGAAGGTATCCAATGAAAAAAGTGTTTTAAATTATGAAAAATCATTATATATATTCTGGTAAAAAGTTTCTTATTATAATTAACAACGCATATATCATTTGTTTGACAACATATTTTTTTTACATTAACAACGCATAAAGTTTAAAATCTTTAAATATTATCGTCAAAAGAAAAGTTATACTAATTATTAAAATTAGAATTAAATTTAAATATATTTAACTTATAATTATATATGTAAGCTTATTTAAAAATATTAACATTTATTATCTATTTAAATTTTATTTTAAATGGCAATAACTAGAGTTCATTAAAAAAAAAATAGTAAAACTATCAATTCATAGATAGGTAAGAATAATTAATAACATAGCAAAAGAAAGTAATACTAATATATTTAACGTAACATACATTTAATAACACAAGATAAAAAGTATTAAGTTTAGAATATATTTTATAATATTTTTTTATCCCATATGAATTAAATACAATAATAAAGAGTTTACAGTACTTACATGTCCTACTCAACCAAGTTAGCTAAACTCATATATTCTATAATCTAAAAAAATATTTATAATAAATGCTAAACTTCATTTAACAATAGATAGAAACTAAAATATTCGGATATATTAAAAAAACCACTAAAAAAGGGAGAATAACAAGAACAAGAAGACACCCAATGAAATAATAATTAGAACTGTTAAAAAATAATGTTAAATCATTACATATATCTAATAAAATGGTTTTAATCGAAATTAATTTAATCCCACATATTAATTATTTTTAATGTTCTATTTTTATATTAAATTTGGTTTAATTAATCTTTAAAACACTCTGAATGCTTTTCATTTAAATAACATTATTTTTTAAAAAGAAAGTTAAATGTTGTAAAAATTAAAGCACTGGATTATGTAAATTTCATTTTCTATTTTAGTGTTTTTATTTATTATATTTATGAGTTCAATTTTTATATATTATTAATATAAATTTATTATTCTATCAACTCATTTGAAATGATTTTAAATTAAATAAAAAATATAAAAATAAATATATTAATGCATAATAAATAGTAATTAATGATGCATGTTTTTTTTTATATTTTTAGTATGTCTAAATTTAATTTATATTATATTTTTGTTACTATAATAATGATAGCAATATAATAAGGAATAAAATAATCCTTGTATTCACACATTGCTTCTAACTTAAAATGACACCACTACATGTACACCATCTACCCAACCTCTAATCACTACCATTGTTGCAACTCCAACAAAGTGATGCATCCTCATCGCCCCTCCACCGCTTGTGATTGTCACCCTGAGGAGAAATTTACCGGCATTTGCCCAAAATGCCTTTATGAACGCCTAGCTATAATAGAGCAAAAATCTTCCTCCACTTCCTCAACTGTCATCGTTGCCCATAAACCTATTTTCCAACCTAAGCTTTTCCGCTCTACATCTTTCCCTCTTTTTAAAAATGAAGGCCTATCTATAGCCTTTGAGAAGCAGAGAAAATCATGCAAAACTCATCGCTCCTTCTCCACCTCTTGTGATCGTCACCCTGAGGAGGAATTCACTGGCATCTGCCCAAAATGCCTTTATGAACGCCTAGCCATACTAGGGCAAAAATCTTCCTCCTCCATCTCCAAGGCCCCTTCTTCATCAACTATCATCGTTGCCCATAAACCTATCTTCCAACCCTTTGCTACCACATTTAGAGCCAACCTGCCTCCCATGTCTTCCTCCTCCTTCTTCCAACCTAAGCTTTTCCGCTCTACATCCTTCCCTACTTTTAAAAATGAAGGCCTCTCTAGAGCCTTTCAGAAGCAAAGAAACTTATCCAAAGTTAAAACGTGCAATTTTTCCTCCTCTTTCATTTTTCATGAAGATCAAGAAGATAACCTCTTCATTCATGACGTGATTGAAGTAAAGGAATCACCAAAGCCGCAACCAGAACCACAAGTGACCAATATTGAGCATAGAGTTCAAGAAATCGTAGAAGAGGAACTAGAGAGAGAACTTCAAGTTGACGTGGAAGCGGAGGAGACATTACCGGCAATGAAGGACCCCATGGATGTGGATTCGCAAGTGAATAAGAGTTCTAGTCATTATTTGAAAGGGTGTTTTTGGTTTGTTGCATCAATTTTTAAGAAAAAACAAAAGATTAAGAAGCATGAGTGAACTGGTCAATAGTTTTCAGTATTGGAGAGGCTAGTCACACAGCATTCTCAATAGGCTTAGTTATAGATTATAACCCTTGTATTGTGTTCTAGTTTCTTATTTAATTGGTAGATATCACCTATATGTAAAAACTTAATTTAAAATATAAAATTTAGATTAAATATTTTTTTATGGTGGATTTTATGTAAGTTTAAGGTGTTAATTCAACTAAAATTAATTACATAATTTAAACATTTAATGTTAGTCATATTAGTTTTAATTTAGAGAGATTTGAATGAAAAACTCTTTTGGAATTTAAATTAAGTTAATTATGATTATTCAAGTTCTTACAAACTAGGACCAAGATGGTCTTCTCACATTTAAAAACTATGGAATTATTTAAAAAAATATTATATATTGGAATATAATGATATTTTAGAATTTCGGTAAAAAAAATATAAGTTAAAATATCTTGGAATTGATTTTTGAACTTAAGAAAATATTATTGGAAATTTGGCTAATTAAAGAAGTTCAATATTATTTAATCGTATAGTTTTATATGGAAAATACATATTAGAATATTAATTGAATAATTAATATTTTCAAGTGGAACCTTAAAGAATTTCGTTATATATAAAACTTAATAATACATGTTTTACATGTAAACGACGATTTAATCACGTAATTTTTAAAACTTACAAAAAAAAAATTGTCCAGACCTTTATTAAGTGGATTAAAATTATGTAATGTGGTATAGTTGTTGGGATCTGAAGTGGACTATATTGCCCGTAACTTGATGTTGTGAGACTCAAGTACAACGTTGTTGGTTTTTTCTCCTTATTAAGGTTGAAGGTTAAAAGTTTGAGAATATTCCTTAAGACTCCAAATTAAGCGTCATTCTGGTTGGCCCTAAGTGGAGGATCACAAGCTGGGTTACAACAATATCTTGGTTAATTAATGACCTTTTTGTGGCCTAGTGTATCGTTTTCGTGGCCTTAGAGACACACTAGATTAGGTTGATGTCCACTTAGAGGAAATTTAAAACGGAGACACACACTGTAGTGTTCGACAAGTAGGAGAAGGCTGTAGGAGGCCAGATTTTTTACATTGAGGATATACAAACGTGAGAACCCACAGAATGTTGGGGCTATGAAACCTACTTAGGGTATTGTTGATGATATTTTTTCATGTTAGGGGACATAACTGACCAATCCCTCAAATATAAGATGTTAACTTCATTGAGTAGAGTCGCTCAAATATTTTACCAAGATTTCTGACAGAATACTAGACTTGAATTGCCAATGCAAAATCAAAATCCCTAAAAATAAAGGGATTGTTACCTGCAATATGATGAGGACAGAGGGTGCAGCGACAGCGGCCGGGAAACACCAGCACACAGAGTTGAGACGAACCACTAACAAACGACACTGCAAACAATGGTGGTGGCACGCGTCCCTGTTCTGTTTTGTGACTGCGCTGCAAACAACAGCGGAGGTCAACGGTGGTTGACGGCTTGGCGTGACAAGGGTGACAGTGCAGTGATGGTAAGGGTAGAGGCTCATGGTACGCGACAATGACAGTGCGGTTTGGCTTGCATTGCGCAAGGCTGACAAGAAGCAAGTTAAACTTTTAAGTTTTAACCATTCTAAAAACAGTTTTTTATATCAGTTTTCTGATAACTGTTCAAAAAAGATTTCTTTTAATTACAAAATTACTACCGTATTTTTTTTAAATAGTTTTTGTATAACTGACCTAATTAAAAATCGTTCTAAAATGTGTTTTTTAAACCATCGTAGCGTTGAGTTTCATCTGAATGTGGCGATTGTTTTGTAATTACTTATTTGTTGATGATGTGACTGAAGTATTTGTATATGTTGATATATCTTAATGTCTACACCGCCTTGTATTCATTTTACTAATGTAGTACCTATGTCTGCATGCCTACCTTTCTTGTTTGTGTTTATGCAATAATATGCCACTCACATCACAGGAGTAGATGGCGCATCAAAGGATTAGTCTGTGACTTTATATGTGCGAGACAAATCATTGGTATGTAGTCGACATCTTGACCCCTGAAAAAGATTATCTTGAAATCTCTCAGACTGGGTGGTTTACTGGTAGGTTTAGAAGAACAATATCCTTTTTCAAACTCTTAATCAAATTTCATTGCCTTTTCACCTTGATATATCTAGCTTCCATATTTGGACCGTACCATTCCAAATGTTTGTATCACAAACGCAATGGCATTTCTAAGGTACATAACGGTGGAGCAATCCTTGTTTTATTCTCTTTTGGCCTTTTTTTTTTTTACCACAAGTACCATCCCTGAATGTTTGGTTTTATACCGCGTCGGGTCGCGCTGGCAATGGCGTTTACCAGATTGTATAGCTACCAATTTGTACATTTATTCTTGAACATTTAGAGGAGTATATGTTTAATTTTATTTTTATTTTTATTTTTATTAAAAGCACTTGCTAAGTGAAGCCTAAAAAGGCTTGCGAAAAGAATACTTGAAATATGTTGGTGTGTAGTTAAGGACTAGACATAGGCACATAGCATTAGGTTATGGGGTGAACTAGGATATAAAATATTTAGTATTATAATGTTGAATAATAATAAATTTAATTTAGGTTCATTGGACTTAGTTGTTAAATTGTCCAATATTTAGAAATATTCAAGAGGTGTTTAGTCCAAAATCTAGAATAATCTACTCTAGATATCTTCATAAAAATATCTAGAGAATAGTTGTATCTAAAAATTACCATCATAAATATCTAGGCTAGGAGAGTGTGTGGAGATTTCTAGAGAATGAGTTGTAGTCATTAGATGAGAATTGTGTTGGCACAATCCTAGCCATTGGTTAAGAAGGTGCTACTAGTATAAATATGAGAGTTCTCCACTATTTTGTATCAAGCCAAAAGAAAAAGAGTTGTGTAATAATAAAGTGTTCTCTTCCTCCAAATCTTTCTAAATCTTTTCATTTTCTCAAATATCCTCCTTTCAACAAAGTGGTATCAGAGCCTTAAGATCATTTTGTTAGAAAGAAGACAAGTAGCAACATGGTTCCTTTCCAATTCCATATGCTCACCAAGAGTAACTATGATAATTGGAGTATCAAGATGAAGACCCTCGGATCAAAAGATGTGTGAGAAATAGTAGAGACAGACTACGATGAGCCAAAAGAATGTGGAAGATAGAAGACACTAAATAAGGACAAGAGGACAAAGAAGCTAAAGAAGACGCTTTATGGGCTCAAGCAAGCACCATGAGCTTAGAATAGTCAAAATGACAAGTACTTCCAAGAGAACGGTTTCATCAAGTGTCCTCATGAGCATGCATTATATGTCAAAATCAAAGATGAAGATATTCTAATTGTATGCTTGTACGTCGATGACCTAGTCTACACTCGAAACAATCCAAGCATGTTTGAAGAGTTTAAGAAAGTGATGAAGAAAGAGTTTTAGATGACTGACATTGGACTGATGACATACTACCTTGGCATTGAGATCAAGCAAAGCGAAGAAGACATTTTCATCACTCAAGAAGGTTATGCAAGGGAGATGTTGAAGAAATTCAAGATGAAGGATTGCAAGCCTATCAACACCACAATGGAATGTGAAGCCAAGCTATCCAAGTATAGTGATGGAGAAAAGATTGATACAATTAACATCTTTTAAGAGCTTAGTAGGAAGCATGCGCTATTTGACATGCACGAGGCTTGACATTCTCTTTACTATTGAGTTTGTTAGTCGCTACATGGAGTCTCCAACTACCACACATTTGAAAGCTGCAAAGAGAATTCTTCGTTATATTAAAGGTACTATTGACTTTGGCTTGTTTTAATCACCATTTAATGATTATAAACTTGTTGGATTTAGTGATAGCAATTGGGCTAGAGACTTGGATGATAGAAAAAACATCATTGAGTTTGTGTTCTTCATGGGAGATATTGCTTTCACATGGATTTTGAAGAAACAACCTATTGTTACTCTGTCTACTTGTGAAGCCTAATATATCGCTACTACATCATGTGTCTGCCACGCTATTTGATTAAGGAATTTGCTGAAGAAGTTGAATATGCCACAAAAGGAATCAACCAATATTTATGTTGACAACAAATCTGCAATAACATTAGCAAAGAATCCAGTCTACCATGGTAGAAGCAAGCATATTGATACACGTTATTATTATATAAGGGAATGCATCGCAAGAAAGGAAGAAAGGAGGTGCATATAAAGTATGTGAAGTCTCAAAACAAGCTACAAATATCCTCACCAAGCCACTCAAGAATGAAGACTTTGTCAAGATGAGAAGATTGCTTGGATTTACAAAAATCAAGTTTAAGGGGGTGTTGAATAATAATAAACTTGATTTAGGTCCATTGGACTTAGTTGTTAAATGATCCAATATCTAGAAATATCCCAGAGATGTTTAGTCCAAAATCTAGAATAATCCACTCTAGATACCTTCATAAAAATATCTTGAGAATAGTTGTATCTAGAAACTACCATCATAAATATCTAAGCTATGAGAGTGTGGAGAATTCTAGAGAATGATTTGTAGCCATTGGATGAAAATTGTGTTGGCACAATCCTAGCCATTGGTTAAGGAGATGCTACTAGTATAAATAAGAGAGTTCTCCACCATTTATATCAAGACAAGAAAAAAAAATTGTGTAATAATAAAGTATTCTCTTCTTCCAAATGTTTCTAAACCTTTCATTTTCTCAAATATCCTCCTTCCACTATATAATACATTCAAATAATATATCATTAATTTAGATTGTGCTTTTGAAAAGAAACATTATTGCAATAATCATAGTTCTTGGATAGTGCTTCCATAAATACATAACTTACATGTTTTAAAATAAATTAAATTAGTGAAGATAGAAATTTCTTAAAAAGCACTATGGTTTTCATATTGAGATGACATTCTTTTTTTGGTGAATATAAGGGCTTAACAGTCAAAACCAAAGAACTATCAAACGTAAACAATGTTTGAGGAATCAACCAACATAGGAATATCTATAAAGTTTACATGAAAAAAAAAAAACCCCAATAAGATCGAGAGAAAGAGAGATGTCATACTAGACTAGAGCATTTATAGCTATAAGTATATCTAATAAAATATGCATCCACATGATGAAGTGAGCATCGTTCTTGATGACACTAATAACTTCAATAAAAGGGTAACATGGATGGTGCTTATGACAACCATTCCCCTCACATTTGAATGGCCACTTGAGAATTCAGAATCTCTAATTCTCTTGAAACCTCTCGATAGGGCAAGTTGAATCACACGGAATATAGCACAAAGTTTTGTCTTGCCTACCGCAGAATTTCCTAAATGCCTTGTAGATTCAAGAATAAAACCTCCATCAGGATCCCTTATCACTCCTCGAAAGGTTGATCTTTGCCCGTGGGAAGAGTAAGATCCATCACAGTTTTAAGGTGGAAATGCATATGGTTCCATTGGAAAGGTTCGAGCTTCCTCACTTCTAGCTACATGGTTCTCATATCAGGAAGCATGGTATCTTTTTTTCCTCAGCATTACAGAATTTAAAGTCCATTCGAATTCAAAAACAAGATCGTTTCTTCTTCTCCAGATCCAATGAGCTAGAACTTCAAACTTCATTGGCCAACGAGAGGCTAAACTGCTGTTACTTTTTAGAATAAAAGCTAACCAATCCCAAACTTGATGAATATGAATTTTTCAGAATTTTATTTAGGAAAAAGAAAGTTGTAAGCCAACCCTATAGATCCGATTCTGACAGTATCACATTAACTTGATAGCTTGCTAATGATTCTAATGTGATGGTAATTAATATAATATTTAACTTGAGACTCTGAGAAGAACTTACTCTATCCAATCGATGTGGATCTAGCTTTTCATATACCTCCACTTTGTCAAGAGCAGCAGGAACAGCCATCTTACACCTACATTCTTGGTAAGGGACACGATGGCTTTCATATTTCGACAGTAACAACTACAACTACCACTTAGGGTTTGCTAAGTTGGGGGGTTTGTAAAAAAAAATTAGGGAGAATGTAGAGAAAAGGGTGAGAGGTGTGTTAATTGATCAATTTATTTTTTCAAACCACTACCTAAGAAGCTAGGCCGGAATGGAGCCAGTACCGAAAGGGTATTGATTGAGAGATTTTGGGTAGAAGCTAGAGATGGAAGATGCCTGAGAGAAGAGGGAAGAAGAGAAAATAAAAATGAGCAATAAGAATGAAAAGTATGAAGAGAAGGCAAAAAGCTCCTTTCAGGCCAATTTTGATTTTCACACTCTTATACATTGCTTTAAGAAACCTACAATTTAGATTCTTAGTGCGCTTTTTAATTTTGATGCTTTCAACTCTACAAAAGTCATCCAGCAGCAAGTTTAGTCTATTGCGGAAGTAGATCTAACCTCTCAGACTCACCAAATTAAGGAATGTGAGCCACCATTTTTTTCCTTTTGAAACCATTTCTTTTCCCTAGAGTTGTTTTCCCTAAATAGTGAAAAGTTTTTGAACTTCAATCTTTAGTAGTGGTCTAAGAGCTTGACACATGGAAAAAGTTTGCATTTGTGTTACTTTTATTTGAATATGTGGTATAGATACAAGATATGGTATAGATTAACGTTGTAAAACTAACCCTGCAATTGTTGGCATTGCATAATTTCGTTTGCCATTTGCATTGTTGGCTTACCTTTCTTTTTCTGCGTTCGCAATAGGTAGGAGCTCTGTTACGGGCTTATTATGAGTTTTGATTTCTGAGTTTTAGGGGTAAGACCACGGAGAGCAAGTGCAAAGTACGTGGAGATACAGGAAGGAGAGATAGCAAGAGAAACGGAAAATATTCATACAATATGTCAAAACATAAAATCATTTATTTGGTTTATTTATTTCAATAGATAAGTATTCTTCCCTTCATTATTCAATTCGTGACACTACTTTGATATAACTTAGTGGTAGAAATGTAGATATGAACTATTCAGTATTGCTTAGCATGTTTTTGTCTAGTAATAAAATGCATAAATGCATGGCGAGAAGCCAACAATATGGTTTAAGTCTAGTTTAAATAATAAACTTCTTAATAAACATTTATGGGATAAAAAATAAAAAAAGTAACATGAATTAAGTTTTTTTCGAATAAGTTAAAATTAATTTGTGTATAACTTAATTTTAATTTAAGAGAGAATTCTAATTTATTGTACCTTCATATTTTCTTCTTCGTTTTTATTATGGATTTACCAAACAAGGCCATACTTATTTATTACTAATTTTCCTCCCTGTAGTTTTGCTGTGTGCCTGTGTGCATGATGACATGCATAATCTAAAGGCATTTCCTACATCAATGTTATGTAGTAAAGATAATTCAAGAAATATTGAAAGACTTCATTTTTTCTATCCCTTCATTCCATAAATGTATAAACTGTATATTACTTTCAGCATTTTACTATTTCTAGCTAGTGTTGGACATTAGAGTAGTTTAACTTTAATAGCTCTACCATGTGATCTCTTGTTTGATAACCAAGTTACAAAGATGCAGTACGTATCTGTGCTTGGTAAGATATATAGGTGAACATATAAGTGTGAGAAAATTCATTATTTTATCATGGGCATGTTGTCACTTTGAAGACAACTATTTTCTTATATCAAATGCAGACAAGGGATTTTAACTTTAACTATTCCTTCAAAATATGTGCTCTATTTTTTTGGTTCCTATCACCATGTTTACCCATACATTTTTTTTATATCATCGGATTGTTTTATCCTTGGTTTGAAGTTGTTCCTAAAACATTTTCTCTGTTAAATCAATTAAACTTTATAAGGGTGTTTTTTGATAAAGAACCTCTTTCGGTTTTTGTCTTTAGGGGGAAAGGGATTTGAACCTAGTTATCCATATTTGATGTAGAGTCAGGTTACTATCTGAGCCGTATCTTAGCTCAGGTAGGTAGCTGATTAATTAATTTCTTCTGGTTTGGCCTTGCAATGTCTATAATATATTTTGGTTTACTTTCGTTGATTTAAATGTTACTAGTATATGTTGCTATGTTTTTTCATAACCTCTTAATAATACTTTTTTATAGCTTTTGGAGGAAGGCGAGGAAGGAAATCATGGTACTACCTTAAGATCAAAGCTTGAAATTCCTATGCAGATTGTTAGTTTTTTTTTTCAGGCTAAATAATGACACGTAGATATTTATTTCCACGCTTAAATTTGTTTGATTATCAGTATTTGCTTAACTTTATATTGTCTTAGCAATTTTGGTGGAAAGAAACAGCTTTATAACTAATTGGTATAGGAAGGAAAGATACTAGAGATGGTAAAAATTTGGCTGGATTTATTATTTTTAAGGAAAAAGAGAGAAACTACATATTCTTTTGGTTTGCAACTAAAGTAAAAACTGAGGAATTGCATTTCGTAGTTCATTATTACCCGTGCATCTAATTCTTAGGGACACATTATTTCTTGAAAGGATTGTGCATTTTCTGTTAACCTAAAAGACATCCATTATGGCATTATTTATAAACTCTCCACTAATAATTACTAACACTTCTTTTTTCTTTTATTGTCTCCCTTGTCAAACAACCTAAAATCTCTTTCTATTCTTTTTTTTCTTCTTCTTCTTAAGAATATATTGGATAAGAATTTTAAAAAACGTTTTTAACAAAAAAAAAATTATAATTTTAAAAACTTTCTAAGAATGTAATAATTTTAAAGATTTTTTTTAAAAAATTATAATTTAAATTTTATAGTTTAGATTTTAATAAATTTATAATACATGAATTCATAAGATTTAAAAAGATTTTATGAATTTACAAAATTTTAAAAGATTTCATGAATTTTTTAAAATATTTACAATTAAAAGACTCGATAAAAAAAAAAGACAAAATGTAAATTCTTCTTCTACTTATAAAATCCAAAGAACATTGAATATTCTTAATTTTTTCAATTGAAAATTAGAGGTACTAAATTTTCCTATGAAAAATTTCTATTGAATATTGCTCATTGTCCTATTATCCCCCACTCTTCTCCCTGCTAGTATTGTTTATAGTACAATCTTTTTGTCATGTAAACAACAAACTGTTTCTACTTCCACCACTTCACACACGCACACCAGGGGAAAAAGACTACTTAAAAAGTGGAATATACATGTATACACAGAAGACAAAAGCAATCTATATTATACTTAGGGAATGAAACAAATAAACATATATATAGGGTTTACAGTGAGTCTCGTCCAGCAATAGAAAAATTTCTATTGACTATAGAAGGTAGTTAAACTTTTCGTTCCTGCAGTTCCAAAATCGATCAATGTGTATTTCAATACCTAGGAAATTTTCTGCTTGACGTTGATATGAGTAATAAATTAGGATTAATGAGATAAAAAAAAAGAAAAAAAATATCCAGGAAAATGTCAAGATTTTTTTTTATTTGTTTAATGCATATTCTTTATTAAAAAATTTAATAAAATTCATCAAATTCTTTATATTTTTTAATATAAGAGGACTTTTTTTAATTTGTTAAAAATCTTAGGAGTGGTATTAAATTAGGATTTTAAAAAACTATTTTAACATAAAAAAAGTCTTTGTGAATTTTAAAGATAATATATAAATATTATGACTTATCATATTTATTTACAAGTCTTTTTTGGTAGTTTGGATTTTAATGAATTTATATCATAAGAAAATAAAAAATTTGAAAAGACTTTATAGATTTATAAGATTTGAAAGGATTATGTGAATTTTTAAACACATATTTAAAATTACAAAAGTTAGTGAAAATAATAATAAAAAATATTGAGATTTGGATAAAAAAAAAAAGAAAACTAATATAATATTTTTTAATAAGAAATGATGAGGTTTGAAAAAATACATTTTTTTTCAAAATTTAAGAGATTGTGATTGTTATTGTTATAGGTGCACTTTTATTTCAGAATTAAATGTATTTGGTCCATGTGTAAAATGAGTAGAATTTGATTTTAATCCTTGTAAAAATGTTTCTTTAATTTTCATTCCTCTAAATTCTAAAATCAATTATTTATTGTTAATGTTGTTATATAAAATCAATTATTTGTTTATGTGTCTAACGAAAGATTTCCATTTTTAGTCGTTTTTCTCTTCATCTCTCTCCTCTTTTTTTCTCCTTCTTTTATTTTATCTTATTCTCTTTTCTTTTATCTTATTTTTCCTTCCCCTTCCCCTTCCCCTATCACTTTTTTTTGCAACCTCCTCATATTTATCATTGGATTCATCTACCACTGATTCCAACTAACTTGGATTAAAGATGTTATTAATGTCTAACGAAAGGTTATGTGGTCATTCCAAGTGATATCTGATAATGCGTATGTAGTGTCATGCCAACACATGACTCCCAAACTTTTTTTAGCCCTAAAATAAATGTTATTTATTTGCCCTAAAATAAATGCTAGGGATTAAAATTAAAACATTGCTTTTCAAAATTTTAAGGGATGAAAGTCAAAGAATAGAGTTTTACATGGACCAAAACCAAAATTATCTCATTTTATAAAGACAAAATAAAGAGTTTAAATTTTAAAGGAAAGAAAATCATGAAAAGATATTTTAGTGACCAAAACCAAAATTTATTAATTTTACAAAAACCAAAAATATATTTAACCTTTTTATTTTGCAAGAAAAATTATTATATTATTATAGAACAAATATCGAGAGAGCTTCAACCTAATAAGGAAAGGAAAGAAAATTAGCATTTGATGAAAGTTATGTGTTGAAGGCTTTGGATTGAGTTTTGGTATAACTTGATTTTGATGATTAGCCTCACACTTGATGACAAGTTGTATTGTCGTGTATCTTGCCTAGTTAATCTCTTAGTCTCTTTCATTGGCTAAGTTGAGAAAAGACTCAACGAACATTAAGACTTGATAAATAACTAAAAAGTAAAAGAGTTTTTCGAAAGTTAAAATGAACCAAATGCATTTCATTGTGCCATATTCTTACAAGTTTTGTGAATCTCAATTATTTTTTTTTTTACAGATTTTAACTGTTCTTTCTAAATCAAATATTTTTTCCTTGAATTTCATATTCCTTATAACAGAATTTAGTTTCTTTGATGTTTTCTTCCCCAACTACGGTCAAATTACGGAAATTTATACGTAAAAGAACATATTTCACAGTTTTTTAATATTGTTATATAATGTTATAATCGAATGATAATATATATTGTTTTGATAGTATTTTATAACAAATTTTCCATTTTAACACACGCATAAGTATATTCTATTAAACAAAACAAAAAAACAATTCAATCACACAGCTACATTAATAGTTATGTTAGAAACAAGCTTCTAATTAAAAAGATATGGTTATGTATATAGGCAATAATGAGATTTGAATCTACTAGTAGATTCCTTCTAGTTATAA
>CM023959.1:10738706-10773477 GCA_013407115.1 Glycine latifolia
ATCTATATCTTTGTATTTTAAATTGGTTTGTTATATATTTTAAATATAGGTTAGTTGTTAGTTTGTTAGAATAATCTTATCTAGTTATTAGTTTGTTATCTAATTTGTTATACTTTGTAACCTATAAGTACAGAGTTTTATTATCAATAAAATTACTTAACACATTTCTGTAAATATCTTCTTAACAATGTTTAAATTTTTTTCACTCAAGTTCAAATCCAGAAGTTGTTGGGGATGAGCCTGTATGCTCAATACTCAATTTCTTTTTATATTATGGATTTTATGGAAAGTTTCTATTATGTTGTTTGACAATTTGTTAGTTAAATAGTAAATCTCTCTTTCTATTTTTTGTTTTGTTTTTTCTTTATCCCTATTTTTTGTTCATTATATTCATATTTTTTTACTTAAAAAATTTGTAAGGTTTGCTTTAATTATTTTGTATGCTTTGTGTTTTTGGATTTCATGGATGTGAGAGAATTGGCATTAGATAAAACATTCATCCAATTGAAGAAAATTATAATATCCCGTAAAGTATTTTTTTTAAAAAAAAAACTATTTTTCTATTGAAAAAGTTATTTACACTTTAATTTATTAAAAACATTATATGTTATATTTTTTAATATTTTTTTTTAATTTCTTAACTATTTATTGAATTAATGTTACAAGAAGCCTTACAAAATAAAATAATTAACTCGTAATTATTTTTTTCTAAAATTGACAAAGATGTCTTAAAAATCGAACTCTTGATCATATATTTGAGAGACAAGATTATCTATTAATCATATCACATCATATTGATAATGAATACACAACTTTAATTAACATCACGTAACATTGATCTTTGTTTGTCTTATTATTATTTTTAATTATAAGTATCAATTATACATGAATTTTTCTATGTTTCTTATTTTATTGTTATGTTATTTTATTTTTTGATATTCTTTTCAAGTTATTTATATAGGTTTTTATATATATATTTTATTTTAATAAGAGTTTAATGTCTATATATTGATAATATTTTACACCATCATTTAATCGTAAATCATCGTTTAATTACTTTATGATAATTATTTTAAAAATTAACAAACTTATCATATATATAATATATTATAATTGGACGATTATATAAAAAAGATTATATTCTCGGTGCATCATCATTTTCCTCTTTTAATAATATATATATTTTTCACATTTTTTATTTTCAGAAATAAAAAATCAATCATTTACTTTTATTTTATTTTATATCTTTCACTTATAATATTTTTTTACAAAACCTATATACAATTGTTACAAATGATTTTTGTTTGTATGTTTGTGTATATAATCATTTTCATAACATTAATTTCTTTAAAGACTTGAGGTTTACTTTAAATAAAAAAATATATTGATTACGTTAATAATAATTATTACCCAAATTTAATAATTGTAAATTACTATAAATATAATAATCATAAATAAAGTATTTTCAAGTTCATAAATATCAATTTTAATATTATAATTTTTTTGTTCTTATAAATTCAGACCTTAAATAATAATAATAATAACAATAATTTGTTTCATAATGGTCAATTATAACACAAAATAATTAAGATTTGAAACTATTAGATAAGTAATTGTGTATATAGACTAGGATACATTATTTTTCATTTAGTTATTAAAATATATTTTACAAACAATAATAATTAAAATTAAATATAAGATATAACGAGGAATTAAAAACAAGGACTACAATATGATTAGTCAAGCTGTAAGGCAATATTTAATCAAATCCCCTTGGGTTGTAAGGTTCGCCCGGGGAAGAGGCCCCGAAGGGCTCGTTCCCAATCCGTCCCCCGACCGACACGCGACAACCCGCTCTCGCCGCGGAAGCAGCTCGAGTAGTCCACCGACAATCGACGGGTTCGAGACTGGGACCCCCATGCCCAGCCCTCAGAGCCAATCCTTTTCCCGAGGTCACGGATCCATTTTGCCGACTTCCCTTACCTACATTGTTCCATCGACCAGAGGCTGTTCACCTTGGAGACTTGATGCGGTTATGAGTACGACCGGGCGTGGGAGGCACTCGTAGTCATTATTTTGAATTGAAATAGATTGTGGTTTGGTGTATTAGGCATGTAGGTTATGTTTGGATATTTAATAATGATTGAAATTAAATTGAGTAAAATAGTGCAAAATGAAGAAAAATATATTTTAGGATTAAACATAATAAATAAATTTTGTTCCAGTGTATGAAAAGTACATAGAGTAGTTATAGTTATGATGTAATTCTTATTTCGGGTGTGTAGCATTACACACAATAAGATTAATTAATAACTTATGTTTAACTAAGTTAGATAATAGATTATCAATTATTCTTTCAAAATAATGATTATATTTTCCCTATTTAGATCAATAGATGCACTTATAACCAAAATAATAAATATCTCTCTTATTTATTAAATAGATTTATTTCCTATAATATTCGTTGATCATGAAAGAGATGGAGGATCCAAAGATGAGTTATGTGCAAGTTGGTGCAACTACCCTTCCCAGTTCCTGTAGTGCTCACTTTCTTTTGTTAGTGTATGAGTAAGGTAGACAAATAATTTTTGAATTAAATCTATAATTGAGTAGCTTTTGATATTTAGAAATAAAGAAAGAGAAATAATATTTGAATCGAGATTGAGACTAGTAAGAACACCACAAATCTAAATGCCTTAAACGAGACTTGGTTAGGTGAGTTTTTGTCTCAATTATTTTGAATTGAAATAGATTGTAGTTTAGTAGGCATGTAGATTATGTTTGAATATTTAATAATGAATGAGCTGAAGTAAAATATAATAAAATAAAATAAATTTTAGGATGAAGCATAGTAAAAAATTTATTCTACCGTAATAATGATGACAATAATTTCACACTCATATAATCAATATAAAAAAACATGACCAAACTTTTTTTTCATGTTCAAGTCTATTTTTCCTATTTGAAAAGTATAAATAAAATAAAATAAAAATAATAAATATTTGATCATTAAAACTTTATTATTTATTCTTTATATATTGTTAATATTAGTAATTTTAATTCCATTTATTATCAAAATTGAAATTTATTTTAAATTTATCGTTGTTATTATTATTTGTTCTTTGATTTCAATTTCATAACTTACTCTTTTAAAAATTATTATATATTGAGAGGTGAGACAGTAACACTTCATAGTACCATACATCCTTACGACATCTAAAAATATACTTTTTATTAATATTTTTTTATTAAATATATTAAGTAATAAAATAATATATTTTATGTCACATCACCGATTATTGGAGGATTTGTTTAGTGTTTACGGGTGTTGGTCAATTTTTTTCTTATACATTTCAATTTTTAATTTATTAACATAAGCCACTTTTTAGAAGCAAACAAAGTATTAGCCTATTAGGGCAATCAAATGGCTGATTTTTTATATTATGCAAAAAAAAAAATATTTATGAATACATTCACGCAAGGGCGAAGTTGCTCTATGCAAAGTTTGTAATTGACACTCATTTGTTTCCTCTTTATTTCTGCATGTTAGAAGCTACGACCCATCAATAGAGTCGGTCCAAATATTATCTGTCTACTTACTAGTACAGTAACAAACGGTAGAAAGTGGGCACCAGAAATTAGAAAAGATACCACTTGCACATAACTTTGGATCCTGTATCTTTTACCTAATAAACGAATATTATAGATTGAAAATAAAATTTATTTAATAAATAAGAGATATTTATTATTTTGATTATAAATGAATATGTTTCTCTAAATAAGGAAAAGATAATAATTATTTTAAAAAAATTATTAATAACATATTAATCTAACTAAGATAAACATAAACTATTAATTTCTCTTATTATGCGGAATTTTACACACCCGAAATAAGAATTACGTCATGTTTTCTATTTTACTTCATTTAATCCCGTTTCATCCATTATTAAATATCTAAACATAACCTACATGCCTAATAGACCAAACCACAATCTATTTCAATTCAAAATAATGGCTACAATAACTCACCTAACCATGTTTTCTTTTAGGCAATTTGATATTTGATTTGTGTTCATATTCAAGTTTAGTTTGGGGTGATTTGATAAAACGCCTTCCAGTTTGACTAAACCATATTGTAATGCTTGCTTTCGGTTTCTCCTCAATTTATCAATTAATAAACATAAGGCACCTTTTAGAGCAAAAGAACCTATTAACGCAATTAAATGAAGGATTGACTTTTCATAATATTGTGCACAAAAAAATTATTTATAAAAGCATTCGTGCAAGGGTGAGGTTGCTCTGAGCAAAGTTTGTAACAAACATTTGTTTCCTCTTTATTGTTATGTGTCAGAAGCTACAACAGAGTCAGTTCAGGCGTTATTTTTCCTCTCTATTGTTACATCAGAAAAGGCAGAAAATGAGAATTAGGTAGGGGTAGGTGCCACACCACTTTCTCATAACTCATCTCTGGATGCTCCATCTCTTCCATCATCATCCAACGATGCATATACCTTAATTATTGACTCGTAGATTTTAATCCCTTTCAAGTATTCATCTTTGTGCAGAAACTGCATGAAGGATAAGCAATGCTCACGTCAAAGTTGAACTCCAAACTAAATACAGAAAGTCAATCCAGAGAGGTGCTATGAAGTTTACATAGTAAAAAGGAGTTTGTTAATAAAATTGTTAAAAAAAGTGTTAGAGAATGTAGTGCTAATATTTCTCAAAGATAGACAAATATTAGTGCAATTTCATACCCAAAAAAGAAAAAAGAAAAAAAGAGTCAACTTTTATGCTAGTGAGACTATTTGTCCAAGCAAAAGTGATATTTTTGTAAGAAAAATGTAGGTAACACTCTTTTGAATACATTCTTTATTATTGACTGAAATGGTAAAATTTATTGGAAATTACAAAGTTTTGTGAGTCACACTTGTTCCTCACTCATGATTTTGTAGTTTCCAATAGATTTTAACCAATGATAAAGAGTTTGTGAAAGAATGTGGTACTAACACTCCCCATTTTGTAAAGACAACATTCTGGCACTACCTTCTCCCACTAGATTACTACCCAACTCAAACAAGCCTTAAAACATTCCCCCAGAACAAACACAAAGTCGAGGCAGTTATATATTCAATGATGACTCCTATATGTTTAATGAGACACTTTTATTTCCAACTGACTAATCTCTGGTCAGGCAAATAAGCCATAGCACAAGAGTCTAAACTCTAAAGTTAACCCGGCGATCCCAATAACTGGATTAAGAAAAAAACATGGAATAAAATAGAAGTCTAAAATCAACCTGAAATTTTTGTCCGTGACTACATTGTTTTAGCCAAGACAGAGCTAATGCAATGCATCTTCATGAAAGCCTTATCTTAATTAGGACTTATTGAAATCCTCAGTTCTAAATAACAAATCAGATATATGATTCTAAAGACAGTGATATTTCTTGTGCAAATGAGCACATTAACAAATTGATCAATTATGTGTACAATAAATTAAAGAAATCACCTCACTGTGGTCATGTAGAAGAACAGGAGTGTTTGTCATAGGTGAGAATCCAATTGCTGGTAATCCACGTTCACGGAAGTAGCGTGAATCTGTAGCGGTGGGAAAGACCTCAGGCTTACCAATTTTCCCATCAGCCTTTTGAACAGCATTTTCTAAAAGGGCCCACCAGGATTGGAACTATCGGTTTTGGTGAGGATTGGTTTCCCAGACTTACCGTGTGTGTGCACCTTCTGTTTGAACTGCCCAAGCTAAAAGAAATTAGATGCAGAATCTATTTAGGGATGATATATTATCAAAAGGAGTAAAGTCTTCAAATAATCAATCATGATATACGTAGACGAAAATTTGACCAAAAGTAATCGCCCATACCATCACTTAAGAAAACAGAATGGCAGTTTCCAACCATCCTTTTAAAGTCAGTTTATTCATAAAGCCTAACCTGGATTAATCTCCATCCCCAAAGGCCCAAACAAACAAATACCTTAATGTCTTCCACTCTTTGTTTTGTTTGAATACTAAAAGTATCTAAATTAATTTATCAATTTCAACACGTTCCATTATTTTGAGCATTAGCTTTATTTTCCATATAAACATGCAAGTGACAAAGAATTGTGCTATTACAGGCATCTTAAACATGCATCCACACCCTACACATATAACCTACCCTCAGTACCAGCTAGAATAGAAATGGAATTTTCAACCCTTTTCTGTCCTTTGTTTTCTTTGTTCTAGATCTAAACACTAGACAGCATTACCCATGTCATAACATTAACTTTTGTCTAATTGAAAGGGTAATGAAAATTGCAGAAGATGAGGTTATGATCTAATATGTTCTAGTGCAGATGTTAGTTCTAAAAAAGGAAGAAGGTTCCTATGGGCGCAAATTTCTATAGTGAAAATCACATTCCATGGAAGATAAGTATAGAGGAAAGAGTGAATAATTAGCTAATTACAGTGAATGACATATTGCGGGATGAAGGTGCCCATTCCTCAGCAATGCGTCTCTCCAACGACTCTAGATCAGCAGTGGGTGGCACCCGAATATCAAATCCAGCTTCTGCTTCAGAAGACTGCAAGCTCATGACAAAACCCTGGCAGAGCAAAATACAGACAACAGAATCATCAGGGACTAACAGATCAGCAAACTGTAATGGTTTCTGAAGCAATTATGTGCAAGATTCCTATTTAATTTAGATAAAAAAAAAAAAAACAATGTAACAACTATAGTACAGATAACATACTCTTTTCAAATAATGATTGTTGGCTTTTGAGAAGGAAAAAGGTATACAGCAGAAGCAATGGGAGAGGAAGCAGGTATAGAAAAGAATAATGTGTACACCAGACTACCAGTAGTCTCGACAGGAGCAAAACCCATCCTTGAAATGATGAAATCGATATCCATCCCTCATGATAAGTTCCCTTGAGGTGACCAAAGACAGCAACTTTATTACCAAGTGACAATCATTGCAGACACGGAGATTCTTCATTACTTGTATAGGCCTCCAAGATGGCAAACTAAGCAACCCAAAAGCAAAAGCAAGTTTTTCACTATGGTATTTGTGACTCCTATGAGCACACGAGACAACACTAACATATCTTCTTGTATCCTCTATCTTCTTCATCATCTCCTCCAGTTTTATATAAATCTCTTTTATCTGTGGATGACTGGTGTCATCTACAGTGAACACATGTACCCTGTTATCAACCTCTATCCAGCTACAACCTGGACTCTTTTGAATTCCTTTAACTTTCATAAGCTTTCTCATATCAGCCACATTTTCTAGTTCCCCAGACTCAGCATATATATTTGCTAGAAGAACATAACCTCCAGAATCTTCAACATTTAATTCCATCAACTTCTTTGCGGCTGTTTCTGCTAGTCTTAAATCATGATGGATTCTGCATGCTTCTAGTAGAGCACCCCAAACAGTAGCATTTGGCTCAAAAGGCATTCCATCTATTAAATTCTTGGCCTGGTCTAGTAACCCTGCTCGACTAAGCAGATCTACCATACAAGCAAAGTGATCATTTGTTGGAGAAATGCCAAACACTTGAGTCATGGAATCAAAATAATGTTTCCCTTCTACTACAAGCCCCATGTGGCTGCAACCAGATAAAACAGCAACATAGCTTATATGGTCAGGTTTGCACTCTGTCCTCAACATATTCTCAAATGTTTCAATTACCTTTATGCCTAAACCATTTTGAGCAAATGCTGCTGCCATCATGGCATTCCAGGAAATCAGGTTTTTCAAATGTATTGAGTCAAATACTTTTTGTGCTTCTTTGATTTGTCCACATCTTGAATACATGGTGACAATACTATTTGCAACTGAAACATCTGAACTATGCCCAAACTTTATGGCATGAGATATGACTTGTATCCCAAGTTTTATAGTAGCCAAGTCAGCGCAGGCCCGGATAGATGTTGCAAAAGTGACCCAATCTGGTTTCACTGCTTTGCTTCTCATCAAAACATACAACTTCATCCCTTCTTCTGAGAAGCCATGTTGAATATATGTGCTTAGCATGGAGTTCCAAGTTATGACATTACGCTCATGCATCATATCAAAACATTGGCGAGCCCTGTCAATGTCTCCATTCTGAGAGAATGCCGTGATCATGGCCGTCCATGATATGGTATCTCTTAGTGGCATTGATCTAAATGAAAGACTAGCTTTTTCAGTATCACCACATTTTGCATACATTGTAATGAGTGCATTCCCCACAGGATCAGAGGAATTCATACCACTTTTGATTGCATATCCATGAAGTAGTTCCCCAATGACAATATAATTTTGACCTGAACAAACCCCCAGAACCGTCGCAAGGGTGAATTCATCCAACACCACAGAAGACTGTCTCATTTGGTTAAATAGTGCCAAAGCATCATCACCAAGTCCAAATTGTGCCACCCCTGAAATCAAGCTAGTCCAAGAAACTTGATTCCGTTCCCCTAAACTGTTAAACACACGCCTCGCTAGTCCTAAGCATCCACATTTGGCATACATGTCTATGAGACCACTTCCCAAAAACCCATCCAGGCTATGTTCCATGCGAAGAATCCGAGCACGCAAATGGGCACCCCATTTCAAATCAGAAATGTTGGCACATGCACTGAGTACACTACCATAAGTCATGAAATTGGGCTTAAGCCCCAGATTGCACATCTCCAGAAACATACTAAGACAGAAGACCCCAAGGCCATGTTGAGACAACACAGAGATCAGTGTGTTCCATGAAACATTGTCATGTTTAGGCATTCGGGTAAACACATGGAGAGCTCCATAGGGTCCATACAATTGAGAATATCCATAAATCATACTGTTCCAACAAAACAAACTTGGGCTTTCAATGTTAAGGAAAACAGTCTCAGCCAAAGTTATTGCTCCACACTTAATATACATATCAACGAGGGAGTTCTGAATGCAGGTTTGAGCTCCCAAGTGTAACTTGATGACATGGGCATGTAATTGAAGAGCCAATCGAGTTGAGACAAGGCGACCACAGGCTTTCATAGTGTAAGTATAGGAAAAGGGGTCACAGTTTTGAATGTCATGATTAGAGTCAAGAAGCATTGACATAAAAGTTTTGATGCTATAAGCAGGGAGGCCGTTTTGACAATGCCGGATATCATGGTGGTCCATGAAACAGAGTCTCTCGCTCTCAGCGGCATTTCATCAAACAAGTTCTCTGCTTCCCTCATTCGACCCGAATCGACAAAGGCATGGAGCATGGTCTACCATGCCACAGTTGGAGTACATGTGCAGTAGATTGTTGAGTAAGAAAAGGGAAGCGTCCAAACCGGAGAGTTGTTAGACTTTTGACAAGGATACCAATTGTCGTTATAAGTTACAAAATTTATAAAAGTTTGTCTCCACAAGGACTTGTGCTACTCAGTTTTTCCAAATAAAACTTACCAGTTTAATAGTTATGTACAACGAGCATGGTCGAAGTTTTGATAGTTTTACGGAAATAACGAAAGATTACGGAAGCTAATAAAACGATTTTAATCAATTCAAGAAAAGCGTAGGATTGGATTTCATCATTCATACATCGGTATCCAATTAATATTACCATGTATAAATCATTTTCTATTATTATTGATGCACACATTAATTCACCTCGAATCGATCCCTCGCAATCGAGTTCTAAGGATATTTACCGAATATTGATCTCTCGCATACGAAGTAAACAACCCAACATTATAATCATAATCACGTGCTATTTGCAATCTAAACGTTATGCTCTATTCCTAGCAACGTAACGTAAAGAGTAAAATCATTCAGTTCAAATTCTAAGAGTACTTCCCAGTTAAACTTAGAATCCAATTTCATGAAACTAGTGATCAAGTAGAATCAAGCATTAAGAACGGAATAAAATTACCAATAATAAATAGAAAAGACTTATGCATAAATAAATATTAAAAGAGATACTTAAAAGTAGAAGATTACATCCAATCCTTAAGAGAAACTAACCAAGCATGGAGAAAACCTCCTTAAGAGAAGAATTGATGAAGGGCCCCATCACCACTTCTTTCCGGCAGAGTCTCCACACTAAATCTCACTTCTCTCACTTTCCTAACCTACTTAATACTAATATTTAAAGAGCCTAAGGCTTGAGAACAAGCCAAGAAGCAAGGGAAGAGGAAAAAATGGAATGCAAAAAGTGAAGAATTCCTTGGGGGTGCATGGTTATTTATAGGGGGCTGTCTGCTCGAGTTCACTCGCCCAAGCGAGTGTTTTTGCCTTTGTTTGCTCGCTTGGGCGAGCTTAAAATCCACTTGAAGGCCCACTTGCAGAAGCTACTTGCTTAGGCGACCAATTTGCACTGAGGACACTCGCTTGGGCGAGTTAAAAGATGGTTTTGGAGAATGCTTTTGGGCCTTGATGGATTTTGGGCCTGTTTTGCTTGTAACACCTCCCATGTTTGCTATGTAAGCCCTCTTTGCTTGCTTTGCTTATTCGGAAGCCTCGGAAATCCATGAAATCTATCAAAATACAAAGCATGATTGGATTAATCTTTCAAAATATAAAAACTACATTCATATAAGTAATAAATATAATTTAACTAGGTTTAGGGCAAGTTTATAAGCAAAGTTATTGAAATCAAAAGATAAGTGCCTGCATTTGAAACCTGAATTTAACTGAATTAGGACACTTATCAAGCGTATGAGTTGGGCATGAAGTTTGCGAGCAATGGGTGGGGACCCACATAGCTTGAAAGCATCGTAAAACTTCTGAGATAGTTGCATGTAAGACATTTGTTTTGGTGAGGTTCCTTACTTACATATTCGTGATTTCAATGGGAAACACGGACAAATCATTTTCGTTTGTTCTGCACCTTCAGTTGTTGCCCTTGGTGAGGTTCCTTACTCACATATTAGCCCTTTACAACAATTCCTACAATCTAACAACATTAACCCCCCTCCCCTACATTTACAAGTTTTCTTACTACAATCAGCCAAAAAATATCAATTTAAGATTAATTAAATTTTAAATCAGAGATGATTAACAATACAACAATACACACCAGACACTCGATGCAGAGATTGTTGTGGGCAGAAACAAAAGAAAGGTCCAAGAAAGGGGTGCACGGTGCACCATTAATAAAAAAAATTAAAAACTAAATATAAAAAAATATACCATTATTCGCACCAGTGGCAGACCCGAAATTTTTTAAAAAAATAAAATAAAATCGACGCTTTATGTAGTTGCTTTTGTAATAATATGCAAATAATAGTTTGACCAAATGTTAAGCCTCCAAATTTTACCAATCCTCCAAAACAAATATGAGAATATACTCTAGTACATCCATACATCATCATTCTATTTATAATGGTGAATAAAAAAGTCAACATTACCTATACAGAAGGCGAGCAAAATCACAGTAAAGGTCCTTATCTCTAGAATATTAACTCGTTTGAGAATATTAAACCTGACATCAATTGGAAGATATAAAAGTCATTCCCCAATTAAACCTGACTAGCGAGCAGAAGATATGAAGCAAAAAAATTAAAGCAACACAATAAAAAAGACTAGATAATAGCAAAAATAATAGAAGTTACAAAGTAAATACCGTGATTACAAAAGCATTCTTCGATGCTTCATTCCTTGAAAATATTGCATTATATCTTTATCACCAATCTTATTAAATATATCACGTTCAACATAAGTTAGCATGCATGCATTAAACCCATCATCACGGATTCGATTGCGCAACTTATCCTTAACAAAAGTCATTGCAGAAAAATTTCGCTCAACACTAGTCGTTGCTACCAGTAGGACGAGTGCTAGATTTATCAACAAATAAACAAATGGATAAACAATATCCTTTCTCTTCTCAACCATCTTCAAAGCAAGGTCAAAAATTCTTTTCAAATTATCAAAATCATAATCAGCTCTTACATCAACAATAAAATTATCGAGACTTGAAGAAAGAAAATGAATATCTGCAAGCTCATCAAACTCCAACGGATAAAATTTAGCAAACTCAATCAACTTTTCTTTGTTAAAAGTAGCAAATGAGTCACGAGGATCAAGACAACTCAAACACTCAAGCAACTTGGTATTGACATTATCAAATCGATCACCCAACTCTTGAACCTAAGTATTTATCACTATATTAAACAACTCCACTTTAAAGTAGTGCAAGAATGTGAATGATTCCAATCTCCGCCTTGATCTCCCTTTAAGACAACAAACATCCTCCATATTTGAAATGTCAATATCATATTTATTGGCAAAAAGGTTCATTTCTTAAAGCAATTCATCAAAGTCATTATCTCTCACCTCTTGTAAACGAGACTTGACTACGTTCACTAAACCAATTGCATTTAAAAGGTCTTAATCTTTTCTTTGTAGTGCTTGTGACAAATCATAAGAAATCCCCAAGATAAGTTGCATAAGATGCAACAAGAATGCAAACTCAAAATCCTCCATGGCATACAAAATGCAACCTGCATCAGTTCTTGCAGCATCATTCTTAGGGTCGTCTTCAATAATTTTCATCAAGGAAATTATTGGAGAAAATAATGAGATAACACTTGTTTCTGTACCAAAATGGGAACCCCAACGAGTGTCTCCAGGTCGCTTTAAGGTTGTCTCTTGATTTAAACCTCTTCCAGTTCGTATTTCACCACAAACAATTCGTTCAACGATATGCTCATATTGATTCATTTGAAGAATTTGCTTCCACTTGCATGAACCCCCCATGACGGTAGCCATCTTTTGAAGCATGTCAAAAAATTCTTGAATCTTTTTGTGATATTTTGCAATCTTCACAAGTGCCAATTGTAACTGATGAGCAAAACAATGAATGTATAATGCAAATTTGTTGTTTGCCAAAATCAAACTCTTAAGCCCTTTCAACTCACCCTGCATATTACAAGCACCATCATAGCCTTAGCGGCGACATTTAGACAAACTTATACCAAGTTTAGAAAATAGCCCATCAATCGCTTATTTTAGTGATTGTGCAGTAGTATTTGAAACATGAATTATGCCAATAAAACATTCAACAATAGACCCCTTTTTGTTTGCATATCGAAGTACAACTACCATTTGTTCTTTAATTGCAACATCATGAGCTTCATCAACTAGCAAGGAAAAGTAATCATCCCTGAGATCACTAATTATTGCTTTAACAGTCAAATCAGCACAAGCTTGAACAAGATCTTTCTGAATTGTTGGTGAAGTCAATTTGTGATTATTGGGGGCATTTTGGAAGACCAAATGACTCATCTCTTTATTTGGCTTAGTATAAAACTTAAGAGTTTTAAGAAATAAACCTTGTTGATTTGAACTTTCAGATTCATTATGTCCCCGAAAAGGTTGACCATTTCGTAGTAGGTATCTAGTACAATCTAAATAAGTTTTCAGCCGAATATGATAATCAATTCTTTGTTGATCCTCCATATTTGAAAAGGCAATATCAATATGTTGTTTTTGCTTCATCAAGTCTTGACCAGCTTGATAACATCTATTATGAACACTTCTATACTCCCCAACATGAACTTTGATTCTATCCTTCTTCTGCCAATTTTTGAACCCCATATTGACAAATGCTTCATTCATCGAACCACTACCTCCAAGCTGCATATCAAATAGATAACAATACAAGCAAAAACATGCATATTGTGATACGTTATACTCCAACCAAGAACCAAATTCTTCACACCACTTAGGATTGAATCTACGCATTTTTCCAAACATTTCCGTTTGAGGGAATGGTTTAAGAATTGGTTGAGTTGGCCCCTTGAGCAAATAAGCTCTCTGAATATCCTCTCTCTCTATAGGATTTGATGTCATTGAATAAATTGAAGGTCTTTTTCCCGAATCCGCTTCAAGATTTTCTATATTTACTTTTGCTTTAGGTGGTTGTTCAAAACTTTGAAATTGAGATGCTTGAAGCGCTTGAGGTGGTTCCACAATTGAAACATTTTGTCTTTGAGGTTGATCAGATTCAGTTTCTGTATTTGTGGATTTTTTACATTTTAAAAAAGATTGTATCCCTGACAAATAAATAAGTAAATATCAATTATACTGTTTATGCTATTAAAACAGTTATAACAAATAAATAAGTATAGCAAATTACCTTTCATTGAGACTTGTTAAATTATTATGAACCCACAATTAGAACCCAGCGATTGCAAATTCCCAGCCCTAAGCATTTAGAACCCACAATAAGTATAGAAAATAATTTTCAGATTATCTTCATTGGCTTACATTTAGACAAAAGGAAGCACATCATGAAAATATATATTATCAGTTCTCATCTAATTTCATCATAATATTATTTCAAATCTGTAATAAACAACATAAATTGGTAACAAAAGGAACAATATCATGAAAATATATATTCTCAATGTTGACAGCCAATTCGTCCAAGTGCATTAGATCCATAACATTAACCATTGTGATAGTGGATATTGCAAACAAAGCACCAAATACCAAGATAAAAAGCATATAATAGGAGAACCTGCAAGTTCTTCATTTCAGCATAATTTTAACAGTCACAAGAAAAGTGGAGGAGGGAATGCAATCATGCGATACTTTCAAAAAATTGCAGTCGGTGAAACAATGGCTTCCACCAATGAATTCTGAGTATCTACAATTAATTCAAATGGTACAATTACCAAAAAAAAAAACCTTTTTTTAAATCTCAAAAAAATGAAAGGAACAGTTTAACAAATTAACAAATTAAAAACAAACCAGATCTCGATTGTCGATAAGAAATTGATAGCTGAAGTGAAAGCAGCACACAGATTCATCAAGCAAACAACTCCTTCAAAGGAATAAACTTTTTGAGCCACAACACAACAAAGAAGCCCAAATGCCCCAATTCGACGGTGTCGGCGTGAGAACACGGAGTAGTGGATCGAAGGACGAAGGTGTTGCACGATGGTGGCGGCGACAATGGTGGAGCTACCATGGACAACGGCGGCGAAGGAAACAGATTGGAGGCAGAGCGATGGCTATAACGGCAAACAAGTAGCTGAGTGCTCGCATTCCTTCGTGATTCACACGAGTAAGTCGAACTCACTCTTGGCAGGCAAGTTACGGACCAACGACCACCACAGCCGACGTGGGGAACATCAACACGCGAGAAGACTCCTCTGGAGACAACGACGAGTGGCAGTCGACAGAGGAGGTGAGGTCGAGAGCTTCAGTGTAACGACCTGCCTCGTCACTACTGTATCATACTCTTAAACATATCCTTAATCATAATTGTCTAATTGAAAATCCCTTTAAGTTTGATTATAAAAGTAGTAGTCAATTTTTCGCGCAAGTATAATTAGTAACACAAACCAAAACTCGAATATACAAAGATTTGATACAACATAATACTTGTATATTAATAATCATAGGTTAAAAATGATTACAAATAACCAAGTTTGAATTTTACAAACTTTTCCAAAAGAAACAAAAATTTTAAAGATGGGGTGTAGCCATAAAACAAGGGGTGTAACTAGCAAAAAACACACCCTTGCCCGAGATATAATCCATCTACATCCCGGCTACTCGACGGCTCCAATCCACTTATGCATCATCTCGGTCACCTACTGCTGTTCATCTGCTTACACGAACCCGGTTCGTGATCATCACAGGCACCAAACCACAAGGTACAACAAAGCAAATGTGAGTCTATCATGTAAAATAATAATAATAATAATAAATATCATAATTTATAAAAAAGACAACTCGGTCATTACAATATCACAACCATATTCAAGCATTTCACTCACACAATCAATCGTCGACAACCCGTCCAAAATACTTCACAAATTCACCTTATAATGACTAGTCATGATGCATGTTCCTAGCTTATCTCTCAGTCAATGCAATGTGGTACCATCCCGGACAATAGGGCAAATTCATGGTACACATGATTATTGCAGCCCGTCAGGGTCACTCTGTTGTGCATGAGTCTTACCCCCCCACGATGATCAACCAAAATGGGTTCACAAGGCTAACCCTACAACAATGGCCTCCAAGTACCTCTCTTACTCTACAGTCAACTATCATATTTCCGTCATGCATGAAGTATGTATATGGGCACCATCAATGTATGACCCAAGCTCGGGCTCAACTCGACCAGGGTAGGATAATGTCATACATCCCCCATATACATTTACACTTACCCATTCTCGGGTACACTGATGCACCGACCGTGGTCCTTGCAAGGTTAACCCAGTCCCGACATCTGACGTCAATACATAAAATATCACCACGACACCATCAATGTATAACCCAAGCCCGGGCTCAACTCGACCAGGGTAGGATAATGTCATACACCCCCGTGGGTATTTATGTATATCCACATGCATTTAGATTTCCATGGGCACCATCAATATATGACCTAAGCCCGGGCTCAACTTGACCCGGGTAGGTTAATGCCATACACCCCCCATGGTATCAATGCATTTTTTATAACTCAAGCCAACACAATGACCTATCTCAACGTAATTACTTACGATATGCACAAACATACAAGTAAAATGATGTGAAGGTTTAGATGTTCGAGTTGTTATTTAGTTAAAACAACTCTGAAAAAAAAATCTGAGGAAGGTCGGAAGAAGTCGGTAACGGTCGGCAGAGGTCGGTAAGGGAATCCTTGGATTTTCTATAAAATATCAAGGTCGGGTTCATCTCTTATGAAATCGATTACATAAGCGCTGTAATCGACTAATCTGATAGCGCTTGTAAGACTTGGTTGTTTTATCAACATTAAAGACAAGGTTGTAAGGGAACCCGATAGCTTTTTTTCCAAGAAACATACTAGCTCTACCGAGTAAGGAACCCGGTAGCTCTTAGGGAAGAAAGAATGAGCTTCTGGAGAGATGACACGGGTATGGAACCCGGTCATTCTAGAAGAAAGAACACAAACACAATCGGGTAGAAGCATCGATGGCTTTCTTCCCGAGAAGGCACGAGCTAATCCAAGTTAGTGAACCCAATGGCTCTTTTCCCGAGAGAGTCCGAGATCATCCGAGTTAGTAACCCGGTAGCTCTCACTCTCCTTCTCGTGAAGTAACTTGAGCTTAACAACTCTAACATACCACACCGGGTAAGGAACCCGCACACAACTAAAGAAAGGGAAGCGAGCACTAACGACTCTAAGGAAACACCCCGGGTTAGTAACTCGGTATACCAACGTCTGCTAATAAAGGCTAAGGTACGCCCTGCATGCACACATGCATGCTACGTAAACCTTTCAACCCTGCATACCCATCCCGATAGCCGACATCACAACACAATGGATTGACACATATATTTAACTCGGTCTACTCATCTTGGTAGCCGACATCCCAAACATAAGGGATTAATACATATACATAACTCGGCCTACCCTTCCCGGTAGCCGAGGTCACAACACAACAGTGTTATATATATATATATATATATATCACATACTCAATCCGACTTACCCAACTCGGTAGTCGTCTTCTTCACAAACACACCACTTATAGATATTATCCATATACTTCACACAGAACATCAAACCACAAAAACACACTTTATCTCAACCATGATATCTAAAATTATTATAAAACACGATAAACTCCCCTTACCTCAACAAGAATTCCTTTCTTTTGACCTAACGTGTTTTGTTCGATCACTCATTCTCACAGCGACCAGGAATGAAAAGTTAAGCTCCGTTCACGAATTCCTCTTATCAGAGAGGATTTTCTGCCGCTGCTACGGTGGTTTGCGAGAGTTTAAGTTGTTCAGAAGGTGGAAGAAGAGAGATTTCTAGGTGCAAAGATTTTGGAGAGAGAAAGAAGAGAAACACACACGGAAATGGAAGTGATTGTTTCCGTTTCCTGCACTGCTATTTATAGACGAAGCATTGAGGCAAGTTGCCAACAACTTGAATCAGCCAACTATTACAGCCACCATAGTTGCCCACTTGCATGACCGAACAGCCACCATAGCCACCAGCGCTGTTACTATGCTTGTTCGGACAGCTTATCTCAGCCACAAAATTTGACTTTCCTCTCACACACACACCCATGCAAAACACTTAAACAAACTGTAGGATTTATATTTAAACAATTAATCAACACAAATATCTTACTACTTGTAAAATTTCAGGGTGTTACATTCAGCACAGGCCGCAGAGGAAGAAAGGTAAGATATTTATATTATTTAATCTTTTAACTCAAATATATATATATATATATATATATATATATATCAAATGTTTGTGTCCGTGCGTGTGAACATGAAAACAAGTGTGTGTCCGCCACTGATTCGCGCATAGGCATCGTGGTTGCCACAAGCACAACACTTGTGGAAACTGCCATACACAGCCATATATATGTCGCCATTTGAAATCTATCACGCTACCTCCATGTCATCGTAGTATGTTGAAAAACCATCATCCACTATTGTGCTTCCAAGGCCACCATTTGGCAACATTGTTTTATATTACATTTTATTTTATTAAAAAATGATTAACTTGACATATATAGTTTAAAAACTAAATGACAATAAGTTTTCAAAAACTAAAATGATAATTGCTAACATATTTGACTCGGTCGTTGAGTAATATGGTCTATCGTGTTAGAAGAAAAAAACACATTTATTTTTGTAAAATATAGTTAGCCGATCCTATAACTAATAATGATGAGTCTTTATTTGATGTAAAAGAAAAGAAAAATGGTCTATGCATAGACAACGTAAAACAATTTTACACTATCATCTAATTACAAACTATCATGTATGACAAGTTTATTATCATTTTAAAAGTCGTATTAACAGTAACTTTTCATTGATTAACAATATAAAAAGTTTGTATATAGCATGAATATTTCATTAAACTCATAAAAATGTCTTCTCTAATATATACCTTGAAAGAGAATATTAGAGGAGTAATTGAACTGTGAAAGAGAGTCTCATTCCCGTGGGAAGAAATTGAGGGAAGGAGTAAAAATAAATTGAGGGACTTGGGAATTTAGTAGGTAGTTTTTGTTTTATAGAGATAAAAGGGGGCGCAGTAAATTTTTGTTTTAGGGGAAAAAAGGACACAATAATTTCACATCCAGAATAGAAGGAAGAAGAGTGTTGTGGGCTAGGTTTTTCGGCCAAAACGTTTTTTAGTTTTCATACCGAGTCACAATTCAACCCGCTTTCAAGCTAAAAATAAACTTGCAGATGAGTGTCGCATTGCTATGAGCATTGATCTTCAATGGCAATCCAGCATGATTCGGCGAAAACATGATCTAAATCAGACGCAAACTTAGAAAGGTTGAAGAATATTGTAAAGGAGTACGATCTTTCGCTTCAACTCATAATTTTGACAATCATGATTATGAACATGATTCCTACCATCAAGCAAAATTATGCTTCCCTTAACAATTGCTATACCATCGAGCCCCTTATCTTTTCTCTCTTTGGGTATGTAAGTCATTATATTGTGCTCCAACTCTATTAGCTCACTAACATATGTTCCATACCAAGGCTAGGCAATGCGTTTGCCTTTTTTTTTTTGATCGGCCAATGTTTCTTTTATTTTAATACAAAAAAGGTAACAAAGGTTTTCTTCCTCTAGATCTTCACAAAAATAGTTCATCTATACAAATGTTACTTTTACCTTTTCCAAATCTGACCGAGATTAGCCTTCTTAAACACCTCCCAACCTTCCAATTCAAGTAGACAACCTTAACCTCACACTTGAATCTCCTAATACTACTTCTAATTTAGACAACAATCAAACCATCGCCTCCATTCATCTAAGAACTTCAACAAGACTCAAATACTTCAATCAGACTAGTACCAACTACATCAAAGATTACCATTACAATATTGTCCACTCTTTTTCCCCAACCTGCAAACCATATCCCCTATCTAAACTTCTATCATATGACCAACTCTCACCCAATTACAGATCCTTTGTATTTTTTATCTCTTAATCAAATGAACCAAAAACATATGCACATGATAAGAAGTATGACCGCTAGAAACAAGCCATGGACCAAGAAATTGATTCCTTGCAGCAAAATCATACTTGGGAATTGACAAATCTCCCAAGTGGGTTATCTATTGCAAATGGGACTACAAGTTAAAATACAAACCTGATGGCATCATCAAAAGGCATAAAGCTAGATTAATGGCTACATGTTACACACAATAGGAAGGTGTAGACTACTTGAAACTTTCTTAATGTGATCAAGCTTACTTGTTTTGGTTTCAACAACTACCAAGGGATGGCATCTACTCCATAATGCTTTTCTCAATGGCGGACTTGCATAAAGAGATTCACATGATAATCCTTCAAGGTTTTCATTCTCTCAAGTCTAATCAAGTTTGCAAGATCCTTTAGTCCTTGTATGGCCTCAAACAAGCCAACAGACAGTCAAATAATAAGTTCATAACTCGTCTTATAAGGTCACAATCTAAATCTTATAAGGTCACAAGTTCTTATCTTACCATTCTCTTGGTGTTTGTTGAAGATATGGTCTTGACAAGTGATGACCTTGTTTGTAACGACCCGCCTCGTCGCTATGATATCACTAACTCTTAATTGTGCATATCTCAATTTTAATAAAAATTTCATTAATTTGATTATGAAAATGGTAGTAAGTTTTTCGCAATAATACAATCATCATACACATGATACAATTAAAATAATTGAATACATATGTATACATATACTAAATCAGTACTCATCATGCATATGTTTAGAACTTAATTTAGTTTTACAGGTGTTTACAACTCAAACTATACATGTCCACCAAAAAGAATTAAGGGACTAACTATGAAAGAGTTGATTAACAAAACACAACTCTTTTCAAAAAGAATTCCAACGTCATCATGTTGGCTTAAAATCCATGATCCCAATCCACACTCAATAAACCAATCATCCAATGCATTTCACAACTCAAACAATCATGTATAGAATAATGCATGCACCTAACTCATCTATCAGCATGCAATGTGATACCATATCCCAGAAATAACCTCCCACAGGAAAAATGATTTACCGCCTATTAGGGTTTTAACGACCCGCCTCATCACTACGGTATCGCTAACTATAAAGCATGGTATTAATTCTTTTTAATAAAAAGAACACCCCTTAAATTTGATTATGAAACACAGTAGTGAATTTTTTTTTCCTTTTCTTTCTTTCGCGAGCACATAATAATCATCATCATAAGCAAATACGTGAATAAGATATACGTAAGGCATTTCAAATACATATACATACAAAACGTAATTTAGTTTTAGGTACAACCGACCGTGTCTAAAATGTATAAGTGTTTTACAAAGGAAACAAGAAATTAAACGTCGGGGATGTAACTATCAAAACACGGGGTGTGACTAGTAAATCATAATTCCTGCCCGGGATCTAACCCATTGACATTCTGGCAACTCGGCGGCTCCAACCAAAAAGGGTGGTCATCTTCCAAAACCTACTGCTATCTGTCTACTCACACGAACCCGGTTCGCGATCATCACAAGTACCAAACCACACGGTACAACAAAGCAAATGTGAGTTCATCATGTAAAACAACAAGCAACAGATAATATCAGTTAAGGGAGGCAATCCAAACATCACGATATTACCATATTATCCAAGCATTTCATCACACAGCCAACATGGACAAACATCCAAAAAATTCCACAAGTCAACTTGTAATGCCTAGCATGATGCATGCTCCTGACTCATTTCTCAGCATGCAATGTGCTACCATCACGGAAATAGTCCATCTCGGTATAATGATGATGCAGTAGCTTGTCAAAATCACTCTGTCGTGCACAGGCCGCTCCCCCCAGTGGTGATCAGCCCTGGGTGTCAGAAGGAGTTTCTAACAGATGTGACCCCCAATACCCCGGTACCCTACAGCCAATCATCCTATTTCCATTGTGCAAATGTAGTATGTCACATGGGCTCCATCAATGCATGGCCCAACCCGGGAACAAACTCGTCCTGGCTAGGATAATGCCATGCACCCCCATGTACATACGAACCACCCCAAATGAGGGCTTATTAATGCATTGATCGCAGTCCTCGCAAGGTTAACCACCCGGTCCCGACATCTCACGTGTCTATAAATAGCATATCACCACAGCACCATCAATGTATGACCCGACCAGTAACATATCCCTTCCTAGCTAGGATAATGCCATACACCCCCGTGTGTATCTATGTATATTCACCCACATTCGATAACCATGGGCACCATCAATGTATGGCCCGGCCCGAGAACAAACTCATCCTGGCTAGGATAATGCCATGCACTCCCCATGATATCAATGCACATATCATCATCTCATGAACCAACCTTCCAAGGTTCCAACATTATCATATAGGTTCATTACATACACGTCATTAGTAATACAACATAGACTAGGGAACCGGTGTGAAGTATTGGATGTCCGAGTTGGCACCTAGGCACAATAACTATGGCCATAAGGTAAAACTCAAACAAGGGCGGACAAGGGCGGACGAGGGCGAACAAGATCAGACCTTGGACTTACAGAACACCAAGGACGGACCCAACACTATGCAATCGATTACATAAATGTTTGTAGTCGATTAAAAATAGACAGCACTATCCCGGCAGCTCCAAAGAAAGAAACGAGCTCAGCAGCTTTAGAGGAGGGAAAGAGTTTGGGAAAGAAACTCGGTATCACTAAAGAAAAGAAAACAATTTCAACATCTCGAGAGAAGGAACGAACCCGGGAAAGGAACCCTGTCGTTCTAAAGAAAAGGAAACAAGTTCAACCGAGTAGGGAACCCGGTGGCTCTTTTATCGAAAAGACACGAGCTCAACCAAGTAAGGGAACTTGGTGGCTCTTTTACCAAAAAGACACGAGCTCATCCGAGTAAGGGAACCCGATGGCTCTTATATCGAGAAAGCACAAGCTCATCCGAGTTAGGGAACCCGGTGGCTCTTTAGAAAGAACTTGAGCTCAGCAGATCCAAAGGGAAAATAACCAACCCCGGGTAAGGAACCCGGTATGTCTAAAGAAAAGGAAGTGAGCTTAACAGCTCTAAGGGAACAACCTCGGGTGAGGAGCCCGGGATATTGACATCCGCCAATAAGGACTACTAAGTGTCATGTTTCGCATATACATACACATGCTACGTAAAGAGCTCAGCTCGACATACCTAACCCGGTATCCAGCACATCCACAAACACTACTAAAAAGTGCCTTGGGAGTTTTCAACATCAAAATGTCAACTTCACACACATGCTCGGGGAGTTCTTACGACGTCAACTCCCCTAAAAAACACCATCGAACTCTTCATACCAGAACCCCATCAAACATCAACACACAAGAACACCATCAAACATCGACATACCCCATCTCATTCATTAAAGGACAGTTTTACCAAGAGAATAGCACACAACAGGGACATGCAGTCATCTTCGTAGTCGGACTCCCTGGTCCCCAACCATGGTATCTAAAGATGTTATTAACATAATAAACTCCCTTTACCTAACTAGGAGTTCTTCATAGAGTCTAGCGGTGCTGAAACACTATCTCCTGAAGCGTGAAAGCAAGAGTAGGGCTCCATTCTCCTTGAACTTCTCGAAGGGTCGTCTAAGACTTCCTCTCCGGTCACGAGGTTCCTCTTGATGTAGGAGGGTTTTGTAACACCCTGAAATTTTACAAGTAGAATGATATTTGTATTGATTAATTGTTTAATATAAATCTTGAAAGCTGTAAAAGTGTTTTGCATGGGTGTTTGTGCGTAAAAGGTGAAAGTCAAATTTTGTAGCTGAGATAAGCTATCTGTACACGCATAGTAAAAATGGTGGCGACTATGGTGGTTGTTCGGTCACGCAAGTGGGCAACTATGGTGGCTGTGATAGTTGGCTGAATCAAGTTGTTAGAAACTTGCCTCAATGCTTCGTCCATAAATAAGCCTAAAGCGGAAGAATGGTTCACCCTCACTTCTGGACGTGTTTTTCTTCTTTTTCACTCTCTAAAAATCTTTGCACCAGAAATCTTTCTCTTCTCCCACCTTCTGTATCACTTTAATTCTTAAGAACCACCGTAGCAGTAGCAGAAAATCCTCTCTATTAAGAAGAATTCGTGAATGAAGCTTAACTTTCATCCTTGGTCATTGTGAGAACGAGTGTTCAAACAAAACACACGTTAAGATCGAAAGAAAAGAATCCCTGTTGAGGTAAGGGGAGTTTATTGTGTTAATAATGATTTTTGATATCATGGTTGGGTTAAAGTGTGTTTCTGTTATTTAATATGCTGCGTAAAATATATTGACGATGTCTGTAAATGGTGTGAGAAAGACGACTACCGGGTTGTTTGTGATGTCGGCTGCTGGGAAGGGTTGGTCGAGTTGTATGTGTCAAACCTTTGTTTGTGATGTCGGCTGCCGGGAGGGGTTGGCCGAGTTGTATGTGTCAAACCTTTATGTGATGTCGGCTGCCGGGAAGGGTTGGCCGAGTTGCATGCGTCAAACCTTTGTGATGTCGGCTGCCAAGAGGGGTTGGCTGAGTTGTATGTGTCAAACCTTTGTGTGATGTCGGCTGCCGGGAAGGGTTGGCCGAGTTGCATGCGTCAAACCTTTGTTTGTGATGTCGATTGTCGGGAAGGGTTGGCTGAGTTGTATGTGTCAAACCTTTGTGTTGTGACATCGACTGCCGGGAAGGGTTAGTCGAGTTGCATGTGTCAAACCTTTATTCGTGACATCAGCTACCGAGATGGGAATGTCGAGTTGAAAGGTTCACGTACCATGCATGTGTGCATGAAGGACGTAACTTAGTCCTCGTTGGTAAATGCCTATATACCGAGTTTCTTTACCCGGGGTTGTTCCCTTAAGAGCTGCTAGGGTTCACTTCCTTTTCTTTAGATGTATCGGGTTCTTTACCTGGGGTGGCCCATTAGAGCTACCGAGCTTAAGTTACTTCATGAGAAGAGAAAGAGTCATCGGGTTCATTACTCGGCAAAGCTCGTACCTTCTCGGGAAAGAGGTACCAGGTTCCTACTCAGCAGAGCTTGTACCTTTCTTTAAAGAATTATCGGGCTTCCTTACCCGGATAACCTTGTGCCCTTGTCTAACCTTGTTCAGGATTATTACATCAGTTGTTATGGCTATATGCCAATCCGGACACCTAATATTGCACACCTATTCACTTGTTTGTAGTGTTTGTGAATGCCGTTGAGATTGGCCATTGTATTGGCTTGAGTCATTAAATGCATTAATATCATGGGGGGTGTATGGCATTATCTTAACTAGGATGAGTTGATCCTGGGGCTGAGTCATACATTGATGGAGTCGTGGAGATATTTTATGTATTGACGTGAGATGCCGGGACCGGGTGGTTAACCTTGCAAGGACCACGACCAATGCATCAGTGTACCCGAGAATGGGTCAGTATATATGTATATGGGGGGCGTATGACGTTATCCTACCCGAGTCGAGTTGAGCACTAGTCTGGGTCATACGTTGATAGAGCCCATGTACATACTTCATGCATAATGGAAATAGGATGGTGGCAGTAGGGTACAGAGGTACTAAAGAGGCATCTCTGTTTGGAACTCCCTTGTGACTCAGGGCTGATCACCATTGGGGGGTGTGACCTGTGCAAGACAGAGTGACCTTGACGAGCTTCTACATCATTTTCCTGAGAGAGACTATTTCCATGAGGATGGTATCACATTGCATTGACTAAGAGATAAGTCTGGAACATGCATCATGACTAGTCATTTTAAGATGAATTGTGAAATGTGTTTGGACGGGTTGTCCATGGTTGAATGCATGATAAAATATTTGAATATTGTTGTGATTTTTCAATGTTCGAGTTGTCTTTTTATAACTAATGATATTTATTTAATTATTATTTTATATGATGGACTCACCTTTGCTTTGTTGTACGTTGTGGATCGGTACCTGTGATGATCGCGAACCATGTTCGTGTGAGCAGATGGATAGCAGTAGGAGACCGAGAAGATGACTTATGTTGGTTGGAGCCGCCAAGTAGCCGAGATGTAGATGGGCTAGATCCCGGGCAAGGGTTGTATTTTTGCTAGTTACACCCCTTGTTCTAATTACTACACCCTGACGTTTTGCTAGTTACACCCCGTCATTTAAATCCTTGTTTCTTTTGAGAATTTTGTACAATTCAAACTTGGTCATTTATAATTACTACCAACTTATGATTATTAATATACAATTATTATGATGTATTGCACCTTTGTGTATTCGAGTTTTGATTTGTGATATTGATTATACTTACGAAAAATTTATTACTATTTTTTTAAAACAAACTTAAAGGAAATTTTAGATATAAATTACCATTAAAAGGATAATTAAGAGTATGATACAGTAGCGATGATGCGAGTCGTTACAGGTTTCGTGGCGGCTATGGTGGTCCTCGGGGTTGAAGGTGACAGAGGGGTTGAGGAAGAAATGTTTCTAGATGTGGGTAAGCTTAGAGAGAAAGGAGAGAAAGCGCAAAGAAGAAGAAAGGAAAAACACGCTTCCACTACACACTTTGCTGCTTAAGTACCCAGCTGACAAGGCATGTCTGCCTTTCGTGCATGCACAACAACCGCAAGTCAACAAACCTAACATCCACTAACACGCATACCAAGGCAAGAGCACTCAATACAGCAATTACCAATTAAATCAATTAATCAAGCAACATAACACACATCAAACATTAAACTTAGCAACTCAAAATTTCAGGGTGTTACAACTCTCCCACCCTTTCTAAAATTTCATCCCCAAAATTACTTGATGCAAACAAAGCCAGGTAGGCTTCCCGCATCTGGCTTTCTAGCTCCCATGTTGTGTCTTCTCCCGATGTACCTCCCCAGACTACCTTGACCAAAAGAATTTCTTTTCCTCTTAGATGCTTCGTCTGTGGATCCTCAATCCTCAAAGGCAATGTTTCATATGTCAAGTTTTCCTTTACTTGAATATCATCCAACCCGACCACATGAGAAGGATCATGAACATACTTACGAAGTTGAGACACATGGAATACATTATGAAGACTAGAGAGGGACAGGGGTAAGGCAATTTGGTATGCGACGGGGCCAACTCTTTTTAGAATTTGGAAGGTGCCAACAAATTAGGGTGTGAGTTTTCAGGATTTCAATGCTCGGTCGACCCCGGTCCATGGAGTGACCCTCAAGAATACATGATCACCGACCCCAAACTCTAGGTCTTTCCTCCTCTTGTCACGATAGCTCTTCTGCCTACTCTGGGCCGTTCTCATCCTATCCCGGATCAACCTGACCTTCTCGATCGTTTGTTGCACCACCTTGGGTCCTAGCACAAGATTCTCCCCGAGTTCCAACCAACACAAAGGTGTCCTACACCTTCTACCATACACGTAGGGAGTCATGCCAATGGTAGAGTGAAAGCTATTGTTGTAGGTAAACTCTATCAACAGTAGGAAACTATCTCAGCTACCCTTCTGCTCTAAAACACACGTCCTCAAAAGGTCTTCTAGAGACTGAATGGTCCAATCGGTCTGACCATCAGTTTGAGGGTGATAGGCCGAACTTAGCCGAAGCCGGGTTCCTAAAGCCTTGTTCAAACTCTCCCAAACTCTAGAAGTAAACCTAGGATCCCGGTCAGATACTATGCTAGATGGCACCCCGTGCAACCTGATAATCTCACTAATACACAGGGAAGTCAACCTTTCTAGAGAAAACTGGATATTGATGGGGATGAAGTGGGCAGACTTAGTCGATCTGTCAACAATAACCCAGATAGAATCTAACCATGCCCGGGTCCTAGGCAAACCCACAACAAAATCCATGGATATACTATCCCACTTCCACTGTGGTATCTCTAAGAGTTGCAAGTTACCCGATGGTCTCTGGTGTTCTATCTTAGCTTTCTGACAGACTAAGCACGCATACACAAACTCACTAACTTCTTTCTTCATGTTTGGCCACCAAAACATAGCCTTAAGATCTTGGTACATTTTGGTGGCACCAGGGTGGATACTTAGGCTACTCCTATGCCCCTCCTCTAAGATCACCTTCCTAAGCTCGGATATATTGGGAACACATATTCTATCTTGAAGTCTCAAGACTCCATCTGATCCCACATGGAAACCACTAACACTCTCCGATGCTATGGCTTCTAACCGAGTCTTTGATCTCTTCTGACAGCCCGCTGGTAATCCGTAGAGTTCCTAGTCTCACGCTGATAGGGGTAAGCTCACACACCAGACTAAGGTCTCTAAACTGCTCCAAAAGATCCAACTCCTTAACCATCAATGCAGACACATGCAAGGATTTCCTACTCAAAGCATCGGCCACTACATTGGCTTTACCGGGATGGTAGCTAAGCTCAAAATCATAATCCTTAAGGAACTCTAACCATCTCCTCTGACGCATGTTTAACTCTTTCTAGCTGAATAGATACTTAAGGCTCTTGTGATCACTGAACACCTAGAACTTGGGGCCAAAAAGGTAATGCCTCCATATCTTAAGAGCAAACACTACGGTAGCTAACTCCAAATCATGGGTAGGGTAATTCCTTTCATGCGTCTTAAGTTGCCTAGAAGCATAGGCCACAACCCGACCACACTGCATCAACACTCCTCCTAAACTCGTCTTTGATGCGTCACAAAACACCTCAAAGGGTTCACTTAGGTTAGGCAAGACTAACACCGACGCGGTTGTTAGCTTTTTCTTGAGGGTTTGGAAACTATGCTTACACTGGGCACCCCACACAAACACTTGACCCATAAGAGTTAGCTTGGTCAAAGGTAAGGCTAACTTGGAGAAACCTTCTATGAATCTCCGGTAATACCCGGCTAAGCCCAGAAAACTCATTATCTCAAACACGAACTTAGGGCTTTCCCACTCAAGGACGGCTTCTACAATAGAAGGATCTACGACTATACCTCCTTGGGATATCACGTGTCCTAGGAAACTCACCTTCTCCAACTAGAACTCGCACTTGGACAACTTAGCATATAGTTGCCGATCCTTAAGGGTTTGTAGCACAATCCTCAAGTGTTCATCCTGCTCTTCTCTGGTCTTAGAATATACCAAGATATCATCTATGAAAACCACCACAAAGCTATCAAGATAAGGGTGGAATATCCTATTCATATAGTCCATAAACACACCCGGGTCATTAGTCACACCGAAGGGCATAACCAAGTACTCGTAATGACCATAGCGGGTCCTAAAGGCAGCCTTTGGAATATCCTCAGACTTCACACGGATCTGGTGGTAACCTGACCTAAGGTCGATCTTGCTAAACACACAAGCTCCTACCAGCTGATCCATAAGATCATCTATCTTAGGCAAAGGATACTTATTTTTAATCGTCACCTTATTCAGCTGGCGGTAGTCTACACATAATCTCATGGTGTCATCCTTCTTCTTCACTAACAACACGGGTGCTCCCCATGGAGACACACTAGGCCGCACAAATTGCTTATCCAACAGTTCTTCCAACTATTTCTTAAGCTCGGCTAGCTCTATAGGGGACATCCTATAAGGGGCTACTGAGATGGGCCCAGCGCTGGGCACCAAATCTATAGAAAACTCTATATCTCTCTCAAGTGGTAGATCGGATACATCCTCGAGAAACACTCTGGGGAACTCTCTGACAACAGGGAGGTCGCCTAGAGAAACCTTGGTCTCCACTTCCAAGTTTGACAAGATCATGTATACTTGAGCATTTTCTTTCAACAAGGACATAGCCCAGTTGGTTGAGATAAACATCCCTTTTTCTCTTACATCCAAGTTACTAAACACGACTGTTTTATCAAAACAGTTTAACAGGACCTGGTTGAACGATAACCAGTCCAAAATAACGTCAATCTGGCTAAGAGGCAAACAAATCATATCAACCCCGAATTTTCTTTCAGCAATTTCCACAAGACAGTTCAAACACACCTCGGCAGTCAAAACTGACACACTAGTCGGGGTCTCAACCACAAGCTCATTATTCAAAGAAGACACAAAAAGTTTAAGTTGCTCTACACACACCCGAGATACGAAAGAATGGGTTGCACCGGAATCAAAAAGCACGAGTAAAGGAATCTACTTTATGAAACATTTACCTTGGATTAGATCTTTGGAATTCGAGGCTTCGGCACCACTAAGAGTGAATACTCTTCCCATGGCCCTCGGTTGTCCGGGTTGGTTCTGCTGGCCTCCACTGTTCTGCTCTCTCTTGGGGTGTGGGCAGTCCCTTTGGATGTGACCCCTCTCCTTACAGTTTTAGCATGACGGGTCTCCTTGCCTGCACTCAGGAGCGACATGCTCGGGCCTACCACACTTGAAACAGGTGAGCCAGGTTGGAAAGGTAGTGGGTCTGCTACCATTTCCAATCGAAAATCCCACAGCAGCAACCCTTTGGTGGTTGGGACGATGACTATATGGCTTATGGGGGATGGTGTAAGGCTTCCCTCGGTGTTAATGTCTGGTCTTCTTGTCCTTCATTAGGCCTGTATTCCGGTAATAGGCCGCTTTGTCTCGGGAATCTTCATCCCATATCCTGCACATGTTGACTAATATCGAGAACTGACGGACTCCTTGATAGTTTACAACTTGCTTCACCTCGGGCCGCAAGCTGTTCAGAAACTTCATGCACTTAGAGCTCTCACCATCTCTTCCTTGGTAGCGAGGGAAGTACCTTACCAACTCCTCAAACTTAGTTGCATACTCAATTACCATCTTGTTCCCCTGCTTAAGTTCCAAGAACTCCATCTCCTTCTTGTTCCTTACATCTTCCGGGAAACACTTCTCTAGAAACGCCCCCTTGAAGGTCTCCCATGTCACTGCCCGGCCTTCTGCCTCCATGCATTGGTGGGTGTTATCCCACCAATATTCAGCCTCCTCCGCCAGGGTGTAAGTGCTAAAGGCAACCTTCTGCTCCTCGGGACATGCCATTACCCGGAAAATCTTCTCAATCTCCTTAATCCAGTTTTGGGCATTGTCCGGGTTGTACCCTCCACGGAAGGAAGGAGGATTGTTGAGCTAAAAATGGTCTAGCCCTTGGTACTCTGCAGCTCCAGCATGTTCTCCCCTATTCTGATTCCCCAATGCCTGAGCTAAGGCTTGGAGAGCATCGGCGATAGCACGATCATTCCTACCAGCCATCACTTCCTACGCATAACAAGAAGTGAGAACCCGGAAGGAATACACACAAACAAACACTTAGCTAATACTACACGGACTCTCTACTCTTTGTATTCTTGACTGCTTGCCATAATGTTCCCTTGCGTCGTCACGAATTATACAGATGGCCAGTCTGATAACTCTTAACAAGGCACTGAAACTTATGGTATAGCAGGCATAAGAAATACAAATATACTGTGACTACACTAATAACAACACTATATGCAAGCTTTAACACAAACAGTTCAAGCCACTACAAAACAAACAATCACTTCAATCATCAAACATTCATTCAAGCAAACCTAGAATACACAGGGAAACACAGTACACTCACAACTCATTGGCCAAAAGGTTCAACCTGCTCTGATACCACTAATGTAACAATCCGCCTCGTCGTTACGGTATCGCTAACTCTAAACCATGGTATTAATGCGTTTTAATAAAAAGAACACCCTTTAAATTTGATTATGAAACACGGTAGTGAATTTTTTTTTTCTTTTCTTTCTTTCGCTAGCACATAATAATCATCATCATAAGCAAATATGTGAATAAGATATACGTGAGGCATTTCAAATACATATACATACAAAACGTAATTTAGTTTTAGGTACAACCGACCATGTCTAAAATGTATAAGTGTTTTACAAAGGAAATAAGAAATTAAACGTCAGGGGTGTAACTATCAAAACACGGGGTGTGACTACCAGAACAAGGGGTGTAACTAGAAAAACATAATTCCTACCCAGGATCTAACCCATCAACATTCCGGCAACTCGGCGGCTCCAACCAAAAAGGGTGGTCATCTTCCAAAACCTACTGCTATCTGTCTGCTCACACGAACCCGGTTCGCGATCATCACAGGTACCAAACCACACGGTACAACAAAGCAAATGTGAGTTCATCATGTGAAACAACAAGCAATAGATAATATCAGTTAAGGGAGGCAATCCAAACATCACGATATTACCATATTATCCAAGCATTTCATCACACAGCCAACATGGACAAAAATCCAAAAACATTCCACAAGTCAACTTGTAATGCCTAGCATGATGCATGCTCCTGACTCATTTCTCAGCATGCAATGTGCTACCATCACGGAAATAGTCCATCTCGGTATAATGATGATGCAGTAGCTTGTCAGGGTCACTCTGTCGTGCACAGGCCGCTCCCCCCAGTGGTGATCAGCCCTGGGTGTCAGAAGGAGTTTCTAACAGACGTGACCCCCAGTACCCCGGTACCCTACAGCCAATCATCCTATTTCCGTCGTGCAAATGTAGTATGTCACATGGGCTCCATCAATGCATGACCCGGCCTGAGAACAAACTCGTCCTGGCTAGGATAATGCCATGCACCCCCATGTACATACGCACCGCCCCTAACGAGGGCCGCCCCAATCGAGGGCTTATCGATGCACTGACCACGGTCCTTGCAAGGTTAACCACTCGGTCCGTAGATCTCACGTGTCTATACATAGCATATCACCACGGCACCATCAATGTATGACCCGACCAAGAACGTACCCCTTCTTGGCTAGGATAATGCCATACACCCCTGTGGGTATCTATGTATATTCACCCACATTCGATAACCATGGGCACCATCAATGCATGGCCCGGCCCGGGAACAAACTCGTCCTGGCTAGGATAATGCCATGCACCCCCTATGGTATCAATGCACATATCATAATCTCACGAACCAACCTTCCAAGGTTCCAACATTATCATATAGGTTCATTACATACATGTCATTAGTAATACAACATAGACTAGGGAACCGGTGTGAAGTATTGGATGTCTGGGTTGGCACCTAGGCACAATAACTATGGCCATAAGGTAAAACTCAAACAAGGGCGGATGAGGGCGAACAAGGTCAGACCTTGGACTTACAAAACACCAAGGACGGACCAAGCACTATGCAATCGATTACATAAACGTTTGTAGTCGATTAAAAATAGACAACACTATCCTGGCAGCTCCAAAGAAAGAAATGAGCTCAACAACTTTAGGGAAGGGAAAGAGTTTGGGAAAGAAACCCGGTATCTCTAAAGAAAAGAAAGTAAGTTCAACATCTGGAGAGAAGGAACGAACCCGGGAAAGGAAACCTGTTGTTCTAAAGAAAAGGACACAAGCTCAACCGAGTAGGGAACCTGGTGGCTTTTTTATCGAGAAGACACGAGCTCAACCGAGTAAGGAAACCCGATAGCTCTTTTACCAAAAAGACACGAGCTCACCGAGTAAGGGAACCCGATGGCTCTTATACCGAGAAAGCACGAGCTCATCTAAGTTAGGGAATCTGGTGGCTCTTATATCGAGAAAGCACAAGCTCATCTGAGTTAGGGAACTCAATGGCTCTATAGAAAGAACTTAAGCTCAGTAGATCCAAAGGGAAAATAACCAACCTCGGGTAAGGAACGCGATATGTCTAAAGAAAAAGAAGTGAGCTTAACAGCTCTAAGGGAATAACCCCGGGTGAGGAACCCGGGATATTGACATCCGCCAAACAGGACTACTAAGAGTCACGTCCCGCATATACATATACATGCTACGTAAAGAGCTCAGCTCGGCATACCCAACTCGGTATCCGCCACTTCCACAAACACTACTAAAAAGTGTCTTGGGAGTTTTCAGCATCAAAATACCAACTACACACGCATGCCCGGGGAGTTCTTACGACTTCAACTCCCCCACAAAAACACCATTAAACTCTTCATATCAGAACACCATCAAACATCAACACACAAGAACACCATCAAACATCCACATACCCCATCTCATTCATTAAAGGACAGTTTTACTAAGAGAACATCACACAACAGGGACATGCAATCATCTTCATAGTCAAACTCCTTGGTCCCCAACTATGGTATCTAAAGTTGTTATTAACATAATAAACTCCCCTTACCTAACTAGGAGTTCTTCGTAGAGTCTAGCAGTGCTGAAACACTATCTCCTGAAGCGTGAAAGCAAGAGTAGGGATCCGTTCTCCTTGAACTTCTCGAAGGGTCGTCTAAGACTTCCGCTCCAGTCACAAGGTTCCTCTTGATGTCGAGGGGGTTTCGTGGCGGCTACGGTGGTCCTCGGGGTTGAAGGTGACAGAGGGGTTGAGGAAGAAAGGTTTCTGGATGTGGGTAAGCTTAGAGAGATAGGAGAGAAAGTGCAAAGAAGAAGAAAGGAAAATCACGCTTCCGCTGTACACTATGTTGCTTAAGTACCTAGCTGACAAGGCATGTCTGCCTTTCATGCATGCACAACAACCGCAAGTCAACAAACCTAACATCCACTAACACGTATACCAAGGCAAGAGCACTCAAAACAGCAATTACCAAGTAAATCAATTAATCAAGCAACATAACATACATTAAACATCAAACTTAGTAACTCAAAATTTCAGGGTGTTACAAAGGTCACCCTGTCGTGCACTGGCCATTCCCCCACCCGGTGATCAGCCAGTGTTGTTGAGTACAAAGGAATCACTTGATGAATGGGCAAGAAGATCAAGCTTGGTTTTGAGCTTCCAACATGCCTTGAAGACTTGAAGAAAATCTTGTAATTAATTGTAAAGAAAAAAGCATCTCTGGTGATCCAAGTGCATAGCATTCATATCATACATTTAGCTTTTCAAAAAGGGTCATAAAATTAACAAGGCTTTGCTAATTTGATTCAGTGTTTAAATTG
>CM023959.1:10793477-10895375 GCA_013407115.1 Glycine latifolia
TAACTTTGAAGTTGTACTCTTTTTTCTGTTTGTAATTGAATTCTATTGTAATTGGGGTTCTTGCATGTAATCTAGAGGAAGGGTTTCTCTAGGGAGTGCTGAGTGGATTCTCAGTGGGTTGATCTCTAAGAACCTAATAGTGTTTTAGGTTTCTGAACTTTATCTAGGGTTGATAAAGAGAGATTTGTATAATTCTTGTAAGATAGAAAATTGCAATAGTGGAACTCCATTCTAGTGTTGAATGGAAGAAAACTGGATGTAGCTTCATAGTGTTTGAAGTGAACCAGTATAAATCTTTTGAGTCTTTTGTTTAAATTAGAGCTAGCCTATCTTCCACATATATACTCTGCTGGATTATCTTGCTAATCATTTTAACTTTGAATAATTGCATACCTTAGACTGAGCAAGTGATTGAATAAACATTTTTGGTTTCAAAGTGATAAAGATCCTAAGGGAAAACTCTGATTTTGCTAACAGAATCCAACTCTAACCAATTCACCCCCCCTCTTGGTTAAGTGTGAAGTGTTCCTATCTTTTACAAGTGTCGCTAGGGAATTCCAAACCTAATGACCCCTTAGTACCTCCGTTTTCAGCCCACTGAAACTCACAGTTACACACGTGCCTTCATTCTATTTCCACACATACAAATGAAGTATGAAACATGGGCATCATTATTGATTTTAAAGGAAGCTGCAAGGAGATTGAAGCAAGGTTGAAGGCTTGATGATGTTTTAGCTTTTTACATGCCCAATCATTTGATGACATTTGTAATTTGTCTTAATGGGTCAAGTAAATTGCCTTGTGATCATTCATTAGCATGTGCATTCTCATGATCATACATACATGGTTTTTAGTCTTAAAGAAATCAAATGGTTTTATAAGAAATGAAGTTCTCAATGGCTAAGGTTTTTAAAAAAAGCAAAACTTACTGCTTTAATTGATTACACAAGCAGTATAATCGATTAAAGACATTCATATGATTTTGGAAAAGCCTTGAAGAACAGTTTAATCGATTACAGGCTTCTTGTAATCGATTACACAGTGTTTTATGAAAAACCTTGCATCACTAGAATAATCGATTATCTCACTATGTAATCAATTATCTTAAATTCGTTGGTATTGATGTTGTTCTGGTTTAATCGATTACAGTATGGTTTAATCGATTATTTTGTTCATGAAACCATTTCCAGAAAGATGAAGAACAGTTTAATCGATTATCTAGTATTTTAATTGATTACATATGGCAATTTAATCGATTACACTAGCGGATTAATCGATTATTGTCAATTAATTCTGTTTTACATAAAGTTGTTTGGGTCTACTATCTATAAATATACATTGAACGAATTGTTCTATACACATGAGTGATATACCCAAAAGTTAAGAAGTTTTCTAAGAGTTTCAAAGACTGACTTTCTGAGTGAAAAATCATTTCTTGTAAGGATCAAGAATTCTGAGTTTTGTTGAGAAAATGTGTTAAAGAAAAGAAGGTTTTCAAGATAGTGTTTCTGAGCTATTATTATTTACAACCTGAAGTGTGTGGTTATCTCATTTCATTTTCATTACATGAAAGATCACAGGTTTTGTTTATCTTGAACCTATCTTTTTAGATGTTCTAACATTTTCTATTGTATTGTGATATATCATTGTTTTCTTTTCAAGCAACTAGAGTAGGGTTCTCTAGGTTTGAGATTCTGAGTAGGGTTCTCAACATCTTGGTGATTTGTATTCTAATAGGGTTTTAGAATCAGGATCTTTAACTAGTGTTGATAAAGGAAGTCACTTGTGGATTGCTTGTAAAAGATTCTTTGATATAGTAATTACTCTAACCTAGTGTGGGTTGGATGCAACTGGATGTAGCATCCATGGTTGAGAGGTGAACTAGTATAATTGCTTTGTCTTTTGTTTAGATTTTTGTATGTTTCATTACATGTCTTTGTGAAATCAAGTATTATTATCAAAGAAACATTTTTTGTCATTGCTTTCATATAAATGGTTGATTTTGGGTGAAGAAAGATTTCTGAATTTGAAAAAGGTGAACTAGTGATACAATCCAAAGTTTTTTAATTCCACAATTTGTTCAGAAAGTTTTAAATATCCAGTTTGAACCAATTCAACCCCCATCTTGGTTCATTTGCAGTATATTCATTATTTTTTCAATCATCAATGTATGACCAAGGCCAGGAACAAATCCCTCCCCATAAGGATGACCAGTCATACACCCCTCATGTACATACCTAACACACCAATGTGGGCTCGCCGATGCACTGACCGTGGCTAGGAACAAATCCTTCCCCGCAAGGATAACCAACCGATCATTGCACCCCACGTGTATATACATAGAATACAACCATGGCACCATCAATGTATGACCATGGCCAGGAACAAATCCTCCACCGCAAGGATGACCAGTCATACACCCCCATGGGTATCCATGTATATCCACATCACTTAACGATAACCATGGGCACCATCAATGCATGATCATGGCCAGGAATAAATCCTTCCCCGCAAGAATGACCAATCATGCACCCCGCATGGGTATCAATGTACATACACATCACATCATCTCAATATCATCATCACATATATCAAATTCGTCTTATTTCAACATTATCCTCATAAACATCAACTTCATCTCATTTCAACATCAACAACCATTTCATCATCATCTCATTTAAACATAATAAACCACATCATCATTATATCATTTATACATCATCAAACACATCAATAACATCTCATTCATCCATATTACTGTGAGACTAGTATTTTAGGAAAATTTTAAATTAAAGAGGAGGATTACAATATAGAAAACACACTCTTATGCCCATTTAAAGATTTAATAAAGAATTAAATAGGAAAACATATTATAAAATTTTGGACAGAGTCTCCTCTGTAATTAAGACTTTTCCCAAAAATCCAATCATTACAACAACAATATCATTTAAAATTTTATCCATCAATAATAATTTTATCGCATCCCATTAGTTAAAAACATGGTTTTTCTTGAAAACGAGCACACAATAGACATAAATACATCACATCCCATAAGTTAAAAACGTAGTTTTTCTTGGCAACCAGCACACAGCAGGGACAGGCAGATATCTTCATAGTTGGACTCCCTGTCCCCCAACTATGGTATCTAAACTATTACCAACATAATAAACTCCCCTTACCTATCTATATTTCTCTGGTAGCTCCTTGAAACGTCATTTTAGGATCTCTCAAGTTTACGTGCTTTGACCCAAACACAGAGCTCTATATACCAAATCGAAGACAATTTAGTATAGATTTCCAAGGTAAGACCAATATTAACATTTGGGGTCAAATACCCACTCAAAACAAAAAGGGGCTAAAAGGATGTTTTGAGAGTCCACATCAAAAGACGTCATTTTGAAATTCCAATCACACCAATGTGATCGGGGTTCAACAAGGACCACAGAAATGACATCAATTTCATAAAAAAGAAACTTTTACAATATCTCATTTTCAAAGGGTTTTTCAAAGGAAGTGTAAAACTCCCAACAACGGTACCCAAAACACAAGAGACACTAAGAGAAACTTAAACTAGCTAGAAGAAGACAAAAGAAACCAAGGTTACCTCAAGGAAACCAAGAACGAATGATTTGGAAGCTCTGTTCTCTACCGAAACTTTGAGAAGAGTTTCGAAGATTCTGCTCCGATTAAAGGGTTCTTCTCAGTGCCGGGATCTCATGGCAAGCAACGACGGCTCGTGGTGGTCTCCGGTGGCTGTGGGTGGTGGAGGAAGGTGATGGGAAGCTTGGGAGCTGTTTAGAGGAGGAAGAAACTCCATTTTTGTGATTTGGAGGCTGAAATACATATTTTACACTGCCTTTACTCGTCCAGGCGAGCAAAAGTACCTGAAAAATTCGCCTGGGCGAGCTAACCAGATTCTAGAATTTCTGCTACAGTGAAAAAATAATTTCTCACGTTTCAGAAGTTATTTGGTCAATCCCAACGGTAAAAACTTTTATATGGGGGTTAGAAACCTACCTTTAAAATTTGAAGGAGATCCAACGGTTAACCAACCAGAATTATGATTTTACTAAAACAGGTTTCGGGTCAAACTCGAAATCACTCAAATACAACGCATCTCAAACAAACTCCACATAGCTTGACCTCTACATCAAGCAATTTAACATGGATAATTCACATAATATTTCAACTAATCCTAATTAATAAATTAATCAAATCATACCAGGAATACATTACACATATATTTTAAATTACCAAAATTTCAGGGTGTTACATTGTTGAGATCCAACATGTGAAATAATTTCTTGATGCTCAATTCAAGATAAAAGACATTAGGACCCTAAAATTCTTCCTCAGATTTGAGATATATAGATCAAAACTTGGCATCAACATGCACTAGAGAAAGTATGCCTTTTGGAACTATTGGATGATGCATGTTAACTTTTATTTGTGTTATAATTATATATTTTATCTTATGCACCAAATACCATAAATTAGACAAGCAAAATTAGAAGGTGAAGTGACTTACTTCTTGGAAAATTCGAATGTAAAAGTTAGCCTCAAATTTTTGTGATCATCTCGCTCGATGCGTTAAATCAGGCCCCGAATGTAGCGAAAAATGAGCTAGATCCTTGCCACAAGGCAAGACGCTACATTGGTTCGGGGATGAAGTGATAAGTAAGTTAGGGCTCATGCCGAAAGGTAAGGCGCCAAGTCTTCACCCAGATTTGGTGACAAATAGGCAAGGATCCAAACATGCAGATGAGCGAGCGTGGCAGGCAAACACCGCCCAGGGGTTAAGGATGCAATTTGGAAGCTGGAACATAGAAACATTAACGTGTAAACTAATGGAGTTAGCTTATGTGTTTGCTAGAAGGAAAATGAATATTGCTTGCTTGCAAGAAACTAAGTGGGTTGGAGAAAAGACCAAGGAAGTGAAGGGCACCGATTTTAAGTTGTGGTATACAGGTACAACCAAGAGTCAAAATGAGGTTGAAATTATGATCGATAGAAGTTTCAGAGATAAAGTCGTTGACGTCAAGAGGAAATGTGACAGGATTATGATGATTAAGCTTGTAGTGGGGGATTTAATTTCAAATATCCTTAGTGTGTATGCACCCCAAGTTGGACTGCAATTGAATGAAAAGAACCAATTTTGGGAAGACTTGAAGGAGGTTTTAAGAGGGATATCACGAGAGGAGAATATTTTCCTAGGAGGAGATCTAAATGGTCATGTTGGTAAAAACAATGGAGGTTTTGGCTATGGCACGAGAAGAAGGAATGCTTTAGATCTTTGCATACATGTCCCAATAATTAAAATTTGCAAAAAGTTTAGAGTAGCGAGAAAAAATGCAAAGAAAGCAGTGTGGGAAACTAGAGGCAAGGATTTTGATGATTTGTATAAAAATCTTGGGAGCAAGGATGGTGAAAAAGGTATTTACAAACTTGCAAAAATGAGGGATAAGAAGAGTAAAGACCTCACCCAAGTTAGATGTAAGTGAAAGATGGCAAAATTACTTTAACAAAAATTTTAATGGGGAGGCCAATAAAAGTGAGGAGGATTTGGATGATGCCTTTGATGATCTGAATAGAAGATTTGTGTGCAGAATTAATACACATGTAGTTAAGCAGACTTTAAAGAGGATGAAGAATAATAAATTTTTGGGACTCGATGACGTCTCTATTGAAGTGTAGAGAGACTTAAGAGATGTAACAATAAAATGGTTGACCAATCTTTTCAATAAGATTCTTCAAACAAATAAGATGTTTGATACTTGGAGGAAAAATATGTTTGTGCCTATTTACAAAACAAGGGAGATATCCAGAATTGTTCTAACTATAGAGGCATCAAGCTCATGAGCCATACTATGAAGTTGTGAGAGAAATTTATTGAACATCGCCTAAAGAGAGAGACCAATGTTTCTGTAAATCAATTTGGATTTATGCCAGGAAGATGTACCATATAAGTTATTTTCTTTATGCGACAATTAATGAAAAGGTATCGGGAAAACAAGAAAGACTTACATATGGTGTTCATAGATCTTGAAAAAGCATATGATAGGGTTCCAAGACAAGTCTTATGGTGGACTCTTGAGAAGAAGAAAAGTATCATTAAAGTATGTTAATGCAATCGAGGATATGTATGATCGGACTACCACGTGTGTGAAAGCTTGTAATGGAAGATCAAGGTATATCCCTATCACAGTAGGTGTTCACCAAAGTTCGACTCTTAGTCCTTATCTTTTTGCCTTAGTGATGAATGAACTAACAAAAGATATTCAAGAGCAAATACCGTGATGTATGCTTTTTGCAGATGATATCGTGCTTATTGATGAGACCAAAGATGGTGTTAAAAGGAAACTGGAATTGCGGAGAAACACTTTGGAGTCTAAATGATTCACGATAAGCCAGAGTAAGAAGGAGTATATGAAGTGTGAGTTTTCGCGGGTAAGAGATGGTGATCAAGACACTGTGCATATACTTGGTCAAGAGTTACCCAAGAAAGATATTTTTAGATACTTTGGATCAATTTTGCAAAAAGGTGGTGAGATTGATGATGGTGTAAATCATAGAATCAAAGCAGGGTAAATGAAATGACGGAGTAAATCTGAATTTTTGTGTGACCGCAAAATTTCCCTTAAGATAAAAGGAAAATTCTATAGAACAGCTGTAAGACCGGCTATGTTATATAGAGCGGAATGTTGGCCAGCGCATAGGCAACATGAGCATAAAATAGGGGTAGCAAAAATGAGGATATTAATGTGGATGTGTGGTTATACGAAGATGGATAAGATAAGAAATAAGGATATTCGACGAAAGGTAGCAGTAGTATCGATGAGTGAAAAGATGAGGGAGCATAGATTGAGGTGGCAGGCCCATTATGAGACAACCACTTGATGCTCCCGTAAGAACAAGAGTTTGCTACCAAGAACTCGACACAAAGAGAGGTAGAGGTAGACTGAAACTTACCTAGGGAAATGTAGTTAAACAAGACCTAATGGAGTGAGATATAGATTGGCGGAAGGTGTGCCTTAGGACGAAGTGTAGAAAAACTATAAGCTTGGTGGAGGGTTAAACCCTTTAGTATCTCTATGTTCCAGTCGTTCCCTTTTCTAGTTCTTTTCCTTTTCATTTTTCTCCTCCTCCTTTCACCCTTATTTTCTTTTAGCTTATTTTTCCTTTCTTTTGTCTTATTTTCCCTTTTTTCTTCCCCTCTCCCTTGCTTTTTCTATGTCTTATTTCTGATCTATCATTAAATTCATCTACCACTAACCCCAATTAACTTGGGTTAAATGCAATGTTGATGTTGATGTTGTTATAATCAAGCTACAAATGTTATATAAATATTTATTACTATAAATTATTTTATTAAATATTATCATTAAATTCTAAGAAAAATTTTATTTTCTCGAACTAAATACAAAAGTTGTCAGATGATCATAAGCAAGTCTAGAAATTCAGGAAAAAAAAATCATAAACAAGTTGGGTGAAGATGTATAAAACACATAAATATTAAATCATATCATGATCAATATGATAATGATTAGAGTTATTATTTGTTATCAAGATAAAAAAATATTATAGGAGCATATCATATGTTATTCAATATTTAGCTATGAATAATCTAACAAGCTATATTTTTTTAAAAAAAAAAAACTTCCCAATTGGGTCATCAAATCAGGCCAAATCGGTATGGGTCATTAGATTTGACCAAACTCAATTGGATCAAACTGGGTCAATTTTATTGTTATTTATAAAGCTTAACTTGATCATCCAAGACACTTCTATGCAATTTTTAAATAATATAAAAATCTTTACACTTATGTTATATATGAAAATTAAATTCTTATTTATTTAGGTTAAACATATGATTTAGCCCCTACATATGTGTTGGAAATTCTCAATCTAGTTTCTAAAACAATGATATTTTGATACCCATTATTTTAAGCATCCCACCAACATTTTTTTTCATTTCTCTTTATCTCTCTTCTATCATTTGATATCACTTATCATATCTATATTTATTTTTCTTTTATCTCATTAAGTGTTAAACAACACTTTGAGTGTCCAAGTATATTTTTTTCTAGTTTCTATACATAAAATTTTATTAAATTGGTCTCTATACATGTTAATGTTACACGTTTTGTCTCTACCATCATTAATCCTTTTTATGCATTCTTAATTTGTTCCTCATACACTTAACACAATTTTAATTTAGTCTATATAGGAATTAAACAAAGAATGTGTTATACATATATGTATAAGGATCAAATTAAAGATGTGTTTGGAGTTAACAATTAGTGTATAATGACAAAGATCAAATCAATAAAATTTTCATATATAAGAGCCGATTTAACAAGCTTTTAGGACCAAATTGAGAATATGTGGCACATACAAGACTAAATTATATGTTTAATTTTTTTATTTATCTTTTAATCCAACACACAATACTACAAGGGAATGTTTGTTTCACGTTATGTTTTTTAATTTCTAGGAATAAAAGGGGGAAAATATACCCATATTTGTTAGAAGTTTATGAAGATTTATTCTCACGTCAGCAATGTTATATCTTCATATTTCAAGCAAACTCTATTTCCATGAGGAGAGAAATGTATATGATATTACCATAAGAATATAAGGGGTTGTTTGGTTTCACTATTTTCTATTTTCATTTTTAAATAAAACAGAAAATAAGAGAGAAAATATGTTTAGTTTGTTATTTTCATTTTTAATTTCATAAAATAAATAAGTATTTTCGAAAATACTAAAAACAACAAAAGACTTTTTCGGCATTTTTGCTTATCTTGCGATGACATTGTTGAAAATTTCATGACTTTATCCGGTTTCAACTTACTTTCTCTTTCTTCAAAAACATGGGATTGTGCATTCCAGTAACCTGATGGTGGCTTTCAAGTTGAATTCTCTCCCAAACTGTCTTCTAAAAATCATCCTAACCAATAATAAAATTAAAAAGAGTAGTTTGTAAATAAAGTTAAAAATTGGAAAATGAATTTGAAAAACATACATATTTTAAAATGGTGAAAACTTGAAAATGAAATCAATTTTTAGAAAATAAAAATAAAAAATGAAAATAGAAAAAAAATTTCAAACCAAACACACTCGTAAGTTATTTTTTTTACAAAAACTACATATTTCCACTAAATTCTACTTCTACATTTCGTTTTTACTTTTTTAAATTTTTTAATGAAATAAATTTGAAAATGTTTTGCAATTATTAAATTCCAACCAAACATGTCAAGAATAACATTCTTATACATAATATTTGTAGGAATGTATATTATACCCTGAAACAAGACAAATGCTATCGTGTAAAAAAGTGAATGATTTTTTCAGGGCACGAAAGTAAATTTGAACCGTTAGATGTGAGGGTTTTGAAATCAATGGTCAATATTTTTTCTTTTATCTTCTCTTTTTATCCTTTTCTGTTTCTTTTTCCCAATTTGTCCTTGAATACCCCTCTTTCCATGCCTCTTTGCCACTAGAACCATTGCTTCTCCATGTTCATCAATGGCTTTTAAGAAGACAACAAACAACAAAGAACTTAACATAAAACAAAAATTCTAACACAGATAAAACTATGAAGATAATATTCAATATTTTGTAAGATATGAGAAATTGATAAAAAAAACCAACAACAAAAAATCAAGATACCAAGTTTAAGAAACAAATCCAAATCAAAATTATAAAAGAAAGCAAAACATGAGCCATTGCAAAATCCGACTTCAAAGACAAATCCTCATATTAGTTTGTTTCTTGTTGAGCTTTCACTCTTGTCCCTTTCATCGGGAGATGATATGATCTTGATGTCTCTAAAACTTTACGAACGAGAGAAATAAATGTTTCAAATAAAATATTTGTTTGAGTTAATTGGAAGGTGGAAGAGGCTATAATAACAGTTAAAAGGAAAAAAAATTATGGAAAAAAATAAAAAGATAAAAAAACTATTAAGAAAAGACAAGAAAAAAAAGAAAAAAATTGAACATGAAAATTAAAAACATCCAAGGTTCAAATTTACCTTTATGCCAAAAATCTTTTACTTTCCCAGTCAAACAAAGACCTCGTAAGAGCAACTCCAACGTAGGAGCTTGGAGAGTTCCTTAACGGGAAGAACTCATATCTTCAAAAAAAATAGTGTTAGAGCAATCTTACGTGGCGGAACAGAAGGTTGAAGAAAGAGGAGGGGTTCCTTATATAAGGACCGCATCTTACACAATAAAATAACATTAAAAACTCAACCACCACAGGCAAATAAAGAGGGAAAGTAAACTACCTTGGTCGAGGAAGACGAGGACACCAACAGCGACGACGATTTCGTCAACGGCGGCGGCGGCTATGGCGAGATGCAAGGTAAGGGTCGAGGGAGTAGCGTGAGGCGAGGGTTTTGGCGGAGAGGCCGTGGGCGAGGTCGGAGAGGACCATAGCAAGGGCGTGCGTAGTCGGAAGGGAGGGAAAAGTTGGAGAGGGCGATGTGGGGTTTAAGGTTGTCGACGATGGTGGTGAAGACAGGGTAGGAGAGGTTGTAGAGGGAGCACCAGTGGACGTCGCGGAGAGGGGCTTCGAGGGACCAGATGAGAGGGCGCGGAAGGTGGAGAAAAGAGAGGCATGGGAATGGAGAAGAAGAAGAGAGGGCAGAGCGTGGAGAAGCTTCTGGAAAAGAGTGAGACTAAAGATTAACTTGAAAAGGAAAAAGGATTGGGGAAAGGGAGATAAAGGGACGCGTGGTAAATGGGGAAAAAGATTGGAGAAGCTTTTGGACGCGTGGTAAATGTGAAAAGGAACCAAAATATCCACAATGAAAATAAAAAGTGGTAGAAAATAATGAATGAAAAAATAAAAGAGTCGTTAAAGCCTAAACGGTATAAAATAAAAATATTTAAAAAAAACTGAAAGTAAATGTAACGTTATAAGTTATGTCCGTTGTAAAAAAAGTAACTATTAATGAAGGTTTGGGTATAAATTTGGGTGATGTGTTGTGTTTCTTCACACAAAATTGATACTTGCAATTTTTATTGTTCCTATCCATTCTCAATCATTTTTCTTTTCTTTGAAATAGATCCCAATCAGTATAATTATCAAAGTGGTTACAATTTTTTGCAAAATCAACCACCCCCTACCAGCGAAAATTCTACAAATCCACCACATCCACCGCCATACTTTATGTATCCTCAACCACCCCCTACTAGTGAAAATTTGCAAAATCCACCTCAGTATATGATGTATCCACCACCCCCACACATGTGGTATATGCATCCTCCATCTAATGTAGAGTCACCTATCGGTCAAAATCCACAATTTTGTAGTCAACCATCACTTCCCATTAATCCAAACACGTGCTATAGGCCTTCTTTATCCAATATTTCACCCCCTATGAATGAAGTTGAATCCACAATCGGTGTAGAAAATATTCTACTAGTGAGGGTGACCACAATGGTAGTGGGAAAAAATCACGTACAACATTCTCGGTGGCAGAAGATGTGATTATCGTCCGATCATGGCTCAATGTGTCAAAGGATTCAATAATCGGTGTCGACCAAACATCAAAGCAATATTGGACAAGGATTAAAAATGCGTACAACAATGACGATGTGCGTCAAAGCGGGTTATTTTGTGAAAGAAGCTCGACTCAGTTGAAATCTCGATGGAACAGGGTCTACCCAGCAGTTCAAAAGTTTAATGGATGCTACAAACAAGCAGATAAACATATGAGAAGTGGAAGTTCAGAGAATGATTGTATGGCTAATGCTCACTTGATTTACTCACAGGATACAGGTAAAAAATTTGAGGTTGAACATGCTTGGTTGTTGTTGAAAGATCCGCCAAAATTCGATGCAGATTTTATGTCAAATTCTTCAAAAAGAACCAAGGTTTCTACCGGTGGAAATTACTCGTCGTCTTCTAACACCGAGACACTCGTTGAAGTCGAAGAATGTGATACGCCTTCGCCAATGTCTCGCCCAATTGGACAAAAAGCAGCAAAAAGAAAGAGCAAAGGAAAAGAAGCTTCTAGCAATATCGATTTATCTGGCATAGAAAGTGTAATGAATGAGAAGAATGCAAACACATTAAAACTTATTCAGTTAAAGGAGGCACAAGAAAGGCGTATGGAGTATGAAATCCTCATGAAGGATACATCCAACATGTTAGATAAACAACGCAAAGACCACGAAAAGTATTGTGACCATATTAGGAAGAAATTATTTAATTAAAGTTTAGTCCCTATGTTCGAATTAGTTGTTATTCATTTACTTTGTATGCAGTTATTAACAATGTAGGTCTTTGTTGTATGTTATATTCAAAATTTTATTTTATGAAACAAGATGTTGGAAAACTAGTTGTTGGAAACTAGCCGTTGAAAACTAGCAGTTATAAAACTAGCTGTTAAAAACTAGCCATTATAAAACTAGCCGTTGGAAATGAAGCTATATAAATGTCTAATACTTATTCATTTTCACATGTTCTCATACCAATTACGCAATATATCTCTCTCATTTCAAACACTTCAGATACCATATAATGGATCCAAACATCGATTTAGATGAAGTTTTAGATCAAATAATAAATGAGGAATTGGAAGACAACACCGATGAAGACCTCATTAGGTTGATACTTCAGAGCCAACAACAATTACATGACAACACTGCCGGGCGTATGCAAAGAAGAGTGGTACATCGAAATCATGAAGAAGGTTATGATCGATTGTTCAATGACTACTTCTCAGTAAATCCTATGTACGCCGAGAATCAGTTCCGATGAAGATTTCGTATGCGAAGGCATGTGTTTCTTCGTATTGTAGATGGACTCAGCAATCATGATGAGTACTTTCAAGCAAGGTTCGATGCACTGGGTCGGAAAGGACTATCTCCATTACAAAAGTGCACAGCTGCACTTCATATTTTGGCTTATGGCTCACCTGCTGACAGCGTGGACGAATATGTTCGAATTGGTGAAACAACTGTGGTGGAATGCTTGGAGCGATTTGTATCAGGCATCTGCACCATATTTGGGAATGAGTACTTGAGGAGACCAACTAACAAAGACACCGAACGACTACTACAACTGGGAGCGACACGCGGATTTTCAGGTATGTTAGGTTCTATTGATTGCATGCACTGGGAATGGAAAAATTGTCTTGTTGCATGGAAAGGTCAATTTTGTCGAGGTGATCATCGCAACCCAACAATCATTCTTGAAGCCGTTGCATCACAAGACTTGTGGATTTGACATGCATTTTTCGGCAGCGCGGGTTCAAATAATGACATTACTATGTTAAATGGATCTAATGTGTTTGATAAAGTTTTGTCGGCACGTGCTCCCGCAGTGCAATACACAGTAAATAGAACCCAATATAATATGGGATACTATTTAGTCGATGGTATTTATCCAGACTTTGCTACATTTGTGAAGATCATCTCAATGCCACAAGGAGAAAAGCGGAAATTATTTGCTCAATAGCAAGAATCGACAAGAAAAGATGTAGAACGGGCGTTCAGAATGCTCCAATCTCGATTTGCAATTATACGTGGTCTGTCACGTTTTTGGGATATTGCTAAAATGAAGAATATCATCTATGCATGCATCATATTACATAACATGATTGTCGAGGACGAACATGACACATGTCAAAGTAATATTGATTACGATAATGTAGGTAACAACACGTCAACATTCGAAATATCTTTAGGTGCTCACCCTAGTATCAGATCAACATACCTTCAAAGGAGAGCATAGGTTCACGACAAACAAAAACACGACAACTCCAAGCAGATTTAGTTGAGCATGTTTGGGAATGTTTCGGAAACGAAAATAACAATAACTAAATTGATGTAATTTTTTTTCGAGGTCTAGGTTTTTTATTTATTTCGATGTTATTGTGTTTAATTATTTATTATTATGTAAAATTTTGTTTTATATTATTACACATTTCTTTTTATTTATTTTAATTTATATTTATGAAAATTAAAAAAATATTAAGTTTTATTAAAAAATATAAATACGTGGATTTTTTTGAGTTTTTTATTATTTTTTGTATTAGAGCAAAATATTAAGTGAGTTCTTTAGGAGCAATATAATACTGTAAAGACTACAAAAAATACTATAACAACTATAAAAAATTAGTTAAAAAACTTAATTAAATTTCTCCCATTAGATGTGCTCTAAGTATTCCAAAAATTTCAACACAGTCAAATGCAATGTAGTGACTGCTCACGCCCCACTCCTCGCTGTCCAGTGTCATGGTGGAGCTTCCCAAGTCCCTCTCACCCCACCGTCTTCTCAAGCTCCTCAAAGCCGAAAAATCTCCTCTTTCCGCCCTCAATGTCTTCGACGCTGCCGTGCGCCGCCCTGGCTTCAGCCCCTCCCCCGCCGTCTTCCACCACATCCTCCGGCGCGTGGCCGCCGACCCCGGCCTCCTCCTCGCCCACGCACCGCGCATCATCGCCGCGATCCAGTGCCCCTGCCCGGAGGATGTGCCCCTCACTCTCCTCAAAGCCTACGCCAAAACCCGCATGCCCAACGAGGCCCTGCACGTGTTTCAAACCATGCCGCACGTGTTCGGGTGCTCCCCAACCATTCGCTCCTTCAACACCCTCCTCAACGCGTTTGTCGAGTCACACCAGTGGGCGCGTGCGGAGAACTTCTTCAAGTACTTCGAGGCCGCGCGTGTTTCGCCTAACGTTGAAACCTATAATGTTCTCATGAAGGTGCTGTGTAAGAAGGGTGAGTTCGAGAAAGGTAGGGGGTTGCTGACGTGGATGTGGGGTGCGGGGATGAGTCCTGATAGGATCACCTATGGGACTTTGATTGGGGGTGTGGCGAAGAGTGGGGATTTGGGGTTTGCGCTTGAGGTGTTCGATGAAATGCGTGAACGAGGGGTGGAGCATGATGTGGTGTGTTACAACATGATCATTGATGGGTTTTTCAAAAGAGGGGATTTTGTGAAGGCGGGTGAGATGTGGGAGAGGTTGTTGAGGGAGGAATTGGTGTTTCCCAGCGTTGTGAGTTATAATGTTATGATTAGTGGGTTGTGTAGGTGTGGGAGGTTTAGTGAGGGTTTGGAGATATGGGAGAGGATGAAGAAGAATGAGAGGAAGTGTGATTTGTTTACTTATAGCGCTTTGATTCACGGGTTGAGTGAGGCGGGGGATTTGGGTGGAGCAAGGAGGGTTTATGAGGAGATGGTTGGGAGAGGGGTTAGGCCTGATGTTGTTACGTGTAATGTGATGCTTGATGGGTTGTGTAAGGCAGGGAAGGTTGAGGAGTGCTTTGAGTTGTGGGAGGAGATGGGGAAGTGCAGTTCGCGGAATGTGAGAAGTTATAACATATTTCTCAAGGGGTTGTTTGAGAATGGGAAGGTGGATGATGCGATGATGTTGTGGGATGGTTTGTTGGAGGCAGATTCTGTTACTTATAGTGTGGTGGTTCATGGTTTGTGTCGGAATGGGTATGTGAATAGGGCTTTGCAGGTGTTGGAAGAGGCTGAACATAGGGAAGGTGGTATGGATGTGGATGAGTTTGCTTACTCGTCACTGATAAATGCATTGTGCAAGGAAGGGAGATTAGATGAGGCAGGTGGAGTTGTAGAACTTATGAATAGGCGTGGCTGTAAATTTAGCTCTCATGTTTGTAATGTGCTGATTGATGGTTTTGTTAAACATTCCAAACTTGACAGTGCTGTTAAAGTCTTTAGGGAAATGAGCGGCAAAGGTTGCTCACCGACTGTTGTGTCCTATAATATTCTTATAAATGGATTATTAAGAGCTGAAAGGTTTCGTGAGGCTTATGATTGTGTTAATGAAATGTTGGAGAAAGGGTGGAAACCAGATATTATCACATACAGTACGTTGATAGGTGGTCTTTATGAGAGCAACATGATGGACGCAGCCCTTAGGTTGTGGCATCAGTTTCTGGATACAGGGCGTAAGCCTGATATTATTATGTACAACATTGTCATCCATAGACTATGTTCCTCTGGCAAAGTGGAGGATGCTCTGCAGCTTTATTCAACATTGAGGCAGAAGAAGTGTGTTAATCTTGTGACTCACAATACCATCATGGAGGGGTTTTACAAAGTTGGGAACTGTGAAATGGCTTCAAAGATTTGGGCTAACATCTTAGAAGATGAGCTACAACCCGACATCATCTCGTATAATATTACTCTTAAGGGGCTGTGTTCTTGTGGTAGGGTGACAGATGCAGTTGGGTTTCTAGATGATGCTTTGGTGCGTGGTGTTCTGCCAACTGCCATTACATGGAACATACTAGTTAGAGCAGTGATTTTTTAAGGAGCTCCAACTTGATTCTTTTGTGCCCTAGCATAGATTAGAATAATTTTTTTTAACTCCTACTTTTTCCTCTTGTTGACTACATCAACTACAAATGTCATACTAAAATACAAGCATTTGGCTGGTATCCCACAAGAAAAGGGATTCTTGTGATGTTTAGGTTTGAGACCAAGCATCGTTTTTTAGCATGTTTATTTAAGATTGGTGGTTTCAACTTCTCATGTTTGATGCAAATTGCCAATACAATATTATGCTTCCTGATATTATTTTGTTGAAGGAAATTTGAGGCCCCTGGGCAAATAGCTTTTGGCGACGGCTGATGGACTACATATAGTACAAACAGGACCATTATGTTATCAGGTACTTGGGTGCAATACAGTTTGCCTCTAGGGTACCTAAAATTTGGAGTTGCTGAACAGAAATGGACGGGTGTTTTGGTTTCTGGGATATTTGTCTGCCTCATGTAAATTTGAGATATTTATCTGCCTCTGGCTTTACATGAGTTGATTGTTTTCTGTAAGGCATAGGGAATTTCAGGCAGTAATTACTATACTTCTCTATTTGATTAACCAACTTGTTAAGCTGTACAGAAAGGAATGACATTGCGTATTTATTAGTTTCTCATTAATTGTATATGTGACAGAAGACACAGATATACAAGTTAGCTTCCAAATGTACATGTCTAAAAACTAGTATGATAATAACAGTATTTTTTTTTGTATTAACATAAGATGTTAAAAGTTTCATCAGCATCACTTGGTAACCCAGTTACTCAGATTTTGGTGATTCTAGTTATATCACCAATACCTGCTGTTGTTGATGCCAAAGCAAAGTAGCATGATGATATCAGGCCCAAGTTATAAGCTTCCACTTGGGATTATTGCATCACGCAACATCCATTATAATTTTTTCTTCCACAAAGTTGCATTGAATCTCAGTAACAATTACACTTCAGTTATTTTCTTCTTCGGTATCAGTCTTTCTTATTTTTCCAGTTTCTATTGACACTGTCTGTTCGTAGATGAACTGAGAAACTAAAGCGACCAGAATAGCTCCAAGAACTGCTATTTTTCTCCAATCAGTTGATGATGAGGCAACAGAATCAACTATTGCAAAGGTCAGTAAGCCAATAAAGAGGAGGTAAATGCCTTTTCTTGTTCTGCTACCAGCTTTTTCTCTGGCTACATCTTTGATTTTTTCTGCCTCCTCCTTAGCTTTTGCTTTGTCAACAGGTGCCTTCTTTCTGAGGTTCTTAAAGAATAGCCCTTCGTTTCTTCCATCCTCCATTTGAACTTCAAATTCATCTAGTTCTTTTTCACGCTCCTGAATCTCTTGTCTGTTAAGTTCTGCAGATTCCTCAAACTCCACCATCTGGCTCTCTATGTTTTTTGTTATCTGCCAAACACAAATGAACACAATAAGAGGTCATTACTAAAGTAAGTACCTTTTACATGTAGATTTTCCTTCATGCTGAGCTTGATGATTAGCTAGTGTGTTTGGCACAAGAGACAAACTTTTGCCAAACCATGGTTTGAGACTTTTCAAAATGCAAAAACCAAAAATATACTTCATGGTTAACTCAAAAATTGAAGCATACTCTGGCACTAGCTTCATCTAATCCTTGGAGGGCATCTTCTCCAATCTTGTCAAACTCAGCCTTCGCTTCTTCACCAAACTGGGTTAAGTATTCAGATCTCTCATCAAAATAATCCTTAAGACGGACTTTTTGAGTTTGAAGCATGGCAATTTGGGCTAGCAGTTCTTGTTTGCGAATATCTCCTGGTTGGGGAGCTTGAGATTCAGATTCATTGGACTTGCAGAGGCACAGAACAGAATCTTTTGTGTTGAGGCATCTGCTTCGGTGGGTGCTATATTTGATATAGGTAGGAGTTAAGAAAGGATGAATGGATTTGAGTGAAATCATCTTTACATAACAGAACAAGCATGTATATGCTTGGGTTAGAAAACAATAGAGGGAACTCGGTGAGAAAAGGGATGCAGCAGGACCAAATTTTATGCGTTGGCTGTAAGTATTTTGGGCCTCTTGTTTTCTGTTCATTATCTTTATTTGAAACAAAGATGGAGACATTTTTTTTAGAAAGATAGAACATACTTGGTACTTTGTCTCACGCTTGAAATTACGGATGCCGTTTCATACTACAAAATCAAACTTAGAAACCAAAAAAAAGGCCAAAAAGTTGGGAAAAAAATAATTGGATTAAATTTATTTTAGATCCTTATTTATGTTGCACAAATTTAGATCCGATTGTGAAAATCAATATATTTCAATTTAGGTTGAACTTATGATTTCATCAATTATCATATTATTCATACTTGTATAAGTAAATGTTTATTAATTAATTATTACTTTATTTTCTCTATGGTCTTCTTTTATTCTAATTTGTCTTTTTATTCTAGTAATTATTACTTTTTTTTATATAATCACATTAATCTTTTGACGAAATTAAATGAGATTTTATATTAATATTGAAAAACAAAAGTTGAACTTAACTTGTAAGAGAAACTTAATTAGTTTTACCTTATTTTCTTTTCCTGCAGGAGTTTATTGATAATTTCATCAAACATGGTTAATTTTACACTTGTTGAATTGGCACAGAAGCTGTTTAATATTTTAAATAAATTCTATTATATTATATCTACAAAAAATTAAATGCTTAAAATTAATTTTAACTAACAGGAGAAGTTTAATTTATTTTATCTTTTATTTTTCAAGTATATTTAAGAAAATTATTCAAAAGAATTAACTTTTGTGAATAATGACCCAGAATCAGCGTGAACAAACTAAATGGATTGGCCCAAAAGATTTTGAATCAAATCTCAATCATGAACATGAAAGTTAAAACAATAAATAAACCCACAAATCTATACAAATTAATTATTTAAGAAATTGATGCAAATCCCAGGACACAAAAATACTAAAAGCCAGTAGATACACAAGGAAATTGAGCATTTCCAGCTACCTCAAGCTATTATCTTCAATGAGCATTTCCAGCTACCTTTTTGTACCTGTACCTCTTTGCAACCCAGAGATACACAAGGAAATTGAGAAAGCTGAGAATGGTCAAAAGCCAGTAGAAGTAGTCAAGATGGCCTCTATTTAGATTGTCTGGAATCCAACCAAGCTTACCATATCTTGTGGTAACCTTAGTTACAATAATGACAAGAAGGGTGCTAATGTAATTTCCCAAGGCATTAGTTGTGAGTGAGAGAGCCATACCAAGGCTTCTCATAGCATCTGGTGCTTGACCATAAAAGAACTCTAAGGAACCAATGTTGGTGAAAACTTCTGCACATCCAACTAGAAAATATTGTGGTACTTGCCAGAAGATTGACAAGGGGATGGTCTCAACATCATAGTAGTTGTTTCTTCTGACTATGTCGAGGCGATACACTTCTAGGATGCCAGCAACAACCATGGATATAGTGGAGATCACAAGGCCAATTCCCATTCTTTGGAGTTGTGTGAATCCTTGTTTGTGGCCAGTGTACTTGCTTGCAAATGGGACAATGAAGCGGTCATACACCGGGGCCCAGAAGATGACACTTAGCGTGTCGAAAATGGTGAGGGACGCTGATGGGATTTTGAAGTGATGACCAATGCGCTGGTCCATTGTGTTGCCTTGGAGAACAAACATGGTGCTCATTTGACCGTACACAGTTGCAAAGGCAATCAATGATGCCCAAACTGGGAGTAATGAGATTACTGATTTGAGTTCCTCAACTTGTGTTACTGTGCAAAGCCTCCAAGGATTTGACAAGTCTTTGGTATGATCAGATTCGGTCTCTACTGCTGCCTTATCCAAACACCTAGATGGAAACAACATATTTTGTGATCAGAAGCATAATATAAAAGGGTGAAAGTGTAACAACAGATGCTTATGGTGAAGTCTAAAAAAATGCATATACAATAAAAGTCAAAATAAATTACACTTATACCTGATGAGATTTCGTTAGATTGCAAAAATTGTCTCTGCTTTTTTAACTTTTACAACAACCTTCCTTATAGTGGAACACAACGTATTGTTATTCAAAGGGGATTAGAGTAATGTAAAAGTGTGTTAGTGTAATGCTTTTCAAACAATTAAGGGAGGCTAGTATAGGGGTAGAAAGAATAGGAGGGTTTTGTGCAATCACACGAAATCTCAAGGGGTGTCACTATAATTTACTCCAAAAGTTATTACTTATTAGTTGATTTGATTATTGATTATTTTAAGAGACAATCACAAGATAGTACTTTTTGTTCACTAATATAAATATCTATATCCTACAATTAAAAGTTAGAATAGTAAATGAAGATTGTGCCCATACAAAAGAAAATGAATAGCATATGAATATTTCATTTTATGACTGATGATGACTATAATATAAACATATGAATAGAAGTTTCTTTTATAACTCACTTGAAGCGGTTTGTGTGATCAAGCTTGCGGCTCCCTTTGATGACAGATTCTACATTTATTGTCTCATGAAGAAGAGACTTATCATCTGGCACTTGAAGACCGATTTTCCTCAAGGCTGCAACTATGACTTGACAAATCCTTGTAAGGGGACTGCCTCCAGGTATATGGAGTCTGTAGAGCCGGCTACCACCAAAGAAAAATATAATTGCAATGACCATTGCAACAGCAGGAACTCCAAAACCCCATCCCCAGCCAACATTCATCTGTATCCAAACTAATACTGAGGAAGCAACAAGAGCACCAATATTAATAGAGAAGTAATACCAATTGAAGAAAGAGCTCTTCTTTATTTTCTCTTTCTCGTCCGTATCATCAAATTGGTCTGCACCAAAAGCTGAGACACATGGCTTGATACCACCAGTTCCAAGAGCAATCAGGTAGAGTGCTATGAAGCAAGCGGCGGTTTGTGCCGATGTTGGATGGCAACCATTAACATCACATGATGGCTTTAGTCCAGGGGCAGAAGCAGACAATGTTAAAAGTATCATCCCCTGCATAGTAAATAATCATTCGTTAATAAAGTTATTGCTTGCTGTGTTATCCATTAATTCTTCATTAAAGGGCTCCAAAAGGCAGTTCAAATATAACAAAAGTTGAAATCACTTTAAATTTTCAAATGGAATAAATAAACTCTGTTAAAAGATAGAAAAGAAGGTTAGAAGATAAAACTGTTGATATCATATTGTTCTCAAACCATAGGGAAACTGAACATATTGTTCTCTCAATTAAGTTGAAAGCAACATGAATGGAATTTTATTGGCTTAACATTCAGGAAAACAAACAAATAAATAAAATAAACAAATTTGAGTCAAGAACCTGAAGAGTTTGGATTTTTCTTGTAAGAGTAATATAGCACATAAAGACATGAATATGCACCAAACAAGCTTTACCTGTTAATCAAAACATCGATTCTTGTTATCTTTGAACTTAATAAGCATTAAAGCAAAATATAAAATTAGTTCAGAATAGTGAAAACTAAATGCCTTTAGCATAAATGGGGACTCAACAAACAAGAAAAAAAAAAAACTCTCAACTTACAATGACATAGACAACTGAGAAACTGGCAATTGTCCAGTATCTTCCCAAGTATGAATCAGCTAGAAAGGCTCCAATCAATGGTGTGATGTAGCATGTGCCTGACCAGGTTGTGACATTATTTGCAGCGGTTGCATTTCCCTGGTTGAAACGCTCCTGAAGATAGTTCACCAGGTTTGTACTCATACCATAGTATGCCAATCTCTCAGAACATTCATTTCCTGCCACACATGGTTTAATTAAAAACTCAGCACCTTAGGATCCTGAAATTCTAGTACAAGCATATGTAGTAAACTTCAGACATATTATGTAAGCTTAGACAGCATAGTTTCTAAGATAAAAATTAACAAAAAGAAACCAATACCAAGAATAAAATAGCAAGCTTTCCAATTTCCAGTCTTTTTCTTGTTGGCAGGCTTTTTGGAGATGGTAATGGTCCCATCTTGTGTATATATGTCATCTTCTGCCATAGTGTCAATGCAGTTTCCTATTGTCTGGTTCTTTTTTTCTCTGTTATATCTTCAAAGGCTCAGTCACCTACAAAAAATTAGTTGACTTAAGATAAATTAATAGACAGATAATCATCATAGAAACCAAGACACAATTGTAAATTGAATTGGCCCATTGGGCTATTTGGAATTAACAAAAACAGGAACAATTATAGAATCTTATATAGACACGAGTGGAGTAGGGGACCCCTTAATATAGAACTTCAACAACAAATTGCGTGTCATAATAAGATATGCTAAATTCATTAATTTTTTTGTCCTTTTTGCAGCATGCGCGTAATGATACCACAATCACCCAAAAAGAGTGCCGCATGTTAACAACACCAAACAGAAACGATAGATACCACCATATGTGGGAATGCACATTCCACTTTCACAATATAACAAAAAGGGTAAACACTTACAGAAAAGGAGATCTCTAATAGCATAAAAGTTTGTAAAATTGGGAGCTTTTGGCATAAGGGTACACTTTTTTCCCCCCCCCCCCCCCCCCCCAATGAATGAAGGTAGAGTTGATGGTATCACATAATACTAAAATTCATGGGATATGATGAAGAAAACTGAATATAAAAAAAAAAAAAATAACATACAGTTCAAAGCAAAAACCAACTACTAAGACTAACGTCAAGATGATTAAATTTGTGGAACATGCTTACGATGAAAACAATTTCATGCAAAGAAAAATCAAAATACAATTCCATTAGATGGAGTTACTTGTGTCTTTGTACTCTTAAAAAAAGGAAATTATACTTCTAAGCTCTAACAGAAGAACACAACAAGAAACACCTATACGATGATTTGTGACTAAATAATTGTATAAAACTATTTTATTTTACACCGTGAGTGTGCATAACCTATCTTTTGAAAAAAAAAGAGAGAAAAACTATATCTAAGTTTTCTCTTATTATGCAATAATATATGAATATGTATCAAGAAACCAATAATTCAATATTAGTTAAAAGATTTCAAGAGACCCACCAAACCGAGAAAACTGATACCATGAGAAGAAAGAAGTAGAAGAATATACGAAGAATAATGCATGGAAGAGCAGAAAAGTACAATATTAGAGGACTCTTATTAACACAGAGGAAGGGGGGTTTGCACCTTTGTGGAGAGTGAACGTTTACCGCAAAATACGAGCAATACTATAGACACCACCAAAGCGCTAAATAATGTATCACCGAAACACAGTGCTGTGTGTGTATATCACGAAAGTAGCTGCGTCAAATCACGTCACGATTTGTTCAATAATGCTCTTCTGTGGTCTCGTGTATCTTCTACCCTTTATCTCTTTTAGGCAAGTGTTTATTTATATACATGAATAAGGACGCATTTTGGGTATAAGGGGATATTTCCTTTCGAAAAGAGTCATGTACATTTCAGTGTATCATATTTTTTTACGCTCATAATCAAATAGAGAATACTTCATTAATATTCATTATTTTTTATTTTATATATTACATCATTTATCATTTTTTTTTTTTATCTTCTCTCTCTAAGAGTAATATAAGATTAGATATCCATTGATGTTTTTCCTTTTCGAGAATGAAAATGAAATATCCCCTTTTTACTCAATATGTGTCCTTATTTATGTATATAAATACTTACCACACTAAAAAAATAACTATGCATAATTAGTTAAAAGGTAATTTCTTAATAATACCACAAAAAGTATTTTCGTAACAAAAAATACTATAATATAAATTTGAATTATAAAATTTTTATTTTTTTCATTCTTTCAATTAGATCTTTTTAACATTTTTTTCGTCCTGGTTTCTTTTAGATGTATATAAGTATATTTCACATGCTACCAACTAGCCAAAAAAAATATTATCTCAAACTATTTTTTAAAAGAATTATCTTTTTTTTATCTTTATTTGTATCATATTTTAAACTATCTAATCCTTTCAGTTTACAACTTTTAATCTTCATTAGTAAATTAAATTTTCTATTTTTTTGAAGAAATTGTCTATAATTAAAAATAATTTGAAATTCTAATTTAAATTATTCATTGTAAATTCAAAATATAATTTATATATTTCAAGACACATTTTTGTTATAAATAATTGTGAGAAGGAATATGAACACACTCTTTAACAAAGTCTTTCTAATTGATTAAGTTTTATTAAAAACTAAAAAAATAGGATTAAAATCGTTACTGGATGAGGATTTACAAAAGTTTGTCATTTTCAATAAATTTTGCAACACTACAATACTTAATTAAGCTTTTTCAATTAGATTGTAACAATAATTAAATTTATTTTAAGTGGCTATAATTAAGTAATTAATTTTGAGATGATAGTTTGTGATGTTAATAACATGTTTATGTATGTCATATTTTATGTGCCTTTTGATAAATTTTAGAATGTTGGGACCTAACTGGATGGCCTTGGGTCATGAAATAAGGACGATGCGTTTAGCGAAGTATAATGTGTGAAGAGAAAGAAGATTTAGGCTTGATATGACTTATTTGAAAGCCTGATTTTGCTTGTTATGTAGTGCATATAGTTAAGTCAAGTTGACCAACAAACTCAACAATGTTTGTTTTTGATAAACATGTACACTTTTGAAAGCTTGATTTCTCGTGAGATTTTAGTCAAATTTCATCATTTGAAGCGTCAAAATGACATTTTCTCCTTTAATGGTCATTTTAGGGATATTTTTGCAATTTTCATTAAGTAAGAACCTTTTTGTTATTTTGATATTTATTACTTTAGGGTTTTGTCACATTAGGGTTTTTCTTATTTATATGTACATAAGACCTCTCACAGCGATAGACTTTGAATTAGAAAATTTGAGGATTTTTTCAATTTCTCAACCTCTTTGTATTCTTTCGAATCAATAAGTTGTTGAATCCTTACTCTATTCCATCACGTATTAAGGTTGAATTTCTCTGCTGTCACGCTGAGGAAATCTGGCAAGAACTCCCACGTTGTCGTCATCGGTGAGTCCCTGAACGTGAGTCGTGACACCTGTAACGACCTGGAATATAAGTTGCTAATCTGGATGTTTGATGTGTGTATTATATTAATTAAATTATGTGTGTTATGTTGATTGATTAATTGTTTCAATTATAACTTGTTGTTTGAGTGCTTTTGTCTTGGTATGCGTGCTTGATGGGTATTAGGCGTAAGTCAACTCTGCTGTGCTGTGGTTGCTGGCTGAGCACATTAAGAAGACGTGTTGTGTTAGCAATGTTTATAAGCAGCAGGTTGGCACAACAACAAGCTTACTCTTCCTTCTTCCACCTTTGCGTTTCCTCTATTTCCTTTCTCTAAAACTCACGCAGAAACCTCTCGTTCCCAACCCCTTCTTTGTTATCTTCAACATACAAGAAACTCTGTAGCTGCTGCGGAACTCCCGATGCTGAGAAGAACCTCGTGGTCGGAGCTGAAGTTGAGGACAAACACACCGTAAAGCTTTTGAACGAACTCCTGATTAGGTAAGGGGAGTTTATCGTGTTCTTAACAGCTTTAGGTACCACGGTTTGGGGGACAGGGAGTCCAGCCGTGATGATAACTGCATGTCCCCGGTGAGTGTGATGGTCTTCCTAGAAAAGCTACGTCTTTTATGAAGGGGAGGTTGTGGCCTATGCTTCCAGGCAACTTAAGACGCATGAAAAGAACTACCCTACCTGACCTGGAGTTGGCTGTCGTGGTGTTTGCCCTTAAGATATGGAGACATTATCTTTTTGGCTCTAAGTTCGAGGTGTTTAGTGACCATAAAAGCCTTAAGTATCTGTTCAGCCAGAAAGAATTAAACATGCATCAGAGGAGATGGCTAGAATTTCTTAAGGATTATGATTTTGAGCTTAGTTACCACCCCGGCAAGGCCAATGTAGTAGCCGATGCTTTAAGTAGAAAATCCCTCCATGTGCTGCCTTGATGGTTAGGGAGTTAGATATGCTGGAATAGTTTAGAGACCTCAGTCTAGCATGTGAACTCACCCCTACTAGTGTGAAGCTAGGAGCTCTACAGATTACGAGCGCACTGTTAGAAGAGATCCGGGAAGGGCAGAGGTCCGACCTTTTCCTGCAGACTCAACTAGAAGCCATAGCGTCAGGGAGTGCTAGTAGTTTCTAGGTAGAGCCGGATGGAGTTTTGAGACTTCAAGGTAGAGTCTGTGTCCCCAACATACCCGGGCTTAGGAAAATGATCCTAGAGAAGGGGCATAGGAGTAATCTAAGTATTCATCCTGGCGCCACCAAGATGTACCAAGACCTTAAGGCTATGTTTTGGTGGTCGAACATGAAGAAAGAGGTTAGTGAGTTTGTTTATACGTGCTTGGTCTGTCAGAAAGCCAAGGTAGAACACCAGAGACCATCGGGTAAGTTGCAACCCTTGGAGATACCCCAGTGGAAGTGGGATAGTATCTCCATGGATTTTGTTGTAGGTTTGCCTAGAACCCGGACTGGGTTAGACTCTATCTGGGTTATTGTTGACAGATTGACTAAGTCTGCTCACTTTATCCCGATCAACATCCAGTTTTCCTTAGAGAAGTTGACCACCTTGTATATTAACGAGATTATCCAGTTCCACGGTGTACCCTCTAGTATAGTGTCCGACCGGGATCCGAGGTTCACATCTAGATTCTGGGAGAGTTTGAACAAGGCCTTAGGAACCCGGCTTCAGATGAGCTCGACCTACCACCCTTAAACTGATGGGCAGACTGAACGAACCATTCAGTCACTGGAAGACCTTTTGAGGACGTGTGTTCTAGAACAAAGGGGTAGCTGGGATAGTTTTCTACCCTTGATAGAGTTTACCTACAACAATAGTTTTCACTCTACCATTGGCATGGCTCCTACGAAGCCCTATATGGTAGAAGGTGTAGGACACCCCTATGTTAGTTAGAATCCGGCGAGAGTCTTGTACTAGGGCCCGAGGTGGTACAACAAACAACTGAGAAGGTCAGGTTGATCCAGGAGAGGATGAGAACTGCCCAGAGTAGGCAAAAGAGCTATCACGATAGAAGAAGGAAGGACTTAGAGTTTGAGGACGGTGATCATGTATTCTTGAAGGTCACCCCCTGGACCGGGGTCGGCCGAGCATTGAAATCCTGGAAACTCACACCCCGGTTTGTTGGTCCCTTCCAAATCTTAAAAAGAGTCGATCCCGTAGCCTACCAAATTGCCTTACCCTCGTCCTTTCCAATCTCCATAATGTATTCCACGTGTCTCAACTTCGTAAGTACATTCATGATCCATCTCATGTGGTCGGGTTGGATGATATTCAAGTGAAGGAAAACTTAACATATGAAACACTACCTTTGAGGATTGAGGATCGACGGATAAAGCATCTAAGAGGAAAAGAGATTCCCTTGGTTAAGGTTATCTGGGGAGGCATATATGGAGAAGATGCTACATGGGAGCTAGAGAACCAGATGTGGGAAGCCTACCCGGCTTTGTTCACATCAGGTAATTTTGGGGACGAAATTCCTATAAAGGTGGGAGAGTTGTAATGACCCGAATTATAAGTTGCTAATCTGGATGTTTGATGTGTGTATTATATTAATTAAATTATGTGTGTTATGTTGATTGATTAATTATTTTAATTATAACTTGTTGTTTGAGTGCTTTTGTCTTGGTATGCATGCTTGATGGGTATTGGGCGTAAGTCAATTTTGCTGTGCTGTGGTTGCTGGCTGAGCACATTAAGAAGACGTGCTGTGTCAGCCGTGTTTATAAGCAGCAGGTTGGCACATCAACAAGCTTACTCTTCCTTTTTCTACCTTTGCATTTCCTCTGTTTCCTCTCTCTAAAACTCACCCAGAAACCTCTAGTTCCCAACCCCTTCTTTGTTATCTTCAACATACAAGAACCTCGTGGTCGGAGCTGAAGCTTAGGACAAACACATCGTAAAGCTTGTGAATGAAATCTTGATTAGGTAAAGGGAGTTTATCATGTTCTTAACAACTTTAGGTACCACAGTTTGGGGGCCAGGGAGTCCAGTCGTGATGGTAACTGCATGTCCCTGGTGAGTGTGATGGTCTTCCCAGAAAAGCTACGTCTTTTATGAAGGGGATGTGGTATGTCTTGAATCTGTTGAATGTTGTTTTGGGTTGATGTTGGGTGTTCTTGAAGGGGAGTAGATGTTTTAAGAACGTCTCGTGTATGTGTACGAAGTAGGCATTTTGATGTTGGAAGGTTTCTAAGACACTTGCAGAAGTGTTCATGAAGGTGATGAGTACTGGGATGGGTTGGCCGAGTTACACATAACCATAAATCCTTTGCTTGATGTTGGCTACCGGGATGGGTAGGCCGAGTCAGATATACGTGTCGAACCCGTGTTTTGATGTTAGCTACCGGGATGGGTAGACTGAGTTGAGCAGGTTACGTGGCATGCATGCAGGACGTAACTTAGATTTGTTGGCGGACATTCGTAGATCGGGTCACCTACCCGGGGGTTGTTTCCTTAGATTTGGAGCAGCCGTGTTTTGCTGGGATGTCAATGGACATGATCCCGGACATGAGTTGCATTTTACTAGATGCACCTTGGATTTAATGGATGCACTCCTTGTTTTGCTAATTACACCCCTGATTTCTATTTTTCTTTTTCTTCCTTTTTCATTCGTAAAACACTTGATGTATATTCTCTTTTGAGACATAATCTTTGTACTTATAATTAAATTATGTTTTATGAGTACCTTGATCTACGTGTATATTCTATGATGATAGCCATTATATGCTCGCGAAAAACTCATCTTCATTTCCATAAGTAACCAAAGGGGTGTTCTTTTATTAAAATGAATTTATATGCATGGTTGTGAGCTGGTAATACAGTAGCAATGTGGCGGGTCGTTACAACACCCTATTCAATCGCCAATGAGTCCTTGAAATGAGTGCTCATTTTCAATCTCGTGTGTTTCTGAACGGAGTTAGCGAGGACTGAGATAAATCATGTAATGTGATTTGATTCACGTGACTAATTTGATTTGACTATGTTGGGATCACCTTTTTCTTTTTACTATGCATTTAGTTTGGCTTAAATTTAAAGATAATCTCATACAATTCAATCTAAAACGGTAGACGAAATATTTTTTTAAATTTTTTTAATGTTTTTGTAATAAGTAGTAAATAAATTTAAGAAGTTGAAATACATAATAAATATACATTTTATTTTTTATAAACTATCAATATAGTCAAACAATAGGAAATCATGGTAAAAATGACTTTTAAGGTAGTTAGTCAATTTGTGATTTGTCTTAAATATATAGAAACTAATTCAAACTATTAAATATATTATTTCACAAGTCAGTCACTAGAAGTCAAAATTAATGCAACTGACTAACTAGCCATTCTAGGTTGTAAACAACTTTTTTTTTATAAAATTTATATCATGAATTTTTTAATTTTGTCCTTTCTATTTGTTGGCGCCATAAAATTTGGGTCAATTGGGTCTGTTAGTTGATTTAGGCCTATTAGTCAAATTAAGCTGATATGGGAAAATGTTTTCCCACAATCCTTTTTCAGGACCCCCTAAATTTTGTTTGTTTTTTAAATTCCTATTTTACCTCTATCCACCCTCACATTATGTTAGGTTTCAGTTGTGTATATTCTTCTCAAGATACATAACATAAACTTATTTCTATCAAAAGGATATTTTCGTCAAAAAAATAGTCGAAAAGTGGAAATATAAAACAAGGAAGTGCAAATAACAAGTCCCCTGATTAGACTAGTTGATTCATTGTTAGTTAATCTAGAACAACTAGGGTTGGAGAGGACCTAAGGTAAGTGTATTAGGTAAAGACTACACCTCCTAAGCTTTGCAATTTTCATAGTTCAAATACAATTCATATTTCTGAAAGTGATTTTGATTGGCCATGCTCCTATAATCTCAATACTTGTTTTGCTAACATGCTCTGACTCTTATTTTTCTGTTCTTGGAATAGTTTTTGAAGATTATTTTTTTATTTCTTGTTCATATCATGTATGTTATTTTTTTTAAAAATGAAACATCATGGATGTTCTTATACAACTCTGGTTGGTTATTTAACTTATTCATACTTTGAATCATGAGATATATAGTTTATTTGTTCTACAACACACACACTAATATTTTGTTGTGTATAATTATAGAGTACTTGGTTCTTTTGATGATGCCGGAAAGATTTTGAAAATCAAATTGAATTGGTCAGTTCAGCTGGTTAAACCATGAACTAACATGTCCTTCGGTTTAACAAGACTAGCTATATAACTACTCGGTAATGGAATCGACATAAAATTGGTGCAACTGGTAAAAAACTACAATAACTGATATGAATTAGCGATTCTTCGATTTTGAATGGTCAAACTAAGAGCATATCCAAAAATGATTCTTTTTGTGATTAAAACATAGAAATCAACTTCTTCTGAGCTTTTATCCAGTAGATGCTAAAATTAGTTGATTTATAAGGTGTCGGTTATATTTTTTGTAAAAATTCACTGCAAGGGCATGGAAGGAGGATTGAGGGTCTGAAAGTGTCCGCTCAGTGCGACAGACCCGCTCAGCACGACCAGCTCGCTTAGCGTGTGACCACTTATCCAGCTGGACACTGAAGGCGCGCTTAGCGTGACATCTCTCGCTTAGTGCGCTACTACGACACTAGGTTGCATTTTAAGGAGAAAAAGGAGGGAAAAAGAAGATATAAATTGTTTTAGAGACAGAAAACAAGCAGCTAGTCACGAAGGAGACGCTCTTCTACACCTTTGGAGCTTGCTTTCCACCATTTTGTTCCTCATTTTGTTCCATTCATTCCATATCCTTTGCCCTAATCTTCTATTTGTATAAGCCTCTCATGAGAATGAAAGGCTAAATACCCCATTGTTCGGAGCTCAACAACCAAACGCTTTGATGTAATGATTCTAACTATCTATTCAATGTTATTTTTACAATATTGTTGTTTTTTGAGTTATTATCATGCCAGTGGTTTAATCATCCATTTTCATGCTTTGTTATAGGTTTTATGCATTGGAAAATGTTTATTTCTTTAGAATTGAATAACACCTCTAAGTGAGCCGTTTCTAGGGATAAAATGGTTTCGTTTAGCCTAAGTCATTCATCTTTAATCTTAATGCAAATTAGTTAATGTAACTCTTAAGGGATTAGGAGCAAAATTTAGTGATTTAGGGTCTTGCACTTGAGGAATCATGGTTAAAATATGTTAGTAGATGAAAGTGATTGAAAAATAATTTTGAATAGCGAAAATTTTTTAATATTGCGTCAAAGTTAGTTTCGGTTAGTTAAGCCCCCAACATACGTCCCACCTTATTTCGACCATCACTGCAATACTCCGAGTGTTTATATTTTTTTTCCTTGTGTTTATGTTGTTTATAGTTTACATTAAGTCAAGTTTAGTTATATGCTATTTACTTTAAAGAACCCAATTGATTCATTAATTGTTTAAAAATAAACGTGTATTAACTCTGAGTACAAACAAAGTCCCTGTGGAATCGACATTCGGGCTTACCATCTAATTATTACTTGGACAAATTGGTACGCTTGCCAAAGTGTTAACAAGTTTTTGGCGTCGTTACCGGGGACTTTGTTCCTTGTACTCGGTACTTGTATACTTTTGTTTTTAAGTAATTATTCTTTATTCTTTGATTCTTTATCTTTGTTTTATTTTGTAGTTAAATTCTTTAACCATATTAATTTTTTTCTAGTGTTTTCATTCTTGTATGTGAGGTAAAACGCAGGTGGATGATCTTCTTCCATCAAATCCTGAAATTGAAGCCGCATGTAGAAGGAAGTAGAAAGAGATAGGGAAGACTTTCCATCTTCATCATCCTCTTACATTGGAAGAGGATCCAATTGTGCATAACTAGCCTCCCATCTTTGAAGAGCCTCCAATGGCAAACCACAACAACCAACCACTGAGGGTAATGCTGGAGGATTACTCTAGTTCCACAACGCCGCGATATTTTACAAGTATTATGCGGCCAGATGTTCAAGCCACAAATATCTCTTACCCTCATTCACTCATCCAACTTATACATGGAAATCTATTTCATGGGCTGCCCAATGAAGAGCCCTATGCTCACTTGGCTACCTATGCTCACTTGGCTACCTACATTGAAATTTGCAACATAGTAAAGATTGCTGGAGTCCCTAAGAATGCCATTTGCCTCAACTTTTTCTCATTTTCTTTGGTCGATGAAGCTAAGAGATGGTTGCACTCGTTCAAGGGTAATAGTTTCAGAACTTGGGAGGAGGTGGTTGAGAAATTCTTGAAGAAGTTTTTTTAGAATTAAAGACAGCCGAGGGTAAGGCATAAATTTCTTCATTCCACTAGTTTCCTGATGAATCATTGAGTGAAGCTCTTGATCATTTCCGTGGGATGCTATGCAAGACTCCCACACATGGGTTTAGTGAGCCTATCTAGCTCAACATGTTCATAGACGGCTTGCGACCCCATTCGAAACATTTTTTGGATGCATCTGCTGGTGGTAAGATTAAGCTCAAGATCCCTGATGAAGCAATGGAGCTGATTGAAAACATGGCAGCAAGCGATCATGCTATCCTTCATGATAGATCCTATACGCCTGCTAAGGAAATCCTTCTTGAACTTACATCACAAGACGCACTTTTAGCCCAAAACAAGCTCCTAGCCAAACAACTGGAGACCTTTACCGAACTTTGAGTAAGCTCCCTCAACAATTACATGCAGTTCAACCAACTTCACCTCATGTGATGGAAGTTGGCGTGTGCACTTTGTATGGAGGGGCTCATGAGTCGAGTTTATGTATGACTCAAGAAGAGGCGTATAAGGAAATAAATTATATGGCTAATCAAAATCGCCAAGGTTTCCATCAAGGGGGAAATTAGGGTACCATCCGGGGGGTAATTTTTCTCAAAACCAAGGCCAAAATTGGAGGTATCATCCCGGTAACAATTTCAACAAGGACCAAGGAGGCCCATCTAATAGACCTCCTAACCAGGGTCCTAACCTTTATGATCGAACCTCTAAGATGGAAGAAACCTTAACTCAGTTCATGCAAGTCTCTATTTCCAATCATAAGAGTACTTAGTCAGCCATCAAGAATCTTGTGGTACAGGTGGGCCAGTTGGCAAAGCAGATGGCAGATAAATCCTCCAGAAACTTTGTTGCCAATGCCAAGCAAAATTCAAAGGAAGAATGCAAGGTGGTGACCCAGAGTAAGAGAAAAGAGTATCTTGAGTTTGATGAAAGAGTGGTAGAAGATGCTAGTGAGGGAGATGAAGATGAGAGAAAAAAGAGAGTATGAAAATAAAGAGAGTGGAGAGAAAAAGAAAATGAAAAAAATGGAAGTGAAAAAATGGAGAATATTGTGGTAGAGGGAAACTGCAGTGCTATTATTTAGAGAATACTGCCACAAAAATTCAAGGATCCTAGGAGTGTGACCATTCCATGCTTTATTGGATCGACATCTGTTGGAAAAGCTCTTGTAGATTTGGGGGCGAGCATTAATTTGATGCCTTTATCCTTGTGCCGAAGGATTGACAATCTGGAAATACTCCGTACTAGGATGACCCTGCAGCTCGCAGATAGATCCATCACATGACCATAAGGTGTGGTTGAGGATGTGTTGGTCGTCAAGCACTTCACCTCTTCAGTTGACTTTGTCATCATGGATATTGAGGAAGACTCTGAGGTACCCTTAATCCTGGGTAGGCCATTTATGCTTACAACCAAATATGTGGTGGACATGGGAAATGACAATCTAGAAATGAGAGTTGAAGATCAGAAAGTTACCTTCAACTTGTTTGAAGAGAAGAAACATCCTAGTGATTGCAAAGACTTGTTTCAAAGTGGAGGCGATTCAGCAAGAAGCGAAACTTGCAGTGCATCAATTTGCACACCAGTCATCATTGGAAAGGGCCCTTATGAATGTGGTCGATTGTCTCTCTAATGAAGAGGAGAAAGACCTCAAAGCTTGTCTTGAAGATTTGAACAAATCAAAGGAAATTCCTCAAGGGGAAAATTCCTTTGAAGAGCTAACAAAGGACACTCCAACAGAAAAATTGAAGGTTGAGTTGAAGGTGTTACCTCCTCACCTTAAGTATGGCTTCTTAGAGCAACAAGACACAAAACTAGTGGTTATCAGTAGCGCCTTATCTTAAGCTGAAGAAGCATAACTTGAAAACAATAGGAATACCCACAATTAACCAAGAGGGGGGGGGGCTGAATTGGTTAATTCTTAGTCTTTTAAAATTTTCTTTTCTAAATCAAAGTTAGGATCTTGATCACTTTAAAACCAAGAAACCTTTAATTCAATCAATTCACTCAGCTCAAGGAATCAATGTCTCAAAACCGAACTTGTTAAGAAATGATAAGAATTCAAAGAACCAATGAACAAGATGGCCAAAAGAGATTAGAGAGCAGAGAATCAACACACAAATTTATACTGGTTCACTTCTCAAGAGAAGCTACATCCAGTTTCTAATCAACACTAGATTAGAATTCCACTATTAAAAATTTTAGTTCTTACAAGCTTGATTACATTTACTCTTTATCAACCCTATTAGACACCTTAACAACTAGAACCAGAGCACACTACTCTGTTCTTCCCTAGAGAACACTACTCTAGTGCAAGCCTCAAGAAAAAATTACAATAGCAACCAATTACAAAACAATTCAAAACAGAATTACACCTAAAGAGAATGGAGAGAAACAACCCGATGATCCAATGATTATGAATGCAAAAGAATTACCAACAGTGTTGAATCATCTAATGAAACTTCAGAACTAGCTCTCCTATTCTTCTTTGAAAGACTCTTGCCCAAGTAATCAATCAAGAACTCATGTTATTTAAGAAGTGGTACAAGAGGTTTATAAGCTCAGAAAAACTCTTTGAATCTTGGTGAAAGCTTGAAGGTAATCAGAAATTCGTATTTGATTAGTTGTAAAACAGAGTAAGCCATACACCTATTTATAACAAACTTTCGTAACTAACAATAATCGATTAAACGTGTCATATAATCGATTAAAACACTTATGTAATCGATTGAATCACCATTTTAATCGATTAAAGTGTTCATGAGTTTTCTGGGTTTGAACAACGAGCAAATTAATCGATTAATACGAGCTGTAATCGATTATTCCAGTAGCATTGCTTTTCATAAAGGATTGTGTAATCGATTAAGAGAAATGGTAATCGATTATTGCAGTGTAACATGTTTTTCTGAATGCATTATGTAATCGATTATAATTCCTGGTAATCGATTATTCCAGTAGAACCATTTTTTCAAAAAGGCTTATGTAATCGATTACATTACTTGGTAATCGATTAAAGTGTTCATGAAAGCTTTTCCAGATTTGAAAACAAGCAAATAATCGATTAATACGCCGTGTAATCGATTATTCCAGTGCATTTTGCATTTTTCCAAAAATAATGCTTCTTTGGTTCTTTTGTAAAAACATGCTTTGATTCTTAGTTAAAACACTTAGGCAATTAAATGATTGAATGCATGCAATGCAAGGATCAACAGATTGGACTCTTTAACACTTAATTTGATTTGCAATCTTCCAAGGCACTCCAAGGCATGTGAAAAAGCACAAAACCATTCTTCAAGTCCTAAGCTTCAAGCTTTAAGATGCTCCCCCTATATCCAACAATCTCCCCCTTTTTGGCTTTGAACATGCCAAATATTGATTGACCATTTGCTTGAGTTGGAAATGCTTTGAGGATGAGCAATATAAAAGTCTTGAACTTGGTTAACCTGAAAATCAAATTAGCCTCTTTGCCAAGAGCAAGTGTTAAGTATTAAGCTTGCATTAATCAGTTATTTTCATTGTATTTGCTCCCCCTGACTTGATTTACTCATTTAAGCTTATTTAATTTCGTGAATCATTGATGAGCAAAAAACTATCAGAAAAACAGAGTACAACAGAGAGCAAAATAAAGTTGCTTTTTAATTCATAATCAATCAATTTTCCTCCCCTTATTTGGCTTATCAAAGACAAAAAAGATAATAGCACAGCAAATAAGGATAAGAGAGAAAGCAAATATCATTCATTGACAAGTGAAATGCAGTACATGGAAAAAAAATGAAAATAGAAAAGAAACAGAAAAAACAGAGGAAAATAAAGCATAAAATCCTAGAAGCCTAATCCTCATTTCCTAAGTAGTCAAGGATGATCCTAGCTTCTATGGTTTCTATCTTGGATCTAATTTCTTCCAGAGTTGTGTTGGTCTCAGCCCTGTGTTCATGATGGAGTGATAGCAAGGCATTCATCTTCTGAATCATTAATGATTCAAAGGGGCTATAAGTTGGTGTAGCTGGGCGAGCATCTTCATCATCATCATCAGCAGCAGCATCAGCATCATCTCCTTGCTCAGGGGCAGGAAGTTAATGACCAGCCATTTGCCATCCATATGGGGTTTTGGTCATCCCCAATTTGGTAAGGTGCTTCTCTTTGATGAGGCTGTTGCTGGAGTTGGTGTTGTCAACAACCTTATGAGAGACATCAACTTGAAAGTAGTCAATGAACCTAGAGATAAGAACAACATATGGGAAAGGATAGTTCATCAACCTTTTGGATTTCAGCATTATTTCCTGGAGAACAAGTATCCAGTTCATCTTAATGCCATTCTTCAAGGCATAGACAAGCTGTATATCATCATCAGTGGCTTGGGCATGGTTTGTTGCTCTAGGGGTAAGGATGTAAGTGATGATGTAATGGAGAAGCCTATCCTCATGGGTCATGGGTCCAGTGCTTAGCCTAAGCCTCAACCTCATTTGAGGATCAAGAAGCATCCCCCTATAGGTATCCATCCTATTGTACCCACCCACTTCTTCTTTAAACGTTCTCTCACCATCAAAGGTGAGGCCAACAACCTCTTCCCATATTTCCTGGGTGATTTCTATTGCAACCCCATTAACTTGGGTCGGGATTGTCCCTTCCATTGAGAATTTGGCACAGGTATAGAATACCTTGACCAATTCTGGGTAAAATGTACCCTTCATCTCCATAAATTTTTAAAGACCTTGGGCTTCTATTAAGGTTGGGAATTGAAAACCTTCATTGGTAAACCAGTCAAGGAAGAGGTACTTAGGAGGACCTATAAGCTTGGTTGCATTAAATTGAAGGTAAGTCATTTTGTCTTGCTCATTGGAGAACCAATGATCTAACCTATTTGCTGCTGGGTTAGAGGATTCAGCTTTCCTTTTGGAGGATCTTGGTCTTTTAGGTGCAGACATGGTTTCAGAAGAAAAGAAAGCTAAGGTGAGGTTTCTGAACCCTAAGAGAGAGACATAGAAATGCTTAAGAAGGAAGATGAGGAAGGTGTGATTTATGCACAAGACATAGACTGTATTTATAGAAGAATTTAGGCTCCAAGTTTCAAATTTAAAAAAGAAAACAATTACCACGCATTAACCACCCAATTGAAGGCTCAGAAGATTCAAAATTTGAATTTGGTGTCAGTTGAGCAGTTACAATTTCCAAGAAAATCTTTCAGATTTTGCAGTAACTCCATGAATAATCAATTATTTCGTTTACATAATCGATTATTTCTTAAGAAAAATCAGTTTTAAAGCATGCTGTAATCGATTAATTCGTAGAGTAATCGATTAATTCATAAGAATACAGTTTGAGGAAGTTGAAGTGTAATTGATTATCCTCAAATGAAATCGATTATCACAGTACAAATACAAGTTTCAATGAGTTTTAGAACAATTTAATCGATTATTCCATAAGGTAATCAATTATTCCAGTGGGAGTGATATTTTGTAAAATCTTTGGAAGCTTGTGTAATCGATTATTTCGTGGGTTTAATCGATTATTCCAGTGGAATGGTTTTTTTTGAAAAGGATTTATATATAGAATAATCGATTTATTTCGCTTGTGTAATCGATTACATAAGCTAAAATTTCATTCCCAATGGCTTTTTAAGTGATTTTAATCGATTATTCTGCACCTTAATCGATTATCACAGTAAAATATGCAGATTGAACAGTTCTTATGCAGCATAACTTCAAATTTCAAATGCAAATTATGATTAAGCTAACATTCAAGTATTTCTCATGGTTTGGCACAAATCAAGCATACATTAGCAGATATTAGATTCATCAAGGATGCCTAGCATGTTTCTTAGAGTGTAATATCTATCTCTATCCAAGCGTTTGGTAAATATATCAGTCAATTGAAAATTGGTTTCAACAAATTCAATTTTGATGTTACCCTTTTGGATATGGTCTCTGATGAAGCGATGTCTGATTTCAATATGCTTTGTCCTTGAGTGCATGATGGGATTTTTGGAGATGTTAATGATACTTGTATTATCACACAGCAGAGGTATTTCCTTTAGCTCAACACCAAACTCCTGAAGTTGTTGTTTCAACCAAAGGCTTTGTGCACAACAGCTTCCAGCTGATATGTATTCTACTTCAGCAGTGGATAATGCAACACATGATTGCTTCTTGCAGTGCCAAGAGATTAATGAGCTTCCTAGCAAGTGACAAGTTCCACTTGTGCTATTTCTATCCAACTTGCACCCTGCAAAATCAAAATCAGAATATCCAAGTAAGCTGATAGATGTACCTTTTGGATACCAAAGTCCAACTTTTGGTGTGGACTTGAGATATTTGAGAATCCTCTTGACTGCTGTTAGATGAGATTCCTTGGGATTGGCTTGATATCTAGCACACAAGCAAACACTTAGCATTATATCAGGCCTACTAGCAGTGAGGTACAACAAGGAACCAATCATTCTCTTGTATTTGGATTCATCAACACTCCTGCCTTTGTCATCTATGTCAAGATAAGTAGAAGTTGCCATAGGTGTTTCTGCAACCTTGCAACTTTCCATTTCAAACTTTTTAATCATCTCTTAATAGTACTTTGATTGACTTAGGAAGGTTCCACTATTTAATTGCTTGACTTGTAATCCTAGAAAGAATGTGAGTTCCCCATCATTGACATTTCAAATTCACTCTGCATTGTAGCTGAAAATTCTCTGCACATTGATGGATTAGTTGAACCAAAAATTATGTCATCTACATAAATTTGAACTAATAGTATATCATTTCCTTTTCTCTTTATGAATAAGGTTTTATCAACTTGACCTCTTATGAAAGATTTTTCAACCAGAAATTTACTTAACCTTTCATACCAAGATCTAGGTGCTTGTTTCAAACCATGCAATGCTTTTCTTAATTTGTAGACATGATTTGGATGTTTATAATCAATAAATCCAGGAGGTTGTTCTACATAAACTTCCTCTTCTATGTATCCATTTAAGAAAGCACTTTTGACATCCATTTGAAACAATTTGAAATTCATCAAACAAGCATATGCAAGCAACAACCTAATGGCTTCTAATCTGGCTACTGGAGCATAAGTTTCATCATAGTCAATGCCTTCCTCTTGGTTATATCCCTTAGCAACCAATCTAGCTTTGTTCCTTACTATGATTCCACTTTCATCCAGCTTATTTCTAAAAACCCATTTAGTGCCAATAGGTTTATGAGTTGATGTTCTAGGGACTAACTCCCAAACTTCATTTCTTTTGAATTGATTCAACTCATCATGCATAGCCATTAACCAATGTTCATCTAACAATGTTTGATCAATACTATTAGGTTCAATTTGTGAAACAAAAGCCATGTTACAACAGAGATTTATTAATGAAGATTTAGTAGAAACTCCCTTTGAGACTTCACCAATGATGTTATCAAGGGAGAGATCTCTTGTTGTTCTCCAGTCTTTAGCCTCATGTTTAGGTTTTGATTGTTCTGTTCCAGCACATGGTTCTTCCTTTTCTTTTATCAATGAGTCATTCAATTGAATGAATTCTTCCATAGGACCTGCATCAATATCACACTTCTTTTCCTCTTTAGAGGGATTAGATTCATCACAAATAACATGAACTGATTCTTCCATGCATAATGTTCTTTTATTGAAAACTCTATATGCTTTGCTTTGTAATGAATACCCAAGAAAAATGTCTTCATCAACTTTGGCATCAAATTTTCCAAGTGATTCTTTGCCATTATTTAACACAAAACACTTACAGCCAAAGGTTCTCAAATGGGAAATGTTTGGCTTTCTACCCTTGTATAGTTCATAAGGAGTTTTCTTTAAAATAGGCCTTATTAGCAATCTATTCAAGGTGTAGCAAACTGTACTTACATCATCAGCCCAAAAAATGCTTAGGCAAATTAGTCTCATTAAGAAGAGTTCTTGCACCTTCTTCAAGGGATCTATTTTTCCTCTCCACAACACCATTTTGTTGAGGTGTTCTTGGAGCTGAAAAATTGTGGTTGATTCTATTTTCTTCACAGAATTTTTCAAAATGTTCATTTTGGAATTCTCCACCATGATCACTTCTTATTGAGATAATCTTGCTCCCATTTTCATTTTGAGTAAGTTTGGCCAGTTTTCTAAAAGCATTGAAAGCATCACTCTTGGATTTCAAAAACAAAGTCCATGTGAATCTAGAGTAATCATCAACAATGACAAGCCCATAGTAATTGCCTCCTACACTCATAGTTCTAGAAGGACCAAACAAGTCTATGTGAAGTAATTCAAGGGGTCTTGAAGTAGAAACAACATTTTTACTTTGAAAGGAATTTTTAGTTTGTTTCCCCTTTTGACAAGCATCACATAATTTGTTCTTCTCAAACTTGAGTTTGGGTAATTCAATGACTAGATCCTTTTTAATTAGCTTGTTCATATGATGCATGTTAATGTGACTTGCCCTCCTATGCCATAACCATGATTCATCTATTTTACTAATTAAGCAAGAAGTGTTATGAATATATGCATGATCAATAGAGAGTAAGTAGATATTACCTTTCCTTTTACCTATGTGAATTACCTCACCACTTTGTCCATCACATATCATACAACAATTGTCATTGAATGACACTTTGAACCCTTTATCACAAAGCTGACTTATGCTTAATAGGTTGTGCTTCAATCCTTCCACATAGAGAACATTTTTTATTTTGGTTTTGAAGCTGTCTCCAATACTTCCTTCACCAATTATTTTACCTTTGTTGTTATCTCCATAGGTGACAAATCCTCCATCTTTAAGAGTCAAATTTGTAAGCATGGATATGTCACCGGTCATATGTCTAGAGCATCCATTATCAAGATACCATAATGAAGATCTTGCTCTTAGACATACCTGCAAAATTCAAATCAATTTACAAAGGTAGGTACCCAATTGAAATTGGGTCCATAGGGGTTAGTTGTTTTTCTTTTTCTTGCCACCTAAATGCATTCTCTATTAGGCACATAGAATCTCCTAGCATAGCATTTATAAGATGTGTGACCTTTCTTCATACAATAGTTGCAAGTGATAGTTCTTTGTGTATTTTCAAAATGAGTCATGTGGTTAATCCTTGGTTTTGAAATTGCTTTTGTATATTTCTATTTTGGAGGCACAAACTTGGTTCTTCCATTGGATTTTGATCCATGTTTGTAACCCAAACCAGAAGTATCTCCAGCATACTTTTGAACACTCAGCATTTCAGCCAAGTTGCATTTACCTTTGTAAAGCCTTTTCAATAGATCAACCAAGTAATTATTTTCAGAAAGTGCTACCATAAGTTTTTCACCATGACTCCTTTTGAACTCATCAAATTCTTTTTGCAAATCATTATATTTGTCAACATTAGATGAAGAAGAAGCACATACACTACCATTTAATTTGTAACTTGAAACAAGTTTTTCATTTTCTTCTTTCAGTTTACAAATTTCAGATTGTAATTCACCAAGTTTTGTGACATGCCATCTAAGATCTCCTTTTAGCTTGTTATTGGATTTTGCAAGCCTTTGAGCTTCTTCATGCATTTCTTGAAAGGCATCAATAGCTTGATCAAAATTAGAGCTTACCTCAGTTTCAGCAAATGATAGATCATCATCTTCTTCAATTGTAGATGTGAGACATACATTTGCTTCTTCATCTTCACTTGATGATTCAGAAGTTGTTGATTCATTGTCTTCCTAAGCTACGTAGGCTTTCTTGGGCTTTCCTTCTTTCTTCACCTTGTTTTCACTTTGTTGCTTCTTCAAGAATATTGAGCATTCAGATTTGATATGGCCAGGTTTGCCACATTCAAAGCAAGTGAAGTTGTTGTCACTTCTTTTGTTGGTGCTGATGTTGTTCTTTATGAATTTCCTATTCTTATTTCTCCTTAAGAATTTGCTGAAATTTTTGGCAATTAGGTTCATGTTGTCTTCATCATCTTCACTTGAATCTTCCACCTTTTCCACTTTTGAGGATGCAGCTTTTAAGGCTATACTTTTGTGTTTCTTTTCTGCATCTTCAGAATTGGTTAGTTGTATCATTTCAAGCTCATATTCAAGTAGCTTACCAAATAGTGCAGCCATTGACATTTTGGAGAGGTCTTTTGATTCTTTGATTGCTGTCACCTTTGGTTGCCATGGTCTTGTGAGACACTTTAGAATTTTGATATTCAGCTCTTCAACATCAAATATCTTTCCAAGACCAAGAAGATGATTTACTATATGAGTGAACCTTGTTTGAAGATGAGATATGTTTTCTATGGGATTCATCTTGAACATTTCATACTCATGTATTAATGTATGCTTCCTTGATCTTCTAAGTTCATCAGTACCTTCATGAGTTATCTCCAGCATCTCCCACATATCCTTTGCACTATTGCACCTAACTGTTCTAAAGAATTCATCAGAAGAAAGTGCAGAAGTAATCATATTCTTAGCTTTAAAATCATATTGAACAACTCTCTTTTCAGCATCATTCATTTCATCCCATTCTTTGGGAATTATATCATTACCAACAGTTTTAGTAGGAATTACAGGACCTTTTTCTATTGCATTCCAAGCACCTGTGTCATTTGATTGAATAAAGATTTTCATTCTATTTTTTCAAAAACTGAAGTGCTCTCCTTCAAATATTGGAGGATGATTGAGGGAGGCACCCTCCTTGAAGGTAATTTGTGAGGTATTCATTTTCTTTTTAAAGAAAGATAGTGATCTTGAATAACTCTTAAGAACCTGCTCTTGATACCAATTGAAAACAATAGGAATACCCACAATTAACCAAGAGGGGGGTGAATTAGTTAATTCTTATTCTTTTAAAATTTTCTTTTCTAAATCAAAGTTAGGATCTTGATCACTTTAAAACCAAGAAACCTTTAATTCAATCAATTCACTCAGCTCAAGGAATCAATGTCTCAAAACAGAACTTGTTAAACAATGATAAGAATTCAAAGAACCAATGAACAAGATAGCCAAAAGAGATTAGAGAGCAGAGAATCAACACACAAATTTATACTGGTTCACTTCTCAAGAGAAGCTACATCCAGTTTCTAATCAACACTAGATTAGAATTCCACTATTGAAAATTTCAGCTTGTAAGATTACATTTACTCTTTATCAACCCTAGATAAAGAAATGAAATCTAAAACCCTATTAGACACCTTAACAACTAGAACCAGAGAACACTACTCTGTTCTTCCCTAGAGAACACTATTCTAGTGCAAGCCTCAAGAACAAATTACAATAGCAACCAATTACAAAACAATTCAAAACAGAATTACATCCAAAGAGAATGGAGAGAAACAACCTGATGATCCAATTATTATGAATGCAAAAGAATTACCAACAGTGTTGAATCATCTAATGAAACTTCAGAACTAGCTCTCCTATTCTTCTTTGAAAGACTCTTGCCCAAGTAATCAATCAAGAACTCATGTGATTTAAGAAGTGGGACAAGAGGTTTATAAGCTCAGAAAAACTCTTTGAATCTTGGTGAAAGCTTGAAGGTAATCAGACATTCGTATTTGATTAGTTGTAAAACAGAGTAAGCCATACGCCTATTTATAACAAACTTTCGTAACTAATAATAATTGATTAAACGTGCCATATAATCGATCAAAACACTTATGTAATCAATTAAATCACCATTTTAATCGATTAAAGTGTTCATGAGTTTTCTGGGTTTGAACAACGAGCAAATTAATCGATTAATACGAGCTGTAATCGATTATTCCAGTAGCACTGCTTTTCATAAAGGCTTGTGTAATCGATTAAGAGAAATGGTAATCGATTATTGCAGTGTAACATGTTTTTCTGAATGCATTATGTAATCGATTACAATTCCTGGTAATCAATTATTCCAGTAGAACCATTTTTTCAAAAAGGCTTATGTAATCGATTACATTACTTGGTAATCGATTAAAGTGTTCATGAAAGCTTTTCCAGATTTGAAAATGAAGCAAATAATCGATTAATACGCTGTGTAATCGATTATTCCAGTGCATTTTGCATTTTTCCAAAAACAATGTTTCTTTGGTTCTTTTGTAAAAACATGCTTTGATTCTTAGTTAAAACACTTAGGCAATTAAATGATTGAATGCATGCAATGCAAGGATCAACAGATTGGACTCTTTAACACTTAATTTGATTTGCAATCTTCCAAGGCATTCCAAGGCATGTGAAAAAGCACAAAACCATTCTTCAAGTCCTAAGCTTCAAGCTTTAAGATGCTCCCCCTATATCCAACATAACTTGTTGAAGTGCTTAAGAAGCATAAGGCAACAATAGGGTGGCACACTTCTGACCTAAAGGGAATCAGCCTATCCTATTGCATGCACAAGATAATGATGGAAGCTAATTTCAAGCCGATTAGGCAACCTCAGAGGAGATTAATTCCATCCATGAAGGAGGAAGTGCGAAAAGAGGTCCTTAAGTTGCTGGATGTAGGGATAATTTACCCAATTTCTGGTAGTGCTTGGGTAAGCCCAGTGCAAGTAGTGCCAAAGAAAAGCAGTGTGATGGTAATCCGCAATGATAAAAATGATCTCATCCCCACGCGGACTGTCACCAGGTGGAGAATGAGCATTTATTACCGCAAGCTGAATGATGCCACTAGGAAGGACCACTTCCCCTTGCCATTTATGGATCAACTACTGGAGCGACTCTCAGGGCAAGCCTTTTATTGCTTTTTGGATGGATATTCAGGTTATAATCAAATTGTAGTTGATCCAAAGACCAAGAAAAAACTGCCTTCACATGTCCATTTGGCATTTTTGCTTATAGAAGAATGCCCTTTGGATTATGCAATGCCCCTACTACATTTCAAAGATGCATGCTAGCTATTTTTTCAGACCTCGTAGAAAAGTGCATAGAGGTGTTGATGGATGACTTCTCAGTCTTCGACTCTTCTTTTGATCATTGTCTATCCAATATGGAGTTGGTTTTGCAGAGGTGTGTGCAAACCAATTTAGTTCTAAACTGGGAGAAATGCCAGTTCATGGTCCAGGAGGGAATATTTCTAAGCCATAAAATCTCTTCTAAAGGGATTAAGGTGGATAAGGCTAAGGTCGATGTTATTGAGAAGCTTGTTAGAATCAAGAAGCAGAAGCAAAAGATTCAAGGATAATGGAAGCAATTGTGTTTTTGATATTTTGCATGCCCACTCAATATGATGGCATTTGTAATTTTGGTTAAAGCTTGGTTCATGAGTTAAATCCTTATAATCCTCTGTAGCTCTTAAGTAAATCATGCATTCATACATTCATTAATAGGTTTTTAATCATGTTAGTATGTAAAAAGTAATAGGATTTCTTAAAGGCATTTAGATAAGTGTAAAATAGTTTTTCACTGTTGTAATCGATTACATGAGCAGAATAATCAATTACAAGCTTGTTTGTGTTTTCTGGAAAAAAACCTTAAGAACAGTTTAATCGATTACCATTATCTTGTAATCGATTAAATAAGCTTGACACAGATTTAGGATTTTACTGTGATAATCGATTATCTGGGTAAATAATCGATTACATAAGCATCTGCATAATAACTGCACAACATGATCACCTGGTTTAATCAATTACCAGATGATTGTAATCGATTAAAACATGCATTGTCAAGTTTTAGTCACGTTCTGGGTTAATCGATTAAATTGGTATATAATCGATTACTTATGTGTATTGAAAAACTATGCTGCACTGGCTTAATCAATTAAATGGTGATATAATCGATTATTTTGTTTGTTCAAGATTTCCAGATTTGTGATGAACAAATTAATCGATTATATGGACGAAATAATCGATTATTGAAGGTGAAGTAATCGATTACTATAACGAAATAATCGACTACAGGTAGTTAAATCAATTTTTTTATAAATAGAAAAGTTGTGTCTTTGAGAAATAGATATCAAAAAGAGAGTACTCATACATACCTTGTGTTTTACATTCTCTAAGAGTTCTCTAAGAGTTGAAAGTCAGAAATAAGAGAGATATTCAAATGTGTTAGGATCTAAATGTGTATTTAGTCAATATACTCATTGTGAGTGAACATCTATTCAAGCTAGTGATAAAAGAAGTGTCAAGAAAGCATGATAGACATCATCTCAGGTTGATTAATTAATTCTTATCATTTTAGTTGCAGAGGAAAATGAGGTGATACCTTTCTTGAACCTTAAGCTTGTGTTTTGGTTATTACTTGTTGTATAAACATTGTTGATTTTCCATATAACATTTGGGGTTCTTTAAAGCTTGTCTAGAAAGGGTTTTCTAGGGGAAGAACAGAGAAGGGGATCTCTGGTTCTTGGTCTTTCGAAAAATCTAGGAAGTAGATTTTGATTTTTGCCTAGGGTAGGTAAAAGAGACCTTGTTGTATGCTTGTAAAGAACAAAGATTTGTTATAGTGGAACTCTAACCTTGTTTGGGTTGGATGATAACTGGATGTAGCCTCCGGGGTTGAGAGGTGAACCAGTATAATTCTTTTGTGCATTTAAGTTTCAGTTAATGTTTCGTTGAATTCTTATATTATTCCATTTGCTCATCATTTACACTTTGATACTGCACAAGAGTTAATTGATTGGTGAAGGTAATTGTTTTCTAAATTGGTTTTGTATAAGATACGATTCGTTTAAATTCTTCTGCTGTTACATTGTTTGAAAGAAAATTTTAAATTTGGAGGTAAAACCAATTCACCCCTCCTCTTGGTTTATTTGCATAAGTATTCATTATATTTTCAAAGCTGCCTCCACCCGCTAACGTGAAAGGCATCCGAAGTTTCCTCGGACATGTCAGATTTTACAGAAGGTTCATCTAGGGCATCTCCAAGATTGCCAAACCCTTGAGCAATCTACTGAATAAGGATGTTGTTTTTAAATTTGACGAGGAATGCATGTTGGCCTTTCACACTCTGAAGGAAAATCTTATCTCAGCTCCGGTGATTATTGCACTGAATTGGAAACAAGAATTTGAACTAATGTGCAACACGAGTGATTATGCAGTGGGGGCAGTTTTGGGCCAGCGCAAAAATAGGGTGTTTCACTCCATTTACTATGCTAGCAAGGTCGTCAATGATGCTCAGTTGAACTATGCCACCACAAAAAAGGAGCTACTCGCCATTGTCTACGCTTTTGAAAAATTCAGATCTTACTTGATTGGTTCAAAGGTCATCATCTTCACTGATCATGCTGCCATCAAATATCTCTTGACAAAAGCTGACTCCAAGCCCATACTGATAAGATAGGTGCTACTGCTCCAAGAATTTGATCTCAAGATCAAAGACAAAAAGGGTTGCGAAAACCTCGTGTCTGATCACTTGTCTCGATTAGTCAATGAAGAGGTCACAATCAAAGAAAAGGAAATTCGAGATGAGTTTCTGAACGAATCCTTGTTGTCTGTAAATGAGCGACTTGGTTTGCAGATTTTGCCAATTTTAAAGTAGCTGGGATCATTCCCACTGATCTCAATTGGCATCATTGGAGAAAATTTCTTCGTGATGAAAATTACTATGTGTACCAAAGATGAATTCAAGAGTATTTTGTGGCATTGCCACAATTCACTATGTGGAGGACACTACAATGGAGACCGGACAACTGCAAAGGTATTGTAGTCCAGATTCTTCTGGCCTTCAATATTCAAGGATGATCATGATCACATGCTTCATGGTGACCAATGCCAAAGGCTCAGAGGTATTTCTCGAAGGAATGAGATGTCTCTGCATAATATAATTGAGGTTGAGGTGTTTGATTGCCGGGGCATCAATTTTGTAGGCCCTTTGCCTTCTTCATTTGAAAATCAATACATTTTGGTGGCTGTAGATTATGTTTCTAAATGGGTTGAAGTTGTTGCTACTCAGAAAAATGAGTCCAAAACTGTTGTTAAATTCATCAAGGAGAACATTTTCTCTCATTTTGGAGTCCCAAGAGTGCTCATTAATGATGGTGGGTCACATTTCTGCAATGCACAACTACAGAAGGTATTGGAGCACTATTATGTCTAACAAAAAGTGGCTTCCCCTTATCATCCTCAAACTAATGCGAAGGCAGAAGTATCCAACAGGGAGTTAAAGAAAATTCTGGAAAAGACTATGGCTTCATCAAGAAAAGATGGGCAATGAAGTTGGATGATGCCCTGTGGACCTATCGGACTACTTTCAAGACTCTGATTGGTTTATCCCTATTTCCGATGGTTTATGGGAAAACACATCACCTCCCTGTAGAGATGGAGTATAAGGCATACTGGGCGTTGAAGTGTCTCAATTTTGATGAATCCTTGTTTAGGGAGAAAAGGAAGTTGCAACTACTGGAATGTGAGGAAATGAGGCTCAATGCGTATGAGTCCTCTAAAAATTACAAGCTGAAGATGAAAGCCTATCATGACAAGAATCTTGTGAAAAATAATTTCCAACCTAGGCAGCAAGTTCTTCTTTTCAACTCCCGCCTCAAGCTCTTTCCTAGAAAACTCAAATCTAAATGGTTCCGGCCATTCACTATCAAGGATGTCAAGCCATATGAGGCAGTCGAGCTGATGGATCCATCCTCTAGTGACTCAGAGCGCAGCTGGATTGTTAATGGACAAAGGCTTAAGTTGTACTATGGTGGTGATATCGAGTGTTTAACCTTAATCATCCACCTTCAAGATCCATGAGGGTGTTTTATGTCAGCTTCAACAAAACCCAAGACCAGCTCTTTGTAAGTTTCAACTTCAACAAAATGTAAGACCAACTCTTGGTAACTTTCAGCTTCAACAAAACCCAAGACCGGCTTTTGGTAACTTTTAGTTTCAACAAAATCCAAGACTAGCTCTTGGTAACTTATAGGTTCGGCAAATCCAAGGTCCACCCTTGGTGAACTTCCTTATTGCTAAGTTTTCCCTAGTGGAAACTCAAGGTACACAAGGTGTATCCTTGACATAATTTACTATTCCTAAAACTTTATCTTTGCAAGAGTACAAGTTTGCATGAATACAAAACCCAAGGTCCACCCTTGGTATACAAAGCCCAAGGTCCAAACCCAAGACGCGTTCTTGGTACATTCACTCATTTGGAACCTCGACAAGCAGGACCATAGGATTATTTGTTTTGTAGGAACAGGTGTCCAAGGTCCACCCTTGACGCTTCAAACCCAAGACGCGCTCTTGGTACATTCATTCATTTGGAACCTCGACACTTGCAAAATTAGGAGTCCAACACAGGTGTCTAAGGTCCACCCATGACGCTCCAAACCCAAGACGCACTGTTGTTACACAAATTCATTTGGAACCTCGACAAGTGAGGCTACGGTCTTAGCTACTTGTAAAAATAGGAGTCCAACATACATCCAAGGATCACCCTTGACATTCAAAACCCAAGATACATCCTTGGTAATTCAGCTGCTTCGAAGCCTTGATAAGTAAAGTTCAAGGACCAACAACTCATCCTCGAACAACAAACAAAACGAGACACTATCAAAATACAGGGTCTCACTTTCTACGATGGAAGGATGCTATTCAAGCGGCCTATTTTCATCATCACCAAAAATTCACAAACAAAAGACAATATGCAAAAACATAGAAGATTGAAGACGAAAAAGAAGAATACTTTCATTTTAATTGATTGTCAGCATTACAATGACCTTCACGGCCCAAAACAAAAAAGAAAAAAAATACAAAAGATGGTCGCCTAAACATTGGCCCCATCATCCCGCTCCTCATCAGCACACTCCTCAGTAGAGCCAATCTCTTCCTCGTCCACTAGAACTTCGCCTTTCAAATCCTTGAAAGGGTTGAAGAGACACAAGTCAAGGTCTTTGGCAAAAAGGCCATCCTGTAGGACAACCTTGAGGAAGCCCTTCTCATGCTGCTCCACTGCTTCCCGCTTGTAGACAGCCAGCTCCTCATCAAGTTCATTGTTGACTGCCATCCCCATTGCAAGCTTCAGCTCAGACTCCTGCAACTCGGCCTTCAAGTCAGCTACCTTCTTGGCAAGCTCCTCCCTCTCAACAACAATCCTGTTGGCCTTGACAACCAAGTTCTCTTTCTCCTTCAGCAAAGCCTTGCCTCAGGTGACCAACTCATCTCTGTCCACTGGGTGCACAACAGCTTGGCCAAAGCACCACCGGTCTTCGCAGACAGTTGGTGGTGAGACCTGACCATCTCAGCAAGTGCCACCACAACACTGTTCAGCTTAGCATGCTCCACCCGCCAGACATTGCGGATGGTGGACTTCAACCTGAGCAACTCTCTCTCTAGGGAAGTTGCCTTGCTTACAACCTCTTGGTGGAGTTGACCATTTTCTTCCAAGATCGCCAAACTCCTTTGAAGAAGGATCTTGGCAGAGTCCGTAGAGCGTTTAATCCCTGTCGACCTTATCAGATTATTGTCAAAAGGGGTCGAGTTATTCACTCGAGCACATGCCCTACACTCCACAGCAAGTCAACCTCCCTTGAGACCTGCACAAACTTGAGAGAGGTGACAGGACAAGAGGAAAAGGAAGGCAAAACATATGCTAGCACCGCAGGGGGTGGTGGCATAACAAAAGTAGCAGGAAGAAGAGGTGAAGAAACAGAAATCGCAGCAGCAGTTGGAGCAGCAGTAGTAGTCACCTCCACTAGGGTAGGAACCCAGACAGTGGGTGATGAAATAGTAGGAGTGGGAACGGCAATAGCAGTCGCCCCCACTAGAGTCGTAGCCCAAACAAGGGGTAGAGAGATGAGAACACAAGGAAGAAGCCCAATGACTTCCCTCATTGTACAGGCTGCGAAGGGTCCTTGACTTCTTTTGACCATACATCCCAGCACCATCATCCATTTTCCTCCTAGGCAAAACAGAGGAGGAGGTGTTAGGGAATGCAGTAGCAACATCAACAGGGTTGACCCTGATAGTGGATCGACCATTTTCTCCAGTTAGAGGGTGGACAGGGGCAGGTGGCACAACACCACCATCAGCACCCACATTTTTCACTAATGGTATCCAGGGAAAAATCCCTATTATACCTACAAAGCACACCAAGAAACCATATGTGTCAAGCCAGGTCAAAATACACACACAAGAAGATAAAGAAGACAAAGAAGGAATAAGGCAGAAGAGTTACCATCCAAAGCAGCAAGAGGGTCATCTACCAACAACAGTGACATGATGACTCGCACATCCAAGGAAGCTGGTAACTTCTCCATGATCACTTTGTTCGTCCTCTCCACCAGGGTCAACAAGTCCTTGTCGAATGACTTGAACCTAGTGGGATCAGATTGCCAATAGAATGGGAAGCGAAGCTTCCCATCTTGGTTACCAATCAGTGGCAGGCCATCAACCACGACACCACTGTCATGGACCCTAAAGAAATGATCCTTGAAGCGGCAGAAGACATTGGAGTCAACCTCAAACATCTTCTTGGACACGCTGTGTTATGAGACCCAAGAAACTTTCCTTGTCAGCTTCGTTTGGAAGAAAAACAAAAAGACCGACATACTTGGGCGGATATTGAAGAACGGACATAAAATCTCAAACGCCTCACCACTGCCTAACTATTGGGGTGAAGTTGGGAGGGTGCCATGTTCAAGAAGTCCAAAAGAGCACACTGAAAAGGGGAGAAAGGAAGAAGCAATCCCAGTACCTCAAATAGGCAATTGTACATGAAAAATAAGGGTGGAGCGCCTCGTGCCGCCCTCAAGAACGGGAAGTCATCACTCCCACAAGCATTAACAATGATCTTGCGAGAGTCTTTAGGTGCCATCAACTGTAGTTAATGGCACATGGTGTTGACGTAAGCTGGTGAAGTGAGAGAGGACTTGTATTTAAGAACATCCTCTCACACCCACTTATAGCTAGGCATGGCCGAGGTGGATGACGGTGACCCAGCACTGTGACTATGCCGCACACGAGGAGAGGCCCTTTCATTTCTAGCTCCACCCTTCCTTCTCATAGCAGAAAGGGGCAGAATTTCAAGCAGCTGAGGTTCCCTTGCCCTAGGGCCAACAGAAGGCCTCACCCTCTAGTGAAGGTGAGAAGTGCCATCACTAGCGCAACGAGAGTTAGTCTTCCTCCCTAAAGAGGAAGACTCATCATCAGAAACTTCATGGTGGGTCTCCTCCTCTGATGAGTAACCAACGGAGATCACCTCGTGCATAAAAGGTTGTTCAATCGAGCCCCCTAAATCACTACCTCCCATACCCAGAACGGAGTCAAAAATGGGAGAGACAGACATTTTTTAGAAACAAAGAAATGATACCTTTGATGAAAGGGAACTTCTTAATGTTAAAGGAGGAAGACTTATACTTCTCAATTATACTTCTCAAAGTTCCACACTTATACTTCTCAAAGTCATCAATATCAACATTGGACATCACTTGTCCACCCTCGGGGACTTCTTAAGCTCACCAGTCTCTTACTTGTCAAGAATACCAACATTGACACTGGGCATTCTTCATCAATGCTTACTCAACCTCTTTCGCCCGCAAGCTGGCTTAGAGGCTGGGAGGCTTATGTACTGTACGAAATGGTAAAATTACACATGGACATTACTATGGGGTCACTGTACATGTGTCCGCCCTCCATGTTAGCTCTGTTATAGAAGCGCGAACGTCAACCCTCAGCAGTCGGGTGTTCCTGACCAACAAATTATCTGTTTTGCTTATTTATTCAAATAAGTGTAAACATTTTAACTCCTAACAGATCTCAGATTATCTACGAGCTATTACTTATCTATAAGTAACAGACTATCTACAAGGTACACATTATCTTCTTTTTGAATTATATAACAATATGCTATTATTTGTTTATCTTATCAACAAATTATTTATCAACAAATGCCCAAGGTCTATACTCCACGCTATAAATACAAGTTATATCTAACCCTTTCACATACTCATTCATACTGCAAATTCACCCACGGTGAACATATTCCGAGACCACCTCGGACACTTACCTTCAATTATGCTCCCATAATTGATGTACTTACTTAAGCGAGAGAGTCATTTCCTTTGTTTTGCAGTTTCCCTTCCTTAACAAGGTCGACTCTCCGTCCGACGTGCAAAGTCTAGAACCCACTTGGACCACATTCAGCTTGGTGCGTGACATTTCCAGATTTTGGTAAGAACAATTTCAAATACAGAGAAATATAATAATTTCGTGCTCATTTTGTAATATGTTCCATTATTCTTTCCTTTATGGATGGATATATATGATCATCGAAGTACTAACTTAATGTTACTCCCTCCTATAATACTCCATCATATAGAAATTGCAAAACCTAAGGTTATGTTTGTTTACTATTCTCAAAAACAGTTTCTGTTTTCTGAAGATCAAACTATTCACTTTGTGCGTATAGTTGTTGTTCTCATTTGAAGTTTTGGTCTCTACACAATAAAACTATAAGTTTTAGTTCCTATACATTTTCTTAATTGAATTATTACAACCAAAAAGTTTTTGTAGCAGTTTTATACCTTTAAAGTGTTCTATTTGAGGTTATCAACCAAGACTATAATTTAACTTTCATACATGTTTATTTACTAAAACTTACAATTTTCTAGTATAGGAACTAAAATATAATACGGGGTAATGATAAGAATCAATTGAATAGTTTAACCTAAATAAATAAAAACCTGTTTGATGGGTGCGTGAAAAGAGAGGTGGGATTCACGCTTACAAGTTCAATATTTGAAATGGATTCACGCTTAGAATCTCATAACTCCAAAGCTGCTTTCGATTTCAATTACAAACAGCAGGGGATCTAGGGAATCCGCAACACTGGGATAAGTTTAATTTTGAATAATATGAACTATATATTATAGTTCTTTGACGGAAATTCTCTAACTTTTCCTGAATAAAGTGAACTATTGAAATGAGAGTAACCCAATTTATGGTAGCTATAAGTAGGGATGGGCACACGCACTACGGATGGGTATACAAATTGGTCCGGTCCAATTGAGACCCGATCATGAAATCTGTGTTTTAGATGGACAGAAAAAAAGTTAAATCTATCAAAATAATTGTCTTTTTTTCAAGGTTTGTATTCGGTTCCCATAAAAATTCCACGGATAAATAGGCCAACCTAGGAGCCCCAAATAGTTACTTGGAAGAAAATATTCTTTATGGCAGAAAAAAATATTTTTAAAAGAGTGAAAAATGTATTAAATTAGAAGAAAAATATTGACTTCATTTTTTAAGTTAATATCTATCACACTAAAATATACCAACATTTTAAATATAACAAAATTAGTTATATATAAAACTAAATTAAAGATCAAAATCTTTAACATAACAAATTAATAATACTTGCTTAGACTTAAGTGGATTATGTGGGTAGTCCATGAGTATGCAAATAAAGCATGCTAGGTCAGCATGCTTAAGATATAATATAATACAATAATTATTTTATTATAAAATAAGTGTCGTATTTGAGAAAAAATTGTCCAAAAATAAGAATCACATTTGGTTTTTCAATTTTATTGAGTCTGACTGATGGTCATCATTTATCAAAGAATAACTACGATTATCAAATGATTAAACAATCAGGAATAATTTTGCTTACGATACTTAATTGACATTCATAAAAAGTATCTAATGATTTATGAATTCAATACATCATGCTTACATTATTATTCTTTTCCACCAATACTTCTAATAATGCCACTTTAGGTTTTAATATAATATTAATACTATCTTTCATCAATTTAATAAGGTTAGTTTTATAAAACTACTACTATCTTCATCTATTTACTAGTTTTTCTTAGTCTTTTTAAAATAATCTAGGACAACACTTCTTTCACATAGATCTCATATGCAAAATTTCAAATTAATCCAAAATATTTATTATCTCGTTCATATAGACTAAAATTGATATAATATAAACATTTCAAAATATAGTAGAACGTGGATCATTTAATTACTTTCTTGTTGTTCAATTTTGATAAAATTTGACACAAATTATCTTGATAATGTGTAGATATAATTCAATAATTGGATTAATAAAAATCACATTCTATATTATGTTGTAAAAATTGTGTAATAATTATTAAAGTTACACCGATAAAATTTAATTTCTCCTTTCTCACACACACACATATTAATGTTTTACAACATATATTTTTAGAATAAATAATGTTATTTAAGTTATTTTAAAAAATAATTTATTCTCAAATATTAGTCATAATCATGTCTCTGAATATTGTTGTACAAGAATTGAAGCATTAAATATCTTCGGTTATTAGAAAAATAAATGTATAATTGACTATGGATTTTTTAGCTACTCAATATATTACCATTTTATTAATATTTTTTATTCAATCATAACAAAAGATTTATAATAATTTACATATATTGATCAACCAATTAAGTTATACACTATTGGTATCATTTTATTAATATTTCTCTTACTTTCAATACCAAGAGTAAGGAAAAATAATTAATACATTTCAAATAATAAAGTTATTTTATAAAAATGATAACGATTATAAAATTTGATGTTTCTTGTTTGATAGAATAAACTTTGATGTTATTCAATGTTAAAAAGAATAAAATAAATTTTTAATATTTTTTTATCCTTAAGAATTAAAGATATTGTTAGAAGATTTATAATAATTCACTCACTATCAACCAATTGAGTTAAACACTTTAAAAATAAACCTTCAATGTAAAAGAATGATTGTGAATCTAATCTTTTTCATCCATACCTGAAACTTCAGAGTGGTTTAAGTCAGATAAAAAAAGTTACTATATATTACATTGAGCATTATTTAATAGAAGATTTTGCTATTTACAACTTCTATGTTTTATATATTATATTACCAAAATACCCTTTTATATATAAATTATAAAATCTTTATTTTTGTATCCACCTTTATTATTCTTTAAATCTTACTTTACTACTTTTCATTTTTATTATTTTTTAAAATCTAATTTGTCACCCGATCTTTATTATTTTTTAAACTCTAATTTTATTATTTTAGATGGACCTTCTTATGTTGTGATAGGTTGCATAATTAATATTGTTTAAAGTATATATATATAATTTTAAAAAATAAAAAAATTATAAACTGGAAGAATCGATCTAATTATCCACCCGAAGTTGACATAATCGATTGATCAAAAAGCAAGCTTAGGGCTTAGACAACAAAATGACACTATAGACAGAGACACCAATTACTACACTTTGCACTGATCAAAGCATAATTAAATATTTGAAACAACAAAGTGTGAACTAAAAGGGTTATTAAGTCATTTACGAGTTAGGAGTAGTTATATTCCGTTAGAAATTCAGTTAGTTATTTAGGAGGGTAGTTATAGGTAAGGAGTAGTTATAAATACAGTAAATTACATTCACACCCCTTGTGTTTTTTTTTTTTCCAAATTTCACCGTATACCCCTCCTTTTTTGCACCCTACAAAAAACCCTTTAATTGTTTAGCTCACATTACCCCTATACCCCTTCCCTCCTAAACACCGTTTAATAATTTAATAAAAAGTAGGCACATGCTAGTCACATGACTTTTAATGAAATTTTATGTCTAAAATACTCTCATCTTCTTCCTCTTAACTCCATCAAAGACATGTCACCATTTTCAACCAGAAAATTTTTAAGACTCTTCCTTCTTTTTATTTTTTTCTCTAATTGGATGTGTTCCCAATAATGTCTTGTTTGATATAATGTCTCAATCAAGAGCTACAGGGCACATCATAATAATGAATTGAAAAGATGGATTGAAAGTGGGGATGAACAAGATGAAAATAAAAGAAGAAACAAGCAAGATTGAGTAATACAACATGTACTGCACAAAATCGGTAAAATTACACGTGACCATTATTGTGGGGCCAACAACTTATATGTTATGCTTATTTATTCAAATAAGTGTAACCACTTTATCTTCTAGAATATCTCCAATTATCTCCAAGGGATTATCTACAAGCTGTTACTTATCTAAAAGTAACAACATATTTACAAGGTACACATTATCTTCTATTCAAATTACTTATCTACCTGCAATTATCTGTTTATCTTATCAATAGATTAACAAAGGCCTAAGGCCCATACCCCACACTATAAATATAGGTTCTCGCTACACCTTTACTCATTCCGTTCTCATTCGGTATTCATCCCACTCTTGGTTGAATTACCCCAATTATATGAGACATCCTCAGACTCTCTCTACTCTCTTATTAATTATTCTACATAATTAATGTTCTTACTTGAGCGTCGGAGTTATTTCCTTTGTTTTGCAGGTCCCTTTTCTTGACAAAGACGACATGGCATCTGACATGCAGAGTTTGGAACCCACTTGTCATCATACGTGGTAATTCTAGATTTTGGCAAGAACATTGGCGCCCACCATGGGGCCATGATAAAACTTACCCTGCGGCCTCACAATCTCCAGGTCGTTGCATTCTCTGGACCACATTCCGTGTCCACCCGCGTCAATGGTCAATACACACAACATTCCCAGGGAGATGTCCAACCCTTCTCAGGCAACCATGACGAATGCTGGCACCATCCAACAACTCCAAAATCGCATCGCGGAGATGGAGATAAGACATGAAGAAGAACTTAGATGGCTAAAGGCTGACCATGATCAGCTGGAGGCTCTAATGAGACACCCTCAGGGAGACGAGCACTCCCCCCTCACAAGAAACGAACCAACTCACGGTGAATCGCACCCTCAACAAAATGTCAACCCTTTAGGCCATCCCAGCTCCTCGCAGGTATACCGTCCAGAATGACAGACAACACGACAACACCCTTTTGTCGATCATATTATGAACGTTGACCTTCCTTCTGGGGGGAAATCTCTCCATCTAGAAAGGTATGACGGCAGCACCGATCTGGACGAGCATCTAGATGCCTTCCTCACTCAGGCAAATTTGTACACAAACAACGATGTTGTGCTATGTTGAGTGTTTGCTACTTCTCTAAAGGAAGCAACTTTGACATGGTACGGTGGACTCCCCCCGCGGTCCACAGACAACTTCGACACCTAGTCGAAAAATTCAACGGACAGTACGCAACTAGCCAATCTTATCGGCTAACTTCCACCTCACTAGCTACCTTATGTTAGACAGATGATGAACCTCTTCAAAGGTTCATGGACCGATTTGGACAAGTCACTGTTCAGATCAGAAACCTCAATCTTGTGGTAGCATTACATTCCATGATGTTGGCTTTACGACCGGACAAGTTCGTGGATAGTCTGTGCAAGAAATCTCCTTCTAGCATGGATGAGATAAGCGAATGGGCTAAAGGTTATATACAAATGGAAGACATGTCCAAATTCTGAAATGAAGTCAGACAAGAAGGACAGAAGCGAGACATGCAGGAAGAAGCAACTAAAACCAACTGACGCTAGTCGGACAAAAAACACAAGCCTAACAAGAGTTAGCCTCTCCAAATAAGACCCACGTATAAGTGCTACACTCCCTTGACGGTCAATCGTGCCACCATCATGGAAGAAGCCTTCAACACGAAGGTGCAGGTAAGACTGCTTCAACCACTCACTCTTAAGCCAGGGATGGACAAGACCAAATATTGTAGATATCATTGCAACATTGGTCACAACACAGATGACTGTCAGTCTCTAAAAGAAAAAATTGAAGAACTCATACAGGCAGGGTACTTATCGCGATTCATAAAATGGCCTGATAATAAGCCACCCAGAGTCAGGAGACATCAGGAAGATCAACAAGGCACTAACAGGAGAAGAGCCAGAACAGATGACAGGGGACGACAAAGGCAACACCAGCCTAGATAGGAGCGAAAATCCCCTCGACAATAGGAGAACGAGCCTGCCCAACAAGTCCGAGGTGTGATCAACACCATCACAGGCGGGTTCTCTCACGGAGGACCATCCAGCTAGTCTCGAAAGAGACACCTTCATGCTATACTAGACATTGACATCAAGTACATCGATGCTCATTCACCATGGAGCCTCCCTCCTATCACATTCACAGACAAAGATTTCCAAGGAATCAACCCTTTCAACCAAGACGATCCAATGGTGGTTTCCCTTGTAATAGCCAATTTCAAGGTATCAAGGGTCCTCATTGATCAAGGGAGTTTAGCAGATATCTTATAATGGAAAACTTTTCCAAAGCTCAAAATTTCACTAAATACCATCTACCCTCACTCTGGACCCCTCTTTGGCTTTATAGGGGAAAGGGTAGAGACCAGAGGCTACGTCGACCTCATGACCACTTTTGGTCAAGGCTCACTCTCAAGGAGCCTCGCCATCAAGTACTCCATTGTTGATACCGCACCTCTTATCTTGCTTTAATTAGCAAAAAACGCTAAACGAGTTGGGGGCTGTCATCTCCACACCTCTTCCCCACCATGACAGGAGAAATAGTCACTGTCAAGGCATATCAGAAACAAGCCCGATAATATTACACTGAGAGTCTAAAAGTGGCATCGTATCATCCCAACAGGGAGCCAGGTAGATACCATCCCACTTCGGGGGGTACCAGCCAAGTCATGAGCATAGACAAAGGGTCCATCTCTTACACACTAATTGTCTATATAGCTCAACATGACAACACATTCAATATGGACACGCATGACAACACCATTGGTAAAGGTCCAAAAACTATTGAAGAATTCATCAAGCTACAGCCTGGACCCAAACCCCGGCAGTGTACGCAGCTTAGCAGGAACCATACCAGCCATGAGCATAAATGCTTAGCTGATGTCCTACGCGAGAATGTGAGCCTATTTACTTCGCAACCATATAACATGTCAGATATCCATCCCAACATCATGTGCCACAAGTTGGCCATTTCACACATCATCTGCAGGTATGACCTACCTTACGCCATAGTCATCGGCAATGGCACCTAGTTCGAAGCTCAGACTCAAGAAAACTTTCTCACGGGGTTAGGCGTCAAGCTTTGATCCAACCGGGAAGGCCTAGTCAGGATCGTCATGAGCTTGGACAATGATGCTTACAGACTACAAAAAATAAGTGGTAAAGACATTCTTAGAACATGGAATGCTACCCACCTGAAGTTCTACTACAGCTGATGAATTGAAGGCCGGATGGCGTACTCTTTTTCCTACTCGAGTTTTTTGTCCCTAAGAGTCAGGATTTTGGCTTGAGAGGTTTTAATGAGGCCCATTCGAAGAACAATAAGGGAATATATACTTTAATTGCTACATTAATGAAACATACTTCTCTTTCTACATGTACTTGTTTCAACATTGCAAGAATAGAACAAAAGCAGGTGCAGCGCCTAACTACTGTCCAAGTTTCAGCCTTGACAAAACCCAGGACCAATTCATGGTACCAGTCTCCAGGGTCTATCCTTGGTGAGCCTTACAAAAACCCAGGACGGATAGGTTCCTGGTCGCATCTCTAGAGGCTTATCAAACCCAAGGTCTGCCCTTGGTGAGCCTAGACAAAATCCAAGATAGATGCGTCTTAGTCCCTTTTTACAAGTTCATAAACCCAAGCTCTGGTAGACCGTCAAGGTTCATAAACCCAAGTCTTGGTAGACCTCCGCCTTCACAGGTTCATAAACCTAAGTCTTGGTAGACCTCCAACTCCAAAACCCAAGCTAAGCTCTTGGTACAAAACCCAGGACAAGCTCCTAGTACGAAGGCCAAGACAAGCTCTCGGTACAAAACCCAGGACAAGCTCCTGGCATGAAGACCCAAGACAAGCTCTTGGTAGAAAGCCCAGGACAAGCTTCTGGAATGAAGACCCAAGACAAGTTCTTGGTAGTTTACAGGTTCATAAATCCAAGCTCTATTAAGCCATCAAGGTTCATAAATCCAAAACTTGGTCGACCTCTAGGTTAAAATCCAGGACGGACACGTCACTGTCACACTTCAACGGTTCATAAAACCCAAGACCAATCCTTGGTGAACCTCGATAAAATCCAGCATGGACATTTCCTTTGGTATCACACTTGACAAGGTCCATCCTTGGTAGACAAAACCCAAGGCCCGTCCTTGGTATACAAAACCAAAGGTCCACCCTTGGTGAACAAAACCCAAGACTAGGTCTTGGTAACTTACAGGATTCAACAAAACCAAAGACCAACTCTTGGTAACTTACAGGTTTGACAAACCCAAGGTAAACTACATGAAGCCTAAATGCAAGCTAATGAAACTTGAATTGCAAGCTTCATCCTAAGTGACTTCTTGGCTGAACCAACATGCCTAAAGGTGCAATATTTTAGCTTCTAAGTGCAGTATTTTAAGCCTTAAGGTGCAGCCAACAAGCTTACAAAGGTGCTACATAATTTACACACAAGTGCACCTACACCTCTTTACACAATTGCACTAAAAGCCTTTTTATTTGTAACTATTTTTGCTACTAACAAGTGCTGGAATTTATTGAATTAAATTGAACTTGAGACATCAAAATCCAGCCCTTGTTATCCTTGAGTTTGTGTGCTTCTTCATGCTTGTCCAAATTGGCTTGGATGTGGTCTTGAAGTGCTTGAGTTCTAGCTCTTGTATTGGTCCTTTAAAGCTCACCAAATGAAGTGCTTCATATAATAACCTTATATTTAATTCGGGTTTGTATAACTAGGTTGTCACAAAAAGGAGGGGTGTGTGTTGAAACTCGGATATGAAGGGGGTGTAGATAGCACTTTTTCAAATTCGGGATCGTGCTGTATAGAAGGAACTTGGAAAAGAAAAGGAAGAGCGACCGGGTAGCTATCTCAGCTGAGTTAGTGTTCTTCTTTTATTCGAGGTCTGAGTTATGATCTTGAATGAGTTTGGATGAACAACTGGGTAGTGATCTTGGTTGAGCTCGGAGGAGCTCCAATTTAATTGACTTGTAATAGCTACTGGGTCGAGAGACCGGAAGAGCTCGTAACCCCTTTTTATAAGGTTACTGGATTAGGAACCCGGACGAGGTTGGGAGGAACCTTGGACTTGTGAAGTACCAAGGTAGTAACTCGGATTAGGTCGGATGAGGTCGGAGGAGGAGGGAACATTAGACTTAGCCTTTTTACACGTGCTGGCCCTACATGTTCACTTTAGACAAGTGACACGTGTTAACTCCCTGCTGATTATTTTGACGCGGGAAGACTCTCATGTTACTTTTAGGATGCGTGTTAACTTACAGGCTATATAAGATATGCACAAGTGAGATATTTTAGTAGTAACCTTATTTCCACCATCTTTGCTAAAACACCTTCTCTCTCTTATTCCATATTTTCCTCCATTGTTAGAGTGAGAAAAGCTTCTTAGATAACTTTTTCTTGACCTAAACACCTTCACATCCAATGTGAGGATTGAAGGGAATCACCTCATAAACTAGTTTTCACCCTTTGTTAGTTGTGAAAACCATCAGGCGAGGAGATCATTTCTTCAAAGAAAGTGCAAAGTTTCAACCTTTAAGAGTTATAAGGCATTTTAAGGACATTCAAGCTTTTAGGAGTTTTCCACAAGCCTTCCTTGACGTTTTTAAGGTAAGACACATGAGTTTTACCGTTTCTTTTGAGTTTGGTTTTAAGAGGAAAAATGACCCATATGAGTTAGGGTTGGTTTTGGGTGGTATTTCTTTGGAAAAATATGCTTAAGAGGTTATCGTGATGAAGGTTCAACCTTGAAAACTAACTTTTCTGGGTTTTGGGTATTTTGTTATGCCCAGATAAACTTTTGTGGGGTTTACAAGTCACTTGTTGGTGGTTTATGTTTGAGATCTAGAAAAGAACTAGGTTCTTTGCATGAAACGGTTGAGAATCATTCTTGATATCTTTCTTGCCTGGTGTAGGGCTTGATAAAGAAGATATCAGTGGTTGGAAACATGAGGCTGAGGTAGTCGGTGCGGTGATAAAAAAAGGTAAGCTATCCGTTCTTGGGAGTTGGTTCCCTTGATTGTGTTCCACCATACACCTGGGGAGTGATGGTTGTTGGATGACATGGTTCGTGTATTTACATTATGTGTTATTGGTTTTGATTGAAAACATACATGTAATGGAGATGTGCACTGGTTGTCTAATTTGTATAACTGGATATGCAATTGTATACGCGTGGTGCACTGGTTGGCTAAGTTGTATATCTGGATATACATTTGTGCATGTCTGTGCGAAAGGGCACCTTGGTGGAATTATCACTTGGAGTCCGAGGTCTGGGACCTCAGGTCGGGATACGTGATGTGTACGCAGAGTATACTAGAAGGTATACAAGAGTGCACAATATGTGTACTGGCTGTCTAACTTGTATATCTTATATGCAATTGTGTATGATATTTGCACTGGTTGGCTAAATTGCATATTGGTGCTGGAATGGAACGTGGTGTGTGGTTATGTACATATATTATTTTATTGAAAGGCCGGGTTGGCCATATTATTTGTAATGTCAATATAAATTCTATGTACTGTGGAAGTGAACCAGGGGGAGGTGTAACTCCTAGAACCCTGAGTTTATTGAGATTGTATCTCACCCTGGTTGGGGATTATATTTTATTGCAGGTGATAGCCAAAGAGCGGAGGACGAAGTCCGGGGTAAGAGACCCGAGTAGGGGTTGTTCAGTGGATCTCAATTAAGAGGCTGTGTTGATCGAGGCCAGGTTGGCCACTAATTGAGGATCCCGGACAAAAGGTCGAGGCCGGGTTCAAAGGAGCGAAAATCAGAAGGCGATTTTAAGCGAGCCTGTTGGCTCAATTTTGTTGTACATTTTGTAACCCGGTATAGGTTGTACTTTGATGTATCTTGTGGAACAGAACCTGGGTGTCGGGATGTATATCATAATTCCATACATAATGTTTTAGTTGTATTGTATGACGAAAGATGACATCTTGTATTATTTTTTATGCTTCCGTGTTTACTTAATTTACGTTAAGTATTATTGCGCCTAAGACCATATTATAATGTTAATGAACCAGATGCATACGGGGTCGTTACTTCAAGCTCTCCTTCTAGACCTTTAGCTTGTCATGGACCTCCATCACCAACCTTAACACTGGACATTCTTCATCAACACTTACTCATCCTCTTTCGCCCACAAGCTGGCTCAAAGGCTAGGGGGCTTATGTACTGCACAAAATTGGTAAAATTACACGTGGCCATTATTGTGGGGCCAACAACTTATCTGTTATGCTTCTTTATTCAAATAAGTGCAACCACTTTATCTCTTAGAATATCTCCAAGGGATTATCTACAAGCTGTTACTTATCTACAAGTAGCAACATATCTCTTATTTACATGTAACAACATATTTACAAGGTACACATTATCTTCTATTCAAATTACTTATCTACCCGCAATTATCTGTTTATCTTATCAACAGATTAACAAAGGCCCAAGGCCCATACTCCACGCTATAAATACAGGTTCTCGCTACACCTTTACTCATTCCATTCTTGTTCGGTATTCATCCCACTCTTGGTTGAATTACCCCAGTTATCTGAGACATCCTCGGACTCTCTCTACTCTCTTATTAATTATTCTACATAATTAATGTTCATACTTGAGCGTTAGAGTCCTTTCCTTTGTTTTGCAGGTCCCCCTTCTTGACAAAGACGATGTGGCATCTGACATGCAGAGTTTGGAGCCCACTTGTCATCATACATGGTAATTTCGGATTTTGGCAAGAACACAACATAATATGGAATTGAAGAGAAGGATGTAAACAAGATGAGTAAAAGAAGAGACAATAAAGATCGAGTAACTCAGCACAATGTGTGTAATTGAAAGAGAAGAAGGTGAACAAGATGTGGAAATAAAAAAAGACAAGAATTGTAACTTTGACAAACTAGATGACAACTATTTTACTTTGAATGATATTTTATTGTTTGGCAGACTTCAGATGAGAAATTGATTAGTAAATAGTATAATTTCAAATTTTAAAACCATAAAATGAGAAGAAATCAAACAAGTTGTTATTTATTATCTTCAATCAGTTTACAAAAAAATACAATCATTTTTCAAATTATTTATCACTTGTCCAATTTCATATGGGAAATTATACATTTCATTCACATTTTCACTCATAGGTTTCACATGTTCATTTATATTTTCATTCATATTTTTTTTCATAAGTTCATTCACATTTTCACTCACAAGTTTCACATGTTCATTCACAGGTTCATTCACACATTTTCACTCACAGGTTCATTCACATTTTCACTCATAGATTCGTTCACATTTTCTATCACATGTAGGTTCCAAAACTCATCATTTATTCTACTAACATACATATGAATATAAATTGAATTGTTATTCTCAACAAAAAATTTTAGCACATCATGATTAGTCTTAAGGGGAAGAATTTTACCACTAACAGTATAACGAAACCACAAAATAAAAGGGTGACATGGTGGTAAGTCTAAGTCATTGGCAATGTTGTTCACATAGTCATGTGTGTTGAACATTCAAACTTATCAGGATCAACATTGCATATCTTACTCACCTAACCAAGTTCTTATCAATGTATTTATATTCTACCTTTGTACAAGTTTGCAATCTGGTTAAGAAAGTTATTACCACTTCATGCTATATACTTGCTATTTTCTACATTCAATTTTATAAAAAAACAATAATAATTTTATCTCACTAGGTGAGATTAAACTACATGATGCCATTAGTCTTGGTCAGAAATCAATTTTTCTGAAATATTATTTACTATGAGATTTCTTTTAACAATTTCCTCCAATGGCCTTATTACATTTGGATTTTTATTTCCAAAAATGCCCTTAATTTTTCAGTTTTTTCTATTTTTTGACAGAAACCCCTTAATTCAGTTCAAACTTTGATTAATCAATTTCTAGTTTGCCTAGTTGCATTTTGAGGATAATTTAAAGTAGTTCAATTATAGTAATTTATTAATTAAAATAACGAAATAGACAACTAAAAGTAAGTATTTCATTATGAGTCCTGCTCTTTCAAATGACACGGCTGAGTTTTTATGTATGATGCCCAGTCAGTTAGTTTCTTGGATAACAAGTTATTTATTCACCAGCCTTTGGTGGTGGTTAACTAACAACAATGTTAATTAATTATGAGCCTTGAATTGATGAATGAATAATGCTGAAATGTTGTTGGTGGTGTTATTATTATTGTGGTTTCTTTTCTAAGCAAGATTAATTAGTACTAATTTGTGTGATTTTGGTGGGGCGACAGAAAGAGCGTGGACTAGAATTAGCAGCAGTATATCTCTAGCTCTGCTTAAGGAATGAAGGAAGGAATCATCTTACAATTGAATGAATGATCACAATATGTTGCTTTAGTTTTTCTATTTTGTTAGAATAGAAGTTGTTAATATGAATTGGCTCATTTCTTTTAGGTTAAGGGAGGAAGTGCAAAGCAAGCTTCCAAAATTTAAGAATTGTTATAATAGAGGATTTACGACTGAAAAATTACTGTTAGTGATGAAAGTGTTTTGTTGATGAACTTTCAAGAATGGTATCCAAAAAACTTCACTTGCTTGGATTTGGCCCCCTTTAATTCTATTCATGTTTTGGATACATTTTAATACTAAGAGTGAGGGGGAAAATAATTAATATGTTATCAAATGATAACATTATTTTTATAGAATGAGTAAGTTTGTAGTTTATAAACATGATAATGAGTATTGAATTTGATGTTCTTCAACGTTTAAAAAAAACGAAGATAAAATAAACCTTCAATATAAGAAGGATGATTGTGTATCTAATTGTTTTCACACTCATTTTTCAAAAAAGGTATGCCATTTGGTTTAGCAAAGAAATAGGTGAAAGCCAACATTAAAGAAATCCGACACAATTTTATTTGACCAGTTTTTAAAAATAATGTGAAAAGAGGATATTTTTTCTTCTTGAAAATGAATATGATCCTGCTAGAGTTTCTTTAATCTTGTCAAGAACCGATCCTTTGCATTGTGATGAAATAACATGAAAACAATTGTTTTAATATAATTCATTTGACCTTTTTTTAATTTCCTACTTCACATTTTATCCATATATATATATATATATATTTCTTTTATTTCGTTGATTTTAATTACTTATGAGTTCTGACCTTATAGAAAAGGAATCATAAAGGCGTATTCAAACGGCAATGATAAAATTACAAAAAGACATTTTATTGTAGTGTAGATATGTGACACATTGCTTGAAATGCATGTAATTTTTTAAAACTCAAAATTGTAGAGACATTTGTATCCTGATTACTCTGCTTTTTCTGATACTGTTGTTATTTTTGTGTTCTAGAGCACAACATTAGACCTAAAAAGTTGCCTACATTTATAATTAATTGGTCTCATAGGATATGCTTATACTTGTAACCATATATAGCAATAATTTATAAACATATATGCAGGGTCTAATTTTTCTGAAAAGTAAGATAATAAATTCATTTTGATTAATTTATAGTGTATTCTCAAAACAAACTATTCCTTGGCTTACCTAAAAGCCTAATCATATCTTTGATACTGAAGTACGAATTTTTTACTTGTGCTTCTCACTCACTTGTGTTACATCTCTTGTGGAATTGTTTTGATTTCTTTGTGGAAACAAGGAAAACCGATGTAAGTTTATACAACATAGTTTCTAAGAAAAAAATTAACAAAAGAAACCAATACCAAGAATAAAATAGCAAGCTTTCCAATTTTCAGTCTTTTTCTTGTTGGCAGGCTTTTCGGAGATGGTAATGGTCCCATTTTGTGTATATATCTGATATCTCATCTTCTGCCATATTGTCAATGCAGTTTCCTATTGGCTGGTTCTTTTTTTTCTATGTGATATCTTCAAAGGCTCAATCACCAGCTTTTTGACGTGTTGGGGGCAAAATAAAATGTAATTACCATAAAAGAATACCTTTTGAATTATTTAATAGTTAGGGGTAAATATGTCATGTGGTACGACTTTTAAATCAGAAGTCGTATTGTCATGACTTTTATTTTTTTCTTTTTTTAACTGAACTGTATATTTTTTATTTTTATATTCAAAAGTCGTAATATATTTACAACTTTAAAGTGTTAAATATATTTACAACTTTAAAGTCGTATTATTTAATTTTTTTTACTTTTAAAAATTTGTTCAAAAGTTATACTTGCATTTTTAATTTTTTTTTCAATTTTATACGTTGCTGTTTTTTATATATGTGTTACAACTTTAAAGTCATAAACCCATATATATGGGTTGATTTTAAAGTTGTAAACTCATATATATATATTAAATATTTTTTAGTTTTGTTATTTTATTTGTTTTTATAATTAATTTTTATTATTTTTATTTTGTTAATTAACTAATTTAAACCGTAAATTTTGTAATTAAAAAAAAAATTATAACTAAATTTGAAACCTTTTTTCCAAGACTTTAAAGTAGTGAACAATCACACAAGATGGAGGGCAGAGAAAGTTGAATTAAAACTTGCTAAATGCACCCCTTCTTGATAAGCTTTAGTTAAAAATTGAAACATGCTAATTGCACCTCATTTTTATTAAGTATATTCTAATCTTTTCTTTTAAATCTTAAATTCCAATTTTCCTTTTAAATCTTTAATACCTATTATATTTTTCTTTCATCTCTTTCACACGTTCTCTCTTTAATTCATAGGCAATGGTATTACCTATATACGCACCATGATGATCATGTTCCTCAATAACAATAAACACATATACATGATCATCTTAGAATAAGAGAAAGAGGTGGTAGAACAAGAAGAACAAACTGATCAACAAATTTACGAAACCCATTAAAAAAAAGCAAAAAAAAAATACCACTTTTGAATATTTTTTTTAAAAAAGAAATATGAAATTCGTAAATATAAAGTCCATAAAAAAAACCAGTTTTTGGCAAATATATTTACGAAAACCATAAAAAAAATTACCAACCAAAAATCAAGCCAACCTAACCCATATATATATATATATATATATATATATAAATGATTTACGAAAAACATAAAAAATTAGTTAACCAAACAAAAAAATAGAAAAACAACCGAAAAACAAAAGTAAATATATTTATGACTTTTGAATGGATTTTTATAAAATAAAATAAAAGAAATCATAAATATATTTACGAATTTAAAGTCATAAATATATTTACCACCTTTGAATGATCTTTTTTAAAAAAAAAAAATCACCCACTGCGAAAATAAAAACATGCATAGTGAAGTCGTAAATAAAGTTAAAACTTCAGTTAAAAAAAAGAAAAAAATAAAGGTAATGACAGGTTGTATGACTTCTGATTTAGAAGTCATACCATGTAGCATGACTTACCTAGATGGTAAATAATTCAAAATGCACATTCCACTTTCACAATATAACAAAAAGGGTAAACATATAAGTTTGTAAAATTGGGAGCTTTTGGCAAAAGGGTACAACTACTAAGACTAACGTCAAGATAATTAAATTTGTGGACCATGCTTACGATGAAAACAATTACATGCAAAGAAAAATCAAAATACAATTCCATTAGACGGAGTTACTTGTGTGTCTTTGTACTCTTAAAAAAATAAAATTCCACTTCTAAGTTCTAACAGAAGAACACTACAAGAAACACCTATACGATGGTTTGTGACTAAATAATTGTATAAAACTATTTTATTTTACATTTGTGCATAACCTATCTTTTGAAAAAAAAAGAGAGAAAAACTATATCTTAGTTTTCTCTTATTATGCAATAATATATGAATATGTATCAAGAAACCAATAATTCAGTATTAGTTAAAAGATTTCTAATAAGAGACCCACCAAACCGAAAACTGATACGATGAGAAGAAAGGAGAAGACTATACGAAGAATAATGCATGGAAGAGCAGAAAAGTACAATATTAGAGGACTCTTATTAACACAGTGCTGTGTGTGTATATCACGAAAGTAGCTGCGTTAAATCACGTCACGATTTGTTCACTAATGCTCTTCTATGGTCTCGTGTATCTTTTACCCTTTATCTCTTTTAGGTAAGTGTTTATTTATATACAAGAATAAGGACACATTTTGGGTATAAGGGGATATTTCCTTTCGAAAAGAGTCATGTACATTTCAGTCTATCAATTTTTTTTTACGCTCATAATTAAATAGACAAATACTTCATTAATATTCATTATTTTTTGTTTTTTTAAAATATTACATCATTTACCATATTTCTATTTTTTTTTATCTTCTCTCTCTGAGAGTAATATAACATTAGATATCCATTGATTTTTTCCTTTTCGAGAATGAAAATGAAATATCCCCTTTTACCCAATATGCGTCCTTATTCATGTATATAAATACTTACCACAATAAAAAAATAACTATGAATAATTAGTTAAAAGGTAATTTCTTAATAATACCACAAAAATTATTTTCTTAACAAAAAAAATACTATAATATAAATTTGAATAGTAAAATTGTTATTTTTTTCATTCTTTCGGTTAGATATTTTTAACATTTTCTTCGTCCTAGTCTCTTTTAGATGTATATAAGTATATTTCACATGCTGCCAACTAGCCAAAAAAAAAATTCTCTCAATTATCTCAAACTATGTTTTAAAAGAATTATCTTCAAATATTATATGTTTTTATCATTTGTATCATATTTTAAACTATCTATTCCTTTCCGTGGACAATCTTTGATCTTCATCAGTAAATTAATTTTTCCAGTTTTTTGAAGAAATTGTCTATAATTAAAAATTATTTGAATTTCTAATTTAAATTATTCATGGTAAATTCAAAATATAATTTATATATTTATAAACACCTTTTTATTACAAATAATTGTGACAAGGAAGATGAACACACTCTTTAACAAAGTCTTTCTAATTGATTAAGTTTTATTAAAAACTAAAAAAAAAAAGATTAAAATCATTAATGGATGAGGATTTACAAAATTTTGCCATTTTCAATAAATTTTGCAACAGTATCACTAGGTCCTTTAAGACGCGCATTCTAAGTCGGTTGTACCAAAACCGTCTTTGAATGGGAGGCGGTGGCAATTTTGTAAATAAATCAAAATTTACAAAGACGGTTATACAATAACCGTCTTAGAATGTTTAAAATGACGTCGTTTATGTCCCTAAACCGTCTTTGTTGTTTTGTATACAAAGACGTTTTCTGATAACCCGTCTTTGAATTTAAAGGTCATTTTTTTGAAATCCCTAAATTAACTTTTTCAGTCTCAGACACGCGAGGTCCTCACATTCCCAAATCCCAAACCCCTTCTCGAACCCTCCGTCATCTTCATTGCGGTCGTTGCGGCAGGGGCAGTGGGAGGCGCCGTCTGGGAGAAGAAAGAGTGGAGCACGTCCTCCTTGTGGTGTTCGGAGAAAGCGGTGAGTCCGAAGTCGGAGACTTTGAGGTTATCGTGTTGGTCCAGGAGGAGGCTTTCCGGCTTGAGATAGCGGTGGTAGACGCCGTGGCTGTGGCAGAAGTTGATGGCGGAGATTAATTGCTGGAAGTAGAGTCTTGCCACGTCCTCCCTTAACTGGCCTTTAGAGACCTTGTTCAAGAGCTCTCCGCCGCGCACAAGTTCCATGGTGATATAGATCTTGGACTTGCTGGCCATGACTTCGTGGTTTTTGCGAACGTTCCGCTCGATTGCTTCGTAGACCCTGTAACTTCCTCTTCTCTCTCACACTCTATCTCTCTCTCATAGGGTTTCAGTTTTTTTTTTTCTCTTCGCCCTTACAAAAGAACCGCTTATTCTTCTGTTCATCTCTTTCACTCTCGCTTTTAATTTTTTGCCCTAAAACCCTCGTTGCCATCGTGGTGGCCTCTGAAGGTAAGGTTGTTTGTTGTGTGATGTATGTCTTGTGTTGCCCCAAATCCGTAATGGTCATCGTTAATGTCTCTATTTTAACTGATTTTAATCATCATTGTTTATGTCTCTATGTTAACTGTTTTTGTTATTTATAAATGTGTACTTAGTGTTTTTTATAGTTCATGAATTAATCAATCGCCCATGCACTAACCTTTGCTTAAGATGTTATGTGAGATTGATGATTAGTGATCATGACCTGACTCTCATTTATCCTTTGATACTTTGTTTAGATGCTTGTTGGGGTGTCAAGGGAATTTCTTGAATTGGTTGAAAAGAATGTTATTCGTCAACGTCCTGCTTGGAGAGTTGATAATGCTCAGGTCGACATGCATCGTGATTCTGTGCTTCTCATGTCTGATCACTCACTCTTCGCTCATGGTATTGAGATGCCTTTGAGGGCTTGCTTCTACTGATTACTCCCCGTTTTTTAGTCTTTCACATCTAAATCTAGTATCTAAGTATTAGCATTGCTGGAGCAATTGAACTGGAGGCAATATTACTTCAGGGTGGGATAGGAACCTGACATGCTACTAATAATATTACTTACATCCAACAAGGAAACTTATTTTCTTCCCCTGCTTACGTTTTAAGCTTTGTACTAGAACCCCTCCTTATTTTACTTGATTCTTTTTTCTTTTTTCAAATCAAATATTGGAGACTATAGGATATTGATTCTTCCTGTAATTCCTATTGTCTCTTTTGGCTAAACTTGATTTTGAAGGTGAAATGCTGCTGATGTGAAAATACTTGTGATTGTGATTAATCTTCCTGCAAATCACCCCATTGACCCAGATGCTGATGAGGTAAGGTTATTGCTCTGTTGTTAAGCATGAGATGAGATATGATGAATTGATATTAGAGAATATTACAGAAGTTATTGAAAGACTATTGTAAACTTCCCGAGGTACTTTCAAAATGTAAAGCTCTTCTATTTAGCAATTTATATTCTCTATGTATGCTGTCATATGTTTTCTCGTGGAAGCATAATAACTCTTTACTCAGAAGTTATTCAAATACACAGGTCCATGTAGCACCAGTCAGTACCTGAAGTTATCTTAATATCAATTTTTTTTATCTTGTTCTAACACTGCAGAAAATTGATGGGATTCTTATGAATACTTTTCAATTACAAACATTATTTTCTTATAGTTGTTTGAATGGCTTAGATTAAGAATTTCATTCATATGGAAGTTAAAATTAACTTTGTTTCTAGAAATTAAGACTATGTTTTGGTTGCTTTAAGCTTGCTTTTTTTTTTGTCTCTAGAGCACTTAAGAGTTTACCCAACAAATATCTGGTATGCTCTTAATTGCTTGTGTCAAGTTTTCCCTCTTTCACCATCCTCTTATTTTCTATTCAATCTGATACCTTATTTTACAAGTTATAGCAATGCATAAATTTATACCAATTGTTTCATGTGGGAAGTCAAACTACTTTTCAAGTAAAGATTTCTTCACTAGTTGAAGTGACATTTCATTCTTACTCCCCTGATATTTCAGGCATCCCTCCGGATCAGCAGCGTTTGATTTTCGCCGGAAAGCAACTTGAAATATTGTTGGTCTCTACTTTCGTGTTGTTAGACTTACAACAGGGACTGGTTTGATATTTTTTGTGAGTTGAGTCATGAGTCTCATGACTTAGTGGTTACTTGTCAAAATTGCAGGTCTGTCTGAAATTTGTGTACTTAGGAATAGGCACTGGACTAGCTGTTTTCTTATATTCCTACAAAATATAGCAGTTTTTGTTTTTACTCCCTGCAGATATAACAGTTTTATATTCCTAAAATAACTATTTTTCATCTGAACAAGTTAAGTTGCTTGAAATATTTCCGTTCAAATATTGGGGAACAATGCTTACGTGTATTATTGCATCAATTCAAGCAACCATAGTAGGAATATGCTTGGATTGCAAGCCTGGTGAAGCATTTAATCAGGTCAGTGTGCACCTATACTTTTCATTTGGCAATGTTGCCTATCATTAATTTTTATTTTATTTTGTTTAATGATTAAAGAAGAGAATAATTTAAAGAGTTATGGAGGTATATTTCTAGTTTCTAGGAAATTGTCAGTGAAAGTGTAGTAGGTATAAATGTCTCATATTTTCTGTCCTGAGATGTGCCTTGCCTTGAAAACTGTGGAGGTCCACTGAATCATTGTCAATTTGTCATAGGTTTCTGTTGTTACTGGATCATTGTGTATTTGAATAATAGTAAGAACAAATAAATTAGGAGTCCTTGATTATTAGTTTCCAATGTTTATCTCATTTTCCCCTTTTGTTAGGCATCCTACTGTGACTAAGGTGCAAATCTACTATAGGATGAATGAGTAATGGTGTTTGAGGAGGGTTGCATGAGAAGTAGCAGCTGTGTCACCTTGTGGTCATGTGGCAAGGTGAGAAGGGAATCATTTAGGGGATTGATTAGATGGTTTAGTAGAAATATTTTTTAATTATTTATGAAAATCATAAATTACTATTTCTGCTTGAGAACATTATGGAACATGATATCACAAATTTTTTAATTATTTTTTAAAATTTCCAACTTTTAATGATTGAATCATGTGGGATTATACCCGACCAAGTCTCTCAAGTAGAGCTGTTATAATTATGTATTTTAGAAAAAAAACTGTCTTTGGTAGATTAAGATAAATGAATGGTTTTTTTTTTCTCTGCATAAAAAAATGAATGGTTTTTTCTAAGTTAAAACTTGTCATGCTAGGTTTGTGGCTGTCTAAGGTTCTAATTCATTTTATTCATCTTCTTCTTGGTGCAGCAAATATTCTCAAACAGCATGAAAAAGAGATAAAGGTTTAATTTTACTTTTATTTCCGTTTCTTTTCTCTATAATGTTATGTTCTGCTTTCCCCCCTTGAAGTATTGCGCTTCATATAAATTTAAAACGTGGGGGTGTCACAAGTCACTCTTCACTACTGTCCAACATCCAATTTATTCAAGAAAGCTGGCCATTTTGACGATTTATAGTATTTTTTAGATATAAAAAAATCATTGTAGAAATGAATGGAGGTAGATGTGAATATTGATTCAGTTACATCTTCTGCTCTTGATGCATCTCCTCAAGTCCATGAATCCTCCAAACCCACACCTCCCAGTAATAAGGAATGTCCGGCTCAGCAAGTATTGTGTGATCTGCCGCAGGCAGAACTTCAGCTCCTCTGCTCACTGCTTGCTCAAGAAGGGTATGGTTATGGTTATTCCTGTAGATTAAAGTTATTTCTTTTATCTGGGTTTTGTCAGTATGCCTTGATTTGATGTATTTAAATTTTGATAACTGAACTCCTTACTTTGGGAAAGTGGCAAGAGTCATAAGTTTCCTGGCATGAGGTTCCATTTTTTAATTAACTGATTTCATTGCTTGCGTCTTGACATGTGTTCCATTTATTTTTGTTATATTATTACACCATAATTCGAAACCATATGGGTCTGCCTATTATTGTTCCAAAAACAATGTTGTAGACTTTAGCAATATGGACTTAATCTGATGTTTCTTGTATTCCTTCCAGTTTGTCCGATAATGCATATGGTCTTGTTGCGGAGGTAATGAAAAAACTGGTGGCCATTGCTCCAATTCACTGTCAGCTTTTTGTCACTCATCTGGCAGAAGCAGTTCGAAACTAAACTTCATCTGCAATGGATGAGTTACGCACTTTAAGTGAAGCAATGAAAACTTTTATCAGTACAACTGCATCTGATGGCTCTTCAATTTTAAGAGTTTTGCAGGCTTTGAGTTCCTTGGTAACCTCATTGGCTGAGAAAGAGAATGATGGATTAACTCCTGCACTTTCTGAAGTTTGGGGAATTAATTCAGCATTAGAGCCCTTGTGGTATGAGTTGAGCTGTTGTATAAGCAAGATAAAAGCCTACACTGAGTCAGTATCTGAGTCTATCACCCCTTCTAGAACATCTCTGTCAAAACCATCCAGTGTCATGCCTCCACTTCCAGCTGGTTCTCAAAATATCTTACCTGAGTCAGTATCTGAGTCTATTACCCCTTCTAGAACATACAAGGTTGGTGGTGCTTTTTTTTTTTGTCATTTTTTCTCTCTAAATTCTTTTTTCCTGATTCAGTATATTGATGCAGGGAGTATGCTCAATTTTACTAAGTATGTAGTAATAATATATTGGTCCATAGGGACCCTTGAATCAGTTGGTTATGGTGATATACATCCTGTCAATACAAAAGAAATGGTATTTTTCATTTTTTAGCTGTTGTATAATCTTGGACTCACCTCATCTAATAGGCAACATGTCACTGTAGGTGGAATTGCTAAGTCTATTGCATTGGTTGGGCTTGCATCACATGGCTGAAGTTTAAAGAAGCACAGGTAAATATCATTCTCTATGCTTATTGGGACAATTGTCTTTGTTCTTACTCATTGTTGCTTCTTACTCCTTGTTTACTCCTGGTTGCTCATTTTCCTTGGTAGTTGTTTTATTGTTGAAGGTTTGTAGCAATTGTTAACACTTGCCTTGCTAGTTGTTATCCAGTTAGATAGTAATTTGTGATTTTCATAACCAGCCTCACTTTTTAGTTAGGGATTATTGAATTCTCCTAAGCAATTGCCTTGCAAATACTTGGAGGTAAGTGGCATTGGACTTCTGAAATTGATGCTTGGATTCTTTTGGCACTTGCAGTTCCTGCAAAACCAGGTAAATTTCTGTTTGTGTTGATACATTTTTGTAACAAAAGCATTTGCCCGGCTCTCCTGCTCTCTTTCCCCCTAGATAGCCTACATATCCATTAAATATTTTGACTAGCATATGTACCTTCTAAACTTCTAATATATAGGAAGGCCCACTGGTTATATTGAAAACTTCTTACAGATATAGTGATTGAAGCATAAATTAAATGCTGGAATTTTTGGATTTTTTGTGACTTCCAGATTTGTGTTACCACTTGTAGACTGAGGTCTATTAATGTTGGGGCAGATGGAGTTGTTCAAAGTGGTGACATAATCAACATGATGGGGACTTACCAAATTGCATTGGTTGCTAAGAGTATGGACAAGCCTGTTTATGTGACTGCTGAAAGCTACAAGGTATGCTTGCTACTCACTGAGGTCTATTTTTTTAGTAAATAATTAATGCACTGATAGTGTAAACTGCAAGCTCAAGGCAAATGAAGTACATAGCACTCTTCTACCAATAATAAAGAAAAAAAGAACACACAAAAAAGCGAAAGTATAACACATTCATATTACATCAAAAATTTGAACCAGATCTCCCATGCAAAGCAGTGTGATAAAGTTCTTGCCCTTAAGTTTTATTTTCAAAGATGGCAGGTATGTAACAAGACATTCTCCAGTCATTCCATATATCAACTAATTCATTCTGCTACCATTTTCATTAGATCTCACCTTGTCTTCCTTGTCTTCCTTTACATCCCATTCAATTCCCACTCCAAAGACCATTCCGCATCCATATCCTATAGCCACTGGTTTCCAACCAAACCTAAGTCCATGTTCTCCCCTGAAGGTTAGTGAAGGTGGAGAATGTTGTTCAGGGTCCTTGCGGCATTCTGTTGTCAATGGGAGTCCACATAACCCCAAGTTTCTATCATAGGAGTCATTGCAAAAAGTACTGAACTGTTTTCCTTGAGGTATTTCTCCCACAAGATTGTTATTGGAAAGATTTAGGACTTCAAGAAAGTTCAAATTGGTTAATTCTGTAGGTATCCCACCAGTGAGCGTATTTGAGGAGAGATCCAACATTGTGGTCCCCAGCAGAAAATGTTTGTTCTCCCGCCCTCCCGCTTCTTGAATCCTAGATAGGCCTCACATCTTCTCTTCCAACAAAACCCCACTTACTTGCTTACTTAAGAGAAATAAAGAGACAGTAATGTAGTAGTGCTGCCTCTCTGGACATGGACACGCCAGAGAGGAACCAGATCACCGCTACTCTCTCTAAGTTTGAGGTCACCTTTCACTCTTTTTCCTCTGCTCTTGCATGTCTTTCATTATGCACTTTTTTCTTTCAAACAATTTTTCTCTTTGTAATTCTTTCAAGTGTTAGTCACACTTCTTTTTGCACTAGATCTCTCACAAATATTTAGAGGCCTTCGGGTTTCCTATGTTCTACTATTTTTCTTTTGCTCATATAAGTCTAAACTTTGCTGGTAGCAATACTTGCTTTTATGAAAATTTTCTATTTTGCATTCAAATTGAGGAAATTCCTCCACTTTCTTTTTACTTAATTTTCCGTGTCTGTCCTTTTACTTCTGCGGATTGTATATCAGAGAGAGCCATTTAATTTCCTAAGGCGGGATTGGACTGGCTTTCAAGTTTTAAAAGTAAATTTTCACCGCAGACTTGATAAACAGTCACACGCTGGTCTCACTTGATAAACATTTTTCTACAATCTTTTATGTACATATTTTCAATGAGCAATACTTGTCAGATCTGGTTCGTTAACAAATTATTTGTTAATTCTTTCTAATTAACATGAACAAGAATCAGCTAAGTTTCCTATGACTTAAGAGAAAATTCACAATTGAGTTTGGTAACCATTGGCTATTATTAGTGAAGATCAATCATGTGTTAATCTTGTATGGGATTAGCCTTGCAAATGGATCCAAGCAATTTAACTTCATATCCTTATACTTCCAATGTTCGTTGATATGCTCTGGGAATACTACTTCCCCCACTATCAAGAGTTGTGTTTGATATAGTGCCTTTTTTCTAAGCCACCATCCAAGAAGATTATAGATCTTGAGATATATCTTAAAGCCTTAAAATATTGTGTTTGATATAGTGGAGGCTCCACCATAAGCCATTAATAGGACATATTATTTTAATTAAACGTGGTATATTATTAATATTATTCAGTTTGGGTGTTTTAGTTAGTTATTATTGTATTTTAATTTTGAACAAAAAAAAAATTTAGGAAAACCGTCAAAAAAAGTTTATAAAAAAAAAAACAATAATATCTAAGACGGTTCTCTATATAACCGTCTTAGAAGGTGCAATAAATTAAAGACGGTTGTTGGTAAACCCGTCTTAGAAAGCCATTATTCAAAGACATTTGCTAAGCTAAATCCGTCTCAATAATCAATCATTCTAAGACGGTTATCAGTACAACCGTCTAAGAAAGTGAACATTCTAAGACGGTTATCACAAATAACCGTCTTAGATTTCTTAAAATTATTTTTTTTAATTTTTTTTAATATTCTAAGACGGTTGCTCCGTAGAACCGACTTAAAATTGCAAAATCCAAGACGGGCTTATAACCGACTTCGAATGTCAGACTTTCAAGGACGCTAGCTACCAAGACGGTTGAAGAACCGTCTTTGAAGACCCTTCGGAACCGACTTACAAGAGCTTTGTTGTAGTAGTGTATAATACTTAATTAAGCTTTTTCAATTAGATTGTAACAATAATTAAATTTATTTTAAGTGTCTATAATTAAGTAATTAATTTTGAGATGATAGTTTGTGAAGTTAATAACATGTTTATGTATGTCATATTTTTTTATGTGCCTTTTGATAATTTTAGAATGTTTAGACCTAATTGGATGAGCCTTGGGTCATGAAATAAGGACGATGAGTTTAGCGAAGTATAAAGTGTGAAGAGAAAGAAGATTTTGGCTTGATATAATTATTTGAAAGCCTGATTTTGCTTGTTATGTGGTGCATATAGTTAAGTCAAGTTGACCAACAAAGTCAACAGTGTTTGTTTTTGATAAACAAGTAGACTTTTGAAAGCTTGATTTCTCGTGAGATTTTAGTCAAATTTCATCATTTGAAGGGTCAAAATGACAATTTCTCCTTTAATGGTCATTTTAGGGATATTTTTGCAATTTTCATTACCTAAGAACCTTTTTGTTATTTTGATATTTATTACTTTAGAGTTTCATCACATTAGGAATTTTCTTATTTATATGTACATAAGACATCTCATGGCAACAGACTTTGAATTAGAAAATTTGAGGATTTTTTCAATTTCTCAACCTCTTTGTATTTTTTTGAATCAACAAGTTGTTGAATCCTTACTCTATTCCATCACGTATTAATGTTGAAGTTCTCTGCTGACCATTGAGGAAATCTGGCAAGAACTCTAGCGTTGTGTCATCGGTGAGTCCCTGAACTTGACTCATGACACCCTCTTCAATCGCCAACGATTCCTTGAAATGAATTTTCATTTTCAATCTCGTATGTTTCTGAAAGGAGTTAGTGAGGATAGTGAAACATCGTGTGATGTGATTTGATTCATGTGATTACTTTGATTTGACTATGTTGGGATCACCTTTTTCTTTTTACTATGCATTTAGTTTGGCTTAAATTTAAAGATAATCTCAAACAATTCAATCTAAAATGGCAGATGAAATATTTTTTAGTTTTTATTCTATTTTTGTAATAAGTAGTAAATAATTTTAAGAAGTTGAAATACATAATAAATATACATTTTATTTTTTATAAACTATTAATATAGTTAAACAATAGGAAATCATGAAAAAAATGACTTTTAAGCTAGTTAACATAAAATCTAATAAACTAATTAATCATACATGACAATTTGTGATTTGGTAGCAATATAAAAACTCTTTATATTGCCCATGCATAAATATTTTGTCTTAAATATATGGAAACTAATTCAAACTATTAATATATATTATTTCACAAGTCAGTCACTAGAAGTCAAAATTAATACAACACTAGCCATTCTAGGTTGTAAACAACTTTTTTTTTTATAAAATTTATATAGTGAATTTTCAATTTTGTCCTTTCTATTTGTTGGCGCCATAAAATTTGGGTCAATTGGGTCTCCTAGTTGATTTAGGCATATTTATCAAATTAAGCTGATTTGGGAAAATGTTTTCCCACACTCCTTTTTTAGGACCCCTTAACTTTTGTTTGTTTGTTAAATTCCTATTTTACCTCTATCCACCCTCACATTATGTTAAGTTTCAGTTGTGTATATTCTTCTCAAGATACATAACATAAACTTGTTTCTATCAAAAGGATATTTTTGTCAAAAAAAATAGTCGGAAAGTGGAAATATAAAACAAGGAAGTGCAAATAACAAGTCCCCTGATTAGACTAGTTGATTCATTTTTAGTTAATCTAGAACAACTAGGGTTGGAGAGGGCCTAAGGCAAGTGTATGAGGTAAGACTACACCTCCTATGCTTTGCAATTTTCATAGTTCAAATACAATTCATATTTCCGAAAGTGACTTTTATTGGCCATGCTCCTATGATCTCAATACTTGTTTTATTAACATGCTCTGAGTCTTATTTTTTTGTTCTTGGAATAGTTTTTGAAGATTATTTTTTTATTTCTTGTTCATATCATAGATGTTATTTTTTTTTAAATGAAACATCATGGATGTTCTTATACAGCTCTAGTTGGTTATTTAACTTATTCATAGTTTGAATTATGAGATATATAGTTTATTTGTTCTACAATATACACTCTAATATTTTGTTGTGTATAATTATAGAGTACTTAGTTCTTTTGATGATGGCAATCAAGATTTTGAAAATTGAATTGGACCGGTCAGTTCAACTGGTTAAACCATGAACTAACATGTCCTCCGATTTAACAAGACTATAAAACCGCTCGGTAATGGAATCAACAAAAAATCGATGCAACTTGTTAAAAATTGAAATAACGGTATGAACTAGTGATTCTTTGATTTTGAATGGTCAATCTAAAAGTATCTCCAATAAGGATTCTTGCAAGAAGATCTTAGCCTCAAGATCTGATCTTGCTAAGATCCATTATCGGAGCAGGTTGTTGGATCTTGATAATTGCTATGCATACGTAAAGTTACATGTAAATTATATAACAATTATCTCATCTTTTCCTCTTTTAATGATTCTTTTGGTGATTAAAACATAGGAATTAGCTTATTTTGAGCTTTTATCCAATAAATGCTAAAATTAGTTGATTTATAAGGTGTTGATCGTATTTTTTTGTAGAAATTCACTATAAGGGCATGGAAGGAGGATTGAGGGTCTGAAGCTGCCCGCTCAGTGCACAAGCTGCCTACTTAGCGCAACAGGCCCGCTTAGTGCGACCAGCTCGCTTATCATGTGATCACTTATTCAGCTGGACACTGAAGGCGTGCTTAGCGCGACATCTCTCGCTTAGCGCACGACCACAATACTGGGCTGTGTTTTAAGGAGAAAAATGAGGGGAAAAGAAGATATAATTTTTTTAGGAGAAAGAAAACAAGCAGCTAGGTCACGAAGGAGACGTTCTTCTACACCTTTAGAGCTTGCTTTCCACCATTTTTGTTCCTCATTTTCTTCCATTCATTCCATTTCCTTTGCCCTAACCTTCCATTTGTATAAGCCTCTCATGAGAATGAGAGGCTAAACCCCCCATTGTTGGGATCTCAACAACCAACACACTTTGATGTAATGATTCTAATTATCTATTCAATGTTATTTCATATTATTGTTGTTTTTTCGAGTTATTATCATGCCAATGGTTTGATCATCCATTTTCATGCTTTGTTATAGGTTTTATGCATTGAAAAATGTTTATTTCTTTAGAATTGAAAAACACTTCTAAGTGAGTAGTTTCTAGGGATAAAATGATTTCATTTAGCCTAAGTCATTCATCTTTAATCTTAATGCAAATCGGTTAATGTAACTATTAAGGGATTAGGAGGGAAATTAAGTGATTTAGGGTCTTGCACTTGAGGAATCATGGTTAGAATACGTTAGTACATGAAAGTGATTGAAAAATAATTTTGAATAGCGAAAAATCTTTAATATTGCATTAAAGTTAGTTTCAGTTAGTTAAGCCCCCAGCATATGCCACACCTTGTTTCGACCATCATCGCAATACTCTGAGTGTTTGTGTCTTTTTTTCTTGTATTTATGTCGTTTATAGTTTACATTAAGTCAAGTTTACTTATATGCTATTTACTCTAAAGAACCCAATTGATTCATTAACTGTTTAGAAACAAACGTGTATTAACTCTAAGTACAAACAAAGTCCTTGTGGAATCGACATTCGGACTTACCATTTAATTATTACTTGGACAAATTGGTACGCTTGCCAAAGTGTTGAAAATTTTCTAGCGCCATTGCTGGGGACTTTGTTCCTTGTACTCGGTACTTGTATACTTTTGTTTTTAAGTAATTATTCTTTATTCTTTGATTCTTTATCTTTATTTTATTTTGTAGTTAAATTCTTTAACCGTGTTAATTTGTTTCAAGTGTTTTCATTCTTGTATGCTTGGTAAAACATAGGTGGACGATCTTCTTCCATTAAATTAGAAAATTGAAGCCACATGTAGAAGGAACAACACAACAAGAAGTAGAAAGGGAAGACTTTCCATCTTCATCATCTTCGAATGACCCTCTAACATTGGAAGAGGATCCAATTGTGCATAACTAGCCTCCTATCTTTGAAAAGCCTCTAATGCAGACAACAACAAGCAACCACCGAAGGTAATGCTGAAGGATTACTCTAGTTCCACAACACCGCAATACTTTACAAGTATTATGCAGCCGGATGTTCAAGCCACAAATATCTCTTACCCTTATTCACTCATCCCGCTCATACATGGCAATCTATTTCATGGGTTGCCCAATGAAGACCCCTATGCTCACTTGGCTACCTACATTGAATTTGCAAAACAGTAAAGATTGCTGGAATCACTGAGAATGTTATCCGCCTCAACTTGTTCTCGTTTTCTTTGGCCAGTGAAGCTAAGAGATGGCTGCACTCGTTATAGGATAATAGTTTCAGAACTTGGGAGGAGGTGGTTGAGAAATGCTTGATGAAGAAATTTCCAGAATCGAAGACATCTGGGGGTAAGGCATAAATTTCTTCATTCCACCAGTTTCCTGATGAATCATTGAGTGAAGCTCTTGATCGTTTTTGTGGGATACTACACAAGACTCCCACACATGGGTTTAGTGAGCCTATCTAGCTCAACATGTTCATAGACGGCTTGCGACCCCATTCGAAACAACTTTTGGATGCACCTGCTGATGGTAAGATTAAGCTCAAGACCCCTGATGAAGCAATGGAGCTGATTGAAAACATGCCAGCAAGCGATTATGCTATCCTTCATGATAGATCCTATACACCTGCCAATAAAATCCTTCTTGAACTTACATCACAAGACGCGCTTTTAGCCCAAAACAAACAATTGGAGACCCTCACTGAAACTTTGAGTAAGCTCCCTCAACAATTACATGCAGTTCAACCAACTTTACCTCCTATGATGCAAGTTGGCACGTGTTCTATGTCTAGAGGGACTCATGAGTCGGGTTTGTGTATGACTCAAGAAGAGGCGTCTAAGGAAATCAATTATATGGCTAATCAAAATCACCAAGGCTTCCATCAATGGGGAAATTCAGGGTATCATCTGAGGGATAATTTTTCTCAAAACCAAGGCCAAAATTGGAGGTGTCATCCCGGTAAAAATTTCAACAATGACCAAGGAGGCCCATCTAATAGACCTCCTAACTAGGGTCCTAACCTTTATGATCGAACCTCCAAGCTGGAAGACACCGTAACTCAGTTCATGCAAGTCTTTACTTCCAAGAATCTTGTGGTACAGGTGGGCCAGTTGGCAATGCAGATGGTAAAGAAATCCTCTGAAAACTTTGTTGCCAATACCGAGCAAAATCCAAAGGAAGAATGCAAGGTGGCGGTGATCCGAAGTAAGAGAAAAAAGCATCTTGAGTTTGATGGAAGAGTGGTAGAAGATGCTAGTGAGGGAGATGAAGATGAGAGAAAAAAGAGAGAGTATGAAAATAAAGAGAGTGAAGAGAGAGAAAAAGAAAATGAAAAAGAAGAAAAAAAGAGTGGTTTGGAGAGGGGTGGTGAGGTCTTAACATCAAAGACCAAGAGCCAGTTAGCAAGGGAGGCCAAGAACGAAGCACCAATAGTCCATGCTAAGGATGCTCCATACCCTCTAGTGCCATCTAAAAAGGACAAAGAACACTACTTTGCCCATTTTCTGGATATCTTTAAGCTAGATATCACAATTATTTTTGGTGAAGCTCTACAACAGATGCCTATGTACGTGAAAGTTTTGAAAGATATGCTCACCAAAAAGAGCAAGTACATCAATAATGATAATATTGTGGTAGAGGGAAACTGCAGTGCTACTATTCAGAGAATATTGCCACATAAATTCAAGGATCTTGGGAGTGTGACCATTCCATGCTCTATTGGATTGATATCTGTTACAAAAACTCTTATAGATTTGGGGGCGAGCATTAATTTGATGCCTTTATCCTTGTGCTAAAGGATTGGCAATCTGGAAATACTCCTTACCAGAATGACCCTGCAGCTCGTAGATAGATCCATCACACGACCATAAGGTGTGGTTGAGTATGTGTTGGTCAAGGTCAAGCACTTCACCTTTCTAGTTGACTTTGTCATCATGGATATTGAGGAAGACTCTGAGGTACCTTTAATCCTTGGCAAACCATTTATACTTATAGCCAAATGTGTGGTGGACATAAGAAATGACAATCTAGAGATGAGCATTGAAGATCAGAAAGTTACCTTCAACTTGTTTGAAGCGATGAAACATCCTAGTGAACGAAAGACTTGTTTCAAAATAGAGGCGATCCAACAAGAAATGAAAATTGCAGTGCATCAATTTGCACACCAGTCATCGATGGAAAGGGCCCTCATGAATGTGGTAGATTGTCTCTCTTGTGAAGAGGAGAAAGACCTTGAAGCCTATCTTGAAGATTTGAACAAATCAAAGGAAATTCCTCAAGGGGAATATGCCTTTGAAGAGCTAAAGAAGGACACTCCAATAGAAAAATTAAAGGTTGAGTTGAAGGTGTTACCTCCTCACCTTAAGTATGTCTTCTTGGAGCAATAAGACACCAAACCAGTGGTTATTAGTAGTGCCTTATCTTCAGCCGAAGAAGCACAACTTGTTGAAGTGCTTAAGAAGCATAAGGCAACAATAGGGTGGGCACATTTCTGACCTAAAGGGGCCCATCCTATTGCATGCACAAGATAATGATTGAAGCTGACTTCAAGCTGATTAGGCAACCTTAGAGGAGATTAAATCCATCCATGAAGGAGGAAGTGTGAAAAGAGGTCCTTAAGTTGCTGGAAGTACGGCTAATTTACCCAATTTCTGACAGTGCTTATGTAAGCCCAATGCAAGTGGTGCCAAAGAAGGGCGGTGTGACGGTAATTCGCAATGATAAAAATGATCTCATCCCTATGTGGATTGTCACCAGGTGGAGAATGTGCATTGATTACTGCAAGCTAAATGATGCCACTGGGAAGGACCACTTCCTATTTCCATTTATGGATCAAATCCCGAAGCGACTCTCAGGGCAAGCCTTTTATTGCTTTTTGGATGGATATTCGGGTTATAGTCAGATTGTAGTTGATCCAAAAGACCAAGAAAAAATTGTTTTCATATGCCCATTTGGCATTTTTGCTTATAGAAGAATGCCCTTTGGATTATGCAATGCCCATGCTACATTTCAAATATGCATGCTGGCTATTTTTGTAGACCTCGTAGAAAAGTGCATATAGATGTTTATGCATGACTTTGCAGTTTTCAACTCTTCTTTTGATCATTGTCTATCCAATCTGGAGTTGGTTTTGCAGAGGTGTGTTCAAACCAATTTAGTGATAAACTGGGAGGAATGCCCGTTCATTGTCCAGGAGGGAATTGTTCTAGGCGACAAAATATCTTCTAAAAGGATTGAAGTGGATAAGTTTAAGGTCGATGTTATTGAGAAGTTGCCTCCACCCGCTAATGTGAAAGGCATCCGAAGTTTCCTCAGACATGCCGGATTTTACAGGAGGTTCATCCAGGACTTCTCCAAAATTGCTAAACCCTTGAGCAATATACTGAATAAGGATGCTATTTTTAAATTTGATGAGGAATGCATGTTGGCCTGTCACACTCTGAAGGAAAAGCTTATCTCGGCTCCGGTGATTGTTGTACCAAATTTGAATAAATGTGCGATGCGAGTGATTATGCAGTGGGGGTAGTTTTGGGCTAACGCAAAAATAGGGTCCTCAATGATGCTCACCTGAACTATGCCCCTATGGAAAAGGAGTTGTTCGCCATTGTCTATGCCCTTGAAAAATTCATATCTTACTTGATTGGCTCAAAGGTCATCATCTTCAGTGATCATGCTGCCATCAAATATCTCCTGACAAAAGCTGACTCCAAGCCCAGACTGATAAGATGGGTGCTACTGCTTCAAGAATTTGATCTCGAGATCAAAGACGGAAAGGGTTGCAAAAACCTCATGGCTGATCACTTGTCTTGATTAGTCAATGAAGAGGTCACAATCAACGAAAAGGAAATTCTAGATGATTTTTTGGACGAATCCTTGTTGTCTGTAAATGAGCGACCTTAGTTTGTAGATTTTGCCAATTTTAAAGTAGTTGGGATCATTCCTGCTTATCTCAATTAGCATTAACGGAGAAAATTTCTTCGCGATGCAAATTACAATGTCTGGGATGATCCTTATCTGTTCAAGCTTGGAGCAGGTAATCTATTGAGAAGGCGTGTTACCAAAGATGAATTCAAGAGTATCTTATGGCACTGCCACAATTCACCATGTGGAGGACACTACAATGGAGACTAGACAACTGCAAAGGTATTGTAGCCCAGATTCTTCTGGCCTTCAATATTCAAGGATGCTCATGATCATGTGCTTCATTGTGACCAATGCTAAAGGACTGGAGGTATTTCTTGAAGGAATAAGATGCCTCTGCATAATAAAATTGAGGTTGAGGTGTTCAATTGGTGGGGCATCGATTTTGTAGGCCCTTTGCCTTCCTCATTTGGAAATGAGTACATTTTAGTGGTTGTATATTATGTTTTTAAATGGGTTGAAGTTGCTGCTACTCAGAAAAATGACTCCAACAAAACCCAAGGTTTAAGTTGTACAAAACTCCAACAATGGTGGTGATATCGAGCATTTGACCATAATCATCCACCTTCAAGACCCATGAGGGTGTTCTACGCCAGCTTCAACAAAACCCAAGACCAGCTCTTGGTAACTTTCAGCTTCAACAAAACTCAAGACCAGCTCTTGATAACTTTCAGCTTCAACAAAAACCAAGACTAGCTTTTGGTAACTTTCAGTTTCAACAAAACCAAAGACTAACTCTTGGTAACTTACAGGTTCGGGAAACCCAAAGTCCACCATTGGTGAACTTCCTCATTGCTAAGTTTTCCCTGGTGGAAACTCAAGGTACATAAGGTCTATCCTTCACATACTTTACTATTCCTAAAAATTTATCTATGCAGGAGTAAAAGTTCGTAGGAATACAAAATCCAAGGTCCACCCTTGGTATACAAAGCCCAAGGTCCATCCTTGATGCTTCAAACCCAAGACGCGTTCTTGGTACATTCACTCCTTTGGAACCTTGACAAGCAGGACTATAACATTATTTTTTTTGCAGGAATAGGTGTCCAAGGTCCACCCTTGTTGCTTCAAACCCAAGACGCGCTCTTGGTACATTCAGTCATTTGGACCGTCCACAAGCAAGGCTACAGACTTAGAAACTTGCAAAAGCAGGAGTCCAACATAGGTGTCTAAGGTCCACCCTTGACACTCCAAACCCAAGACGCACTCTTGGTACACAGATTCATTTGGAACCTTGACAAGTGAGGCTACAGGCTTAGCTACTTGTAAAAATAGGAGTCCAACATACGCCCAAGGATCACCCTTGACATTCAAAACCTAAGATACATCCTTGGTAATTTAGCTGCTTCGAAGTCTTGACAAGCAAAGTTCGAGGACCAACAACTCATCCTCGAACAACAAACAAAACAAGACACTATCAAACTACATGGTCTAACTTTCTACGATGGAAGGACGCCATTCAAGCGACCTATTTTCATCATAACCAGAAATCACAAACAAAAGACAATATACAAAAACACAGAAGATTGAAGATGAAAATAGAATAATACTTTCATTTTAATTGATTGTCAGCATTACAACGACCTTCATGTCCCAAAACAAAAAAAAAGCCAAAGATACAAAAGATGACTGCCTAAACATTGGCCCCATCATCCTGCTCCTCATCAACACACCCCTCAGTAGAGCCAATCTCTTCCTCGTCCACCAGGACTCCGCCTTTCACATCTTTGAAAGGGTCGAAGAGACCCAAGTCAAGGTCTTTGGCAAAAAGGCCATTCTGCCGGACAACATTGAGGAAGCCCTTTTCATGCTACTCCACTGCCTCCCGCTTGTAGACAACCAACGCCTTGTCAAGTTCCTTGTTGACTGCCATCTCCGTTGCAAGCTTGAGTTTAGACTCCTTCAACTCAGACTCCAAGTCAGCTACCTTCTTGGCAAACTCCTCCCTCTCAGCAACAATGATGTCGGCCTTGATAACCAAGTTCTCTTTCTCCTTCAGCAAACCCTTTCCTTGGGTGACCAACTCATCTCTGTCCACTCGAGTGCATAGAAGCTTGGCCAAAGCACCATCGGTTTTGGCAGACAATTGGTGGTGAGACTTGACCATCTCAGCAAGTGCCATAATAACACTGTTTAACATAGCATGCTCCAACTGCCAGATGTTGCAGATGGTGGACTTCAGCCTGGCCAACTCTCTCCAGGGCAAAACAGATCTTGGCACAACAGGGGGTGCTGGCATAGTAGAAGTAGCAAGAGGAGGAGGTGAAGGAACAAGAATGGCAACAGCAGTTGGAGCTAGAGCGGCAGGGGTCGGAGCCGGAGCAGCAGTAGTAGTCACCTCCATTGGGGTAGGAACCCAGACAGTGGGTGATGAAACAATAGGAGTGGGAGCGGCAACAGCACTCGCCACCATTGGAGTCGGAGCCTGGAAAGGGGTGGAGAGATGGGAACAGGAGGAAGAAGCCCAATGACCTCCCTTATTGCTCATTGTACACAGGCTGCGAGGGATCCTTGACTTCTTTCGACCAGACATCCCAACATCATCATCCCTTTTTCTCTAGAAAAGACATAAAAGAAATACCACTCCTATATATAAATAAAAACTTTATTTCTGTTACACATGAAATTATATTTTTTTAATATTTAAATAAACCCCTGCAATACATTTCTATTGTATCTAGTTTTACCGTTTATTGATCATATATTGAGCACCTAAAAAAAGACTAATATCACTTAATGATAATTATAATCAAAAGTTCTCATGGTTTAAATATTTACATAACTAATAAATAATTAGATTATAAGTAAGTATTATAATTATAATAAATTTTATATAACTAGTTATAATTTGATATATCTAACCAGATATTGTTTTTAAAATATGGACATATAACCGGTTATGAATGAACTAATTATATAACAAATTATATATAAAATTAATTATGAATGAATAAAAATAAATTATTTAAAATAATAATTTCTATACTTGATATAATTTTATAATTATAACTGTTTTTTAAATAAAAATAAGTTATTTGAAATATCATAATTAATTATAAAATTGGTTATAATTTTATAACTAGTTATATAAAATTAGTTATAGTTATTTTTTTAAAACTAATTTTTTGAGTAGCCTTAATTATAATGCACCAAATAATGAATGAAAATCATTTTAAATTTTGTTAAATTGTGTAAAACTTCAGGCTTCATCACTAGCGTGCAGCTGTAGCTAAAAGGCTGATTCAGCCAGTCAGCCCCACAATGATTAATGGTGTTGCGACAGTAACAAGTTTACTGTGTTTAATTAATTGGTTAACAGCTATTTTGCTTAATGATTAGTTAAATGGGGCAAGAGAAAGAAATATTTGAACCTCAGAATACAACCAATCAACTAAATATACCTCAAACAGTTGTATTTATCAAAGAAAAATGTGTCTAACATGGTTTTAACGTGCGTGAATTAATTTCCATTACAAACTTTATGTGACATGACAGAAATTAACAATGAGTTAACATGGTTTTATGTAGCGGACCAGATGCATTTTAATTCCCATTCTGTTATGTGAATTCAAAATTAGGATCAATTCTTATTTCCATTATGTTATTTGAATTTCCATTCTGTTATTTGAATTTAAAATTAGGATAAATTGTTATTTTCATTCTGTTATTTGAATTCAAAATTAGGATTTTGTAAATCTTTAAAAAGGATCAATTCATGGTTGAATGGGTATGAATGATTTGATGAATTCTTTTCTCCCTCTTTTTCCTATTCCTCATCCCTCTCCTCCTTTTGCCCTTACATTTGGTGCTTTCATCCAGCAACTCACCTCCATGCTGAGAAAACACGCATGGCTCAGATACAGGACCAATTGAATGGGCTTCAGCAGCAACAAACAACATGTGATGAGTGACAACAAGCGTTTCTTGACCAACAACAACGCAACAACCAAGAGCAACTTAATACTATGATGGATCATTTTCAATAAGAGATGACGCATTTCATGGAAACACAATGATCAAACGCAAGCATTTTGGGTCCAGGCCCAACTCGAACAGAACCACCACGTCCCAAACAAATACGTTTAGATTTTCCACATTACAGCCACGGAGATCCAACAGATGGGTTATTCGCAGTTGATCAATTCTGCGAGTATTATACAATTGCTGAACTGGACCTCCTTCGCATTGCTTCCTTTCATTTGGACGCACCTGCATCAAGCTAGTACCGCAATTTGTCACGAGAAGGATTAATCATGAATTAGGGTGCATTTCGTGCGACAGTACTTAGCCGATATGGACCTACTGCATATCAAGATCCTGCAGGCGCACTATGCAAGTTAACTCAAACAGGCACAGTACGAGAGCACCAAACAGAATTTGAAAATTTATCTAGCAGAGTGACAGGTATACTGGAAACCTTCGAAAGAGCATGTTTCAAGACTTAAACTGAAAGTTAGAAGTGACATTCAAGCTCATTTACCTACAAAATTCCATGCAGCATGGGGCCTTGCACGAAATTATACAGACTCGGAAGAATGATCCTTACGTTGGATGCCAAAGACCACACAATTTACAAATACTACCAATAAACCAGCAGCCAATTTGAGCGCATTTGTACCTATAAGGCGTTTATCACAAACAGAGATGGTGGCAAGACGTAAAAAAGGGTTGTGTTACAATTGTGAGGAGAAATATGTCTTTGGTCATCGGTGCAAACCTGGGGCATCATTTTTATGCATGCTTATTGAAGAAGAAGAAGAACCTAAACCAGTTCTAGATACGAATGAAGAGATGCATCTGCAGAATCCATCCTATCCTGAAATCAGTTTCAATGCCCTCTTTGGACATCACTCCGCCAAAGCATTTGTCTGACCGGAATAGTTAAAGGCTTCCCAGTTCAGATTCTGATTGACAGTGGTAGTACTCATAATTTCATAACAGCACGGGTAGCTAAACATTTACAGCTATCTATCCAGACCATTAAACAATTTAAAGTTCAGGTTGGGAACAGGGATAACCTATTATACGAAGGGATTTGCACAAAGGTACCTATCTCATTGCAACAGCAGAACACCTTTGATATGAATTTATATGTCTTTGACTTGCAAGAAGCTGACATCATTCTAGATGTTCAATGGTAATCAACTTTAGGGCCAGTTATAACTGATTATCATCACTTGACCATGCGCTTCACCTATAATACGCAATCCATAGTTTTACAAGGAAACATTAGATTAACGCCATTCCCAATCACCAATTCACAATTACACAAGCTCATAACCCAAGAACCCATCCAAGCATATCTCATGTGCCTCTCATCTACTGTTGCAAACTCATCTCCCACTACCTCTGCCACAACCCAACCTTCCATTTCTCGTATCTTGGATGCATACTTAGATTTATTCAATACACCTACACGTTTACCCCCACAAAGACCAAAAAATCACCATATCCACCTCTTAACAAACACCAAACCTATCCAAGTTCGCCCATACCGCTACCCACACTACCAGAAATGAGATTGAAAAGCTAGTATCTGAAATGTTACAAGAGGGTATTATCCGACCCAGCCACTCTGCCTACAGTTCCCTAGTTCTATTGGTCAAGAAAAAGGATGGATCATGGCAATTTTGTGTCAATTATAGAGCACTTAATGCTGTTACAGTGTAGGACAAGTTTCCCATTCCTACAATTGATGAGCTCCTAGATGAATTACATGGGCTACTATTTTTTCAAAACTAGATTTAATGTCAAAATATCACCAGATCTTAATGCATCCAGACGACATTCACAAAAATGCAGTCAGAACCCACCATGGCCATTATGAGTTCTTGGTCATGCCCTTTGGCCTCTCAAATGCTCCTTCCACATTCCAAGCTACAATGAATGAGGTATTTTCCTGTTTTATGAGAAGATTTGTGGTTTTTTTTATTTATGACATATTAATCTATAGCCACATGTTGAAAACTCATGAAGAACACCTACGGGAAGTGCTATCTACTCTACAACAACATTCATTTTTTGAAAAAAAAAATAAATGTTTGTTTGCTAAAGAGACCATTCAATTCTTGGGTCACATAATTTCTGGAACAGGATTGACACCGGATCCTAAGAAAATAAGTTCGATTGCTAATTGGCCTTGTCCTACCAGGGTTACTCAAGTATGAGCATTCCTAGGCTTGGCTGGTTACTATCGGCGCTTCATTAAAAATTTTGCATCCACTGCTACACCCCTAAGTGATCTGTTATCCAAAACTAGGTATACTTGGAGCGAAAGAGAAAATAAGGCTTTTTGCAACTTAAAAGAGCTTTTGACTATGGCACCCATTCTGGTCTTATCAAATTTTTCACTACCATTTATCTTGGAGGCAGATGCATCAGGAGTGGGTATCGGTGTTGTACCAATGCAAAAAGATAGGCCCATTGGGTATTATAGTCGAAAGTTATCCCCATCAATGCAAAGGAAATCTACCTACATCCATGAAATGTATGCAATCACTTGCGGTGTGTCTAAGTGGAGGCAATACTTGTTGGGATCGACTTTCTTTATTAGGATAGATCATAAAAACCTATATCACCTAATGAAGCAAGTTGTCCAAACTCCAGAACAACAACAATTCTTGTTGCAACTTCTGGGTTTATCGTACACCATTGTTTACAAATCTGGCAAAACAAATGCAGTGGCAGATGCATTGTCCAGATGTGTGGAAGGGGTTAATGAACAACCCCAATCATAGCTAGCAGTCACCACAAAACCAAACAAAGAAGGTGCGAATAGAAATGACAACCCATCATCAAATCCAACTAATTCAAGGGACACGCGAATAAATCTAAGTGATTTGCAATCTCAACAAATATCTATCCATGAGGACATGGATATTCCACATGGATGAGGGAATGTAGCAGACCAGATGCATTTGAATTTCCATTTTGTTATGTGAATTCAAAATTAGTATCAGTTGTTATTTCTATTATGTTATTTGAATTTCCATTATGTTATTTGAATTCAAAATTAGGATCAGTTGTTATTTCCATTATGTTATTTGAATTTCCATTCTGTTATTTGAATTCAAAATTAGGATCAGTTGTTATTTCCATTCTATTATTTGAATTCAAAACTAGGATACGTTGTTATTTCCATTCTGTCATTTGAATTCAAAATTAGGATTTTGTAAATCTTTAAAAAGGATCAATTCATGGCTAAATGGGTATGAATGATTTGACAAATTCTTTTCTCCCTCTTTTCCCTACTCCTCATCCCTCTCCTCCTTTTGCCCTTACATTTTATCCTTTCTCTTTCCCCATACCCTAGCCAACAAGCCTTAATTTCCAAGGATGCTTCCATCATTCATCGAATAACCAAACAAGAAAAAATGGGAGGAAGCAATGCCTATACTATTTCAGCCTATATAAGAGTCTATATAAGGGTGAGTTGGATAGTCATGCATGAATAATGTACTTACGCACATAATAAGTTATAAGACAATTAAGTTATTTACCACAATAGTCAAGAGCTAGAATAAAATGGACTCTTGGGTTAGAATTCTATTTCTCATTGCTTGCATTGTTCCAGCTTTTGTTGAGTGCAAAGTGAGGCACTACAAATTCGATGTAAGTATAAGCCATTAAATCTTTCCTGGCCAACTAGGGATATATGCTTTGTTTCGTGCTTTTTAGAGTGCAGGAATGATACATAATATTATATATTCAAAATGCATGAAATTTATGATTTATTCAGCTATTCCAATCAATATATAATTTCACTTAATTTACTATAAAGTTTATATCAAGTTCATATTAGGTTCTATTTAACCTATAGCTATGTGATGTGAGAGCTATTCAACATTAACAACACCTTTAACCTAAGTTAATTGGGGTTGGTGGTTATGAACCCAATGATAAATTGAAAATAAAACAAAGAAAGGGAAATGGAGAAGGGAAGAAAAAGGGGAAACAAGAAAAAGAAAAGAAAAATAAGCTAAAATAAAATAAGGATGAAAGGAGGAGGGAAGGAATGAAGAGGAAAAGAACTAAAAAATTAGGGAACGACTAGAACATAGAAACACTAATGGGTTTAACCCTCCACCAAGCTTATAGCTTTTCTCCACTCCATCCTAAGACACACCGTCTATCAATCTATGTCTCACTCCATTAGGTCTTGTTTAACTACCTTTCCCTAGGTAAGTTTCGGTCGACCTCTACCTCTCTTTGTATTGAGTTCTTGGTAACAAACTCTTGTTCTTACGAGAGCATCCAGTGATCGTCTCATAACATGTCCAAACCACCTCACCTCTATCTATGCTCCCTCATTTTTTCATACACCGGTACTACTGCTACCTTTCGTCGAATATCCTCATTTCTTATATTATCCATCTTCGTATAACCATACATCCACCTTAACATTCTCATTTCTGCTACCTCTATTTTGTACTCATGTTGCCTATGTGTTGGCCAACATTCCACTCCATATAACATTGCTGGTCTTACAACTGTTCTATAGAATTTTCCATTCACCCTGCTCTGATTCTATGATTTACATCCTCATCAATCTTACCATCTTTTGCAACATTGATCCCAAGTAATTAAAAACATCTTTCTTGGGTACCTCTTAACCAAGTAGATGCATTGTGTCTTGATCACCATCTCTTACCCGTGAAAACTCACGCTTTATATACTCCGTCCTGCTCTTGCTTATCGTGAATCCTTTAGACTCCAAAGTGTTTCTCCATAATTCCAATTTCCTATTAACACCATCTTTGGTCTCATCAATAAGCATGATATCATCTACAAAAAGCATACACCATGACACTTCCACTCTTTTGTTAGGTCATCCATCATTAAGGGAAAGAGATAAAGACTAAGAGCTGAACCTTGGTGAACACCTATCGTGATAGGGAAATACCTTGATGTTCTATTACAAGCTTTCACACAAGTGGTAGCCCCATCATACATATCCTTGATTGCATCAACATACTTTAATGTTACCTTTTTCTTCTGAAGAATCCACCGTAAGACTTTTCTTGGGACCTCATCGTATACTTTCTCAAGATCTATAAACACCATATGTAAGTCTTTCTTCTTTTCCCGATACGTTTCAATTAATTGTTGCATAAAGAAATATCTTCCATGGTATATCTTCCTGGCATAAATCCAAATTGATTTACAGAAACCTTGGTCTCTCTCCTTAGGTGATGTTCAATAACTTTCTCCCACAACTTCATAATATGGTTCATGAGCTTGATGCCTCTATAATTAAAACAATTCTGGATATCTCCCTTGTTTTTGTAAATAGGCACAAGTATACTTTTCCTCCAAGTATAATGACCCTGTGATAATCCGGGTTATTACATAAGGGGGTGCATGTTGGAACTCAGATAAGAAAGGGGTGTAGATAGTATCTTTTCAAAACCAAGTTCATGTGACCGGGTTGTCACCTAAAGGGGTGTAGATAGCATCTTTTCAAATCCGGGATCATGATGTATGATAGTACTGATAGGAAGACCGGGTTAGTGCATGACTGGGTTATCACCACGTAAGTGGTGTATATACTTAGCACTTTTGAGAAACGCTGACGTATAGAAGGAACCCGGACATGGAAGGAAAGAGCAATTGAGTAGCTATCTCGGTAGAGCTCGTATGTTCCTTCTCCTTGAGTGTTTTCCTTTTCGTTGAGGTCCGAGCTATGATCTCGGATAAGCTCGGGTGATCTCGGATGTATTACCGAGTTGTAATCATGGATGAGCTTGGATGTGTTGCCGAGTTGTGATCTCGATGGATCTTAGTTGAGCTCGGTTAAGCTCGGAAGAACTTGTATTTGGTTGACTCGTAAGAGCTACCGGGTAGAGAGACCAGAAGAGCTCGTAACCCCTTTTGATAGAATTACCAGGTTAGGGACCCGGAAGAGGTTAGGAGGAATCTTGCACTTGTGAAGTACCAAGTTAGGAACTCGGATGAAGTCGGATTAGATCGAATGAGGTTGGAGGAGGGCAGAACCTTAGATGTACTATAGTACCAAGGACAGGTTCATATGCAATCGATTACGTGAGTTTTGTAAGCAATCAAAACAGTCAGTACTTGCTGTTTAACCAGGACTTAGCCTTGTGGTTGGAATGAGTGTTCAAGAACCCGGGGTATGGTAGTGAAGTTGCACTCAATATATATATATATATATATATATATATAAATCCAACCCGACAGCGTCACTAGGGTTTAGAGAACTCGGGTAGTCACATGTAACCTGTATATGAGGTATAATAAATTGATTTGCCAAACAGTAGACCCAACCCGACAGTCAAATATCTCTACATTTTCACTTTACACAAGTGACATGTGTTGACTCTTTGTTGGTTGATTTTGATACGGGAAGATCCTCATATTACGATTTGACGCGTGTCAATTTTCAGGATATTTAAGATATGCATGAGTGAGATATTTTAGTAGAAACTTTATTTTCACCGTCTTTGCTAAAACACTTTCTCTCTCTTATTCCATACTTCCTCCATTGTTGTAGTGAGAAAAACTTCCTAGATAACCTTTCCTTAACCTAAAAGTTTCACACAACATAAGGATTTAAGAGAATCATCTTATAAACTAGTTTCCAACCTTTGTTAGTGGTGAAAATCATCAGGCGAGGAGATCATTTCTCCAAAGGAAAGTTTAAAGTTTCAACCTTTAAGGAGTAGAAGGCACGATAAGGACGTCTAAGCTTGGAGAAGTTGTCCTCTAGCCTTCCTTTTGGTTTTTAAGGTAAGATATGTAAGTTTCACTGTATCTTTGAGTTTGGTTTTAAGAGGAAAATGACCCATTTGAGTTAGGGTTGATTTTGGGTGGTGTTTCTTTGGAAAAGTATGCTTAGGAGGTTGTTGTGATGAAGGTTCAACCTTGAAAGCTAACTTTTCTGGGTTTTGGGTATTTGGTTATGCTCAAATAGATCTTTATGGGGTTTACAAGTCACTGATTGGTGGTATATGATTGAGATCTGGAAAAGAATTGGGTTCTTTTTATTAAACGGTTGAAAACCATTCTTGATATCTTTCTTACCTGGTGTAGGGCGTGATAAAGGAGATATTGGTGATTGGGAGCACGAGGCTAAGAAAGCCGGTGCGGTGATCAGAGAAGGTAAGCTCTATATTCTCGGGAGTTTGTATCCCTTGATTGTGTTCCACCATACTCCTGGGGAGTTATGGTTATTGTATGATGCAGTGCGTGTATTTAAATTGTGTGTTACTGCTTTTTGATTGAAACATACATGCAAATGATTTGCACTATGATGTTTGTATTGTGATTGAGGAAGCCCTCTGGCCAGGGAAGCGGACCATATATGAGAGTGTAAGACTCATCCGGGATGAGCTTCTTGGAAATTCATATACGTCCGAGTGCATGAGATGTGCACGAAAGACTCATCTGGGATGAGCATATGTGCACGGTTGATATACATTTGTGCATGAGATGTGCACTAGTGAACTTGTATATTTGTGCTGGAATGGCACGTGGGTGTGATTATATACATGTGATGTTTTTATGAAAGCTGGGATGGCTATGTTTTTTATGAAAGTCGGAATGGCTATGTTTTTATTAAAAGGCCGGGTTGGCTATGTTATTATAATGTCAATGTAAATGCTATGTGTTGTGAAAGTGAACCAGGGGGAGGTGAGTCTCCAAGAACCCTGAGTTTATTGAGATTGTAACTCACCCCGATTGGGGATTATATTTATATTGCAGGTGATAGCCAAAGAGCGAAGGACGAGGTCCGAGGTAAGAGACCCGAGTAGGGGTTGTTTGTGGATCTCAATTGATAGGCCGGGTAGGCCGAGGCCAAGTTGGCAACTAATTGAGGATCCCAGACAAAAGGATGAGGCCAGATTCAAGAAAGCGGATTTTGGAAGACGGTCTTTTGCGAGTCTGTTGACTCAATTTTTGTTGTACTTTTGTAACCCGGTATGGGTTTGTACTATGATGTATCTTTTGAGAACAGAACCCGGGTACCGGGATGTATACAAATTCCATACATAATGTTTTAGTTGTATTGTGTGACGTAAGATGAAGTCTTATTATTTATATACTTCCGTGTTTACTTAAGTTTATTAAGTAATTGCTACGCTTAAGACCATATTATAATGTTAATGAACCGAATGCATACGGGATCGTTACACCAAACATCAAACATCTTATTTGTTTGAAGAATCTTATTGAAAAGATTGGTCAACCATTTTGTTGTCACATCTCCCAAGCCTCTTCACACTTCAATAGGGACGTTATCGGGTCCCAAAGTTTTATTATTCTTCATCCTCTTTAAAGCCTCCTTAACGTCATGTGTATTAATTCTGCGTACAAATCTTTATTCAGATTATCAAAAACGTCCTCCAAATCTACCTCACTTTTATTGTCATCTCCATTAAAAAGTTTCTTAAAGTAGTTCATCCATCTTTCACTTATATCTTCATCTCTTACAAAAAGTTTTTGATTTTCATCATTGATACATCTAGCTTGTGTGAGGTCTTTACTCTTCTTATCCCTCATTTTTGCAAGTATGTAAATACTTTTTTCACCATCCTTGATCCCAAGATTTTTATACAAATCATCAAAAACCTTGCCAACTTCCCGCACTGCTTTCTTTGCATTTTTTCTTGCTACTCTAAACTTTGCAAATTTTCATCATTGAGACATTTATGCAACGATCTAAAGCATAACTTCTTCTGTTTAATAGCCTCCTGCACCTCTTCATTCCACCACCATGTTTCCTTTGTAAGAAATTTGTTTCCTTTGCTTTCACCCAACACCCTCATTCCCACATTTTGGACACACATAGCCATTTTATTCCATATTTTATTAGCTTTTCTCCAATAAACTCCCATGGTCCTTCACACAACATGTTTTCCTTAAACTCTATTTGTTTTTCCTCATTTAGCTTCCACCATCTTATCCTTGGATTTTTATTCTTATTCCTAAAATTAAGAACTTTGTTGAACCGACCCTTTAGAACTATCAACTTATGTTGTGTCGCCACGCATTCTCCAGGGTAGACTTGACAGTCAATACTAGAATTTCTATCTTCCCTTCTAGTCATAAAGAAATCAATTTGACTACAATTTTGGCAACTATGATAAGTGATGAGATGAGACTCCTTTTTTTGAAAAAATGCGTTTGCTAGCATCAAATCATAGGCTAGTGCAACATTCAAGACATCTTCTCTAGTCTCATTTCTCATCCCATAGCCAAAATCTTCATGAATTCTATCAAAACATCCATTATTTTTACCAACATGACCATTTAGATCTCCTCCTAGGAAAATTTCTCCTCTCGTGGTATCCCTTTCAAATTGGTTCTTTTCATTTGATTGTAGTCTAATTTGGGGTACATACACACTAAAAATATTTAAAATTAGATCCTCCACTACAAACTCAATCATCATAATCCTGCACAAATGAGTTCAACTGCAATATCTATATATGTCCATTGTCAAGCCACATGGCCAACAAAAGTGATATCGTATCAAAATCATATCACCTAAGAAATAGTGTATGAATTTAATTGCTAATCATAGTATATTAATTATGTTATAAAACATTATAATAACAAATTCTAATTTCATTTTTCTAGATTTGTTGTTCAAGCATCTTTGATTAATCTTAATTACTAGTCTTGAAGCTACAAATTTCACCCAATTCAGTCATGCATGAATACATTAATTTGAATTCTAAAAAAAAAAGAATACATTAATTTGAAGATATAGACCTATATATATTAGTCATTTCTTCCAATTGCTATAAAATTTTACTTTAGGCAAATGGTTCGAAGGGCTTAGGCTTATGCTTGATTTTGGTATATGGATGGGTGGTGCTGAAGAATACCACTAGGTTATGTTCAAGCAAATCAATTGTCACCGTTAATAGAAAGTTTCCAGGACTCACTCTTTACGCTAGGGAAGATGATACAGTGCTGGTCAAAGTCAATAACCTTGTCAACCACATGTCACCATCCACGGCAAAAAAATTAAAATATTGCAGTTTAAAAAAAAATTACAAGAATATAGTAGTTTGAAAGGTATTTACAAATCTATTGCAGTCAAACGCGCACTCCCTGTACATGATGAATCGCACACACACAGGACGTGACTGGGCTTGAATCACGCAGACACAGGACGTGTTTAAACACGTCTCACCAGCACGTGATTGGGGACCAAACACGTCCCCCCAGGACATGACTCAGCTGGCCTATATAAACCTCAATTTCAGCCATTTTTCTTCATTTGTGCATTCTCTCTATCTCTCTAGCTTTAGTTTCGCTGCCTTCTCTCTAGGTACGGGTGTGGGTTTGAGGATTTTTTGCAGCTAAGTTCTGTCACTCAAGTAAGTCTTGCTCAAATATATGTTTTTTAAATGAT
>CM023959.1:10905375-10927680 GCA_013407115.1 Glycine latifolia
AAAAAAATTCATATGGAGGACTGTAGAAGCACTGCTACTCCAATGGACCAGAAAAGGAAATTTAGCAAGGATGATGGAGCTGATAAAGTTGATGAATAGAAGCTTTGAGAATTATACTAAGTGTTTGCAGCTATTAAGGCAAGGAGGAGTTTTGTTGAAAGTATGCCTAGAAGCTTTGAGAATTAAACTAAGTGTTTGCAACTATAAAGGCAAGGAGGAGTTTTGTTGAAAGTATGCCTACAAAAGCTGCAAAGTGGGATATTTTATCTAGATTTTAGGAGTTTGTTATTTCTGTTTTAGTATTTGAAATTTGATATGTTGTTGGTTCTGTTTCTTTTAAGATTAGGTTGTTATTAGTTATGCCTATAAATAAGGAGATATTTGATTTGTTCAGTTAAACTTTAACTCTATTTAAAGAGTTACTCAATAAAAGTTAAACGCATCCTCCACACAACACTTTTAGTTCTTGTTTCCTTTTCTTCTTCCTTTTCTTAAAACAACACAGATAACCCAGGTAAAAATTCTTAAATCTAATTCATACTCAAAATTTAGTTCTTAAATCCAATACCTTTGTAAGCAAAAAATACTCAAAATCTTTATGGATACCAGGAACGAACCCAGAAAATGTTATGAGTGTCACATTGAATAGAATAAGAAATTAATGTGGTACTTAAGTCCCATATTAAAATATAATGTACCGATACTAATACTAATGGGTGAGTGAAGACTAAATAATGCAAGTCACAACTCTCAATTAAAACAAGTACAAGATTACTAAATGATTTTATATACATAAAAAATTAAGTCTATATATGTAATTCATTAAAAATATTTGAGGAAAAAGAGGTCAAAGTCATGCTCTCCCCTTCATAACCTTCCTTGTCTTGAAGAAATTATTACATGGTTTCAGATCACCGTAGGGTTAGTTAATCTTCATGTGGCCCAAAATCGAGTTTTATTAACTTCTAAATTGTAAAACTCGACTATATGGAAGATAGGGATTGATCTTATATATTGCACATCCAATCTTTTCATATTAACTACATCTAGTTTCTAACATTTGACAGGAGTATGGTTCTTGCACTGCCATTTCGAGGTGCATACAACATGGGGGTTAAAGTTGGCATTCTTGGTGGACAATGGCAAAGGTCCTAATGAATCACTCCTACCCCCACCAAAAGATCTTCAAAAATGTTGAGTCTTTTAGGGCATTGATCAGAGTCTATTTGGATACAAGGCTAGAAGTGCTTTTGAGAGCTTCTCTACTGGAAAAAACTTTATATTTCCAGTAGAACAACTCTCAAAAATACTTGTGGCTTATATCCAAACAAACCCTAAGACACAAACAATGGAAGGCCTTCCTATGCAAAAAAGAAGCTTTGGAAGAATACAGAGAAGCCAGGCAAAAAAAAAACGAAGAGAATGAAAGGGAGGGTAGTTATTTAATAAGCGGATTGTCCCCATTGCTTCTCTAGTATTAGGATAGTTTAATCACATTTGAGTTATACTACTTTTATACTATAGCTATATATGGGTAGTTATTTAATAAGCGGGTTGTCCCCATTGCTTCCTTCTCTAGTACTAGGATAGTTTAATCACATTTGAGTTATAATACTTTTATACTATAGCTATATATAGTTCTAGGATAATAAATGAGGGAAAAGGTCTTTCCTTATGTAACACATGAAGGAGGATAAAAATTCTTCGAAATTATCTTTATTTCTTCCGTTTCTTATGTGGTGCCAAAGCTTGGGTTCTTGGTCCATCACATGCTTAATTGTTCTTTGTCATTCTCTACCATTGGCTGTCTCTACACAATTCTCTAATGTCAACACCTTTTGGACCTTTTCCTTTTGATGTCCTACAATAACACTATTCACAACTGAAGTAGCAATGCTAGCGTGATGCCGAACTTTTTTATTTTTTTAAAAGACAAACATTTTATTAAAATAATAGAGCGATGATATTTGAATACCAGAAGATATCAATATCCCAAATATGGAAAAATAAATACATGGCTCCTCACTGTATCACCCGTTCAAATGTATCTGTAACCAAAAACATTTCATAGCGTGTCTGTTTCCCGTTCACGACCCCTCGAATGTACGTTCATTTAAAAGTAAGAAAATGTTACTTCTCACAAAACGTGACATTGGAATGTGTGCTAACCATTTGAAACGGGTTCACAAACATGCTATCAGTAACCCACTTTTAGAATCAATGCAAAAACTGTGACGCAGCACCCCGCCACTTTCATGCTGCAACCTTTTATTTACTGTGATCCTTTCATGCATATCTCTTGAATCTAACACGCATTCTCCATTTGCATTGTATCACATCTTTCATGCTTTTTGGAGCGTTTAGTATTCCTCACTGACTCCATACAGACTCTCGTTGCGGGTTGATAGCTATTTTGCATTTTTGATTGGTATATGCTTTTTTTCATATCTGAGCATTTTTTTTTCTCCATATTACGGCTTGGTACATAATTGATAAACAAAAGAACAAATTACCAACTCCATGTGGAAACTGGAAAGGGAATTCGTAGAATTAGAATATCAACCAACTTTATTTTTAATAATATTATATATTTAAATTATTATTTAAGAGTTGACTATCAATATCAATCAAAAGTGAAGTTTAACTTTCTATAAGGAATATGAAAAAGTTTATTCTGTTTAAGTTATAGAAGTTTGATATTTGTAAAATAAATTTTAGATTTAAGTTTTATAAACATAAAAGTTAGATAATTTGTATCCTTAATTAGATCTATTATTTTTATTTTAAATTCATCTCTTAAAATTTATTTGGATCACTATTTTAAATTTTTCAAAGAGATATATAAAATGATATATAAAATTATGTTTTCTTTCCAATATTTATCTACAAAACAATGTGTTTGGTTTAGGCTTTAATTAGCTCACAGTCTCACAATGTCATTCATTATATCTACCCCACTCATTTTTGCCATTATGCTAATTTTTTCCTCTCTTGTGGCCCCTACCTCCTCACCACCAATTCCAAATACCCCTCTCTCCTTTTATTATCCTACAAAAAAGAGTGCCAAAACAGACACTAGTAGAGAGAACTAGAAACCATAAACCATTCCACACGTTCACAAACACACACTCATACACATAGAATGAGAGAAGGCTATCATACATGAGGCATGAGGAATCACAACACCCTCCAGGAAAAAGGAAGCAAACTTTACCTTCTTCAACCACACATTCATCAAAACCAAACCAACTCAACCAACAAAACAACAAAAACAAGCTCGGAAAATCCTACTACTTCGCTAGAGACCTCAAAATCTCACCCTCAAACACCCCAAAAACTATTTCCCCTCCTAGAAAATCAACCAAAAAAAGAACACAAAAACTTGTCTCCTCCTAAGATGAACACTCTTACTCATCCCCATTTGACACATCTCCTGAGTCACAATCCCCAGAATTCAGAATAGTCTGTGTTCTTCTCCCATTTTCTTCATTATTCAATGAAATGGTGTCCTTGTCCACCACCTCTTGCGCCTCTTGCAGACTCGACACTAACAAAAACAAAAACAACACCACCAACGACACCATCTATGGACACAAACTCCATAGGAAGAAAAGATAACAAGCTTGATGGCTACTACAATTACAACACCAACAATGTCTATGATGACACCTTCTCAGATCCTGAGCTTCCTCCAATCATAACCAAGCCATCATCCAAGTTGTTAAAGAAGAGAAAACTCAAACAAGGGTCAACCATCATGGTTCTTTGAGGAGGCTATACGTGAGTTCCCCAGGAACAGATGTCATAATTAGTCTCATAGGATATGCTTATCTTCTAACCATAGCAATAAAAATTTCCTATTTCAAGAACAGATGTCATAATTAGTCTCATAGGATATGCTTATACTTCTAACCATAGCAATAAAAATTTCCTATTTCAAGAACAGATGTCACATATGATGAATAACATGTAATGATTGTTTTAATTCAACTCATGTTATTTCCTATTTCATTTTTTACATGTAATGATTGTTTTAATTCAACTCGTGTTATTTCCTATTTCACTTTTTACATCAAATAGTGTTTCTTTTTTATTTCTTTGGTTATAGCAAAGAATCATGAACACCCTTTCAAATAAAGGTAGTGACAAAATTACAAAAAAGAACCACATGCCTATCCAAGACTTAGACTATTATCCAGTTATACAACCACCCACTTATTAAAACACTATTTCTAAGTTGTAACACTTTTACGACAGGCGTTCCACGACGGTTGTGCCAAAACCGTCTTAGTAGGGTAGGCAGTGGCAATTTTGTAATTATCTGAAAAATTATGCATTTTTCGTATACAAAACGAAGACGGTTCCAAGAAGACCGTCGTCGTAGGTGAGCTTCGTAGACGGTTATGTAAAACCGTCGTCATTTTGAACGAATTGAACTTCGGTTTTTACAAAAAACCGTCATCGTTCTTTGCTTTCCCAATAATCAAATTAGGTTTTATGAAGCCGTCGACATTACAGCACTCTCCCCAGCCTAGTTCCTTCAACACCCAAAGTTAAGCACGGTTCAAATTAGCTGGCACGTGAGCAAACTCGTCTTAACCCTCCATTTCCACCCTGTCTCTGCCACTATCGCCACCGCCGGCACCGATTTTGACATCAAGGTCTCTCTCTCTCTCTCGGTTCACATTCGATTAGACTAGGGTTAATCATTCGATCGATTTCATTCCTCTTCTCGTGTGTTTGCAGTTTCCTCTTCTCCTGTGTTTGCAGTCAAACATTTCATATCTGTGTGCATGTGTTGGAATTGTTTCTTATTTTTGTTAATTTTTGTAGATTACAGAGAGGCTTCGAGATCCTCGAGGTCTTCGCAGAGGTGCCGTGGCGGGTCCTGCTCTCCGCTCTAACGGTGTTCGCCAACGACCCTTTATTCGCCCTGTTACTGTTAGTATTCCCTCTCTCCCTCTCTATTTAGGGTTCACTCCCAATCATTGTATTCATATATTTATTATTCAGGGACACAGGAATGATTCTGAAGATCAACCTCCTGCTAAACGTCGACTTTCATCTGTTGTCGTTAAGGTATCGTAATTATTTAATGTCTTGGTTGCTCATTTTGATTTGTCATCTGACTCCTCGTTGTTCATAATTGATGATAAGTGGGGGTGGTGCTTCAAAATTCGAACGAATGTAGTGTATTTACACTATATGTTTGCCCTGTCCCACAAAGGGAAATCTAGGATTGTGTTTTTAACTTAATCTATGTTTGGGAACAAAGGTGGATGATGGGGAGTTGCCTGAAGATGCTGATGCAGGACAGGATGGGAAGACAAAGGATTCAGCTAACGAAGCTGTCAATGGGACTGCTGCTGTAGTGGTCCAGAATGATAGCAACCCTTTCAATTCTCACCAAAGTGTATGGTCTAAGAGAGATAACAATCAAAGAACTTCAAAGGTGCTAAACATCAATTGTATTACCTTGTTGATTGCTGGTATAAAGTTGTATATCTAACAGTTTAGCCTGTTGTCCATGTCAGGCTTCTGACATTCCTACTTTGGAACATGTTCCAAGGGTATTGCCAAAGAACGAGGATCCAAATTTGGTTAATAGGAACAAAAGAATGTTAGGCCAGCTTTTGGGAACTCTCGAGCTATATTTTTGATTACTTACTTGGTTTTAGACATATCTCTATCTATCTCTTTCTCTCAATAATTGCTTTCCATGTTGAATCTTCTGCCTGAAACTGTTTTCAGTGTCTCTTTCAATGTTCTTATAAGTGCTTATCCTCTATGTAAGCAGATGTCTCTGATTTAATCATCAGTGCTATTTATGAGAAGAAGTATTGTCCATGTTTTTATGGGTGGCAGAAGTGAGTCATTTATTGGTTGAAATATAAATTGTTTCCAAGATCAGGTAACTAAACAAAAGAAAAAAGATTATTAGTTAATGTAAGATGTTGTCCACTTGTATTCTTGTTTTTTATGAGAAAACTATGCTATTGACCAACTTTTCTTAATTTATCCTGTGTTGGAAATTATTTATAAAAAAAAAAAATCCCACTTCAGCACTTAGTTAGGGAATATGCCTTTCCACTCAGCCTAAAATATTGCATTTTTTGCTGTGTTGCTTTTTCGTGAGCACTTTTGAATGAGTCATAGCCATTAACCAATAATAACACAGGAGATCTTGTACTGATGATTGAAATTAAGCATGGTGATATGACCTTCACCACAATAGTTGGATAAGAAATGGAATCACTAAAAACATATATTGGTGTAGGTGTATGAATTGTCTGCAACAGTTGCAACAAGAATACTCTCTATTGAGGAACAATCTTCAATACTTATTTAGGGTAAGCGTAATATCTTGTTCAAGGAGAGACTTGAAAACTTTATCACCTCTTGAGGTCCTTTATAATTTGTTTATTATGTTTGAAGTTCAATAATAAAAAGGATCTGAGATCCTTGTTAGGGATTTGTTATGCTTCAAAATCAAGTCTAGTGTAATTACAAAGTCTTTTTTTATTAGAAGGATTCTCAACATTTCAACTTTCCCAAAGGGAAGGCTTTGATGTATTGTGTTTGCAAGATACTAAACTGCAGGGAGAATATTGGTCCCTTTAGGCCTCGGGTTATATTTTCCAACAGTCCCCAGTTTCAGTTTTGTTAGACATGCATAGGTCATAGAGAAAAATTGCAAAGTTCGTTATTTTTTCTTTATTTGTGCTAGTTTATAAGTACTTCTTGTGTTATATTGTAGTTAGATTTTGTAAATTCTTTTGGTTGCTGAATAATTATGCTAAGAATTCATTTTTATAAATAGTTTCATAAAATTCTAGCTAGCTGCTGTGATTCTAATGCCATGTTTCTTGCTTCTCATGTGAAGTACCTTTTCTCTCTTTAATGATGCATCTTGCTCCTTGATACTGTAGGGTATATGTTAAAAAGAGTTGACTGCAAATGGTAATCAATAATTTGAAAACCAGATTTTCCCATGATTATTGATCAATAAGCTATGTCCTTAATTTTTTTTAAATGCTTGTATTTTTTAAATATCACCAATTTTAATAAAATTAATTATTATTATTCAAAATAATGCAACTAACAACGACGCTAGTATAAAAATGGAATAACTGGATTAGTTGTAAAAAAAAATTTAAAAAAGAAAGTTCCAAAAAAAAAACATGTCATTTAAAGACGGTTTTTTCAAAAAACCGTCTTAAAATGGTGACATTCAAAGACGGTTGTTTCAAAAAACCGTCTTTAAATGTGACTGCAAAAAAAAAAATTTACAAAAAAATAAGGCATTCAAAGACGGTTATTTGGAACAACCGTCTTAAAAAAGAAAGTTCCAAAAAAAAACATGTCATTTAAAGACGGTTTTTTCAAAAAACCGTCTTAAAATGGCGACATTCAAAGACGGTTGTTTCAAAAAACCGTCTTTAAATGTGACTGCAAAAAAAAAATTTACAAAAAAATAAGGCATTCAAAAGACGGTTATTTGGATTAGTTGAATGTATTAGCTTTCTACTACACTCGTTTCAAAGACGGTTGCGGAATCGTCGTTGTATGTATCAAATAACCGTCATAAAAAGCTATTTTTGTAGTAGTGTAAGATATGTGACACAATGGTTCAAGTGCATGTATTATTTTTTTTAACTTAAAATTATAGAACACAGTTGTATTCCGATTGCTTTGCTCTTATAATATTGCTGCTTTTATGTGTTCTAGAGCACATAATTGATCAAAAGGGCACCAAAGTTGACTCCATTCATAATTAGTCTCATAGGATATGCTTATACTTCTAACCATATCAATAAAAATTTGTTAACATAAATGCAAGGTCTGATTTTTCTGAAAAGTAAGCTAATAAAATCATTGTGATAAACTTATTGTATATTCTCAAGAAACCTATATATACCTTGTTATGTAACACACGAACATGGCTTGCCTAAAAGCCAAATTCATATCTTTGATACTGAAGTAGAAAATTTTTACTTCTGCTTCTCACTGACTTCTATTATATCTCTTGTGAATTTGGCTTGGTTTCTTTCTGGAAACAACTGACATAGGTGGTGAAAACCTTTATATATAATTGTTTCCTTAAAGTTTGTATTTCATATGATGTTTTCAGCTTTTGTTTCTTGCCAGCTAGAAATTGAAGAGCTAATTAAACAACATATCAGTGATTTGGAAGAAACTATGAACTGATGCGCAGCAGACTCTTGCTAATGCTGAGGAATGTCCGGAGACTAGCAATGAAAACAAGGCCATAGAGGTACATATATGTTGAATTATTTACTGTGTTCATTCTGTTGAAGTACTTAGGTTCTTGCTAAATGGTAGTATGGTCTTTGTATAGTTGGAATATACGAAAGCCAATGAGATAAGCCTAACATAACACTACATCCTAACTCAATTTAAGTGAATGAATCTCAAGTATTTTTCACTTAGAATAGTATAGTTTTTGCACAAACCTAAGCAGCAACCATAAGCTCTAAGAGAGAAACCACAATATCTTGTCTCAAAGCCTTGTACTCTATTTTTATCTTACTCACCTAACCAATTTCTTATCAATGTATTTATATTCCACCTTTGTACAAGTTTGCAATCTGGTTAAGAAAGTAATTACCACTTCATGCTATATACTTGCTATTTTCTACATTCAATTTTATAAAAAACAATAATAATTTTATCTCACTAGGTGAGATTAAACTACATGACACCATTAGTCTTGGTCAGAAATCAATTTCTCTGAAATATTATATACTATGAGATTTCTTTTAACAATTTCCTCCAATGGCCTTATTACATTTGGAATTTTATTTCCAAGAATGCCCTTAATTTTTCAGTTTTTTCTATTTTTTGACAGAAACCCCTTAATTCAGTTCAAACTTTGATTAATCAATTTCTAGTTTGCCTACTTGCATTTTGAGGATAATTTAAACTACTTAAATTACAGTAATTTATTAATTAAAAGAACGAAATAAACAACTGAAAGTAAGTATTTCATTATATGAGTCCTGCTCTTTCAAATGACACGGCTGAGTTTTTATGTATGATGCCCAGTCAGTTAGTTTCTTGGATAACAAGTTATTTAGTCACCAGCCTTTGGTGGTGGTTAACTAACAACAATGTTAATTAATTATGAGCCTTGAATTGATGAATGGATAATGCTGAAATGTTGTTGTTGGTGTTATTATTATTGTGGTTTCTTTTCTAAGCATGATTAATTAGTACTAATTTGTGTGATTTTGGTGGGGCGACAGGAAGAACGTGGACCAGAATCAGCTGCAATATATCTCTGGCTCCGCTTAAGGAATGAAGGAATGAATCATCTTACAACTGAATGAATGATCACAATATGTTGCTTTAATTTTTCTATTTTGTTAGAACAGAACTTATTAATATGAATTGACTCATTTCTTTGGTTAAGGGAGGAAGTGCAATGCAAGCTTCCGAAATTTAAGAATTGTTATAATAGAGGATATATGACTGAAAATTAATGGTGAAATTGTTTTGTTGATGAACTTTCAAGAATGGTATCCGAAAAACTTCACTTGCTTGGATTTGGCCCCCTTTAATTCTATTCATGTTTTGGATACATTTGAATACTAAGAGTGAGGGGGAAAATAATTAATATGTTATCAAATGATAACATTATTTTTATAAATTGAGTAAGTTTGTAGTTTATAAACATGACAATGAGTATTGAATTTGATGCTCTTCAATGTTAAAAAAAAAAGATAAAATAAGCCTTCAATATAATAAGGATGATTGTGTATCTAATTGTTTTCACACTCATTCTTCAAGAAAGGTATGCCATTTGGTCTAGCAAAGAAATAGGTGAAAGCCAGCATTAAAGAAATCCGGCACAATTTTATTTGACCAGTTTTTAAAAATAATGTGAAAAGAGGATATTTTTTCTTCTTGAAAATGAATATGATCCCACCAGAGTTTTTTCAATCTTGTCAAAAACATATCATTTGCATTGTGATGAATAACATGACAATAATTGTTTTAATATAATTCATTTGACCTTTTTTTTAATTTCCTACTTCACATTTTATCTATCTATATCTATCTATCTATCTATCTATCTATCTATCTATCTATCTATATATCTTCTTATTTCGTTGGTTTGAATTACTTCTGCGTTCTGACCTTATATATCCCTTTTTACCCAATATGAGTCCTTATTCATGTATATAAATACATACCACAATAAAAAAATAACTATGAATAATTAGTTCAAAGGTAATTTCTTAATAATACCACAAAAAGTATTTTCTTAACAAAAAAAATACTATAATATAAATTTGAATAGTAAAATTGTTATTTTTTTCATTCCTTCAATTAGATATTTTTAACATTTTTTTTGTCCTGATCTCTTTTAGATGTATATAAGTATTTTTCACATACTACCAACTAGCCAAAAAAATTCTCTCTCAATTATCTCAAACTATTTTTTAAAATAATTATCTTCAATTATTATATGCTTTTATCTTTATTTGTATCCTTTCAGTTTACAATCTTTAATCTTCATCAATAAATTAAATTTTCTATTTTTTTGAAGAAATTGTCTATAATTAAAAATAATTTGAAATTTAAATTTAAATTATTCATTGTAAATTCAGAATATAATTTATATTTTTATGTTATAAATAATTGTGAGAAGGAATATGAACACACTCTTTAACAAAGTCTTTCTAATTGATTAAGTTTTATTAAAAACTAAAAAAAATAGGATTAAAAATCATTAATGGATGATAATTTACAAAAGTTTGTCATTTTCAATAAATTTTGCAACACTATAATACTTAATTAAGTTTTTTCAATTAGATTGTAACAATAGTTAAATTTATTTTAAGTGTCTATAATTAAGTAATTAATTTTGAGATGATAGTTTGTGATGTTAATAAAATATTTATGTATGTCATATTTTATGTGCCTTTTGATAAATTTTAGAATGTTTAGACCTAACTGGATGGGTCTTGGGTCATGAAATAAGGACGATGAGTTTAGCGAAGTATAGAGTGTGAAGAGAAAGAAGATTTAGGCTTGATATGACTTATTTGAAAGCCTGATTTTGCTTGTTATGTAGTGCATATAGTTAAGTCAAGTTGACCAACAAAGTCAACAATTTTTGTTTTCGATAAACAAGTACACTTTTGAAAGCTTGATTTCGCATGAGATTTTAGTCAAATTTCATCATATGAAGGGTCAAAATCACATTTTCTCCTTTAATGGTCATTTTAGGGATATTTTTGCAATTTTCATTAAGTAAGAACCTTTTGTTATTTTGATATTTATTTTGAAAGGAGTTAGTGAGGAATGAGAAAAATCGTGTAATGTGATTTGATTCACATAATTACTTTGATTTGACTATGTTGGGATCACCTTTTTCTTTTTACTAAGCATTTAGTTTGGCTTAAATTTAAAGATAATCTCATAGAATTCAATCTGAAACGGTAGATGAAATTATCTTTTTTAGTTTTTATTCTATTTTTGTAATAAGTAGTAAATAAATTTAAGAAGTTTAAATACATAATAAATATACATTTTATTTTTTATAAACAATCAAATAGTCAAACAATAAGAAAACATGGTAAAAATGACTGTTAAGCTAATTAACATAAAATCTAATAAACTAATTAGGCATACATGACAATTTGTGATTTGGTAGCAATATAAAAACTCTTTATATTGCCCATGCATAAATATTTTGTTTTAAATATATAGAAACTAATTCAAACTATTAAATATATTATTTCACAAGTCAGTCACTAGAAGTCAAAATTGATACAACTAGTCAACCTGCCATTCTAGGTTGCAAACAACTTTTTTTTATAAAATTTATATAGTGAATTTTTTTATTTTGTCCTTTCTATTTGTTGGTGCCATAAAATTTGGGTCAATTGGGTGTGCTAGTTGATTTAGGCCTATTAGTCAATTAAGATGATTTGGGAAAATGTATTCCCACACTCCTTTTTAGGACCCCTTAACTTTTGTTTGTTTGTTAAATTCCTATTTTACCTCTATCCACCCTCACATTATGTTAAGTTCAGTTGTGTATATTCTTCTCCAGATACATAACAGAAACTTGTTTCTATCAAAAGGATATTTTTGTGAAAAAAAATGGTCAGAAAGTGGAAATATAAAACAAGGAAGTGCAAATAACAAGTCCCCTGACTAGACTAGTTGATTCACTATTAGTTAATCTAGAATAACTAGGGTTGGAGAGGGCCTAAGGCAAGTGTATGAGGTAAATATAGTTTTTGAAGATTATTTTTTTATTTATTGTTCATATAATGGATGTTTTTTTTTTAAAATGAAACATCATGGATGTTATTATACAACTCTAGGATGTTATTTCACTTATTCATACTTTGAATCATTAGATATATATTTTATTTGTTCTGCAATATACACTCTAATATTTTGTTGTGCATAATTATAGAGTACTTGGTTCTTTTGATGATGCCAAACAAGATTTTGAAAATCGAATTGGACTTGTCAGTTCAACTAGTTAAACCATGAACTAACATGTCCTCCGATTTAACAAGACTATAAAACCGCTCGATAATGAAATCGACAGAATATCGGTGCAACTGGTAAAAATCTGCAATAATCGGTATAAACTAGTGGTTCTTCAATTTTGAATGGTCAAACTAAAAGCATCTCCAATAAGGATTCTTGCAAGAAGATCTTAGCCTCAAGATCTGATCTTGCTAATATCTGTTGTTGGAGCAGGTGTTTGGATCTTGATAATTGCTATGTAGACGTAAAGTTACATGTAAATTACGTAGCAATTATCTCATCTTTTTCTCTTTTAATGCTTCTTTTTGTGATTAAAACATAGGAATTAGCTTCTTCTGAGCTTTTATCCAATAGATGCTAAAATTAGTTGATTCATAAGGTGTTGGTTGTATTTTTTGTAGAAATTCACTACAAGGGCATGAAAGGAGGATTAAGGGTCTGAAGTTGCTCGCTCAGCGCGATAAGCCTGCTCAGCACCACCAGCTCGCTTAGTCCGTCGTCACTTATCCAGTTAGACACTGAAGGCACACTTAGCGCGACATCTCTAGCTTAGCGTATGGCCACGACACTGGGCTGCGTTTAAGGAGAAAAATGAGGGAAAAAAAGATATAATTTTTTTTGGAGACAGAAAACAAGTAGTTAGGTCACGCAGGAGACATTCTTCTACACCTTTGGAGCTTGCTTTCCACCATTTTGTTCCTCATTTTCTTCCATTCATTACATTTCATTTGCCCTAACCTTCCATTTGTATAAGCCTCTCATGAGAATGAAAGGCTAAATCCCCATTGTTGGGAGTTCAACAACCAAACACTTTGATATAATGATTCTAACTATCTATTCAATGTTATTTTTACATTATTGTTGTTTTTGAGTTATTATCATGCTAGTGGTTTGATCATTCATTTTTATGCTTTGTTATAAGTTTTATGCATTGGAAAATGTTTATTTCTTTAGAATTGAAAAAGACTTCTAAGTGATCCGTTTCTAGAGATAAAATGGTTTCGTTTAGCCTAAGTCATTATCTTTAATCTTAATGCAAATCGATTAATGTAACTCTTATGGGATTAAGAGCGAAATTAAGTGATTTAGGGTCTTGCACTTGAGCAATCATGGTTAGAATACGTTAGTAGATGAAAGTGATTGGAAAACAAAGTTGAATAGCGAATAATCTTTAATATTGCATCAAAGTTAGTTTTGGTTAGTTAAATTCCCAACATATTTCGCACCTTGTTTCAATCACCATCGCAATCATGGCGGATCTAGGAAATTAATGAAGGGGGGACACTCAATAAGTTCAAATACATATATTTTAATAACAAAAGTATATTACAAAAAAAAATAATTACAATGTCATCCTTCTAGGTCTTATTTTTCGGAATTCCATCATAATTGTCTTATTAATAATGCTTTCAAATACATCTTTTTCAATATAAGGAACTAAACAATCATTCAACCATTCATCCCCTATCTGATTACGAAGTGTAGTCTTGATGTATTTCATAGCTGAAAATGTTCTTTCCACAGGCAAAGTTAATGCTAACTTTACAAGTAAATAAACCAAAGGATACACAATATGTTTTTTCTTTTCAACCATCCTCTTGGCAAGAACAGTTATTCCTTGCAAATTCAAAAAATCAGGATCCCTTTGCACATCAATAATATACATGTCGAGCTGATATTCAAGCATGACAAAATCATTCAAATCAAAATCTGAAGGATAAAAGCCAGCAAATTCACACAACTTATTCTTGTCTAATGCCGAGAAAGAATTGCAAGGATTTAAACATGCCATGCATTTCAGCAAAATCGAACTAACTTCACTAAAACGATCATTCAACTCTTCAAGTTGAGTATCTATCACTACATATATGTCAACCTTAAAGTTATGCAGATGAGGAACTAGTCCTCTACGTTTTGTTCTTCCTTGTAATGCAAGTACACTTTCCATATCAGGGATATCTATATCATGTTTGATACAAAATGCAGAAGTATTCTAAAATAGATTGTCCCACCTGTTATCTCTCGTCTTCTGTAATACCACCTTTGAAACTTTTACAAGAGTCATAGCATTCACAATATCTTGATCTTTTCTCTGAAGTGCTTGTGACAACTCATTCGTTATTGCTAAGACCTTGATCATCAGGTTCAAAAGTTTGCATACGCATCATAAGGCCAGAGGCTTCAGACCTTTTTGCATGCATAAGGGTTGTATCGTCTTTTATAATTTCTAGCACATCAAGCACAGGATCAAACAATGTATACAGACTTACCAATGATCGGTAATGTGAGCTCCAACGTGTGTCCCTTGGTCAAGACAAACTTATTTCTTGATTCAAGCCTCTCCCTGATTGAACATCATCGCTTGCAATACTTTTGACTATCTCATCAAATTGATTTTCTCTCAAAATATCTGCTCTTTTACAAGAAGCACCAACTGCATTACACACCAACGGTATAAAATTATAGAAGTCAATCAATGCGTAAACCTTTTTTACACAAGCCACTAGAGCTAACTGAAGTTGATGTGTAAAGCAGTGAACATAGTAAGCCGAATTATTTTCAACTAAAATCAAGCTTTTCATACCACTAAATTGACCACTCATATTGCTTGTGTTATCATAACCTTGACCACGAATCTTTGTCAAGCTCAAGCCATTTTTGCCAAAAATTAACTCAATCGTTTCATTAAGTAAACTAGTTGTAATATCTGAAACATGAACAAGACCAAGAAAACGCTCAATAATGTCACCGTTGTAGTTCACATGTCTTAAAACAATGGTCATCTATTCTTTAATTGATATATCATGAGCTTCATCAACTAGTATAGAGAAGAAATTATCCCCAATATTTGAAATAATAGCTTTGGTAACTAAACTAGCAGTAGCATTAGTAATATCTTTCTGAATTGAGGGAGCTATCATTTTGAGATTCTCTGGGGCATTATTCAAAGATACATTATTTACCTCCTCATTACTTTCACAAAGGAAATTCTCAAATCATCAACGATTGAAAACAAAAAAACAAAAAAATGGAAAAATAGATCTTGAGAGAGAGTGTAACCATCTTCGAAGGAAGGAGAAAGATTCCTCTTAGGCCCATTTTCCCTCCCTATTCACCACAATAAGGCTCCGTAATGCTCGAAGGAGCAATGTGGCACAAAGAGGGAATGGCGCACAGAGGGGAACAATGTGTGGGTGGTAGAAGAAAGAAAGGGTGTGGGGAGGGTGAGGATTGGGAAAGAAAAAATAGGAGGAGGGAGGAGAAGAGGGTGGGGTGGGGTTTTAGTGAACGTTGCTTGAATTTTTTAATCATTTACATACAACACAAATGCATTTGAAAGTCTACTATTAGTTTGACTCTTGAAGGGGCTTTTCACATTAAAATATTTTAGAAATAGTATTATATATAAATTGGGTCATTTTTCACATTCTTATTCTTATTCCCACTGTCTTTCTTAAATTCTCCAATTCCTATTTTGAATCTTATTGTGTTTTTTGCTTGTCAAATGGATCCAAATCAATTAAATCAACGTCTTATATCATTTTTTGCAAAATTACCAACAACCTCCTTCAAATGAAAATTCACAACATCCTCCTCCGTTGTTTCCTTTCTTGCCACTATCACCTCCATTAATTAGCAAAAATTCTCAAATTCCTTCTCATTTCATTCCCTAGATGTCACTACCACTAGTGACTTATAATCAATAATCTTTTACCAAAAATTTTCTAAGTTCTCAAACCTTTCCTTCAATGCCACAAAATACTTCCACTGCATTTCACAAGACTCCCAATAGTTATAGTCTCAAACCTTTCTTTTAATCCCAATGTCACAAGTAGAGAAAACAAAGTTATTTGCAAAATGTCAAGAGGAGGCAGTAAAAGATGTGGAGAGAACATTTGGTGTGCTCAAATCTTGATTTACAATTATATGTTATCCATCATGTAATTGGCAAACAAATACCATGAAGAACATAATGTTGATATGCATTACATTGCACAACATGATTGTTGAAGGCGAAAGAGATAAGTACAATGATAATGTATGATCATATTTTTTTTAAAAATTCAAACATTGACTTATCTCGTGGTGCTCATCCTTTATGCATGCAATATGCATACAAGAGAAATTCATCAACAATTTCAAGTAGATTAAGTGAAACATATTTGAGAACATTTCAATCACAATAATAAAGAAGTTTAATTTTTGTTACTCAAATGTTGATTTTTTTATCAATGTTATATATTATCTTAAAAAGTATGTGACACTAAAATTAAACTAGGTTCCTGATATATCAGATAAAATTGTAAATACCCTCTTTTTCATACTACTCTTTCTACATATAATCGAATGGTTAAAAAAACAAAAATTTACATATGGAATTCACAATACCATGCTATTATTATTTATAAAATATTTTTATTACCTGTTTTCGTGAAGAAGGTATAGTCTTTATATATATTCTCAAATAAAAGATTATTGGTGCCAATTAAGTTTAAATTATCTTGATAAATAAATATTTTAATTAATAAAAAAATTATTTTAAAATAAATTATAAATAAATATTAGAAGATGAATTTTTATGAACCCTATAAAAATATTTTTAGATATCAAAATAAAATCTAATAGTAAAATAAAAAAGAAAAGATCTTTAAAATGATTTAATATTATAAAATAAATAAATAGTTAAGATGCGAAAAATAAGATTTTTCAAAAATCTAGGATTAATTATTGTGATATGGCTCGCTTTCACGCATACCCGAATGCGAGAGATACCCCTTTTATAGAGCGTAAGTGCACTCCCCTCAGATTTCTATCGATGTGGGACATCATGATAGGTAAAATAATTCAGTAACTGATAATTCAAGCCAAAGTTGTGAAAACCGATTCGGTTATTGAACCAGTCGATGTAGTGAGTCAGTGGTCCAACTGGTAGGTCAGTAATTAAACCGATTTGAACTAGTATATATTAAAAATTAAAAATTATATTATATATAAGTATATAACTAAAATTATTTTATTAAGAAAAGCATACTAAAAAATTCAAAATAATAATTGAAGTAATAAAGTTGATAATACAAATAAAGTGTGTTAATAATAAAAGAGAGTGTAAATACAAATTACTTCAATTAAAAGATAAGTTCAAGTTTTAATAAATAAAAAATGAGCAAGGAGTACAAAAAGAAAATAAGGGGGTACAGGAAGCAAATCTAAATCTGGCCCAAATAAATGAAAACCTAATGCCTAAACATATATAAACGGTATCTTTTTCACTGGGCCTCCTCCATCTCCAAGCTCCTGCGTGGCTTCGTCATCTTCAAGCTCCTGCGCGGCTGAGTTATCTCTGCTTTCCTATCTCATTTTCTCCATCTCCACTTTTCTGTGTTGCGTGGTTGCCCCTATGCTGCACCGCTTTCTCTTTCTATTAAGTGCTTTACAGTGCTTTCTCTTCCTCTTCCTCCTCGTTATCGGAGGCAAGGTCGGCGCGACGAGCAGTGCGGCAGTGGTCGAGTCAAGTGGCAATGATGTGGTGCACAACCCAATCCGGGTTTTTAAAACCGGCCGTGTCACCGAGTTTACTCAAAACCGACCGATTCTGACCGGATCATCCCGGGTCACATGCTTGAGCGATCCGATAGTACACTCGGTTTGGTCATGCCACCGATTTCCAGTTGGACCGGTCCAACCGACCGATCCGAACCAAATTTTATAACTATGATTCAAGCCTCACGGCAGCACAAGAGGGTACCTATCGGTGTGGGACTTATTTAGAGAACTGCCGTTCTAAAACTGATATACATGCGGGACTACTTATGGCTCAACATGATGTGGGAGTGGGACTACTGCTAGCTTAATATATACTTAGTTTAAATCACTACTCACAATTTGTTGATACTGCACTACTATACTATTTAACAAAGTTTTTTGCACTTAACATAGATTTATAGGAGGTTCGTAACATAACAGATTTGCAATTTTACTAATACTATACTATCACTATGGCTAACTTTGGTTGCACAAATATTGCACGTAACATAATAGATTTGCTATTTTATGATACAAATACTTTTTTTAAAAAAAAGATATAAAATTGTATCAAAATAAAAATTGAATCCTAATATAATGTACATGTATAATATTTTGAACAAAAATCTTAATATTGGTTCAACACATACTTTATAAATAATGTTTAATATTTTCCATTTTTTATCTTTAAGGTTTTTGAAATGAATATTATGTTATTTTCTTACAATTACATAATATATTATATTACATTTTTAAAAAAATATTATTTTCTTATAATCAAGTCAACCACAATTTAACTATGATTAGACCATTAAACCTTAAACTAGTGTTATTATTGATTTAGTGACCGATCCAATTTTAAGAACCTTGATGCCAATAGATAAGTGACTAGTGTGAGTTGGAAAGATGTATGCATTCTTAAAAAGCGACAATTTTGTCATAGATAAGCTTAGGCCAATTTTGCCTAGGCATGGCAGCGGGACCCAAACCCATGGGTACCAGTTCGAACCCGCCCGATTTAAACGGGAAAAAATCGAGTTTATTAGGTTCGGGTTTTCCCCAATAGCAAAAAGCGGGGGCGGGTATGAGATTACTGGTATCCGCCCCGCACCTGAACCCGCACCCGCCCCCGCCTTACTTAAATTTACAAAAATACCCTTATATAATAAGGATAAAAAACAAACCCTAAGTCCTTAACCCTCACCCTCACTCACTTCTCAGTTCTCACTCTCGATGGCTGGGACGTTCACTCTCGGCACTGGACAGCATTCACGGCTAGGGTGCATTCACAGCAGGTAACCATTGTTATTTATCTTCCTGCATTTTTTTGGGTCCCATTTCTTCCCGAAACTTTCACCTCCAATCTCTTCACTTCCTTACGCAGAACCCTAGCATCTTCCTCCAATTCAAAGCTCTTCTGAGGCTTCACTATCGTTCGCATCTTCCACTGACTGAAAATAGAGCCTGCATGCGTCGCTGGCCCTGCAAAATAGTTTTGGTACATAGCTTCTGGTTTTCTTTCTGGTTTGCGGGTTCTTAAACTCTTGCTGGTTTTTTCGGTTTATGTTCAGTGGGTTTATTGGTTACTTAGCACGGGTCTTTGTTTTTGTTGGTTACAATAGTATATAGGTTTTTTTTTTGGGTTCTATATAGCCTTTCTCATAGGTTTCCCATATGGAGCTTATTGTATATATTTGTCCCTTTGAAGCCAACTCTGCTTCTGTTTTGATTTTTTGTTTGCCTAGGTGTTGTGACTGAAAGTTACATTTAGTGCTTGCTAAATGTACCTGGTTTCTTCCTTGATAGTGAAATGTGCCTCCCTTTTTTTTATTTTTTTCCTAGTTAAATTAAGAATTACATTTAAGCACAAAAGGGTATGAGTTATTTATTTACTGTCTTAAACTTTTTGGCATTTATTTCTTTTGTGGGCTACTTCTGCTTTATTTATTGCCCCTTTATTTCCTTTTGGGAATCAAATTCTACTTTTTTCATGTAATGATGTGGAGTGGCATGAATTGTAATATGGACATATACCACATCAAGATTAGTATTTGTTCTAGCCCACACTCAGTTTTGTCAGTTTTTTCTCTAGTCATTAGTGAAGTAAGAACTCATTGCAATTAAAAAAATGCTTATTCTATTAACATATTCATTTTTTGCTAAATGATAGAATAAGATGGCTCTGAATAAATGCTTTACTCTGGCTTTCAGTGATTCAGTCATATGAAATTGCTATTTTCATAGCAAGTAGCAGTTGGGCTACCCAAGCTTGCTGATTGAATATAGTTTTTGTATTTCTTTGTTACTTTTCAATTCTGATTTAATACAATATATTCATTTGGAAAAAGTTGCAAGGAATGTGTCTTCAAGCTTGACATCTCATGTGGTTAAGATGTTTATATGACTTATTACTTAGTCTTTCTTCTTATATGATTTCAGCGTGTCAAGGTCTACCGTATGAATGATGATAGGAAATGTTATGTCAACTGTTTAGTTGCCTAAGATATATTTGTTAGCCTATTATGTTTCAAAGTAATAGAATCTTGTAGAAACAGAAGCATAATGATATGCCTCTTATTTATTAGTTTGCATCTTATAAGAAATTGTTCATATTGGATTATTCTTCATCACTGTTTTGCCTTTGGTAAAGTGTTTTTTTGTAGTCTAGCAACGACAAGGGCTTGGCATGTGTTATTTAATTTTGGATATTTTCATTTTGTTCTTTAAGTTTCTGCATTCAAACTATTTTTAAAAGGATACATAAATTTGAAGATTAAGACAAATTTTAAATTTTAAATCATATCCACTGTTGTTCTTTCCTAGGGCAATGACATGTTTGTTTATTTGACCATCTTTTCATGGCAATTTATTCAAGTCACTGCAAAATTATAATAAAGTTTCATTTTAATAGTTGGTGGCCAGCTTCCGCCCCCAAAATTGAGTAAAGAAATATAAGAAAAATATGACATGTCTAATTTATGGTTATAATAACCAAGGTTAAATAAATAAAAGAAAAGAAAGAAAAATTTAAATTTTCTATATTCCGTCAGAAAAAACATTAGCGACGGATTTTGCGACGGATTTTCTGGCGCCGTTAGCGTGGGAGTGGCGCCAGTAGCGCCACAGATGCTGGTTTTTGGCGCGAGTAGCGCCAGATTGGCACGGTTAGCGCCACAGACACTGGAACTTGGCGCGGATAGCGCCATAGTGGCGCGATCAGCGCCAGAACGTGACCTGGACCACTATATAAGGTCATTTCACGCGATTTTTGGGCCAAAAACTGCTTCTTCTTCTTCCTAAAGCCATTTCCTCCATTAATGAAGTAAAAAGCTTCATATCTTTTCCATACTTCATCTAAACACTTCCTACCCAACTAGAAACTTGATTAGAACTCCTCCATGAGCTAGATTCCAGCTTCAATTTCTCGAGAGAACCATCAATCGGAAAAATCCCGTTCTCTAGGGAACTTTGTAAAACTGAGTTTGGAAGGGAAAGAAGGCGATTAAAGGACGCCAGAGCTTATAGAAGTGATCCTTTAGCCTTCCTCGACTGTTTAGAGGTAAGAAACTCAAGTTTTACCGATTGATTTGGGAATTTGTTCTTGGGATGAATAGTGACCCATTTGTGATAGGGCTGAAATTAGGCTTGGGTCCTTTAGAAAAGTATGCTCAGGAGGTTGTTCTAATGAATAATAAGCTTTGAATCATGACTATTGGTGAAGTTTGGTTTGACTCTGATATCTGTATGAGTAAGAAGAATGATGATTAAATGGAGGGTACATGACATGTATAAGCATAAGTGCTTTTACTACAAGTATTCATGAGACTGTATAGAAGATGATTAAGCGTTGAATTGATTGTTTTGAATAACTTGGTTATTCTTGAGATACAGAGGGGCTAAGCAATTGTATGCTTTGAATTAGCTTATACAGAGTCTTAGAGGGACTCTAGTGCCTTGGTTAGGTTGAGACAGATCCCGTTGAGGATTTATGAGTCACCTGTAAGGTGATGAGTTATGATAACCTTAAGATAGAAACAGAGAGGTTTAATGAAAAGGATTAGCCTTGTTTTGTCATTCTAACGGTTGAGGACCGTTATTGATGTTTACATGCTCTTGTGTAGGGTGTGATTCTGACATCACTGGTGGTGGTGACCACGGATCCGGGAGAGCTGGTACAATGCTGAGAGTAGGTAAGCTTCTTGTTCTTGGGAGTGGTTTCCTTCCTTTGTGTTCCACCATACTCCG
>CM023959.1:10935666-10953236 GCA_013407115.1 Glycine latifolia
AATGCAGTTTGAATCTGCCCCTGTGTCAAACAGAGCTTCAGTTTCAAGGATGTGGGTTCCGACAATAATTTTGACATTTATAAAAAAACTTTTGGATGGTTAGTTGATTAATTAATTCAAAAATGTTTGGAGGAACTACAGGAATAACTGAATCATTTAGAGACTCATTATCAGAGGGTTGGTTACTCCGATCTTGATTCTCCTCATTAGTATGATCACCAGATTGTAGAACAGTTAGAATATTTTGATGAACATTCTGTTGTTCCTTAATAAGGCGAATTTCAGTTTTTAGTTGATTAACCTCATGCTGAAGATCCTGTAGGGTTACTGATTTAACAACACTTTTTTCAAATCTCTTAAGGGTGTTATTAAGGTTAAACTTGTTAGTTGTTAACAAATTATTAGCTTTAGAAGATGAAGAAGAAGATGGTTCATTCAAAGATTGTTTTAATTTTAATAAAAGGTTTTTCTTCTCTTCAGGGTCCGAAATAGAATTAATCACCTCAAAAAGAAGATCTTGCTCCCGGGAAAGGACATTGATTTGGGAGGAAGAAGGACAGTCTTCATCAGTCGAAGATAGATCATCCTCTTGAATTTGATTCAGATTTTCCAAAGATTGATCCTCAGAAGTTTCCTTATCAGATTCATCTTCAGAGGAAGAATCCACTAAGAGCTGATTAATCTGTTCTTCAACAGCAGGTTCTAGGTTTAGATTCCTAAGCTTCTTCTTAAGCCTACAATACTGACTTTTATGGCCGGGTTTACCACAAGTCCAACAAACTACAGGCTTCTTAGGGATGTTGACCTTATCAAAGGGAGGTTTGGTCTGGAACTCTCTTCTAAGCTTCCTAGGTGGGGTTCCAGATTTGTGACGATGGTAAACAGACTTTCTAGGCTTCTGTTTCTCTGGTTCATGGGTATGCTTCTTGGACTTCTTAGGCTTAGAACAAGGAAGGCCAAACTGTTCACAGAAATTTCCCAAATCTCTGCGTTCCCAAGCCTTTTCTTTGGCAAGCTGATGCTGAATCTTATCATCTTGACAAATCTTTAAGGCTACTTTCTGGATATAAGCAATAAGCTGTCAATAACTTAATTGCTTATAAGGGATTTCATTATTAGGGTGTTGACTACGGATCTTATCCCTAACCTTATCCCCCAAGGATTTTGGAAGACCAGCGAGGAACTTTTCTTTTCAAAAAGCTTCTTGGCTGTCTTCACGGGTAAAGACTCTAGTAAGGAAGGTATCCTTATACCACCTAAAGTCAGCTAAAATCTTACACCTAAGGTTGGAAAGGAGTTCGGCAGATCCACCCCATATGGTATCTATATATATATCTATCTATCTATCTATATATATATATATATATATATATATATATATATATATTTCTTTTCTTCTTATTTCATTGGGTTTAATTACTTCTGAGTTCTAACCTTATATATCCCCTTTTACTCAATATGCATCCTTATTCATGTATATAAATACTTACCACAATAAAAAAATAACTATGAATAATTAGTTAAAAGGTAATTTCTTAATAATACCACAAAAAGTATTTTCTTAACAAAAGAAAATACTATAATATAAATTTGAATCATAAAATTGTTATTTATTTCATTCTTTCAATTAGATATTTTTAACATTTTTTTGGTCCTGATCTCTTTTAGATGTATATAAGTATATTTCACATACTACCAACTAGCCAAAAAAAATTCTCTCTCAATTATCTCAAACTATTTTTTTAAAAGAAATATCTTCAATTATTATATGTTTTAATCTTTATTTGTATCCTTTCAGTTTACAATCTTTAATCTTTATCAGTAAATTAAATTTTCTATTTTTTGAAGAAATTGTCTATAATTAAAAATAATTTGAAATTTTAATTTAAATTATTTATTGTAAATTCAAAATATAATTTATATTTTTTTGTTATAAATAATTGTGAGAAGGAATATGAACACACTCTTTAACAAAGTCTTTCTACTTGATTAAGTTTTATTAAAAACTAAAAATAAATAGGATTAAAAATCATTAATGGATGAGGATTTACAAAATTTTGTCATTTTCAATAAATTTTGCAACACTATAATACTTAATTAAGTTTTTTCAATTAGATTGTAACAATAATTAAATTTATTTTAAGTGTCTATAATTAAGTAATTAATTTTGAGATGATAGTTTGTGATGTTAATAACATGTTTATGTATGTCATATTTTATGTGCCTTTTGATAAATTTTAGAATGTTTAGACCTAACTGGATGGGCCTTGGGTCATGAAATAAGGATGATGAGTTTAGCTAAGTATAAAGTATGAAGAGAAAGAGGATTTAGGCTTGATATGACTTATTTGAAAGCCTGGTTTTGCTTGTTATGTAGTGCATATAGTTAAGTCAAGTTGACCAACAAAGTCAACAATGTTTGTTTTTGATAAACAAGTACACTTTTGAAAGCTTGATTTCTCATGAGATTTTAGTCAAATTTCATCAGTTGAAGGGTCAAAATGACATTTTCGCCTTTAATGGTCATTTTAGGGATATTTTTGCAATTTTCATTAAGAAAATTTTGATATTTATTACTTTAGGGTTTAGTCGCATTAGGATTTTTCTTATGTATATGTTCTTAAGGCCTTTCACAGCGACAGACTTTGAATTAGAAAATTTGAGGATTTTTTCAATTTCTCAACCTCTTTGTATTCTTTTGAATCAACAAGGTTGTTGAATCCTTACTCTGTTCCATCACGTATTAAGGTTGAAGTTCTTTGTTGTCACGCTGAGGAAATCTGGCAAGAACTCCAACGTTGTCGTCATCAGTGAGTCCTTGAACATGACTCGTGACACCCTCTTCAATCGCCAACGAGTCCTTCAAATGAGTGTTCATTTTCAATCTCGTGTGTTTCTGAAAGGAGTTAGCGAGGAATGATAAAAATCGTGTAATGTGTTTTGATTCACATTATTACTTTGATTTGACTATGTTGGGATCACCTTTTTCTTTTTACTATGCATTTAGTTTGCCTTAAATTTAAAGATAATCTCATACAATTCAATCTAAAATGGTAGATGAAACATTTTTTTAGTTTTTATTCTATTTTTGTAATAAGTAGTAAATTAATTTAAGAAGTTGAAATACATAATAAATATACATTTTATTTTTTATACACTATCAATCAAACAATAAGAAATCATGGTAAAAATGAATTTTAAGCTAGTTAACATAAAATCTAATAAACTAATTAATCATACATGACAATTTGTGATTTGGTAGCAATATAAAAACTCTTTATATTGCCCATGCATAAATATTTTGTCGTAAATATATAGAAACTAATTCAAACTATTAAATATATTATTTAACGAGTCAGTCACTAGAAGTCAAAACTAATACAACTAGTCAACTAGCTATTCTAGGTTGTAATCAACTTTTTTTTTTTAATAAAATTTATATAGTGAATTTTTTTATTTTGTCCTTTCTATTTGTTGGCGCCATAAAATTTGGGTCAATTGGGTATGCTAGTTGATTTAGGCCTATTAGCCAAATTAAGATGATTTGGGAAAATGTTTTCCCACACTCCTTTTTTAGGACGCCTAACTTTTTGTTTGCTTGTTAAATTCCTATTTTACCTTTATCCACCCTCAGATTATGTTAAGTTGCAGTTGTGTATATTCTTCTCATGATACATAACATAAACTTGTTTCTATCAAAAGGATATTTTTGTAAAGAAATAGTCGGAAAGTGAAAATATAAAACAAGGAAGTGCAAATAACAAGTCCCCTGATTAGACTAGTTGATTCACTATTAGTTAATCTATAATAACTAGGGTTGGAGAGGGCCTAAGGCAAGTGTATGAGGTAGAGACTACACCTCCTAAGCTTTGCAATTTTCATAATTCAAATACAATTCATATTTCTGAAAGTGACTTTGATTAGCCATGCTCCTTTGATCTCAATACTTGATTTGCTAACATGCTCTGATTGTTATTTTTCTATTCTTGGAATAGTTTTTGAAGATTATTTTTTTATTTCTTGTTCATATCATGGATGTTATTTTTTTTTAAATGAAACATCATGGATGTTCTTATACAACTCTGGGATGTTATTTAACTTATTCATACTTTGAATCATTAGATATATATTTTATTTGTTCTGCAATATACACTCTAATATTTTGTTGTGCATAATTATAGAGTACTTGGTTCTTTTGATGATGCCAAACAAGATTTTGAAAATCAAATTGGACTTGTCAGTTCAACTGGTTAAACCATGAACTAACATGTCCTCCGATTTAACAAGACTATAAAACTGCTCAGTAATGGAATCGACAGAAAATCGATGCAACTGGTAAAAATCTGCAATAACCGGTATGAACTAGTGGTTCTTCGATTTTGAATGGTCAAACTAAGAGTATCTCTAATAAGGATTCTTGTAAGAAGATCTTAGCCTCAAGATTTGATATTTTTCACCCACAACCCGATCCGGGTTCCAATAACCGGTTGGGTTCCACCGGGCCAAACCGGACTTTATGCTTGACCGATTCAATACCCAACCCAGCCCGAATACAACAACGGTTCGCGGTTCAACCGGTCCGACCGACCGGGTCGGACAGGGTTTAATAACACTGACTAATATATTTATTTTAGATAATTAAAACTTTTCTTCAATTCAGTAAAGTTAAATTTTTGACTTTCCTATAAGAAAATTTTTGCGAAAAAATGGACTAAATTGATTCTCGGAAATCTTGACAATCTTTTATTAATAAATATATACCAAATATAAAAAACTTAGTTTTCCAATTTAAGATAGGTGGAAATGTAGAAAATTAATACACACCCAAAGGCTATTATATTGCTTCCGCATAAGTTTTTCCAATTTCAACTCTCACCGCAAAGAGAAGAAGAACTTGATCTTGTAACAAAATGCTTGATCACAAACATACCAAGATATCTATATTCTCTTTTATCACATTCTCAGCCATATTTTATCTCATGCTTTGTGATGTTCTTATCTACCACGATTCCCTACACCCTGCCGCAAATAAAGGAGCACTAGTAGAAGTGTTGCAACACAGAAATGGAGAAGGGATAAGGTCAACTTTGAGTCTCTCACACACCCCTTTACGTTCCATGCAAGAAGAGAACGAAGGAGTTGGTGACAGAAACCATGGAGTACTAGTTGCTCCACTTAATGCCAATGAAGTAGAGAGAATTGCTTGGTTTAGATGGAAGCTTCGCGAGTTCAAGATTCTCAATTCAGACGAGTTGAGCAGGCGATTCCATGCTCGGGTTCTGCGATTTTTTCAGCGACGAATGTGAGTCTCGATTTTTCATGACTTGGGAGTCCCCTGCAGGCTCAATTGGTGCAACAGAATTGATGTCCATAGAGAGTGTTTTCAAGGTGCATCCCAAGGCATGCTTGGTGATTCTATCAAGGACTTTGGACACCATTCGTGGCTATAGGGTCCTTAAGCCAATTCTTGATGAAGGGTTCAAAGTTCAACCAGTGACCCCAGACTTGCAATTTCTCTTCAAGGGGACTCCAGCTGAAGCATGGTTGAATGAGTTGAAGAAAGGGAAGAAGGACCCTGGTGAGATTTCTTTCTTTCAGAATCTATCAAACTTGATGAGACTTGCAGTTTTGTACAAATATGGTGGTGTCTAACTAGACATAGATTTTGTAGTCTTGAAACCTTTATCTTTGTTGAGGAATTCTATTGGAGCACAAAGCATGGATGCTGGGAATAAGCACTGGACTAGACTAAACAATGCAGTTCTGATATTTGACATGAATCATCCACTTCTTCTCAGATTCATTGATGAATTTGTGTTGACTTTTGATGGGAACAGATGGGGGCATAATGGTCCCTACCTTGTTTCCAGAGTGGTTAAGAGACTAGGGAAAAAGCCATGCTTCAATTTTACAATCTTGCCTCCTATAGCCTTTTATCCAGCAGATTGGAAAAAGACTGGTGGTCTCTTTAGGAAGCCAAAAACTAGAAGTGAATCAAAATGGGTTGAGGCCAAACTGCTTCAGCTCAATGGTGAGAGTTATGGGGTGCATCTATGGAACAAAGAAAGTAGGAGATTGAAGATTGAAGAAGGAAGTGTCATGGAAAGACTAATATCTAATCATTGTGTCACTTGCAAAAACTTTATGTAGGCTTCATTTCACCAACCAAGCTGAGTTTCTCTCCACAACCATTTTTTTTATTTTTTATTCTTCTCATAGGAACACTTGATATAAATCACATAGCTCAGCAAGTTGTAAAGGAATACTCTTTCAAGACAATAATAGTTTACCTACTTGATCATTCCAAAATTTTCAATGATGTTCAAAATTCAATGCCAATTTGATGGTTCTATCGGAATATTCTACCCCAAATTCTAACTTTAAGCCGTCTAAATCTCAAAGGGAATCTAAATCTTCCACAGCTCCACAAACCAAATCCTGGCAATCTCCTAAAGGACTTTTTCCTAGTCAATTTGCGCTTGCAACTTTTATCATTTCTATAATGAGAGCCAAAATCTCCTTCCGCATAACTACCCTTTGAGGCTAACTCACTTTCTCTCTCAGTTCCAACAAAAGGGGTGGATCCAATTTGCTTGATCATGGCCCAAGGATCCTGGAATTCATGCTCAGAATCACTTTCCCACAAACATATGGACTTGATTATAGGTGAGCCACTATAAGAGTCAAAATGGGTTGCCAAACTTGTGTGCTCCATGTCAAATAATCTCCTCATAGATGTGCTTCCTCCTTTCATCCACTCCAGCAAAGTGCTTGATTTATGGGGTGAGTAAAAGGATGATGAGGATGCTGCTGAAGATGACCAAGAAGATGATGGCCTATATAGAGATTTTTGGTACCGTATAATCTTCCGGATCTTTTCTTCTGTTCTTCTGTGTTGATAAACAAGTGGGTATCTTCATCTATTTCCTCAGTAATTCCTGATAACATGCTGTGTATAAGGATTCCAATAATATGCGTGATGCAAATAAATTTCCAAGATATAGGTCTTCTGATTTTATTCAAAAGGGATAACACAATGGAAAAAATCATTAGAAATGAATTATGAAGCCGGCTGAACTTGACATTAGGTGCACGAATGGACACAGGACAAGACAAAATTGAACATAAACTTTTATTGGACACTAAGAGATGATTTTTTTTAATTGATAAATATCAATTGTTAATTTTTATTAGTAAAAAAAATTAAATATATTTTTTTTAAATCAGCCAATCAACTTTATATTTCTTGGAATAATATATGTTTGAAGAGAGGGAGAATAAATCCTCCCAAATGCTAACAAACATTTTGCAGGAGGTTCACTAAACAAATGATCCAAATCCATCCACATAGTATTCATAAATAGTTTAATTCATGAGGATAAATGTCATAATAACATTGTTAGTTGCTACTTATATGCCAAACAAATGCAAGCTACACAGTCTCCCAAAAGCCTAATTAATAATTGATAATATAAATACAAAATAAATATAATGATGATGTATTAACTAATTATATAAATTGATTTTGTTCTATCATTTAATCATAAATTATAATTTACATAATTTTAGAATAATTTTATAAAATTCAAAAAACTTATCATAAATAATAAGTTTAATTAAATAACAAGATAAAAAAATTTAGTATATAATTTTTTTCTCATGCAAAATAGAGCAAAACAATTTGAATATTTGTGCTGATCCTCATTACTATTTACTCTTTTTCTAATTAAAATATACAATGTTAGTTATTTATGGGATAACCATTCGTATTGATTATATATTAAATTATAGTTTTAGTTTTCTAATTATTTATTTACCATTTTTGTATTTTTTTATATTAGTCTTCAGATTCTAGAAATTTCATAATTATGTATATATATATATTTTTTACATTTTAATTAATTATATTATTTTCGACAATATCATTGATAAATATGGTAGGACTAAAAATAAAATATATCCAAAATTAAAGATTTTTAAAAAAGTTAAGGACTAAAATGGTGAAAAATAAAATAAATAAATAATTGCAGATTAAAAATTAAAAAAGGACTAGTAGTAATTTATTTTAAAAAAAAAAAAGAGGCATTATATTATTCTACACCAAAAAAAAGGTCATTACCCTCCGTCGGAATCACAGCGCTCCCTCCCCTTGTTGAAGTTGAACTCTCAAACCTGCAAATCCTAGTTACTTACACTGTCTACAGAACACATAACAATTAACAGATTACAAATCGCATAAACTCAACAATGATCCCTAAACGCCTCCTCAACAATTCCTCTTCAATCGCCCACACACAAGCCCACTCACTATCCGACGCCGTTTCTCTCTTTCACCGCACAATCGACAACGACCCCACTTCCCCACCCTCCGAACCCGCCTGCAGCACCCTCATCGACAACCTCCGCAAGGCGCGCCAATACGACGCCGTCGTGTCGGTATACAACAAGATGGTCTCCGCGCGCGTCTCGCCCAGGTTTACCTCTCTCAGCGCTTTAACCGAAAGCTTCGTCAATACCCACTACCCAAGTTTCGCTTTTTCGGTCCTCAGCCTCATGACAAAGCGCGGTTTCGGTGTCAACGTCTATAACTTAAACCTCGTGCTGAAGGGTTTTTGCCGAAGTGGTCAATGCGACAATGCCATGTCTCTGTTTTCTCAAATGAAGAGGAATTACGATTGTGTGGTTCCTGATTGTGTTACTTACAATACCCTTGTAAATGGGTTTTGTAAAGCTAAGAGATTGGTTGAAGCTAGGGTTTTGTTTGATGCAATGAAGAAAGGTGGGGATTGCAGACCTAACTTGGTTACATATGGTGTTTTGATTGATTGTTATTGTAAGAGTGGTAAAGTTGGCGAGGGGTTGGGTTTGTTGGAGGAGATGGAGAGGGAAGGTTTGAAAGCTGATGTGTTTGTGTATAGTTCTCTGATTAGTGCATATTGTGGGGAGGGTGATGTTGAGACGGGGAGGGAGCTGTTCGATGAGATGTTGAGGAGGAAGGTTAGTCCCAATGTGGTTACTTATAGCTGTTTGATGCAGGGTCTTGGCAGGACCGGGCGGTGGCGCGAGGCGTCTGAGATGTTGGAGGACATGACGGCTCGTGGGGTTCGGCCGGATGTCGTTACTTACACGGTCTTGGCAGACGGGCTATGCAAGAACGGGAGGGCAGGGGATGCCGTTAAGGTGTTGGATTTGATGGTGCAGAAGGGGGAGGAGCCGGGTACTTTGACGTACAATGTTGTTGTGAATGGGCTTTGCAAGGAGGATCGGATGGATGATGCGCTCGGGGTTGTGGAGATGATGGTGAATAAGGGGAAGAAACCTGATGCGGTTACATATAATACATTGTTGAAAGGGCTGTGTGGAGCTGGCAAAATTCATGAGGCGATGGACCTTTGGAGGCTGTTGTTGAGTGAGAATTTCCATGTGAAGCCGGATGTCTTCACATGTAATAATTTGATTCAGGGACTTTGCAAGGAAGGCCGTGTTCATGATGCTGCAAGGATCCATTCTTCGATGGTTGAAATGGGGCTCCGAGGTAATATAGTAACTTACAATTTTTTGATTGAGGGTTATCTAGATGCTCGGAAACTTATTAAGGCGTTAAAACTCTGGAAATATGCGGTGGAGTCTGGATTTTCTCCCAATTCGATGACTTATAGTGTTATGATTAATGGTCTGTGTAAAATGCAGATGCTGAGTGTTGCAAGAGGACTTTTTTGTAAAATGAAAGATTCTGGGATTAGACCTACAGTGATCGATTACAATGCACTAATGGCATCTTTGTGCAGGGAAGATAGTTTGGAGCAGGCTAGGAGTCTATTTCAAGAAATGAAAAATGCGAATCGCGATATTGATGTTGTCTCCTTTAATATAATAATTGATGGAACCCTCAAAGCAGGGGATGTTAAATCTGCCAAGGAATTGCTATCCGAGATGCTTACAATGGATTTGGTCCCTGATGCTGTAACCTTTTCTATATTAATAAACAGGTTCTCCAAACTTGGAATGCTGGATGAGGCCATGGGGCTCTATGAGAAAATGGTTTCGTGTGGTCATGTACCGGGTGTTGTTGTATTTGATTCTTTGCTAAAGGGCTATGGTTTAAAAGGAGAGACAGAAAAAATCATTTCCTTACTTCATCTGATGGCTGATAAGGATGTTGTTCTGGACTCAAAATTAACTTCTACCATCTTAGCTTGCCTTTGTCACATGTCAAGAGACCTTGATGTGGAGAAGATTCTTCCAAAATTTTCACAACAAAGTGAACATACATCAAAAGGAACAACCATTAAATTCCATGAGCTCTTGATGAGGCTGAATAACTTTCATCCAGAACTAAAATTAATTGTTGCATAATAGTGTTTGTTTCAAGAGCATGATTTCATGGTACTCAAAGTAAGTTCTTTGTTGTCTTTCATTAAATTAGTTATGTTCCATGCTTTATCTTCTTTTATATCTCAAGTTAAATTGCAATAATGATCAAGATCATTTGATTTCATTTCAGAATGCGGTATGCTTATGCTAGGAGATACTTGTTCAGTCACGGATTTTGATCAGGTATCTGTTTTATTCCTGCTTATATCTGGGTTTGTTTGCCTTTGACTACATTGACATATATTCTGTTAATCTTAGAGAGATGTTACCTCATGTATATATACAAGTATTATTCAAAGGTGTGATTTGGTGAAATTTTTGTCTTAATTAGATGCACGTGTTAATAATGTGAGTATGTGTGTGTGTATTCTTAAAAACTGTCATACTTCATTGTATTTAACAAATAATTGCTTAAATAGATCCAATAAACATTTTCCTTGGACAGAGAGATTGGCAACCCAACAATCATGGAGTTTGGAGGTCATTTCAACCTGTTGCCATTTTATGGCAAAGAGATGCAAGTGCAAATTCAGTGTCATGGCATATAATGTTCCATTTGATACTGTGACTAGTCCATGAATGAGGTTGGAAAAAAGTCTTCTTACAGGTTTGCTTCTAGCCCAACTGGTTGTACTCAGTTTCAAACTTTCAATATCATCACTTTATTATTGAGATAAAATTTCTGCTTTTGTAGTAGTAAGATTCATGTTATATTGGTTAACCTTAAGGCTTTCTTTCTCATTGAGACAAGGATAGATATTGGATTATGTTAATTGGTCAAGCAGTCTAGTGCCAGTGCCCACCGAAAAACAGAACAGGTTAGCCTGCCAGCCGAAGGCAGCACCAAACCAATGGTGCTTTCCAAAATGGAAATCTGATGGGGAATAAACCTAATAAGCTAAAGCCATTTTAAACCAAAGCTAAAACCAATCACTAGCAGTACTCCTTCTAGCTTAAGGGCTAAGGTTACTTTTCTGAGATGTTCCCATGGCTGCTAATGAACTAACTAGTACTAGATTATTCATGAACAAGTGTTGATTTAGAACTAGCTTGTGTTTTGGCCGTGCCTGCCTGAAACACAAGACTTGCCACACCCAGGTCCTTGCTAATTTCATGTGTTTGAGTTCAGCTACCTCACATTGTCTAAAATTAAATAATATCTGGTAACAATGATGCTTTGGTTGTAAATTCGTTACGAGTGTTAGGAATCCTGTATCTTGATTGGGGTGAGATAAACTCTCAATCTTCTATTGGAGGTTTGTACATTTACCAGATGTTTGTTTAGCATCTGATTTTTCAGTCCTGCCTTTCATATTCAAACATCCTGAGCTCTGTTAAAGTCTAAGTTCTCACCTGGAAGTTACTGTTAAAGACATTATCTTAAATGCTTAATTGTTTTAGGTGGAGGCTCAAGAATGATTTTATATCGTAGCACACCCCTGCACACAAGTGCCCTTAAGGCTTAAGCATGTTAATTCGTTGGACCTACTTTATCATATCCACTTGGTCGCTGAGGCCTTAGGACTGTTCTTTTGTTTTGTTTTATTTTATATATTTCTAGCAGTTAAAATGTTAATGAATATGAGAAAAATTAATGGTGTTTTTAGTTTATGCCTTAGGATCCGTTCAAAATTTGATTGGATTGAGGTTTTCAGGTTATAATATCAATTATAATTGTATCATAATTGAAATTAGTTCATATGCATACATTTGCATTTTGATTACAAGTTGAATTAGGAAATAAAATTTTCATTCTGGATTCTATTCCTGTTATTGTTTGGATGTGTGGTCTCTATGATATTGTTGGCCTAATTTTAATGTTTAGTGGTTGCAACTAACTATTTTATTATTATGACTGTTTCAGAGTTGGAGATGGTGGTGGCGGTGGCAAATATTGTAGTTGTGACATCCCGGAGCTGTGTTGTGATACTAGATTAATTATTTGTTATATATGATTAACTTTAAGCATTTTTACCTAATTAGAGTCAGAGTAAAGACAAAATGTTTGGTAGAAAAGACCAACTATAAAAACACAAATAGTCACATTTAATGTGCCAATAGCGGATTGTGGAAAATTGCAGAAAGCGGAAGTCGTATAATGAATGAAATATATCATATACATATAATGATATAGGCTTAAATATATTTTTCATACCAGAGAAATAAGCCATTTTTAAATTATTATCTAAAATTTGCTTTTGGTCAATTACACATCTAAATTTTTTTTATGTTTCAACATAGCATCTGTCATTAGTATCATTTTATTAAGTGATGATATGATAGATGAAGTGAGGGGAGTTGTCACCAACGTTTATTTAAGAAAAACGTTGAAAAAAATAGAAAGATAAGAAATGGTCTATGATTTGAGAGAAAAGAGTTTGAGAGTTGTTTATGCACAAGGAAGGTGTTAGTGTCACACACATTTGTCATGAAGATGACAACTTTTAATTAAATGTGTTAAAAATAAAGTGATTTTTTAAATATTTTACTTCCCTTGAGAACATGAATTATATTTGTTTTATTTAGAAAAGGAAAAAAAACCTTTTTTTTTAGAAAATAGAAGATTTTTTTTATTTTTTTTAGATTTTTAGGTCGACAAAGAGTTTTCTCTCGCTCCTACGTATCCTCAAGTATAATGAGAAAATCAGACATATGTAGTTCTTTGGGTAGAAAATAATTTGTGTTTGGTTGATTTTATGTTTTTTTTTGAAAGATTTGTTTTAATTGCCTGACAAAGAGTCGTTAAGGTATTAGTCCTTGAAACGACGTTGAATTTTAAGAAAAAGTGGGGAGAATCACTTAAGACACTGAACCTTGAAGTGATCTCGAGTAATTCATAATGTTTGTGGAGAAATAAAAAAGAAATGAGTGATTATTTATTTGAGTATTTTTAGATTTTTTTTTAAAAAAGATTTTGGATTTGCAGTAAAATCTATCCACACGTTATTGAAAAATCACACAGTGAGTTGGAGATCCAGCATGGAGTGTAAGGAACGTAAGCGTGTACTAAAGAAAACTAAATTGGAATTGCAAAAATAAATGAATAGTTGACATAGTATTACGTAATCAAATAAATCAAATGAGAATAAAAAGAGATAGAACATAAGTAGGGAGTGCACTTAGTAATTAAGGGTGCACATATGAAGGTAAGGAGTGCAACTAGTAATGTTTATTTCATTTCAAAATGGGACTCCTCTAAAAGGTTAGGGGTGTAGGTATGAAAATTAGGAGTGTAAACAGTAGTAGTTATTTAGTTCAAAACAGGTCAAGCCCAAGAGGTAAGGGAGTATAGGTGTGGAAGTGAAAGGTGTAACCAATAGCAGTTATTTTGTTTAAAATGGGCCAAGCCCAAATGAAAAGGGATGTAGGTGTGTAATAAGCTACTGCAACTAGCAAACATGTTTGTTTCAGAACGGGCTAGGCCCAAAAAGGTAAGGGATGTAGGTGTGAAAACGGGTTGTAGATAGTAGTAGTTATGTTTTAGAGCAAGGGGTGTACGTATTAAAGCAGGGTGTAAATAGCATTTGTATAAATTTTTTTTGCTAGGGTTGGAACTGGGTTAGAGCAACCCGACCCAACCTGCAAGTAGGATCAGGGTTGCAAAACCCTAGGTGGCACTGCAGCCAAATGGCTTAGGGAAGGCAGGAAGCATCACTACGGAAGAGGTAGCCTCCTGTAGCCATCGTTGCGAAAGCCTGGCGACGCGAGGCCCCCACGGGGGGGAGGGGGGGCACCGGCAATGGTGGTGCACGGTTGTGGGACGCGATGGTGGCGTGGGGTGGTGGCACGGGGATGAAGCTAAAAATGTGAGGACGCAAGCAAAAATGCAAGAAAGAATTTCTCAAGCGACCTCGAGTCACCACGACAAGGATGAAGGTCAAGGTTGCGGCACGAAGGTTGTAATGACCCGCGACGTCGCTACTATATCACTAACTCTTAATCACTCCATAAACATGTTTTAACTGAAGATCTTTTAAATTTGATTCTGAAAATGGTAGTGAATTTTTCCGCAAGCACATAATGATCGTAATCATAAATAAGACACGTATGAAACATCCCAATTGCATCAATTTACATAATAAAAACGTGGTTTAGATGTAAGTACAATTATCCATGTCTAAAATGTACAAGTGTTTTACAAGGAAGTAAGAAATTAAACATCGGGGTGTAATTAGTAAAACACTGGGGTATATCCATCAAAACAAGGGGTGGGATTAGCAAAATACAACTCCTGCCCCGGGTTCTAGTCCATCGACATCCCAGCTACTTGGCGGCTCCAACCAAAAGTGGTCATCTTCCCGACCATCTACTGTTGTCCATCTGCTCACACGAACACAGTTCGTAATCATCATAGGTACCAAACCATCCGGTACAACAAAGCAAATATGAGTTTATTATGTAAAATAACAAGCAAAAGATAACATCAGTTAAGGAAGACAATCCAAGCGTCACATTATCATCACAAAATCCAGGTATATCAACACGCAACCAACACAAACAGGCATCCAGGAACATTATCATCACAAAATCCAGTGTGAAGTATTAAATGTCTGAGTTGGTACCTAACTCTATTAACTCGAGATAAGAATCCGAACAAAGTCGGACGAAGGCGGATAAGATTGGTCAAGGTCGGCAAAGGTCGGTCAAGGGCGGTCAAAAAGGGGTAAAGGTTGAACAAGGGTAGGCAAAGGTGGACAAGAGTGGACGAGGTCGGAAGAGGTCGGTCGAAGGATTCTTTGGGGTTTCCATAAAATACCAAAGGACGGACTTGGCATTATGAAATCGATTATATAAGCGCTGTAATTGATTATAACAGATAGCGCATGCAAGACTCGAGTTTGTATGAGTATTACCAACCTACCCAAGGTCGTCCGGGTAAGGAAAATCGAGTAAGGGAGAACTCGGTGGTTTTAAGAGAAAAGGTGTGGGCTCTTCTGAGTAGGGAAACCCAGTAGCTTAAAAGGAAAAAAGGGCTTGAAATTAACAATTCTAAAGAGAATTGCCTGACCGAGTAAAGGACCCGGTGGCTCTCTTCCCAAGAAAGCACAAGCTCATCCGAGTTAGGGAACCCGATGACTCTTTTCCCGAAAAGGCACGAGCTCATCCGCATTAGGGAACCCGGTAGCTCACTCTCGAAGCGAACTTGAGCTTAACAACTCTAAGGTGTCATCCTGGGTAAGGAACCCGGCATGCCGACGCCCGCCAACAAGGACTAAGTCATGTTCTGCAACACGGTCAACCCATCCCGGTAGGCGACACCTCCACGAACACTTCTGCAAAGTGTCTTGGGAGCTTTTCAGTATCAAAATGCCAACTTCACACATATGCACAGGAAGTTCTTGCAACATCAACTTCCCCTTCAAGAACACCATCAAACACCACACCAGAACATCATTAAACATCAACACAAAACACCAACCAACGAACATAAAAGTGTAACCCGTTCCATTTACTCAAAGACACAACTTTTTGGAAAACAACACACACAGGGACGTGCAATCATCGCCATGGTTGGGCTCCCTGGTCCTTAACCATGTTACCTAAAACTGTTATCAAACATAATAAACTCTCTTTACCTAACCAGGAGTTTGTTCACGAGCTTCACGACGTGTTGTCCTGAGCTTCTGTTCCGGCCATGAGGTCCTTCTTGACGTCGGGATTTCGTGACAGTGACGGTGAGTAGAAGGTGACACAGAAGGGCTGAGGGAGAAAGGTTTCTAGGTGAGTTTTAGAGAAAGAGCGGAGAAAAGCAAAGGTTGAAGAAGGGAAGAGCACGGTTCTGTTGTGCCTACCTGTTGTTTATAAACACAGCTGACAAGACACCTCCATTTTGCGTGTATGCACAGCAACCTCTGCCAACCAAGTTGACTTTACCCTCACCAACACGCATCTCAAGGTAAAATACTCAAAATAACAATTATCAAATGAAATACACAATAAAACATATAATTAATCACCATATCACACAAAAGAAACGTCCTTCTTTTATGGCTTGAAATCTGGGGTGTTACAACTCTCCCACCCTTTTAGGAATTTCGTCCTCGAAATTACCTGATGTAAACAAAGCTGGGTAGGCTTCTCACACCTGGTTCTCTAGCTCCTAAGTCGCATCTTCTTCAGATATACCTCCCCAGATTACCTTGACCAGGGGAATTTCTTTTCCTCTTAGATGCTTCATCCGTCGATCCTCAATCCTCAAGGGTAGTGTTTCATACGTCAGGTTTTCCTTTACTTGAATATCGTCCAATCCGACCATATGAGAAAGATCATGAATGTACTTACGAAGTTGGGACACATGGAATACATTATGGAGATTGGAAAGGGATGGGGGTACGACAATTTGGTAAGCGACGGGATCGACTCTCTTCAGAACTTGGAAAGGACCAACAAACCGGAGTGTGAGTTTCCGAGATTTCAATTCTCAACCGACCCTGGTCCATGAGGTGACCTTCAAGAATACATGATCACCAACCTCGAACTCTAGGTCTTTCCTCCTCCTATCATGATAGCTCTTTTGCCTACTCTGGGATGTCCTCATCCTATCTTGGATCAACTTGACCTTCTCGGCCGTTTGTTGTACCACCTCGGTGAAAATACAATGAATACTTATGCAAATAAACCAAGATGGGGGGTGAATTGGTTTTACCTCCAAATTTAAAATTTTATTTCAAACAATGTAACAGCGAAAGAATTTAAACGAATCGTATCTTATACAAAACCAATTTAGAAAACAATTACCTTCATCAATCAATTAACTCTTGTGCAGTATCAAAGTGTAAATGATGAGCAAATGGAATACTAAAAGAATTCAACCAAACATAAACTGAAACTTAAATGCACAAGAGATTTATACTGGTTCACCTCTCAACCCTGGAGGCTACATCCAGTTATCATCCAACCCAAACAAGGTTAGAGTTCCACTATAACAAATCTTAGTTCTTTATAAGCATTCAACAAGGTCTCTTTTACCTACCCTAGGCAAAAATCAAAATCTACTTCCTAGATTTTTCAAAAGACCAAGAACCAGAGATCCCCTCTCTGTTCTTCCCCTAGAAAACCCTTTCTAGACAAGCTTTAAAGAACCCCAAATGTTATATGGAAAATCAACAAAGTTTATACAACAAGTAATAGCAAAAACACAAGCTTAAGGTTCAAGAAAGGTATCACCTTATTTTCCTCTGCAACTAAAATGATAT
>CM023959.1:10954164-11049898 GCA_013407115.1 Glycine latifolia
GAATAATCGATTATCTGGGTAAATAATCGATTATTCCAGTGAGTTCCTAAATCTGTGTCAAGCTTATTTAATCGATTACAAGACAATGGTAATTGATTAAACTGTTTTTAAGGCTTTTTCCAGAAAAACACAAACAAGCTTGTAATCGATTATTCTGCTCATGTAATCGATTGAAGCAGTAAAAAACTATTTTACACTTATCTAAATGCCTTTAGGAAATCCTATTACTTTGCACATACTAACATGATTAAAAACCTATTAGTAAATGTATGAATGAATGATTTACTTCAGAGCTGCAGAAGATTATAAGGATTTAACTCATGAACCAAGCTTTAACCAAAATTACAAATGTCATCATATTGAGTGGGCATGCAAAACATCAAAAACATAATTACTTCCATTATCCTTGAATCTTTGCTTCTGCTGCTTGATTCTAACACTCGGGCCCTAGCATAAGACTCTCGCCGGGTTCCAATCAACATAAGGGTGTCCTACATCGTCTACCATACAGGGCTTCGTAGGGAGCCATGCCAATGGTAGAGTGGAAGCTATTGTTGTAGGTGAACTCTATCAAGGGTAGGAAACTATCCCAGCTACCTCCTTGTTTTAGAACACACGCCCTCAAAAGGTCTTCTAGAGACTGAATGGTCCGTTTAGTTTGCCTGTCAGTTTGAGGGTGATAAGCCGAACTTAGCCGAAGCCGAATTCCTAAGGCCTTGTTCAAACTCTCCCAAAATCTAGAGGTGAACCTCGGATCCCGGTCAGATTCTATGCCAGAGGGCACGTCGTGCAACCGGATAATCTCGCTAATATACAAATAGGTAAACTTCTCTAAGGAAAACTGGATATTGATGGGGATAAAGTGAGCAGACTTGGTCAATCTGTCAACAATAACCCAGATAGAATCTAACCTAGCCCGGGTTCTAGGCAAACCCACAACAAAATCCATGGAGATGCTATCCCACTTCCACTGGGGTATCTCCAATGGTTGTAACTTACCCGATGGTCTCTGGTGTTCTACCTTAGCTTTCTGACAGACCAAGCACGCATATACAAACTCACTAACCGCCATTTTCATGTTCGGCCACCAAAACATATTCTTAAGGTCTTGGTACATCTTGGTGGCGCCGGGGTGGATACTTAGGTTACTTCTATGTCCCTCCTCTAAGATCACTTTCCTAAGTCCGGATATGTTGGGAACACAGACCCTACCTTGAAGTCTCAAAACTCCATCCCATCCCACATGGAAACTACTAGCATTCCCTGATGTTATGGCTTCTAGTTGGGTCTTTAGAAAAGGGTATGACTTTTGCCCTTCTCGGATCTCATCTAGTAGCCCGCTCGTAATCCGTAGGGCTCCTAGTCTCATGCTATTAGGGGTGAGCTCACACGCTAAACTGAGGTCTCTAAACTGCTCCAAAAGCTCTAACTCCGTAACCATCAATACAGACACATGGAGAGATTTTCTACTTAAAGCATTGGCCACCACGTTGGCCTTGCAGGGTGATAACTAAGCTCAAAATCATAATTCTTAAGGAACTCCAACCATCTCATTTGACGCATGTTCAATTCTTTATGGCTGAACAGATACTTAAGGCTTTTATGGTCACTAAACACCTCGAACTTGGAGCCAAAAAGATAATGTCTCCATATCTTAAGGGCAAACACCACGACAGCTAACTCTAAATCATGGATAAGGTAGTTCCTCTCATGCGTCTTAAGCTGCCTAGAAGCATAGGCCACAACCCGACCACACTGCATTAACACCCCTCCTAAGCCTGTCATTGTTGCGTCACAATACACCTCAAAGGGCTCTCCTAGGTTAGGCAAAACTAACACGGGGGCAGTTGTCAGCTTTTCCTTAAGAGCTCGAAAGCTATGCTCACACTGGTCATCCCACACAAACACTTGACCCTTACGAGTCAACTTGGTCAAAGGTAAGGCTAACTTGGAGAAACCTTCTATAAATCTCCTGTAATACCCGGCCAAGCCCATAAAACTTATAATCTCGAACACAGATTTAGGGCTCTCCCATTCAAGGACGGCTTCCACCTTAGAAGGATCTACGGCTATATCACCTTGGGATTATCACGTGCCTCAGGAAACTTACCCTCTCTAACCAGAACTCACACTTAGACAACTTAGCATACAGTTGTCTATAACTAAGGGTCTACAGCACAATCCTCAAGTGCTCTTCGTGATCCCCTCTGGTCTTAGAATATACCAGGATATCATCTATGAAGACTACTACAAAGCTATCGAGGTATGGGTGAAAGACCCTATTCATGTAGTCTATGAATACACCAGGAGCATTCGTCACACCAAAGGGCATAACCAAATACTTGTAATGACCATAACGGGTTCTAAAAGCAGTCTTGGGGACATCCTCGGCCTTTACTCAGATCTGATGGTAATCCGACCTAAGATCTATTTTACTAAACACACAAGCCCCTACCAGCTGATCCATAAGATCATCTATCTTAGGCAAGGGATACTTATTCTTAATCATCACCTTATTCAACTGGCAATAATCTACACACAACCTCATAGTCCTGTCCTTCTTCTTTACTAACAACATGGGTGCTCCCCATAGAGATACACAAGGCCGCACAAACTGCTTATCCAACAGTTTTTTCAACTATTTCTTAAGCTAGGCTAGCTCTAAGGGAGACATCTTATAGGGGGCTGCAGATATAGGTCCAGCTCCAAGCACCAAATCTATGGAAAACTCTACTTCTCTTTCAGGTGATAACCCGGATACATCCTCAGGAAACACTCCCGGGAACTCTCTCACAACAGGGAGGTCGGCTAGAGAAGTCTCGGTCTCTACCTCCGGGTTTGATAAGATCATGTATACTTGAGCATCTTCTTTTAAAGATGATATAACCCGGTTGGCCGAGATGAACATCCCTTTTTCTCTCACATCCGAGTTGCCAAACATGATCGTTTTATCATAGCAGTTCAACAAGACTTGGTTGGAAGATAACCAGTCCATACCCAAAATAACGTCGATCTAGCTAAGAGGCAAACAAACCAGATCAACCCGAAATTTTCTTTCAGAAATTTCCACAAGGCAGTCCAAACATACCTCAGAAGTCAACACAGACCCACTAGTCAGGGTCTCATCCACAAGCTAATTATTTAAAGGAGACACATAAAGTTTGAGCGGTTCTACACACAATCGGGATATGAAAGAATGGGTCGCACTGGAATCAAAAAGCACGAGTAAAGAAATCCCGTTTATGAAACATTTACCTTGGATCAGATCTCGGGAGTTCGAGGCTTCGGCACCACTAAGAGTGAAGACTCTTCCCGTGGTCCTCGGTTATCCGGGTTGGCTTTGCTGGCCTCCACCATTCTGCTCTTTCTTGGGGTGTGGGCAGTCTCTTTGGAGGTGACCCCTCTCCTTACAATTATAACAAGTCGGGCCTCTCTGCCCACACTCAGAAGCGATATGCCCGGGCTTACCACACTTGAAGCACGTGTTCTGAGTTGGAAAGGTAGCGGGTCTACTACTACTACCACTCGGGAATCCTGCAGTAGCAGCCCTTTGGGGGCTGGGGCGATGATCATACGGCTTATGGGGGATAGTGTAGGGCTTCCCACGGTTTTGATGCTCGGTCTTCTTGTCCTTTACAGGGCCTGTATTCCAGTAGTAGGCAGCCCTGTCTCTGGAATCCTCGTCCCATATCCTACACATGTTGACCAAGGCCGGGAACTGATGGACTCCTTGGTAGTTCACGGCTTGCTTCACCTCGGGTCGCAATCCGTTCAAAAACTTCACGCACTTAGAGCTTTCACCATCCCGTCCCTGGTAGTGAGGGAAGTACCTTACCAACTCCTTGAACTTAGCCGCATACTCGACTATAGTCCGGTTCCCTTGTTTAAGCTCAAGGAACTCTATCTTTTTCTTGTTCCTCACATCCTCCAGGAAGTACTTCTCCAGGAATGCTTCCTTGAAGGTCTCCCACGTTACTACCCGGCCTTCCGCCTCCATGCATTGGGGGGTGTTATCCCACCAATACTTGGCTTCCTCCGCCAGGGTATAAGTGCTGAAAGTGACCTTCTGTTCCTCAGGACATGCCATGACCCGGAAGATCTTCTCAATCTCCCAAATCCAGGTCTGAGCACCATCTGGGTTGTACCCTCCATGGAATGAAGGACGATTGTTGTGCTGAAAGCGGTCCAATCCCTGGTATTCCACGGCTCTTGGGGCTTCTCCCCTATTTTGATTCCCCAACGCCTGGGCTAAGGCTTGGAGAGCATTAGCTATCGTGTGATCGTTCCTACTGGCCATCACTTATTGCGCACAACAAGAAGTGAGAACCTGGAAGGAATACACACAATCAAACACCAAATCATACTATACAGACCCTCTACCGCTTGTATTGCGGACTGCTTGCCATAATGTTCCCTTGCATTGTCTCGAATTATACAGATGGCCAGTCTGATAACTCACAACAAAACATAGGAACTTATGGTATAGCAGACGTGAGAAATACAACTATACTATCACTACACTAAAAATAACACCTTACACAAGCTCAAACACGAACAAACATAACCCAGCACAACTAGTCACTTCAACAATCAGACACTCAACAATCAACATAATCATGCACAGAGAAACATAGCAAGCTCACAACTTACTGGCCGGAAGGTTTGACCTGCTCTGATACCACTAATGTAACAACCCATCACGTCACTACTGTATCACTAACTCTTAATCATTCCATAAACATGTTTTAACTGAAGATCTCTTAAATTTGATTCTGAAAATGGTAGTGAATTTTTCGCGAGTACATAATGATCGTAATCATAAACAAGACACGTACGAAACATCCCAATTGCATAAATATACATAATAAAAACGTGGTTTAGATCTAAGAACAATTATTCATGTCTAAAATGTACAAGTGTTTTACAAGGAAGCAATAAATTAAACATCGGGGTGTAATTAGCAAAACACTGGGGTATGTCCATCAAAACAAGGGGTGGGATTAGCAAAATACAACTCCTGCCCGGGATCTAGTCCATCGACATCCCGGCTACTCGGCGGCTCCAACCAAAAGTGGTCATCTTCTCGGCCACCTACTGCTATCCATCTGCTCACACGAACACGGTTCGTGATCATCACAGGTACCAAACCACCCGGTACAACAAAGCAAATGTGAGTTCATTATGTAAAATAACAAGCAAAAGATAACATCAGTTAAGGAAGACAATTCAAGCGTCATATTATCATCACAAAATCCAGGTATATCAACACGCAACCAACACGAACAGGTATTCAAGAACATTACACAAATCAAATATAATGCCTAGCATGATGCATGCTCCTGACTCAACTCTTAACATGCAATGTGGTACCATCCCGGAAATAGGCCATCCCTGTGGTCAGATGATGTAGTAGCTTGTCAGGGTCACTTTGTCGTGCACAAGAAGCACCCCTCCATGGTGATCAGCCAATGGGTGTTAGAAGGAGTTCCCAACAGACGTGGTCCCCTAGTACCCTGGTACCCTACAGCTAATCATCAATCCTATTTTCGTCATGCAAATGTTGTATGTCTCTCATGGGCACCATCAACGTATGGCCCAACAAAGGAACGACCCCGTCCTGGCTAGGATCTCCATACCCTCCCATGTACATACATACTGCCCCAAACGAGGGTCGCCCCAACACGAGCTCACAAATGTACTGATCGTGGTGCTTGCAAGGTTACCCACCCGATCCCGGCATCTCACGTGTCTATACATAACATATCACCATGACACCATTAGTCTTGGTCAAAAATCAATTTCTCTAAAATATTATTTACTATGATATTTCTTTTAACAATTTCTTCCAATGGCCTTAATTTCCAAAAATGCCCTTAACTTTTCAGTTTTTCTATTTTTTGACAGAAACCCCTTAATTCAGTTCAAACTTTGATTAATCAATTTCTAGTTTGCCTACTTGCATTTTGAGGACAATTTAAACAACTTCAATTACAACAATTTATTAATTAACAAACCAAAATAGACAACTGAAAGTAAGTATTTCATTATATGAGTCTTGCTCTTTCAAATGAGCTGAATTTTTATGTATGATGCCTAGTTCAATTAGTTTCTTGGATAACAAGTTATTTATTCACCAGCCTTTGGTGGCGGTTAACTAACAACAATGTTAAATAATTATGAGCCTTGAATTGATGAATGAATAATGTTGTTGGTGGTGTTATTATCTAAGAAGCACTGATACCGACACTGTTTTCGATACAGTCCCGATATGGGACGTTGATACGTTACTTCAAAAATACTAATATTTCGATACGTTCCCGAACGTCTTAGTATTAAATAATATTTTTTTATATAGAGTGTATTTCATATATAATAAAGCATTTTTTTTATATAGAGTAACATAATATAAGTAAAAGTTAATTTTTATTCTATTAACTAACTTTTAGAATTAAATTAAGTCTAAATTAATATTATAAAAACATTCTTATTTTTTTATAGTAAAAAGAAGCTGAAAAAACATGAGTTTCATACCTTTATATTTTATTTAATTTAAACTTTTGTATCTCAATTTACTTTTATTTCATTTTACACTATCAAACATTCTATTAATTAAGTATAAATAAAAAAAAGGTGCATAGCAATTACTTAAATCAAAACAAAAGTCCAATTTTTAATATAAAAAAATGAGCCAGCAAAAATGGGAGTATAGGAAGCAAATGTGTTTATGACTCCACCAAAGCATCAGTGCATCCTGTCGTTGAACAAGAGGAAGTTTCAAATTTTCAATTTGAGTGATAATAAAACTCCACCGGTCTCAAGCTCCTCGGTCTCCTCCTCCGCTTGGAGGGCATTGTTGAAGTCAAAGAGGTGAGCATTGGATACGTAAAAATCCGTATCCCCAATGTATCCGTATCGAACGTGTATCTGATAAGTTGAAAATTTTTTTCCGCATATCGGTGCTTCATAGGTTATTATTATTGTGGTTTCTTTTCTAAGCAAGATTAATTATTACTAATTTGTGTGATTTTGGTGGGGCTACAGGAAGAGCATGGACCAGAATCAGCAGCAGTAAATCTCTAGCTCTGGCTCTGCTTAAGGAATGAAGGAAGTAATCATCTTACAACTGAATGAATGATCACAATATGTTTCTTTAGTTTTTCTATTTTGTTAGAACAGAACTTGTTAATATGAATTGGCTCATTTCTTTTCGGTTAAGGGAGGAAGTGCAATGCAAGCTTCCGAAATTTAGGAATTGTTATAATAGAGGATATATGACTGTTAGTGATGAAAGTGTTTTGTTGATGAACTTTCAAGAATGGTATCTGAAAAAACTTCACTTGCTTGGATTTGGCCCCCCTTTAATTCTATTCATGTTTTGGATACATTTTAATACTAAGAGTGAGGGGGAAAATAATTAATATGTTATCAAATGATAAAATTATTTTTATAGAAGGAGTAAGTTTGTAGTTTATAAACATGATAATGAGTATTGAATTTGATGCTCTTCAACGTTAAAAAAAAAAAAGAAGATAAAATAAACCTTCAATATAATAAGGATGATTGTGTATCTAATTGTTTTCACACTCATTTTTTCAAGGTATGCCATTTCTTTTGCATTGTGATGAAATAGCATGACAATAATTGTTTTAATATAATTCATTTGACTTTTTTTAAATTTCCTACTTCACATTATATATATATATATATATATATATATATATATATATATATATATTTCTTTTCTTATTTCGTTGGTTTTAATTACTTTTGAGTTCCGACCTTATATATCCCCCTTTACCCAATATGCGTCCTTATTTATGTATATAAATACTTACCACTAAAAAAATAACTATGAATAATTAGTTAAAAGGTAATTTCTTAATAATACCACAAAAAGTATTTTCTTAACAAAAAATACTATAATATAAATTTGAATAGTAAAATTGTTTTTTTTATTCTTTCAATTAGATATTTTTAACATTTTTTTGTCCTAATCTCTTTTAGATGTATATAAATATATTTCACACACTACCAACTAGCCAAAAAAAAATCTCTCTCAATTATATCAAACTATTTTTTTAAAAGAATTATCTTCAATTATTATATATTTTTATCTTTATTTGTATCCTTTAACAATCTTTAATCCTCATCAGTAAATTAAATTTTCTATTTTTTTGAAGAAATTGTCTATAATTAAAAATAATTTGAAATTTAAATTTAAATTATTCATTGTAAATTCAAAATATAATTTATATTTTTTTGTTATAAATAATTCTGAGAAGGAATATGAACACACTCTTTAACAAAGTCTTTCTAATTGATTAAGTTTTATTAAAAACTAAAAAAATAGGATTAAAAATCATTAATGAATGAGGATTTACAAAAGTTTGTCATTTTCAATAAATTTTTCAACACTATAATACTTAATTAAGTTTTTTCAATTAGATTGTAACAATAATTAAATTTATTTTAAGTGTCTATAATTAAGTAATTAATTTTGAGATGATAGTTTGTGATGTTAATAACTTGTTTATGTATGTAATATTTTATGTGCGTTTTGATAAATTTTAGATTGTTTAGACCTAACTAGATGGGCCTTGGCTCATGAAATAAGGACGATGAGTTTAGCGAAGTATAGAGTGTGAAGAGAAAGAAGATTTAGGCTTGATATGACTTATTTGAAAGCCTATTTTGCTTGTTATGTAGTGCATATAGTTAAGTCAAGTTGACCAACAAAGTCAACATTGTTTGTTTTTGATAAACAAGTACACTTTTGAAAGCTTGATTTCTCGTGAGATTTTAGTCAAATTTCATCATTTTAAGGGTCAAAATGACATTTTCTCCTTTAATGGTCATTTTAGGGATATTTTTGCAATTTTCATTAAGTAAGAACCTTTTTTTAATTTTGATATTTATTACTTTAGGGTTTCTTCGCATTAGGATTTTTCTTATTTATATGTACATAAGACCTCTCACAGCGACAGACTTTCAATTAGAAAATTTGAGGATTTTTTCAATTTCTCAACCTCTTTGTATTCTTTTGAATCAACAAATTGTTGAATCCTTACTTTGTTCCATCATGTATTAAGGTTGAAGTTCTTTGTTGTCACGCAGAGGAAATTTGGCAAGAACTCCAGGGTTGTCGTCATCGGTGAGTCCCTGAACATGACTCGTGACACCCTCTTCAATCACCAACGAGTCCTTGAAATGAGTGTTCATTTTCAATCTCGTGTGTTTCTGAAAGGAGTTAGCGATGAATGAGAAAAATCGTGTAATGTGATTGATTCACCTGATTACTTTGATTTGACTATATTGGGATCACCTTTTTCTTTTACTATGCATTTAGTTTGGCTTAAATTTAAAGATAATCTCATACAATTCAATCTAAAACGGTAGATGAAATATTTTTTTAGTTTTTATTCTATTTTTGTAAGAAGTAGTAAATAAATTTAAGAAGTTGAAATACATAATAAATATATATTTTATTTTTTTTTATAAACTATCAATATAGTCAAGGAATAAGAAATCATGGTAAAAATGACTTTTAAGCTAGTTAACATAAAATCTAATAAACTAATTAATCATACATGACAATATGTGATTTGGTAGAAATATAAAAACTCTTTACATTGCCCATGCATAAATATTTTGTCTTAAATATATAGAAACTAATTCAAACTATTAAATATATTATGTCACAAGTAAAATTAATACAACTAGTCAACTAGCCATTCTATGTTGTAAACAACTTTTTTTTTTATAAAATTTATATAGTGAATTTTTTTATTTTGTCCTTTTTATTTGTTAGCGCCATAAAATTTGGGTTAATTGGGTATACTAGTTGATTTAGGCGTATTAGTCAAATTAAGATGATTTGGGAAAATGTTTTCCCACACTCCTTTTTTAGGAACCCCTAACTTTTGTTTGTTTGTTAAATTCTTATTTTACCTCTATCCACCCTCACATTATGTTAAGTTTCAGTTGTGTATATTCTTCTCAAGATACATAACATAAACTTGTTTCTATCAAAAGGATATTTTTGTAAAAAAAAAAATAGTCGGAAAGTGGAAATATAAAACAAGGAAGTGCAAATAACAAGTCTCCTGATTAGACTAGTTGATTCACTATTAGTTAATCTAGAATAACTAAGGTTGGAGAGGGCCTAAGGCAAGTGTATGAGGTAAAGACTACACCACCTAAGCTTTGCAATTTTCATAATTCAAATACAATTCATATTTCTGAAAGTGACTTTGATTGGCCATGCTCCTATGATCTCAATACTTGTTTTGCTAACATGCTCTGACTCTTATTTTTCTATTCTTGGAATAGTTTTTGAAGATTATTTTTTTTATTTCTTGTTCATATCATGGATGTTATTTTTTTTTAAATGAAACATCATGGATGTTCTTATACAACTCTGGGATGTTATTTAACTTATTCATACTTTGAATCATTAGTATATATTTTATTTGTTCTGCAATATACACTTTAATATTTTGTTGTGCATAATTATAAAGTACTTGGTTCTTTTGATGATGCCAAACAAGATTTTGAAAATCGAATTGGACTTGTCAGTTCAACCGGTTAAACCATGAACTAACATGTCCTCCAATTTAACAAGACTATAAAACCGCTCAGTAATGGAATTGATAGAAAATCGATGCAATTGGTAAAAATATGAAATAACCGGTATGAACTAGTGGTTCTTCGATTTGAATGGTCAAACTAAGAGCATCTCCAATAAGGATTCTTGCAAAAAGATCTTAGCCTCAAGATCTGATATTTTTTCACGCACAACCCGGTCCGGGTTCCAATAACCAGCTGGGTTCCCAAGTTTGCCCAAAACTGGTCGGGTTCCATCGGGCCTTATGCATGGCCGGTTGAATGCCCAACCCGACCCGCATACAGCAATGGTTCGCGGTCCGACCGGCCGGGTCAGACCGGGTTAATAACACTGACTAATATAGTCATTTTAGATAATTAAAACTTTTCTTTCAATTTAGTAAAGTTAAATTTTTGACTTTCCTATAAGAAAATTTTTGCGAAAAAATGGACTAAATTGATTTTCAGAAATCTTGACAATCTTTTACTAATAATATATACCAAATATAAAAAACTTAGTTTTCCAATTTAAGATACGTGGAAATGTAGAAAATTAATACACACCCAAAGGCTATTATAGTGCTTATGCATAAGTTTTTCCAATTTCAACTCTCACCGCAAAGAGAAGAACTTGATCTTGTAACAAAATGCTTGATCACAAACATACCAAGATATCTATATTCTCTTTTATCACATTCCCAGCCATATTTTATCTCATGCTTTGTGATGTTCTTATCTACCACGATTCCCTACACCCTGCTGCAAATAAAGGAGCACTAGTAGAAGTGTTGCAACACAAAAATGGAGAAGGGATAAGGTCAACTTTGACTCTCTCACACACCCCTTTACGTTCCATGTAAGAAGAGAACGAAGGAGTTGGTGACAGAAACCATGGAGTACTAGTTGCTCCACTTAATGCCAATGAAGAAGAGAGAATTGCTTGGTTTAGATGGAAGGTTCACGAGTTCAAGATTCTCAATTCAGACGAGTTGAGCTAGCGATTCCATGCTTGGGTTCTGCGATTTTTCAGTGACGAATGTGAGTCTCGATTTTTCATGACTTGGGAGTCCCCTGCAGGCTCATTTGGTGCAAGAGAATTGATGTCCATAGAGAGTGTTTTCAAGGTTCATCCCAAGGCATGCTTGGTGATTCTATCAAGGACTTTGGACACCATTCGTGGCTATAGGGTCCTTAAGCCAATTCTTGATGAAGGGTTCAAAGTTCAACCAGTGACCCCAGACTTGCAATTTCTCTTCAAGAGGACTCCAGCTGAAGCATGGTTGAATGAGTTGAAGAAAGGGAAGAAGGACCTTGTGAGATTTCTCTCTTTCAGAATCTATCAAACTTGATGAGACTTGCAGTTTTGTACAAATATGGCGGTGTCTACCTAGACATAGATTTTGTAGTCTTGAAACCTTTATCTTGGTTGAGGAATTCTATTGGAGCACAAAGCATGGATGCTGGGAATAAGCACTGGACTAGACTAAACAATGCAGTTTTGATATTTGACATGAATCATCCACTTCTGATGGGAACAGATGGGGGCATAATGGTCCCTACCTTGTTTCCAGAGTGGTTAAGAGACTAGGGAAAAAGCCAGGCTTCAATTTTACAATCTTGCCTCCTATAGCCTTTTATCTAGCAGATTGGAAAAAGATTGGTGGTCTCTTTAGGAAGCCAAAAACTAGAAGTGAATCAAAATGGGTTGAGGCCAAACTGCTTCAGCTCAATGGTGAGAGTTGTGGGGTGCATCTATGGAACAAAGAAAGTAGGAGATTGAAGATTGAAGAAGGAAGTGTCATAGAAAGACTAATATCTAATCATTGTGTCACTTGCAAAAACTTGTTGTAGGCTTCATTTCACCAACCAAGTTGAGTTTCTCTCCACAACCATTTTTTTATTTTTTATTCTTCTCATAGGAACACTGGATGTAAATCACATAGCTCAGCAAGTTGTAAAGGAATACTCTTTCAAGATAATAATAGTTTATCTACTTGATAATTCCAAAATTTTCAATGATGTTTAAAATTCAATGCCAATTTGATGGTTCTATCGGAATATTCTACCCCAAATTCTAACTTTATTCCGTCTAAATCTCAAAGGGAATCTAAATCTTCCACATCTGCACAAACCAAATCCTGGCAATCTCCTAAAGGACTCTTTCCTAGTCAATTTGCGCTTGCCTCTTTTATCATTTCTATAATGAGTGCCAAAATCTCCTTCCACATAACTACCCTTTGAGGCTATCTCACTTTGTCTCTCAGTTCCAACAAAATGGGTGGATCCAATTTGCTTGATCATGGCCTAGGGATCCTGGAATTCATGCTCACCATCAATTTTCTCAATTACCTCAAAGGCAAAATAGAGAACCACCAAGCTTTCTCTTCTGTGTTCGAGGGTGTTCTCCTACTCGCTACTCAACACCCCAATTCGCATAAAGAGCTTCTCATGCTTCAAAGTTACCTAAATTCCAACTCTTGTGGCATCACTCTCGCTGGAAAATCTGCTTACCTTCTTTTGCGGTGCTTAGGGAAGGCCCAAATGGTTAACAATTCGCTTCTTCTATTCAATGAGCTCGACCTTTCTTGCAAAAGTTCTCGAATTTTCAACTAGTTTTCTGAGGGGGTTGTTTAAATCAAGTCGTACCAATAATCCACTCTATGTACTCGAGGAAATGCTTGAAAGGGATTCAGATTTTTCTCCTGATGATTTCACTGGTGAAGTTGTTTTTGGGGAGTTGGGAAGTGGGAGTGCAATGGAAGAAGCTTTGCTGATGAGGAAAGTGTGGGGTTGGTTACCAAGCGCTGTGAGCATGGTGTTTTCCCCAATGCATTTAAGCTAACCCAGGTGATAACCATGTCTTGTCGGAACCAAAAGAATGGTGTCGCGTGGAGCTCTTGCACGATGTGATGAGATTGGGTTGAGATCTGTCTTCGGAGAAGCTGTTATCAGCAAGATCTGCTTCTTATATTAAAAGAATGAGATTTGTTTTGGAATACGAAGGATGAAGGGAGAAGAAGAAGGCAGGTGAAGGGTTATTGGATGACTGGGACCATGGTTTTCAATGTTTGATTTTTTTTTATAATTTTAATTAATTATGATGATTTTTAATCACCATAAAATTTAAATTTGATTTTGAAACAAATACCAATTTTTTTGGAGTCGCCACAAATCACATTATCGAATGTTTAACGGATATTTCATCACTTAACTAATGACAGACATCTAAAACAAAACTTTTTAAATATCAAAGAACAAATAAAAAAAAATTTCAATCAGACATCAAATGCAAAATTAACATATATATTAGAAATAAAAAACATATTTAAACCTTAAAAATATTTCATAATTAATAATCAAAATTTGGTTTGATTATCACTAGCATTCAAATCCAATACTAATAATTAAATTAACTATGCCATCTAGTGCCTATTACAATTTATTTTTTGAAATCAAATTACTATCTCTACTTTTAAGTTCTCCCTTTTTTTAGAAAATTTCTTCCTCTTCCACACCTTTAATAACCATAGCTACAGTGAGTCTAGCTGACCCACTAGCCCTAATCTTATCATTAATGGCATTCCAAATCAAATTTCCATTGCCAAAGATTGCTCCATCTTCATTTGCTTCTCCTTCTTCACCTATTTCTTCTACCAATCACTCATTATAATCATCAATATTAATAAGGAGAAAGAGATCAATTAAACTTTTTGATGGTGGAGCTTGATTCTCTTCCTATCATGAATATATATTATAATTTTAAAAAATATAGATTGTTTAATATTGAGCTCATAATCTTGGACAAATATATTATAATTTACTTGCTTAAATGTACTTTTTCTTATGAAGCTAGGTGAACAAGAACATCAAAGCTGCCCCATAAATCCTAACTAGGTTGGCACCTAGAAGGCTACTAATCACACATTTTCAAAACATTTATACAAACAGACGCTACATTTTTCTTTATCTTCTGTGTCCATTAGGTATTGAAGATTTTCTCACTTCTGTCATGTTTGCTGGTATACTTAAAAACTACAAAAGATAATGTCACAATAAATTGTAATCAATTTTATAAAAAGCAAAAGGATTTAAAATATTCTTAACAAAAAAGTCTATCAATACTTAAATTTGGTCCAAAAGTGAACCTTAGCACAATATATACCACGTACATCACAAAAAATATATATAATTGCATTAAATATTAAGAGAGAGACTTTGCCTTCCATAATGATTTCATAAGACTCAAACATGATTGTCTCCCATGAAAAATACATGTAAACTATAATAAAATTATAATATACTCGTGATTAAATTTAAAATTTAAAAAATAGATGAATCGAACGAAAGTAATAAATATTCTACAATTTATAAGAATAATTCAATGATTTCTAAAAAATTATTTTAATTCAATCAATAAATTTGGTAAATTGTATGTTGAAAAAAATAAAAAATAAAAGATCTTAATGCTAAAAAAAACAGTTATAAAAAATTTGAAAAAAAACAGGCTTGTAATTTCAGAGTTTTGTAATATTCATTCGAAACAAAAACAACTTATGATAGTAAAAGTACCTTGCAAGAAAAGAATAGAAAGAAAGAATAATAATAGCAAACTTGTCATTTTTTTAATGGTAAAGCTTAGTAATCTTGTACACGAGTTGGAAAAAAAAAACCATTGCTTCAGTGGGGTTCACTTCACATGAGTTGTCTACATTTTTTTTAATGTATAAAAAAGAATTAATTATCTATCTTAGTGTTTAGACTTTGTTGCCTCAAAAACAAGAAAAGAACTTCCAAAATCCATTGTTGTCTTGGCTTCAAGTGTGAGAGAGAGATCATGGAGGATTCTGCCACGACTGGTCATCACAACGAAAGAAAAAGAAGCTGTGACAACAATGCTTTTGCCAAGTTTGTTCCCTTTTCTCCACCATTAGAACACGACACTGAATCAATCGAGGCTAAATTTGGTGGTCACCATGACCATGACCATGGCCACAAGAGACTCAAACCAAATTCTCAAGCTCCTTTATTAGAAACCACCACCAACTTCTCCCCCTCTTCTCATCTTCCTAACCAAAACATTGACACAAAGGAAACACCAGATTTTCCCTCTCCATCAACTTCCTTTAAGCATTCAGATAATATTGGACCATCACCTCAATCCATTGGTAGCAAGGCATCACACATTGAGTATGTGGAGAATGATGGGAAAATCAGCAAAACAGTCTCAGATAGTGAGTTCCAACACCTACTTTTTATCTTTATATGAAACATTAATAGGTATCATATAACATCATAGACACCCCATTTTTCTCTTTATATAAAATATTTTAGGTACTTTTCAATCAAAATAAGAGGTTTATCTTGGTACTAACCTTAAATGCTCACCTTTATTGTGTAAGCTATTGAGCTAAAATTCTAATTTTAAATTGAAGAACAACACCAAAAACATGCTAAGGTTGGCCTAATAGTGAGAAGTTCGGGTAGTTTACATGAAGTTTTAGGTTCTAACTTTATTGTTATCATTATACACAAAAAAACACCAAAAATACTATAAAGAACTATTTTTTTGTTTTTTGGAAGGCAATACCTTAGGATCTTCAACTAAATTTTGACTTAATAATATCATACACCACCTCTCCATCATTAATTTATGTTTGCATTTGCTGTGCAGGTTGTAATTGTAAAGAATATCCGAATCAGAGTGAGCTGGAATCAATGATGTCTATGGCAGCTGAGGAACTATCCAAGAGGCCTAAAACCGGGGGCATCTACAAAGCAATTGCGAATCAACGCGAGTGCACCGTGAAACGTTTGAAAGATTTGTCAAACAAAGAGCCTACAATAGATGTTGGACTTGAAATGGCTGATGCAGCACATCTTTTGAAACTTATGAACTTTTCAAGCAATGAGATCGAGATGGCAGGGCAAAAGGGTCAGAAAGGAGCTATGTTGTTGCTTCAAGCAGAGATCCTACGCAAGAAAGGGCAAGAACTCATGGCTGAGTGCCAGAACTTGCTGCAAAATGCATTATAACTTGTGGCATTTGGATGAGAAGCAGTGGTTCTATGTTGTTGATGAGAAGGTTACAAGTTCATGGCTTAGTTTAGATCTCTCTGCCATCAAACTAGGCATTTCTGCATTTTGGTTGAGTTGAAATACGTTTAGGTATATTTTGCGTTGGATAAAAAAATTGTATTTTAGAACAAAAGTACCCAAATATTAATCATTTTCCTATAAAATCAATTTTAACCATATGGAATTCTGCAAAATCAATTGGAAAACATTTATGTACAAACACACACTACATTTATCTTCTGTGTCTATTAGGTATTGAAGATTTTCTCACTTCTGCCATGTTTACTGGTGTACTTGAAAATTACAAAAAATAATAATGTTACAATAAAATGTAATCAATTTAAACAAAATAAAAGGATTTTAAATATAATAAAGAAGAAGATCTACAGGTACTTAAGTTTCCTCCAATAACTGAAACTTAATGCAATACAACCCCACAAAAAATAGCAACTGTGAGTGTGAAAGCTGATATATATGAAAGAATCGCTCAGTCTACATGCCTGTACAAGCTAATGTGGCCAACAAGTATTGTCGTTGAAACTTTTCATGACACTATCTTCCGTCTATCTTTATGCATGTGCTAACCAATTGCTACAGCACTAACACTATTTGCACAAAACCAAACTCAATAATTGTATATTATTAAAATAATTTTCTAGCTAGAAACGTGTAAACAATTGCAATAATTTTTTCCTGCTTATTTTCTTCTCTAGTCTTAACCCGGGTATGGATAGCGGTGGGTTACTCATATGGATTGAAGATTAATGTGGTCCAACCATAGTAAATGACAAATAAAAGTGTATTACCCACAGGGATTGGAGATTATTAATGCATGACCAATGACTATAGAAAACCGTTGGAGAGTACTGAGTACGTGTGAATGCTTGCCACGTGTGTAACTCTTATTAGGAGAGATTACATTTCTCATCACGTGCTTTTGAACTGCTCCCTCAACAGAATATAAAATTATTCTTACCTATTTCTTTTTCATAGCTATTATGAAAATTACTGATATAATGGTAAATATATGTTGAAAAATTTCTCTCTAATGGGAGGTACAAGAAAGAAATTACTCACTTACTTTATATTAGTAATAAAATAGTCATAAACTATAGAAGTTAATATAATACATATCAACTTATTATTACAATATTTAAAAGTCATTAGGATACATACACAAAAATCAACTGGACCTGAATTAGAACACAATTTAATGTACTAGTATATAAATAAAATAAAATATTTATTGCTTCCGTTAACTTTTTTTGCATTAGTACAATATTTCTGGTCTATCATGAATCATGGATTTCATGGTTACAGTTACAATTACAAAATTTACTCAGCCACGGGCTGAATAGTAGGTTTGCATAATGGTAAGAGCAAGCAGAGCAGCAGCTACCACAATCCCTATCAATTTCCACACATTTGGGATATGATCTCTAATCAAGATTTTATAGCTGTGTTTGCAAGAGTATCTGATGCATTCTACACAAAGGTTGCAACAATGCAAAATCAGTATAGGGAACTTCCTCAAGGGGTTCACTGCTGAGTAAGCATTCAAGTCCTCACAAAGTTTGCTGTAACTATTGTCCATTTGGTCCACTCCCTTTGTGATTGTGCCAAACAAAGTGAGCAAATCTCTGTTGCTGATCTTAGTACTTTTCACCAAAACACCATTTTCCACAAGCAGCTCAATATCTTGCACAGAACACATCAAGCCTCTAAGAAACAAAGCATAAGAAGTGAATTGCCTGTTGATGCCAATTCTACTTTGCTCCCATGCAATGAAGTTCCTCAAATAGACCTCAGTTGTGTCAACTACATGAAGTGGTGGAATTTCAAGCACCCCTTTGGAAAATCTTATGTCAAAGCCAAACCAGTTAACCAACTTGCTGTGTCTCTCAACTTTCCTAATTGTTACACCAGCAGCTCTAAGCCTTGTCGCGCAACGCTTAAGCTCTTGATGAGCTTGTTTCACCTTTTGTCCCTCATCAACAATGGAGGACAAGTGCATGAGGTGAAGAAAATGCGCCACGCTAGGACACCGGATCAAAGGGTAGCTGAAGAGAGACAGTGTGAGATCAGCAACAAGGTGATCAGCTTCACTTGTGAGGACATTGGGAAAAAGCATCCTAGCCAATGTCTTGAGAACAAAAAAGGGCATTTGGTTCTCTAGTAGAGTGAAATCAGTGAGAATAGATAAAAACACCTCTTTGTGTCCTAGTATTGGATCTGAAGAAGAACCATTATTAAGGTTATCTTCTTTTGGAATTTGAGGAACCATGTTTGGTGGTGCACATCTAAGAAGAAGTTCTAGCAAGAAGGAGCCATCAAGTAACATTATTTTGGCTAGCTCATGAGGTTCATATTTGATGTTACCTCCATAGCTTGCACGAACTGCATCATCCAAGCCTAGAATGACAGTGCCACATTCATCCAAGGTTGAAACTGGATTTTGAGTTCTGTGAAGGAGAGCCAGCATGTAACGCCATTTGTGCTCTTCCATGGCCAGAAGGTGGCTACTTGTTCCTCTGTGTAAGGGTCCAATACTGACAAGCTTTGGTGAATAAGCTTCCTCATTTGATTTTCTAAGCTTGCTTGAAACACAAGGGATGCTGCTTATGAAGGACTTAACCTCTCTGTGATCTAGAGATCCTAGTGTCACTTTAATAGAATGCATCCAACCAGACTCATTTTGAGTTTGGTCCATGATTCTGAACTCTTAAGAAATGAAGGGTGTGAATATAGAAATAAAATGCAACTTGATAAATACTAAAACCAGTGAAGGATAGATAAGGGTTTGCTGAAACCAGTCCCACACTCCCACCTAAAACTAAATTTCAAATGGGGTAACTCTGATTGAGTGATTCTGTACAAATAAAAAAATAGAAAAAAAGAAAAAAGCCTGATCAGATTCTGTTTGAGCTTGCTTAGGCACTGCCTAATGTCTACAGTTGGATCAACCTTTAATGTAAAAGATTGAAGCATAACGTCATTTATTCAAACTTGAAAGGATCTAGGAGCAGTCAGAGAATATATTTTTATTGGTCCTGTAGCCTAAAGTCATAAAGCAACTTTAGATTTGAGAAAAGAATTTAAACAGACATGATTTATCAGGTTATTTTTAAGACAAATTATTATTTGAAATGAATGAAAATATTTTTAAAAAGAAATGTAGTTTAATTACGACTCTCATTGCTTTATACATATTAAATAACAATTCAAGTTATTAAACTTGCATCTAAGAATGACCATTTGTTATGTAAACAAGGGACTAGTTGTTGCAACTACATTTACATATTGGCTGTCTAGTGTGACGTGTTCTTCTCAAAAAAATAAAGTTAATTTCAGTGCGTGTTTGGGGTGAGCCTATTATACACTGTCTCCCCTGTAAAACCACGTCAAATGGGCTTATTTAGGGGAAAGTTAGGATTTGTCAATTCGACAAAACGTGAAGAGAGAGTATAAGTGCATTTGATAATAGCTATCAAACATGCGCTCGGTTACTTATGCCCGTTTGTCTTTAGCACCTGTTCAATAGTTAAGGACTTAAGGGAATGAAATTCTATTTGTGAATGATTAGATTAGATGTCAGAATGAAGACGTGTTGTTGACGGAAATTTCCCAGTTCCCACAAATATTATTGGTAGTTACTGCTGAATTTCTGAGATGATTTCATTTGTGACATAATGATCATGACATGTATTGCATATGGCCCTTGGATTATAACATAATACCAACCAAGTAGTAAATTCGGACACTATTATAAGATACTACCATTTCTCAATCAGTAATCCATATTATGGAATTACCGTGCCAAGAAGGTTCTTCCTATGAATAAATTGATAAATAAACTTGTGTGTTACTGTAATAGGAAAGAAAAAAGTAAAGGTCTGCAAAAAAGTAAAGTTGGGGCTCGAGAAAAAGTGAATAAAGTTGTTGAACATTGACAACTTTTGCACTTGAGACTGATAAAGTCCCTTGATTGATGGTAGATGAAACCCAAAAACTGAAATTTATTCTTACACAAATCTGTTAAGTTAATAAAGTTGTTGAACATTGACAACTTTTGCACTTGAGACTGATAAAGTCCCTTGATTGATGGTAGATGAAATCCAACCACTGAAATTTATTCTTACACAAATCTGTAAAGTTACAATATCTCGAATCCTTAGGTGATTTATGCTTATGTAAAATGTTCAATATTATATAAGAAAAGTGGCATAAGAAATTCTCCATGTATATACACACACCCCAAACCATAATTTTCCTTATCATATATTACCACCATTTTAGCCAAGAAAAGCCTCTAAATATATCCTTACAGTAAAAAATTTGTGTCTTCGTCTTGAAGCATGGAAGATCATGGACAGAACCAAAGGAAAAGGCACAATGTATTTGGTGCGTTTGTGGATAAATCACTTGGTTACCCATCTTCTGGTGCAGATGACCATGACCCCAAGAAGCTTAAACCCAATTCTGAAGCTCCTTTATCAACCATAGACCAACAAGTCCCAGCATTACCCCTACCCAATATATTGGTTTCTGCATTTAAGGAGAACACCACAGATGGTGTCAAATTTCAACTGTTTGTGAGCAAATCTTATACACAATCAACTTCCACTTCCCCTCCACCAGGTCAGTATGCATCTTAATGAATTATGTTTGCATAATTACATGGTCAAAAAGTCAATCTAAGATCTTGGAGATCAGTGCATGTTTGGTTTCATGTTGAAGAATTGATTCCAAGTCAAGAATTGATTTTGCATAAATTTTCACATGTTTAGTTTCACATTAAAGAAGAATTCAGGACTGATTCTAAGTATAGAAATGATTTTTAAAATTAAAGCAACTTTAAGTAATTTTTGTGTTAGATTCAAAATTTTATTATGAGTTTTACTCTTTAACTTGGTTTATAAAAATATTCAAATATAAATCATATCACTTCAAAATCAATTTACATGCCCAAAGAGTATTAATGAATTGATGAACTTGATCACATAACTACACTAAATATGAATCATATCATGGAAGAATATGAAACCATTCACAAGATAAGTGGGCTTATGCATTGTCCATACTTCAAGCCCAAATATAGGTAGTTGGTTCATGAACCTTGAATTCAACTATGAAATTTCCAATTTTCAATTGCTACCAATAAATAATAAGTTTGTGACTGGACTCTTGGTGGTGCAGTATACACATTGAAAGTCACAAATGCTTCAACTTCGAGTGCAGACGTTGAACCTGCAGGGAACATAGTTGATGGAGTAGCACCAGTGTTGACAGAAACGAGACTATTAGCTGAGGGCCAATTTATGCTACGCTCTCGGCTCTAATATTATTGTCTTTGAAGCGTAGCCTAGTAGTTAGACAGTGCTCATTTCATTTGTCTTTGAAGTGTGGTGTTGTTCCAAATTGAATCCAAAAGGCTTGTGCACGCTGAAGTACTTTCCAATCCAACAGTTACATTTTCAGTTTTTCCAATTTTGCTTTATTTGTTTAAGCAATATGGATATGTACTAATGTACTATGGATTAAGTGAGGTTCTGTTTCCTAAAATTCTAACTTATAATGGACCATTGAAATCCATTGCCAAATTTACGTTTACTGTTGTTAAAATCATTATGAAGTCAATAGTCGTATCATATGCAAAAGAAGCATGACTACACTCAACTTAGTAAACTACAAAATAATAGGAGAAATGATAAACTTTGAATGTGATTAAATTTCAATCTAAAAGTAGTATTGTAGTTAGTCAAAAAACTGAAACTTATAAAATAATATCACTAGGGAGCACAAGATCTTAATTAAGGTGGTACTAAATCAAAAACATAACTATTACAAATAATTTATATTTTATTGACTTAAAAAAAAATTGGTCCGTGTCTCTTTATTTATTAAAGAGAGCTAGGATACAAAAGGTAAAAATAAAATTTAATTAACTTACAACTCATTTAATTTGTAAATTAGGTTTGTAATCAATTTTCTTTTCTACAATTTTAACCAAACCAAAGTAATAAACCAATGAATTCTCCCAGGTCATTTTCAACATAATAAGGTTAATTTCAATTCCAATAATTTATCTGTCATTTTCTTAAAAGATATTTAAAGTTTGAATAGACTCGAGAGTGGAGCATAATTTATCGTATACATCAAAAGGTCCATTCGCAGAATAATAGTGAAGAACAACAAGAAAGTGAAGAGAAGAATTAATGTGTGGACACTAGAATCGTTACTGATCAGATTTGGAACCCACACCCGATAATCGTTTGCTCCGGTTAGATAATGACAAAATAAAACACATAATTGTTTACACTATGGAATTAATATATTAGTTCAATTTTTTATACCCTTTTGATATGAATTTAAAAATTTATTATAAAAAACAATCGGTTTACCTAACAATTTATGATTGGACTACAATCATTACAATTTGATTAAATTTTAATTTATTAATACCTAACATCATCAATGGTTATTATTAAATAAAAGAAAAATGGAATTTTGAAGCCATACCTTTATATTTCGATTAACTCTCCCTTGAAAGTTTTTTTTTTTTTTTACAGACTCCCTTGAAAGGTTTTAAAGAAGCAACTCTACCAAACACAACTTAGCCGGGGGCTCTACAAAATTGTAGTATGGACTAATTAATCATGATTACACTGAACCATGGTCTTAATTTGTTATTAAGAAGCATAGATATAAAAAGGAAAATGCTTACTGATACAGATGATATTTCGTGCAATTGGCACGCATGAATGACGTGTCTTTCTAAGGTGGTGTCTGAGAGTCTCATTTTACAGGTGGTGTTTTTTTCTTTCAATTTTACAGATACACGATTTTAATTCCAACTGAAGAAAGTTTGACAATTCCAATTCCAATTCCAATTTTAATTTCATTGCTCGTGGTGTTCCTAACATGGTGACTCATTTTACTCGTGGTCCTCTTCCTCACTCTTTAGTTGAAAATAAGCGTAGATTCTGGGATTCTCGATATAGGTCAATCTTTCGAACTGCTGCTGCTGAATCCACGGGCAAAAGATTCAGCTTGGCTCTCACTCGTGCCCCACATATGTGGGCTTTAGTTGAATGCTTCCATCAAAACTCCACCCCATCCTCTCCCCTATGCTATCAAACAAGATTGATTTAAATCTTCATTTCATTTCTGTGTCTGAAATACAAGCTTTAGTTCCACTGTTATTATTGGATAAAATTTTCCCCAACTTGCTGCAATTGAGTTGGTTGTTATTACTTTAGCAAAGCTTCCACAATTTGCGGGATACTACGATAACATTTGGGGTTTGATTTTAAAATCTCTAAACATTTTAATTTATTAATTTTAAAACTAATTACATATTAACTTTTCGTAAGTTTTTATATCAGTAGTGTAGCATTGCTGATATAAAAACTTTATCGTGACCACGCATCACATGTATTTTTACGCAATTTATATAATTCGATCTAGCTTTTTATGAGTAAGCAAGTCATTATGGAGGATAAACTAAGTAACTTAATCGCATCACAACAATGTAAGAGATCTCAACTAGGTTGACACGTTGCAGAATTGACCCATGACACTCACAAGAAAATAGATTCAATAATCCAAAAAAACAAGAGCAGCTTTAGGGGACAAGAACCAAAACTCAAGCTGAAGGACGCTATGTGGAATTATAGTTAGGTAAAACTATTCTATTCCTATTCATTTTTGCTGCACCAAAAAAGGGTGAGTGATTCCACCAACAAAGAATATATGCACCTGTTTATGACCAATTAAAGAATTCATACTGTTTGTGAAATCTATATAATTATACCACCTATTTATGAGAGTTCAGGGAGCTAGATTAAGATTGGAGAAAGCTTGAACCACCAGGATTGGATCACATTTGCCATGAATTCTTCCAACCTTTTGAGGTTGCAAGCTCTATTGCAAAACTAGCACCCATTATGTCGACAAACGAGTTCTGAATACCCAAAGGAGCCGCGAAACAACCAATAATGAAGTTTCTGAAGATTCCACCGCAACCAACTGAACCTGGATTATCTCTTGTGGACATATTACATGTACAAATGTATAACAAAGCATACATATATTAAAATATCAATACTTAATTTTGCTATCAACAATTGAGATTAGTTATTTTGACCTTTACTTTAAAAGAGTCAAACCCTCTTTAATCATAATATAATTGAAATTACAACTACTATTATACTTTATAATCTCGTACCCAAGTAAAAACACTACTAATTAAAATTCTATTAGAAAAAAGAAATAAACGATCAACAAATTAATGATAGGTTTTTTTTCATAATCTAAAGAGATAAAAGATTACCCTCCATGTTATACTTGTGAATACCATTTTCACTTCTTTAAAGTAAGTAATTTTAGCAATTAAAGAAAAATTAGCAGTTGATATATTAATCCATGCATAACATAATATATTATGAATGTGCCTATAATCTTGACTTTTGATTTTCTAATTATCAATTGAAATTATTTTAGTTTATAATCTGAAGTTGGTTACTTACCACCCATTATCAAATTAGGGATCAAGTGTGTTGTAGGACTTGGACAGTCAAGTAGCTCCATCCGCAAGTAAAGCAAGATCCACAAAATCCCCCTTTCTTTGGGAATCTAGTCAAGTATTTTTCCAACCTAAGTTTCTGATGCGTTCACTTACATTTTCCTTCAAAATTTATAATATAAAAAGGGACACAAAATAGACAAATCCAATGACATGAAAATATGGGTGTTCGGCTGCTAAGGCAGAGGTTCATGCATTATGAATGATGAACACACAGTTCTCATATAATATAAATAAGTATTATTGAAAACTCAATATCGCTCGCACATGAGAGGCAGAGAAGCATAAGAACGCACATGCATCCCATGTGAATATGCAACGGGTCCACGCTCTATTTATAAGATTGAATAGAAGTTTGAAATTAAAGTGGCATATTTTGGAAATATGCAAAGTAATAATGTGATAGAATCCATGAATACAAAGAAATTTGAAACAAGGTCTCATACTATCAAATTCCAAACCAAAACAAAAAAAATGGTGGAAGATACCAAAACATAAGTAATTTAATTAGCCGATGCATTTATAGCAAAGGAATCATACCCAGTGACCACACTATTTTTGAAATTTTAATCAACTAATCTTAAAGGGAAAAAGAAAAGGAAAACCTATATAGTGTAACAAGAGAAAAAAAGAAAAGAAAATTGCAGCAAAACACAACCGGCACACATCAAATTAAAGGGGAGTGTTACTAAGATTCCCCATGTATGATACAAAATATTAATGAAACTATGATTTCAGCTGAACTCTATTATGTTGTTGAAGTGGTGAATCATGAGTGAATTGTACTACTCAGTGATGATGATGAGCATGAGGGGGTGGTGCTGCTGCCATGGGTGGTGGAGTTGGGGCCTTGCATTGGTAGCACTTGGCAAAGAGCCCAAATGTGTCAATTTGTCTAATGAAGTTGGTCATGCTGGCCCATCCTCCAAACCCAAACCCAACTACCAAAACCCACACCACAATGAATGCATTAAAGACATACATTGCAGTCCAGCTTGGCATAAAGAAAGGAGGCTTCTCAGCAGCATTCTACAAAAACAAAGCAAATTATGTCACATTATTGAGGAGTACTGTGGAGAGCCCTACTTATACTTCCATTGCATTATTCCCAAAATAGGAACAATAATGTTGTCCAAAGTTTAAGGACTATAATATAATGTAAATTTTTCCACTATCAACTAATCAGAAATTATCGTTATTATACTTTTTTAAATAAGTATTATAAAAATCAACAAACTTATCATATATAACAGTTTGTGATTAAATGATCGCTTAAATATCAGCAATGATAATAATTTCATTAAGGCACCATAGGTACTAAAAATTACAAAAAAGAAAAAAGTACAAGACCCATATGATATTAGTACATAACCTATTTTCCCTATAACATGTATAGTATAATAGGAATTAATTAAACAATATAGTAAATGAGCATAACCAACATCAGCACCAGGTTTAGGTATGAGTTTATGTTCCCATTTTTTTTTCACTAATGTCGGCCTAATTTGAATTATTGGGGGAGTTTAAGATATTAATCAACTTCGCCAGCTCAAGAGAGGCCTAGTACGATATTCTTGACTGTTGCAAATAACTGAACGAAAATGACCTCCCACCAATCCTCAATTCTTCTCCTAATGTTTCCAAATCCAAGCCTTAAATGCTTTTGTATATTTTCTGCTCTCTCACCCTTTCCATATGTTCTCTCTCTCTCTCTCTCTCTCTCTCTCTCTCTCTGAGACTGTGCGTGCACAGGTACTTTAATCTAATAGTGGGATACGAAGTCCCCATCCAAACGCGGATGTCCAGATGCACTATGACACTCATACCCTCTATTAGATTCAGATATTTACAATAATGCCACGAACAACATTCAAAGAGTTAATTAATATTGTTTTTCACATATACATTTAACCTATGTTAACCTAAGTAGTGTACTAACCTTTCAGCAAATTATGTACTAACTATCAACCTTCTGTTATTCTTCATCATATTAAAAAGAGTTCAATTTCATACACTATCATCATGTATAAAATATTTTCACACATATATTCAATATTCAAATATCATATTGTCACATCATATTAATAAATAAGATAACATGATCAAATCTTTGTGTAAGGGCAAGTGCTAAAAGAGGAAAGAATTTATTGGTACCCGTTAAAATGCGTTTTCCTATGATTTTTAAATGTGTTCACATATGATTCTCAATAAAATCTTTCTTTTAATTAGTTAATCAATACATTTAGGAGACTGATTAGTAAGATCCTTATGTAAAATAAAAGTGTTTATACTTTATAAATTAATCTGTACGTGTTCATCTTTATGTAGTTAGGATAGACTTCATGAAGAAACAGCCTATGCAAGTGTCACTATACTCTAACATACCCTATGAATTATGATGTAATTAAGGTGAGTAAGAACTTAGAAGCCATAGAAGTGTACAAAAAATATTGAATGATTTTATACCTGTCTTGCTGAGGCTTTTCTGTAGGTGAGCATATGAGCTGTGGCGGGGATGATGTAGACTGTGAAACTAACGAGAAGAGCTCCAACTGCAGAGTTTATGGGCCCAAAGAAAGGAAAGATTATGGCCAAGAACCATATGGGTATCACCACGGGTAACCTTGCTAGTGCCCTTATGCAAATGCTCTTTGTGTCATGCATCCCAATTACCTTCTCCCAGACAAAGTACAGTGGAGTACTGGCAAAACCGAATGTGATGAACTGCATGCACCCACATTCAATATTTGGAGTTAGTTAGAATTTCTCTATTATTCATCCATACTTAAAATGTTTCCTTTTATCCCGTCAATTACGTATTTAACAAAAATCATCATAAGGGGTTGAACCATGGCATTTATTATTTGCTGTGTTTTGCCACTTTTGTGACTAGTGGTTTTGGACAACATAGTTAATGCAAAGTGATTTTGATATATACAAAGATTAGAGTAATTTCACATACATTAGAAAAACACGGCACAAAATTGATTTGGAATGTACGGTATGAATTTAACATTACCCAAAAGATTAACTTGCTTTTTCTTGCACTAGAATTCTAGAAACAATGCAAAATGAAATATTTGACTTTGGTGCACAAATTAAACCCATACACGATATTGTAATTGGATTTTCAAAACCATACTTTTGTGATCAAACTGGCAGTTTATAGTAGATTAAGATACAAACTTTATTAGTTATACTTGACGGGTAAAAAGAACAGTTGTCATTATTTTTCTTTGCTTTGGGTAATGGAATTGTTTAATTACCCCCAAAAGTCTATGATTGAATTTTATGCTCAGACATTCTTGCGAAAAATAAAATAAACTTTACTACCGTTTAAATTAACATTTATTGCAACAAGGCTTCATGTGACAAGACTTTTGTTTTGTATTTACTACATGACAGATTATATATAAGCATTTAATACTAGTTTTCTAGGTAGTAGTAACTACTAATAAAAAAAATACTAGTAGTATCAGAGGACTTATTCATAGCATCGTTTACTTGTGCATTATTTTACCCGTTTAAATAAAAACAGCAATACTACTGACTCTTGAAATGGCTATTACATTTTGTACAAAAATACAAAAAATTGCGTGAACGATAAAAATTTACCTGGTGAATGGGCATAAGGATTACAGCAACAAGGGTTTACATGACTAGTTTTTTGTTTTCTATTTTATTTGGTACATTTTTTTTTCTATTTACTCATGACAAATTATATAAAGTAACCGTTGATTATTACAGTCCAAATATGTATTTAATATCATTTTCTAATACGTAGCAACTAATAAAAAAGTAAAATAGTATCAGAGGACTTATTTAGAGTCATTTTAATTGTGCATTATTTTACCCATTTAAATTAAAACAACAAAAATACAACAAGTTGTTATGACTTAGACTCTTGAATTGAAATGTGACTAGTTTTTTGTTCTCTATTTACTACATGACAAGCTATATAAGAATCTATTAATCTATTAAAAAATACAATCCAAATAAGCATTTAATATCAAATTCTAATACGTAAAAGCTGATAAAGTAAAATGGTATCAAAGGATTCATTTATTTATAGCTTCATTTACTTGTGCATCATTTTACCCTTTTTAATTAAAACAACAAAAATACTAGCATTTATGACTTAGGACTCTTGAATTAAAATGGTTACATTATGTACCAAAATATACAAAAAATTACATGAACGATAGAAAAATTTACCTGGTGAATGAGCATGAGGATTACAGCAGCATCACGAAATCGATTTTTGGGGAGGAGAGAGAATGCATTGGAATGATTGAGAAGTTCATCACCAAAAGCCCAGTAAACGGCAGCAGCAGAAGGAATCGTTAGTGTGAAAACGTACAAAGTGGCCAGCAAGTATATGTACTTGAACTTCTGTGGCTTCCACATGGCGTGCATAATCTCGCTGCAACATTTGCCACCCGTTTCTTCGTTACTTTACACTCAACTCAAGGATCAAGGAATAATCATAATAATAATAATAATAATAGGGACATTGGAATTTCTAAAAACGGGTAAATAAATAAAAGTAGTTTATGACTCTCTTGCCTCCATTGCAACTTTGTATTACTAGACTGCTGTGTGTGCAGACAAAAGGACAATGTGAGCCACCCATCACATAATTTTATTTGAAACATACATTTTTGCACAAATTTTATAATAAAAAAAGTATAAATTTATTGTGTGAATAATTAATATATCTTGTTTTTTGACCTTAGGATTTTTGGGGGGCTGTAAATTTTTACTTCTTTTACAATGTTTAAAGGCTTTAGATAATTGGATTTAATAAAGGACAAAAGCAGCAAAGCAATGACCATTCACCTGTAGGATTTTCTTAGTGGAGACATTATTTAATTATATCTTAGTATGATAATGTTCTTACACTCTGTCTCATTAGTAAAATAGGACACCATTGTCTTTTATTATCCTTTCAGCAACTGTGATTAACCATAAAATAAAAATAAAGAAACAAATGTTATGATTGAAAGACAATTAATGATGAGATGTATATTGGAACCTATAGTGATTCTTGGAGCCTAATGACACATGTAGCTCACAATACACATTTTTAAAATGAATCTTATAATCTAGTAATAGTAGTAGTAGTATATCTCGTCCTTTCTAATAATCTTTCTTTCAAGATATAGAAAGATGAATGAACAAAGCTTTCCCAAAAGGTGATTTTGCATCATTTTGTTCCAAGGTCTCGTAAACCAAAATGACCGACAAAAAGCCGCTAATAGAAGCTGTGAAGAAACGAGTGAAAGAGATGAACAAAGGATGGATGATGAAAAGGGTAAAAGTGAAAGTGGCAATATTTAGAAACTTTCACATATCATATAATTTATCAATACTTATTATTTTTTATATTTTGTTTATGTATATCATCACTTATCATAATTATACTTATACTTCTGTCTCTAAGTTAGGTGTTAATAATTAGACCATTTATTCCAAAGGGTAACTTACACAGTAACTGCATGTCCACCAAACGTGTACAGTATGTTGGTGGCTCCTGTGAAGTACAGCACTAGCTTCGTTGGACCCGTGTGTGTCACATTTTCTGCCTGCCATAATATTTCCACACACAAAAATCTTATCTTAGCATACAATGATGTTTTCAAACACTAATAAAATACTCAAAAAAAACACTAAGAAAATTAGAATCTAGTAATTTATACACATGGTGTCAAGTATGTTTAAAAAGCATATATTATCTTATTTATTGATGTGACACTAATATAAACTTTTATATATAATATGAGAAAATAGACTATGTACTGGAACATAACTTTACATTAAAATCTAATCATAATCCATCAAATATGATATTAATTGACATTTATGATAACTTCTTTAAAAATTACATCAACAATAATTTGTAATTGAATGAGACGCAATACAACACCATTAAACTCTAATAATATTTTAGAAAAACTTATAAAATTATGGTTCAGAATTAACGATTTACCTGGCCATGAATAAGGGCTGCTATTGCCAAGTACCAAGCAGTGTAAGTTGTCATTCCAAGTCCCAGAAAAGACCAAATACGGTAATTGTGAAAAGAAGGTATGAACACAGAGGTGGCACAGCAAGCTCCAAAGATATAAGTCCAAGTTCGTTTATCCAAGTGGTCATTTATGTAGTAGATGTTACTGTTTTTGCAGCAGGACACAAAAAGTGCAATAGATGTGTAATCAGAACATGCCTATACAAGATTGCCCCCAATTTTATTTTTTTTGCAGATACTAAGAAAGGCTCTTTACCTTGCACATGCTATAAGCTGAATCACAGATCCAAAGAGGAGGAAAGTACAGTTGAAGGCTAAACCCACCGCTTTCCAATACGGACCCAGTAGCCCATCAAGCACTTCAAACCACTGAAATAATGAAATCCAGTGCAGTGAGTTTCAATTTAGACTATTTCGTTTGTGTTAGAAAAGCAGTTGAATTCAACGCCAATCGACTTTGAAATGGAAGTTATAACATAATTGCTTTAAAAAAATTGTATTGAAAAACACAAATTTTTCGTGATTTCAACGCTAATTCAAACACATCCTAATTAGTCATTGTGAAATAGTCCTATATACTTCTACCAAGGTCTTATCCTAAGTTTTAAAAAAAACGGTTTGCAACTGAAATTTTGGCTGTGATTGTAGATTTTTGGACTCTTGTCAACCGCATCGCAACCACAATTATAACCACATCAGCGGCATTTGTCTGTAATTTCTCGCAATATCTAAGATTGCCACGAAACTTCGAAGACAATTTAGAACCTTAGACATTGTGAGAAAGAGATTATTAGGAGCTAGTGGTAGCAGAATGAGAATACCTGAATGACATGGTTCTTGAAACTGACATTTTCTTTTTCCTTTCTGGTACGGTACTCCATGTAGAGGACACTGATTAGATACGCTGTCCAACTTCCCAAGATTCCATAGAAAATCTGAAGCAAGATTCCTGATAGCATGCCCAGTTGAGAGAAAGAATAGGGCAGTGTCAACAGCACTTGAGCCACCTAAAACACCAATTCATTAGACATCATCATAGAAGTTAAAAAAAAAAAGTGATTTTTATTTTTTGATGAAGTTCTATTTTTTTGTGGTGATTTTGAATTTACTTGATTTGAAGCACAGCTGAACCATGCGTCCCAAACAGAGCCTCCATGCCAGAGGAAGCTCTTGATGTTGAACATGGAGTGATCTTGTTGCAACTCCTTCTCTTCTTCCCTCATACCAACTTCACTCTCTGTCTCGTTAAGGCTTGTTGTGACTATTGCTTCCTCTGCTTGGCTCTGAGGCAACATTGTTTCCATTTTTTTTTTCAACTTTCTTCACAAAAAATGGATCTGAGACACATAAAAAAGTACACTAAATGAGACAAAAGAGAGGTAGAGAGAGAGAGAGAGAGAGATCAAACACTACCCCAGAAAACGAAAGCCAAGAAGAAAAAACACACACACACCACACCACCCCAGATCCAGATAACTGAAAATTCCTTTGCAGCCTTTTTCACAAGAAAACAACAAATCCCACCACACAAAGAGACTAGGAAAATTACAAAGAGAAAAAGTGGCCGAAGTATACAGAAGAAATTAGAAAATCCAATGCAGATATCTATCTAGCACACTTTCCACTAACCTCGGTGGTGAGTGAGTGAGTATGTGAGTAATGTCTCCTTCTCCAGAAGGCTGAAAATTTAAGCAGCCCCTTTATCTCTCTATGACTCTACCTATCTTCCAAAACCAAAAAAATGGTCTTTGTTATTATTGAATGCTGTTGAGCAGAGTCAGCGGCAGAAATGCTTTAAATGTTCATATGCCTAACAATTCTCTATTCTATTCATGGAAATGGCAAAGGAAGCTTTAAATGCAATGAGATAGTGAATGAAGTTAAGTTACTACACAGTACACACTTGTTATTGTTGTTGTTGCTGCTGCTGAGTAGTGGAACTTGAAAACTGGGGAGAAATTTACATATAATAAAAGACGCACCGCTTTAATGCGCGCCACTAATTGGCGCAGAAAAAAGGCAGAATCGAACGGCAAAGGCGGCGAGAAGCCGCAAAAGCAGGAAAGAACAGAGAAAGAAGGAAAAAAGAAGAAAGAAAAAAAGAAAGAACTCACTCACTCAAAATTTGAGGCTTTTTTGGTTTTGGTATTCCAAGTTGGCCTGTGTTTTCTTTCTCCTGGTTCAGACTTCCTCAGAGGCTACTCTGATACTATATATAAATAAAATTTAAAGACCCTTTTACTGTTGAACCAGATATTGCATATATAAATGAACGGGGACCAATTTTTTTAATGTTGGAATGAGTGGACAAAACAGAAAAAGTGAAGAAAAGCAGAGGGAGATTGGAGTAACCAAGCCTAGCTAGCAGGTTCAATCAGTGTGATTGAGAGAGAGAGCGAGAGAGAGAAATGAAACCCAAATTTGACTTAATTCTTGGGTTTCTGAAAAAAATTGGAGATCAAAGGGAATGAGACTTTGTGTTTGTGATTTGTATGTAAGGAAGGAGTGAAGTGAATGAAAGGTGCTCTGTTTTTTATAGGCCGAAAAGGTGCTTTCAACCTTAACGGCTTCAGATTATTATTTTACTTTAGTATAAAGAGTGAACCTAGGATTTGCTTGTCCAAATTCACATTGAACATCGGGTTCGGGTTAACCTCGTTTGCATTACTTTATTTTTGTCACTTTAAAAAATATTAAAAATATTGATTTTTTTAATTTAACCTTCTCTCTTAGGAACATAACATTTTATGAGGAAATCATACATAGACTCAACCCTTCTATTTATTTAATTTCCTCCTATATAACCAAGTGCTTGTTAAAAACAACTTTGGATATCAGTTAGGATAATTAAAAAATATTTATACTCCTAAAATAACAAATTCTTCCTTCTTTATTTTATATTTAAAAATATAATAAATTTTCAAAAATACGTTGCCAACTTTCATTCAAAAATAACCTAATTGAGTCTTTTCAATCTATCCAAAAGAACCATAGGAAAGGAAGATATCCCAAATGAGTCATGAGGTGGGATCTGATCCAAACACTTATTAATAGAGAATGGGCATAAAGCTTCAGTTGCATAATTGTCTCATCACCGATAGAGATGTCACGTTTCAATAAATAGCTAGCTTCTCACAGTCACAGTTAAAACATTGTGCAGGAGTCTCCAAATGAAAATCTTTAATTACTTGGTATCTTTATTTTCCAAAGTGAGTTCCACAAGATCCATACATTATTTGCCGGGTACAAATAACAATACACTCCCAATATCCTGTGTTTACATGATAATTCTTTGGGTTATTTTCATTCCACACAATATAGTTCAAACCATTTGGAGGATGAGTTCAGCATCTTTATTACAAATATTGTTAGTTTGTTACAAATATTCTTATTCTTAGTTATTTTAAAAATTAAATAATTTTATGACTTTTTTCCTTGCTACATGTATTCCTAATCCACTGAGATAAACATTAATCTCATTCGTTATATTATGATTGTCGTTGGTTTAAATGATTTTCACATACGAATAGAATTGAATACAATATATTTTACTAAATATATCATCCCTATAACATGTGAGCACATGGTATCTAATTACTGCATCGACGGATTGGGTTAAATAATTTTATGTAATGAAAAAAATAATAAAATACAAAACTTATATTTTGGGAAGAGGCGTGACTTTATTATCTGGCCCCAATAGTCGTTTAGATTTTGACCTGTTTGTTATAACTTTGTCTCAGTAGGGCACCCGTGTTTATTTTCATTTTCAAGGGAGGGATAGAGATTTATACTAGCTGTTATAAAAAGAGAAGGAAAAAGGGATAAGGGATAAGGAAATAAGGCATTGTTAAAATTTTAATACACACATAATTTATATCTTACAATTAATTAATCAACTAAACTAATTCAAGAAAATTATACAACACATTTTTAAAATAATTGAATGGTTGAGATTATTTGGTATACATATCCCAACTATGTTAAATGGAAGGGGTATTTTTTAATTGGAATTTTCTCATGCTATTCAGTAATATGATACTATGAATTTTAATATCTGACACATAATTTTGCTTTTAGTTCTTATAACTTTTTTTCGATTTGATTTTAATCCCTATAGTTTTATCGTATTCAGTGTTCGACCCCTTTAGTATTGCAGATAGTTGTCCAGATGGCTAACTTGCAGGACCCGTGTTTTGGCATGTTGCTTGTAGTAAAGATCAAAACAAAATTTTAAAATTATAGGAATAAAAATAAGGATTTTAAAATATACGGACTAAATCTAAATGAAAGAAAAGTATAGATACCAAAATGTGCGTAAACATGCTAGCTGGGAGTCTAGTACCAAGACCTTTGGATCTCAATGTTTTTTTTATCTTTTCATTATTATACTTAAAAAAATATCATTTTTAATCTCGTACAAGCACTCTTTGATTTCTTATAAATTTTACTGTTAAAAATGACAAATACTAAAAGGTAAAATATGTGTAATGATAGGAACTAAAAAAATCTGATAATGTTTTTAAAAGAACTAAAAGAGATAATTTTTAAGTTAAGAAATTAAAAGGTAAAATATGTGTAACTATAAGGATCAAATGTAGTATTTTTTTTCCTACAGATAAATAACATGGATTTTCCTTTCTATCATATTGTCAAGCAAGTGTATGAAGAAGCAAGGTCCAAGACTACACATTTGAGCATATCGGTTGAAAGTATTAAATCCTAGTGTTCAAGGCCTCTAGCATATGCTTCTATTTTTCAAGGCTCGGGACAATTTATTTATAGAACATGTTCCCCAATCTTTGTGTCTAACATCTAAAAGGAGATGCGGCCTAAGAACTTTTGCTGTTGTGCTACTCATCTAAGCTAAAAATGGAAAGTTCAAAGCAAAAGGACATTGATGACTTTGATATCTTCCTATTTTAGAAGGAAAAATAGGTTTTGTAAGTGGAGATTTGAATTCAATGTCCATCTACGTTTTAAATATCAATTCGTCACTTTGGCATTCCTAAGATCCAATATTTATCAATAGTTCATCCACTATAAACTCCATGGCATAAAGAGATAAATGTTGATATTAAGAAATATATATAATATAACGGTATATGATTATTTTGATTTCTAAATGTATAAATCGGACGACAGTTTAATTCCTAAGAAAATAAAAAATTCTAATTTTGTATTGAATGTGATAATTGTGTCATGTATAACTTAATGATAAATTGATGTTTGAATTTTATAAGATAATGATAAATTAATCTTTAAAAATATAATTTAATGTGAAATTAATAATAAAATATTATAATTAATGATAAAATGATCTCACAAGACTAACAACATATTAATTAGTTGTCACACTTTTTACACATTTAATGACTAAAACTTAATTTTAATTTATTCTTTTAGAAACTAAATTATTATCAATTTATATATTTAAGGACTAAAATATCATTTACACATTCACAATGTAGATAATGATAACTTTTAACAAAAATATAGCAAAAAATTATGCGAGAACTCTTTCAAGTATCCGTACATAAGTTTTTCAAATGAGTAATTATAACTATATATAACTGTTAGAAAATAAATCCAATTTTTAATGGATATGGAAGGGATAAAAAATAATCAATTATTATTTTATAATTACTTCTACTTTTTAATGTCACAACCATGATTTTAAGGAGAGGAATTGTTTGTCATTGTTATGCAAACACACTAAAAATTAGACTATTTCATAAACTAGTAAAATTTGGTTATCGTGGTTAGGTTAGATGTTAGTTTATTTATTTTTAATAGAAATACCCTCGCTATATCTTAAGACATAGTAGTATCAAGTCAACACCAGAATTTAGCTTTGCTACTCTGGTAAACGAAAAATAGAACTGGGCGCCGCGCCTCCATCTCTTAACTTCTAAAATTAACGTTAACCTAACTATTTAGGTATATGGAGCCTGTAGGTATATGATTGATTATAAATTGTATGTTGCATCTTCAAAACCTTGTCTAACTTCCAATCATGGAAGTTTGGGCATTGGAAGGAGTCTTTGCATTTTGACAGTAGAGTTGAGATTAGGAAAGCCGTTTTCAGTGATGCTTTGCTGTAATTTTTTGCTTTGCTTTTTGACATTTTTACAGGGACAATTAAACCCACATTCTATAAGGTTTGTGTTAATTATATTACCATATTTTATTCAGAAAATTATAACTAGATCTCTTAATTATACTAAAGATATAGATTATTATTATTATTATTGAGTGGTTGATAGGGTAAAGACTTTTACATACTAGCAATCTAATTTGTCCTCTTTATATTGTTGAAATCACACATTTTATTCCTTATGAGGGCATGAGATTACTCATCAACTTGCCTGGTGATCGATCATTCAAGATATAAGAAGGTTAAGGTTTTATTGTAACCTCTCATATCTAACGTTTTTTTCTTTGACGGCGTCTTTTAAATGATTTTTTTTAAGAATAAAAAGACAACTATTATGGGTAGAAATTTTATTCATATTCAACCTAACCTTTTTTTCGCTCTGCACATATTTAAACTAACTACTTATCTATAATTGAAATTTAAGATTATTTATTATTTTACAATAATTTTATATTAATTGATTTACGCAGTAGTACGTAATAATAATACAAACTCATTCTATGCTGATAAAAAAAACTCATTGTAAAATTATATATAACACTGCTGTAAAATATTAATTTCATAATACATAAAAATGCGAGCATATTGATGAAATGGTTATATGCACTAAAGTTTCAAACTAGCCTTTATCCCCCCTTTGCACATAGCTTCAGATGAATTGAAAACACCTAGTTTTAAAGAGAAGAAATAATAAAATTATACTATCAGGAAATCTGGTTATTTGCAAATTGAGAAGATATATATTAACTGTATTACAACTAGGGGTATCCAAAAGGCAAATTGAATTGGTGGTGGCGACGGTGGAGCCACCCCACAAGCCACAATCTCCAAAGCCATTTGTGGTTTTTTGGGCAGAGCATAGGAGAATAACGGAAATGTGTGTTACACGTAAATTGATAGACACCAAGGCACCAAGTTCACGCTGTCCCGTTCAAACAGGGATTTGTCTGTTGGGTGATGGTTTGCCACTCGCTCAACACTGCCACACTCTTCATCAAACTCCCCATCTATTGTCTAAGCCAAAGGGACGACATATTTTTTAGGGCAATAGCTGAGTTCAAGTAACATCAAGCATTTTTAAAAATCTCTTCCCTTTCTTTTAACTTTTATTTGATATTACATGAATATAAAGACTTTTCTATTGTAAATCAATTTTAAAAAATATAATTTATAATTATTATTGCCAAAAGTAAATAATTTTAATATATATATATATATTAACAATTCATTATTAAGAGTCAGTTTCTTATAGATAAAAAAAGTGTTTTTGATGTAAAATAATTTAACAATTTTTTTAGAATTTTAAAAAAATAAATTATGCTAGTTTATAATTATAAAAAAAACTATTTAAAAAAAGTTGATTATTTACGATAGGCGGCTATTCAATATAGCTTTTGATTTTAACAAGAATCTTGATTTTTTTCAACTTCTGATTATTTTGGGAATTTGAAATAAACACATGAAAAACTTTTAATTGTAGTTAATTTTCTATAAAAAAAAACTATAATTGACCCTAATGACAACGTATTTCTTTTAGCATTATTAATACATGCATTAGTTTCCAAATTTCATGTTTAAATCTCCAGCTTAATGGCTAATGTCAAGTTTAAATTTTATTAAACATGGTTTACCTCAATTCGGCATGCATTCCCTTTCTTGAAAGCATTAGTTGCTCAAGTGGTATATTCAAAAATAAATAAACTGCTCAAGTGGTATCAAATCCCTCTAAATTAATTACTTGATTTCTTTTTTTTTTTTTTACTTAAAAGTGATGAGGTGGTTTTGGCGAATGACAATTTGCCCCTATATTTGGTGGTCAAACCTAATATATATTAGAAGAGTAAACCTAATATATATTAATAGCTGTTTTTCAATAATCCACGTTTTAAGCTTCGGGCCTTAGTGGGGGAAGCAATGATTAGATAATGGATTTGACGCGATTAAAGTCCTTTTCCATGAGGATCAAAACTCGGAGTATGTTCCACTGGTGACCTTCAGCTGGGTCCTCGTTCTTCTCCATTTTCACTACTCCTTTTAAGTTTTAAATCCCATTTCATACGTGTGTTTTAACTTTTAACGACCCACAGGGATGAGGTGGAAAGACAATGCTTTGCTTTTATTATTATTATTTTTATTTCATTAGTTAAGGATTATTCAAGTGTATGAGATGCTTCGTCAATTACATATTGATCAGTTTTATTTAATCATTAAATAAATTAACCTTGCATACTTATTTTATATTAAATATTTGAGTTTTCATGCATGTGTAAGCATTTGTAAGCAATAGTAAATCAGCATTTATTCCCAAAATCTCTCCATGGCCACCTCGGATAGAACATTATACAAGAAAATTGCGGATTAACAAGGGAAATTAGTAAGGGGGAAAATTCCTTACCAAATCTCTCGCTATTTAGTGACGACATGATGTGGGATAAAGTTCAGTCGTAACTCTTTACTAATTAGCAAAGGGTTTTTTAAGTACCAAAATTTTGTCGTCATTCTCTCAAAAAATGGATAAATTATTTAGTGAGGGGACATTTTCCTCTCAAAAATTCTCATGATAGTTAGAAACTCATAATTTCAATTTAGTGAAGAAGTTATTCCGTATCAATTTGCTAGCTAATTTTCCCTCATAAATTGCTTGCAAAGGGACTTCATAAAAAAATTGGATAGTCAAATTCAATTTAGTGAGGGCTATTCCTTTGGTATTTCATCGCAATTTAGCAAGGTAACATATACGTCACCAATCCTTTGCCAAATCTAGAAAAATAGATTTTTTGTTTAGTGATAGAATTATTCCCTAGCAAATTCCTCGCATAGGGACTTCATAAAAAAATTGTAAAAAAAAAAATCAAATTACGAGGGATGTTCCTTTGCTATTTCATTGCAATTTAGCGAGGAAATATTCCCTTAGTCAATCCCTTGCAAAATCTAGGAAATAGATTTTTTCCTTAGCGGGAGAATTAATTCCTAGCAATTCATCGCTATTTTAATGAAGAACAAAACTTAATTAATCTAAAATTTTATTCAATATCATAATAATTTAAGAATTTAATTGAATTACTAAAAATACATAACATAAAAAAATGGTTAGTTTGGGGCTTAATTATAATTAAAAAAATTTGTCGTCTCCAAGAATGTATTATGCAAGAATTGAAATTCCTACTTATATTTGTATAGAGATAAGGGGAATTTTAAAATATATATAATTTTAAATGTAACCATTTAAAATATATAATATAAGGTCATATTTGGATTTTATTTGTACTAAAAGTTTAAAAGTCATGCCCTATACTTTATCAAGTGGGTTTGGCCTTGTCTTAAGCTTGGTGTGGGCCATGAGTCTAGAGGGTTAGGCAAAAAATACATATTCAATTTAGACATTTAGAATTACCCCCAAACTTGATGAAATTACATCTAGTTTGTATATGTGGTTTGGCATGCAAACTTAGTCAAATTCAATGATTTCATATTGTGACTAACCCAAACTTGACAAACTAGAAGAAACAAGAAAATCGACGCTACAACCACCACTAATCCAACATTGTCAATGTCGTTGTCATCACCATTATCACGGTCAGCGCCATCATTCTACCATGGCTACCATTGTCACTACCGCCACCACCATATTTCCACTACCGTTATAATCCTATCACTGACACCACTTATGGATTTAAGTAAAATAAATTGAAAGTTTTGACCATTGGATACGTTAGGGTTCAAAATGTTTTTTTAAGGGTGGACAAGAGGTTATTCTCAAAAAGGATTGTGCAAGCCCTAGTTAAGTTAAGTGTAAACCAAAGGTTTATTTGAACCTAATATAATGGGAAACTATTGTTTTAATAAGATAAATATAAAGGTTTATACTAAGTTGGAAGTTGAGAGTATTATAGATCTATAGTAGCCTCAAACTTGTATATAGTGGGCAATTCTAAGTATTGGAGGGAAGAAGAGGACAAGGTCTAAAAATAAGAATGGTTTAGTCAACTAGAGTTAGTTGTGGAAAGAAGTTATTAATAACAAAAATAAAATCCTAAGATGATAATGAAAGCAAATTAGTTTAATGGTTAAAAGAATGGTTGAGGAGACGACGAAAGGTGTTAACAATTGAAAAATGTATATTCAATAATAGATATGGAAGATTCACTAGAGACTTAGTGAGGGTAAGCCATGTGAGATAAGGAAAAAGGTTCTTCGGGTAAAAGAGTTAACCTAGCTATGTGTAGAGTCCTTAGAGAACTCATTGGGACATTATGTCTTATTACTTTAAGTTGGTGTTTTCTCAAGAAACAAATGAAGATGTGTGATGGTGAACCTAAGATTGATGCGTAAAAATTGTGCTTAAGGACAAATGTACCATATGTAACAATAACAATTGACCTAGAGTGTGAATACAATACCCTAGAGATCACCAAATAAATAAAGTTAGAAACAGTCCAATGGAATTACAATTGAGGATAGTTTTTGACAATCAATTGTAAAAGTAAATAGAAATTACAAGCTATAAAAATGAGTGAGTTTTGACACATAAGATGCTTATGGTTGTGACTATGAAATAATCTTTGCATTTACGACCTAAGTTTACAAAATAAGTGTAAAGAGGTTAATTAATATCCATTAATTTAATTATAAATTCTCATAACAAGGTTATTCACAATGAATGTCACAAGAATTTAATTACTGTGTGGGTCAATTAATTAAGAGTAATGGCTTACCAACAAATAATTAAATAGGTATTTGAGTGATGGGTCCCAAATTAGAAAAATTCAACACAATAGTCCAAATGATTGAATAAACAAGAATTCAATTAAAATAGATATAGTTAGGGTTCACATATATATGCTACATCGCAATCCTAGCTTAAAGGATTTATCTAGCCACAAGCATGGGGAATCATATTTTCACATAAGAAAGCATAATGAATAAAAAGGAGATAAATGTTTATAAATTTCAACCCTCGTAACGATCTCACACTTTCCCCAATGTGCAGCATTCTCCCTTGCTTTTGCTCACAAAAGTAAATTTCGAAAACTAAAAAAAGGGTTTGGATTGAAAAAATGTTGCTTCTTACTTTTCATAGGCCTTTGGGCCTTCAGTGATATAGAGGCTTGCACGCCTGTGCTTAATTAAGCATGATCGTGCTTCTAAGTAGTTGTCTGCCTTTTGAGGTGGGGCCTTGGCTAATGCACAACCGTTTGTGCTAACCCAAAAAACAAAAAAATTAAACGAAGAACACATACAAACGACTATGTCTAAAAGATATTTTTTTTAAGGAAATTTCAAGAAAAAGTTATAAAGAAAATATTTTTAAAAACTTCACAATTATATCTCAATTAAATAAAGCTATTAAACGAGACAATTAAAAAGATGATTTCACATGATATATAGAGTTTAATTATTCTTTTCATCCATCGATCAATGTTGTTAGTATTATTAATTTTTTTTAACGAGAGTATTTGAACTGTAATGTTTTCCTCTTTTCTTTTCTCTTCACCACTACATCAATTTTATATATTCAAATAGAATTTTATATTATTATCTAATAACAAATCATCCTTGATATAACTTTTAAGAAAATTTTATAAAAGATAATAAACTTATCATAAATATTTATTTTTGATTAAATGATAATATAATTTTTTTTACACATGCATAATTCTTTTTCTCTAATATTTATACTGATTTATCTTAAAACTAATTTAAGTGTCTAGTCATTAACATGTAAATTAAAGTTTCATTTTATTTAACAATTGTACACATTTTTTTCTCTGAACTTATATTTCTCAACTATTTCGACTTATGTGAGCGATAGTCTGATTTGTTACATTACTATTCATTGTATGTATTAGATGTATTAATCATATAATTCAAATTTATATTTACGCTTGTCATGCAACTAAATCAATGAACTCTACGAACTTCAAGTACAACACAGAATCGAAATCATATAATTTTTAGATGTTCAGCGTTGAGCAACGAATTTTCAGGTAACTGTGGACCATACTTTATTTGTATAAGTTCAGAGAAAGTTGCACCCATGTGAATGCCTCTCCAAAAAGTATATAATTTTTTTAATTCAAATCCTAGCAACACATGCATAGAATTTATTTGAGTTACGGTTGACTTCTTTTTGCTGTCCTTCTTATAATTAAGATTGGTTACTCGATCTTCACTTCTATTATAACTACCTTTATTCAATATTACTATTAATTATCCTTTGCATAATTTTCTCCCATTTTTCAAATATTTCCCTTTCTTCTCAAATTATATACACACACAAACGAACAGGTTGAGGATTTGATTATAATTATTAAGGGAATGAACAAAGAAGAGTATTGATTATCGGGCGAGTTGGATCATTTTAATATGTTGGCTAAGATTTTAATGTCTGTAAAAGAATTTTAATTAAATCTTCAATTAAGTTTTTTGAATATTTTTTATCGCATTTTGATCATAATTAATTTTAGTTACATTATTCATACTTATTTTTAATTTCCACAATTAATTTTAAGATAATTTTTGAAGTCTCCATCTACAACTACAATTAATAACAATAACAAGTTAAAATCTAAGAGTTGAATTTATTAGGTTAGGGTTACCCAAAGGCGCGCTTTGATGGCAACATCCCAGGACATGACACCTATAGTGTGGGTGCGTATCTCTTTTGGTTAATTATATGTGGCTGTGAGAATTTTTAAAGAAACAAAGTTACACTCCACCACTTACAATCAATTATAACATTTGACCTAGTAATAAGGTTTTGATTTAACAATAACAAGTGGAATTAGAGTAAATTCAAGTCATGAATTCAAAATCCTCACATGACACTTTGGAAAATATTAATACTATTTAATCAACATTACCTCAAGAAATTGATGAGCTTAACATCATAACTCAAGATTGTATTGGATGCAATACCTTACACTATATAACTTTTGATGGAAATCTTAAGAAAATAATATTAAACCCTTATTATCAGTTATTGTTTATGGCATAACTACTTATCTAATACACAGCGCCGAATTGTCAAAAGTTAACCATTATTTCTTTTAAAAACAAAAACAAAAATTATAACTTTTTTAATAAAACAAATAAATATACAGAAAGTTACAATATATATATATATATATATAAAGAGGGATGAATTTACTCAAACAATAACTCTTTTATAATTACATTTCATATAATCATTCATTTTCTTAAAATCTAATAATTGTAATAAAAATTAATTTTAATCATTAGATTTTAAAAAAAATAAATTATTAAAACGAAAAATATACTATAAAAGAGTTACTCATGACCCCTTTTACCTTGTAGGAACACAATCTATTAGAAACATCAAAGGTGAAAAGTGGGAACTGAAAGATGAACCATACGTGGGACGGGAGGATTTTCAGATCCCCATAATGGTCTTTCTTAGGTTTTATATATATTGAATCAGTAGCCACGTGAAAACATGGATAAGTCTTAAAAAAGGGTAAAAAGCTAGGATATTCTGACTTTTATTCCTTCTTTAATTATTCTTTATTTTTAAGGTAGGTGGAAAAAAGAAAGCACTATAGAGACATGTTTTTCATTTTTTGGGATAATGAATTTGATTTTTTTATAAAAAATATTGAAAGTAAACCCAATATATATATATATATATAATTAAATACTTGAACAATGCATACATCTAAGTAATTCACATTTTATATATATATATATATATATATATATATAAATTTCTCTCTTTTTGTTTTTCTTTTTCTTACTAGATAAAATTAGTTTTGACTTTACATAAATATAATAAGATAATTTTTAACTAAAAAATCAATTGACAATTCAACTGAATCAAACTCGTCTCTTGACATGCTCAGTTGGTGGAGGATTATGTGAATTCAGTTATGCTTGTTGAATGGATTGTTACACACTTACATGCTTGTTTAACTTCTCTAGATCGTGTAAGTGGTAAGTAATTAACTTGTGATTATCTTTAAGAGCAATATTAATTGTAACTTATTTTTGTATAATATTTTATAAAAGAACAAGAAAGAAAGAAATAAAGCGTTTAAGAAATAAATAGTATGATAAAAATAAATAGGAAAGCATAATAAAAAAAAATATAAAAACATTTCATCAATGTTATTTAATTATTTATCTTCCTTAATTTCTCGGTCTATAAATTCTCAGCAAGGTATATAGATTCATGCACTCTCATGCAGAAGTGGACCCTTTATAATTAGCAGGAATCAAATTGAATACGAGTTAATCATTGTCCAGAAGATGGGCTAAACATGAAAAATCATAGTCTGTCATGCGCAAAATTTCTTTAGTATTTTATGATTACGCGAAATTATATAATAACCCAAGTGGTGTGAGATTGTCATCAAGAGATGTGACATTTTTTTTAATATTGAACAAAAATAATTTTATTACAGGAAAGCATATTCATATCAACTGCAAAATTCAATCTATCTATTTTTAAAATATTTAATTTAGATTATGTTTGATAAAATTAGTTGAAAAGTTAAATTGAAATTAGTAGTTAAAAACTAAAAATTTATCAAATTATAACTGTTCAATAAAATTAATCATTAAAATAACTGAAAATTAAAAGTGTAAAATAAATGAAAAATAATAGATTTATGATTTATTTAAAAATAATAAAAGGAAAATTTAATAAATTATTAAGGATAAAAAAGAAATAAAATATAAAAAAGAAAAGTTAGAAATTAACATTTTTAAAAAATGTTACTTCAAGTAGTTTTTAAAAAAACATTAAAAGTAATTAAAAAAAACTTATTTATCAAACAAACAAATGAACTTTTTAACTAAAAAAAAATTAAAAATTAACTAAAACATCTTATTAAATATAGTCTTTTTCTTTTAATTTTTTAAAAATATTTAATATTTTTCTTCCAATTCAAGAATAAAACATTTAAAACTTAAGGTTTAAGTCGACTTAAAAAAATTATTAGTTTTTATAAAACAAAAAAAATACTACATATATTAACAAAAAAGTTACATATTTTGAAAAAAAGTTCTAACGTATAACTCTCATTTAAAGTAAAAAAATTATTATTATTTTCTAAAATTATATATATATATATATATATGATCACCAAGAAGATATCACACGATTCAATTGTTGGATGTTGTGAATTTCACATTAAAATTTATTAAAGGAAATAAATATAAAAAATTCTTTGAATAAAGTGATCCGTCTTCATACAAGGAGACTGTGATCCTTTCTGAACCAATTTATAAGCATTTTGAGTATATCCTAGAATCCTACTAATATATAGAACAAGATTCCAGAAAATGTTAAGGAGTATGGGCAATGATGTATGCTCAAAAGTTTGACTTAATTACCAAACATGATATTTTGAATACTTAAAACACGTCAAGTTTCTTATTTGAAATCCACAATAGTGTTCTAAAACTACCCAAGCTAATATTCTTTTAGTAGAAGCTCTAGAACAGTACTCATGGATAACCATGAGAAGGTTGACCACAAAGATCTTCAGCTGCTTATAACTCAAATTAATTAAGATTCTCTGGAATGAGCGATACATATTTGCTGAAACACGTTGAGCTTTTTACGTTGTTTGACTGTGATTAGTAGTTGGAATTAAGGGTGGGTTTGGATAGAAAATTTTAAATGAGTAAAGTAATTTATCAGAAAATTTGAAAATTTTTAATCTAAAATTCATTGTTTAAAATGTTTAAATTCATTATTTGAATGTATTTATATAAAGAATTTAAATTTTTTAAATTTTAAAATAAAATTTTAAACAACTAAAAAAGTAAAATTTTAATTTCCTTCTAGACTAGTAATATCTATCACTCTCCATAATTCATATGTAAGGCATTCCATTCCAAGTTTCTATGACAAAAGATTTGTTAGTATCCAATTATTGAAATTTAATTTCTTTATTCAAACACACAATTTTAAAAATAAAAAATTTAATTTCTTTATCTAAACTCAAAATTTTAAAAATAAATAAATTCCAATTAAAACGCTTAAAATTTAAAATTGCCTCATCCAAACATACTAATGTTATTTGATAATTTGAAAGGTACCACGGGTACCAACATATATATATATAATAACGTCTTCGTTGATGTAATTTGAAAGGGTACCACGGGTACCAATATATATATATATATAATACATGTTTTTAGCTGACAAGAAAAACGTTGTTATCATATTATTGAACAATTTCATAATTGGAAAGAATGTGCACCAACGTGCAACGGCTAAAATGACATAGCACGTACTCAACAAATACCATTATTTATAGCTAAAACTTGAGAGAAAGAAAGAAAAGAAAAGTCCAAAGAGGATAATTCCAACTCCAAGCACACTATTTATATTACTCCGTCAATCATTTTCTACCACTTCTCTTAATTTAATACTCACACTTAGTGGCTTATATATATATATATATATATATATATATATATATATATATATTATTTCTTTTATAATAGAATTGAAAAAATAAAATAATTTTCCTTTTTTATTTTCATTTTTTTCTTAATTTAAATCTACTCGACTTTCTATATATACAAATTAATCTTATTTATGTTAGTTACATTTAGATAACATACACAGCTCACGCACACATAAAGAGAAGAAGCTCAGAGAGAGACAAATGTGGAGAATTCAATCTTGGAAAATATTTTATAGTAGTAATATTTTTTCTACTATGGTATTCATGAATAGAATTAAAGTGCATGTGATTAATAAATAAATAAAAAAATGCATGTGGTTAGCACCCATGGTCATGCTTTCAAGTGTTTCATTTTCATTAGGTACTATTGAATGGTCAAATGTTCACCTGCCCAAGTACAACTTTTTCTCTATCTAAACATACAAATATTGCTGCGATCTTTGACTAATGCCAAAGGATCTTCTTTTTCTAAATATCGGTATGCATAAAAAGATTTAGATGCTTAGTACGTTAATTGGATCATGACGCAACTCATTCAAGCAAACCCACTAAATTAAGCTCACAGATTTATGTGATCAGAATCTAACTTCACACATGGGAGAATTTTGGAACAGAATCGTTTTAAGGTGGATTCTTGGATCCCAAATAAGATTTGGATCTTCTAAGAAGTGACTGATGATCACAACTCGAGTGACAGGGAAAAAGTCAAACATATAGATGATTATCAAATTATCACCACCATTGTTAATATTCAATAGATACATATGAGTCCCTTGCTCACTAATTATTTGAAATGCGAGAAAATAAGAAAGAGAAAAAAATAGATTACAAAGAGTTAATAATTTAAAAAAAACTTATTTTCATTTTTTATTTAATTAAAAAATTATCGTTATGTACAATTTTTTTATCCTTCTTTTTCTTTAACTAATCATGATATTAGCTAGGATATTAGCATCTCTCTCAGAAACAAGTTATGTGACCATCCAAAAGATATTCTGCTATGATGGCAACTGGTTTCGATTCATAAAGGGAACTCCTGCAGTCCCACTTGCTTTCAATTTTCTTATCTTTCCTATTGTGATGGATTCATGCTTAGCTACATTATATAGTAAACAGTGTCTTATAATTAAATACAGTCGGATATATATATATATATATATATATATATATATATATATATATAATATTAAATAAAATAAAATAAAATAAAATATCCAATCGAATAAAGTGTAAAAAGAATAAAATATAAAAAAAATTAGTCAATAAAAAAAATTAAATACAACTAAAAAATTAAATGCAGCGGGATCAAATTATAAATAGCATAGAGGGGAAAATAATTATACTAAGTATATCTTTATATCCTCAATATATGCTCGATAGGTCAGTATATATCTTATATCTTAATTGTTTATAACTTGATTGAAAAAAATATTGATTTGATTAATAATATAATTTGATAGGAAGAAAAAAATAAAAAAAATTATTGATTGAATATTTAAAATTTTAATTATCAAAATATAATCATTCTTTATCTTAAAGAATGCAACTTGACTTGTTTTGTTATTAAAATTAAGATGATTGTCATTTGACCTTATATAACTAATTAATATAATTGATACTACTCATATTTACGTGATGCAGATCTTTCTCGAGGCTTGCAACTTGGATTGATAGCTGCTACAGCATTCATTGGCAACGATAATTGGTCATCATTGGTTCAGGTTAAATCTTCCCATAATATGGTTCAATGCTTTGTGACAATTGTCGAAAACCCATCAATTAAGCTATCTCTAAAAACTTAACAATAATAATGAAATAATTTACATGTAATTTTTAAAATTTACTATTGAAATTTTAGTGACGCCAACATTAGTGACAAAAATTGTCGTTTGTAACGAAAATAATTTTTTGGAGCTTAGTTATTGAGTTTTAATTATTGTGATTGACTTAATTTGCCAAAATGATCTAGAGAGGTCCATCATAATAAGTTTAAAAAAAATGAAATTACTAAATGCATTTCTTAAGTTTATGCTATTATTAATCTTAAATTAAATAAATCAATAAAATTATATAAAGAAACTTTGCCCGAGTAATATTTCTGCATGAGAGTTGGTGAATGAACAAGCTCGGGTTACTGAAATGGGGACGCAAGGGAAACAAAGGCTCATAGCTCGAGGCTCAGCCCTAGCTGCACGACGAAAAAGGTGCTGCCACATCTTGGCAACAAACAACAGGCTTGACATGGTTCGCTAAACCCGTTTACACGAATAACGTGTTTGATGATTTGCCTCTGTGAAAGAGAGAGGTTCTATTTCTTTCTAGTCACACATAACGTCAAAATTATTCTCAAAAGGTTCATTCAGCTAGCGTTTCCATGTGGGTCATCCCAATCCACTACCCTTCCCTTCAACTCCCTTGTTTTCTCCACTAACGTGCAAAATAATTAATGCGTGCATGCCCCTTAACCCTGTGTCCCCTTTCTACACCATATGTTATATCAGTTCAGGACTCCTGTTCCCACCTTAGTTTGACCACGTTCAATGATTCCATCATTAATTATATATATTCCTTAGAATATAACTTGCAATGACTAGCAATTCCTTAGAGTAGATGCTAAACAAATCTCAGTTTAGTAAACAGTGCTTGTAACGTGTTCACTTTCTACACTATAGTTTGAATGTCAATACTGCAATTACCAATTACTTTATGATATATCATTCCTTATCATATATAGCATAAATAATAAACAAATAACATCTCTGTTTTTTTATTTTTATTTGTAACAATAAAAAACAAGTATGAAAGTTCATAATAATTTAAGCTCCTACTCAACTAACTAATTAGCTTGACTTCTTTAGTAGTCACGTATTTCGTTTCTAGTTGAAATATCACTGCACGTACCGCAATAAGCAATTGCATTATTGTGTAATTATATATATATATATATATATATATATATTAATTAGAATTGAAGATTCAATTCAATAATTTATAGACTTCTAATATAAACTTTTGTTATAAAGATTGAGGTAGAAACTCTAATTGTGATTTGTAAAAAGTTAAGAGTACTTAAAAAAATACAACTAAGTTTTTCCCTTAATAATAATGTAAGAGTTGAACGTTGATCATTCTCTCTCTCTAGTTGCATACTTGCAGGTTCTGAGGGATAAAGGAGTTTATTGAGCACATTTTAATTTATCTGACATCTAAAATCGTATAACCTCTTGCATACTGTTAACAGAAAACTGTCACAAAGTGCACAAACATCTAAGGATACTTAGGAGCCATGCATAGATCGAATATATCTGCTCAAAGAAGCATGTGGGTCCATTCTATGTTATCAGCACGTTGTTGCTGCTCCGCACAATCAAATATTACTATCATTTCATCGTTAGATATGTTAGAAAATGTCACCAACTTATGCTAGACTTAAAATCTTGATTAAGTTTTAAATTGATCAATGGTTTTGCATTTCTTGGACTGGTCTTGGCTATAATTATCTGATTAATTTGTTTGTGGACACAATTTTAAAATTGGAAAATCATTACCTCCTGAGAGTTGGAAAAATCATAGGCTATAATTGGAGGACTTGTCAGAATTCATGGACATTGGCTAAGATGACGAGATCAAAAGAGACTAAACAGTGCATTTGCTATACCTGCACATGAAGCTACGTACTAAGCCAGAACAGTTTCATTGATAAATGTGTGTTGTAATAGTTATACTTTCTGTGTGTTTATATTTATGGTGGATAATCATATAGGCTAGGTTGCTAGCTAGCCATGTGGATATGTCTTTTGCAAGACATTCTTCATATGCATGGAGCCCCCTTACCGTGGGTATACTATGCAAAGGTACAAGTATAGCTTTTCCTCCAAGTATGTTGCTAGAGATATTACCAACTATGCATGTTTGATTGGTTGGTAATTTGGTTGTTTACCTTTTACTTGTGTGCTTAACCAAAATTTGACTCTTCACCCATATATATTATTGTAATAACTAGCATGATTTTGAAAAACTGTCAGCAACTGTAATTTTGACTGCAAAGTAAAAGCTTTTGGTCTCACCACACCCACATTGTGACTGCTTTGGTTGCATTTACTCACAATGTAAAGGTCTTAAGAATAATGCTAAAATTTAAAGAGTTGTGATATTTGGACATTTAAAATTTCCAAACATCCCCATCAACACTTCTATTTTGTTATATCTTTTTTTTTCTTTTTACATCATATTATCAATTTTATCAATCATTTATCTTTCCTCTCTTCCTATCTCTCTCAATGTGAATTTAAGCAAAGTGAACTGAGTTTTCTTAACATGGACAAAGAGAATGTCAATGGAAAATGTGTAAATGCTGGAGTGTTGGTCTCCATGATGATTAATCACACACAATGCTGTCGTAAGACTTAATTACACGAGCATGCCAAAAAAGATGCTCCATCAACAAGATATATGAACTTAATATATTTCAGCATCTTTCAGAAAATTATGCTTCTCATCCTTATCCTACTTTTTCTTGCAGCTTCAATGGGGTATGCCCCCCTATCTGTTTGCTGAAGAGAGTACTTATTGCATATTGCTGTACAAATGAAATAATTCCCAGCGATGAGAAGCCAATTAGGTTTCTATAATATTTTATGAATACTATATGCCCAAATTTCATTTTCCACCAGTCTATTCAATGCCTCAACCTTCTAAAACATCATCTTTGTTTAGTCATGGTGAATAATGAGATCACTTTGAATTTCTTTTTTTGGGGTTATGTGCGCATGAGTCGTGTGGTGTGTAGCACTTCAATTTTTTCCTTTCTTAGTATTGTGGGTACATAGGTTGTTAATTAATTAAAGGTCCATATATTACCTTATAGAAGAGTGTAATTATTGGGAGGGCACAGAAGCCAAATCAGAATTTTCTATGATCAAAGCAAAGAGTGCCTTCGTCAAAGTATAGTCTTTGACGCATGAAAGGAGAAGATTACAAGGACCCTTTTTAATTGAGGGAGCATAATACAAGGTGGGTGCCACTTGGATATGAATTATGATAAGGGCAATTTTGGAGATGCGTCAACACTTCAGCCAACAGTATAAATAAATAAATAAAACAAATAAATATTTTATGTATGCTTTTATGATGTAACAAAAATAGTAACTCAATCCAACTGAAACACGATTGTGTCCGATTAACTTGCGGTTTAGACCTAAAGAAAATTACTTTTCTCTTTCTTGACACCCTACGATCTAATGGCTAATATGTTTTCAGGAGGAAGAAAAGTTTTGGTCAGAAATCTGGAAAAGAAGAACTCCTTGCTAACAGTGTAACAGTACTATTTGACTCCATAACGACCTAGTTGGGTCCTCTAAGCTTAGCTGTGAATGGATAGCCATCCCTCACATAGGATCCATTGTCAACTACAGATTCATAGTTAAAGGACTGTTCCGACTATTGATTGAATTAAATTATTAAAGGTGTGTTTGGGATCGGAGTTGGTTTTGATGGAAAATAGAAGGGGACAGACAAATTTTTTTTGTTTTAAATTAAGAGAAAATAAAAGAATATTAAATTTATGCTAATTTGTGATTTTATCTTGAAACATTATCATATTAGAAAATATTTATTAAAAATTAAAAAATTGCCTTCTTTCTTTTCCTTCACTCAAATTTCAAACACACACTAAGTAGCTCAAATGGTATTAAAAAAACAGCAAACTTCCAAACCGAAATCTCAGACTTAAAGTAGCTCAAATGGTACAAAAAAATTGCAAAATTTAAATCTCAGACTTACGAATTTGTCAAGAAATTGATAATTTAAATTTTGAAACACAATAGTAATAAATATTTTATTTTCTTAATACTATTCTTCGTATATTCTTAATACTATTCTTCGTATATTCTTGAGTGTGTGGTTTCGGATATATGCTATATGTAAACTTCCCAGAAACAAACTGATATTGATATGCATAGAAAGTTTGTCAAATTGCTTTGAGGCCAATTATAATTACCGCAACACAAAATTCTTAATTTTCTACTTTTCAACAATTGGAAAGTGAATTCTTAGTTGTAAAAGATAATATGTCAAGTAACATAGTTTATTTTGATTTAGTATATCTTTGTTAGATAATTAATAGGAACTCAATCTTCCTAAAGAAATTATTGTTAATGTAAATGACAATTTTTATTATGAATTTACGAAGATTTTTTGTGGCATGTGAAATTGATGAACGACATTATAATCTTTTTCTTTTATTAAGTGTTTAATTTGTATTATTATAAAGATATATTTTTATTAATATTTTGATTTATTACTAATGTAATTAAAGTTTTAAAATATATGATTATAAAATTCTTGCATGAAATTTGTTGAATGTATATTTTGGATGAGCTTTAATTTTTATACTTGACCTCCTCTATCATCTTGGTCTAGCTTCGGTCCTAGTTTAGATATTTGTTTGTCAAGAGTGATATATTTAATAGTGAATAATATCTATGAAATTGTATCTTTTAATTGAATTTAACGTGCGATTAATGTAATTAACCTCACCTAAGTAGATAATATTTTTGTGATTGTTGTTGGTTTCAATCCACTATAAGTCTCTAAATATTAATTCTCATAGTGTTTTATGCCATGCAGAAGTTCATCTTCATAGTTGTGACTTCGACTTTGTCTAACATCTATATGTAGAAACCGAGGTACTATACAACTTGTGCTAATAGAACCTTTGAGAGCTTAAGGGAGTTCACAAAGGATTATTTGGATGGATCGAAAATTGACATTGAAGATGGTCCCCTTATGCTCAATTGACCCATTCCTAAGACAAAAGACAGCTGCCCAACAAAACTATACACTCTTCTTTACACACTCCTTGGCTCCACCCTCACACTCACACCCACTCTCACCTCAATGTCCTCATCCACTCTATCTTGTTGTCAAGCCTCAGAATGCTTCACCCTCCCACGTGACCTTGTATTCACTTTTTGAGAGGTTATTGGAAAGAATTGGATCTTGGTAGGACCTAATTCTCTTGCATGAGAAGAAGCTCATGCTTGCTAAATCAATCAATCTATTGTTGGGCAAGTTTTTTACAATTTCAATCTCTTTGCCTGCTTAATTAGTAAAACATGTTGCTATTCTAGTGGCAGGAACTCTGATTTAGATAATCTCTTGAACAATTGATTGGAAATGAAGAATTTGGCATTATTAACTATGATTTCATTTTGACTTATTTCACAAAAAGAGATGTCATCAAATTGTTATTTTCACAGAAAATCGAGTCTATGTTGAAATATTTATATTATGACCTATAAAAGTTCAGCTTCTATATAAAAAGCAATAATATTTCTTTGTATATGATGAGCGATTACATCATAATGATGTATCACCCCAATTTTGCACAACTCAACTTAAATTGAGTTTCAATTTATTGAAGCCTCTTAAAGTTAGACACAATTATATGTATTTTAGTATATACAATAGAAATCAATCCATTTTATAAAACGATGGAATGCCCTTTTCATTTCCTCTTTAACACTTGAATCTTAGCTTTACTTTTCACATGCGCTTGGCTATGATTCCATGTTCTTTTTATTTTACCTAGTTTGCCATAGCAGGCTTTAAACTCATTTGACCATCTTAACCTTTTCTTGTTGCTTTATGCTTATGTGACTAGGGCACTATCTGATGATAATGTGTCCAAAGATGCTACCTACCTTAGTGGCAAAAGATATTAACTCATTGCATTTTCCTAACTCCCATATTGCACACCAATGTCTTGTTTGCAATAAAAGTGTTTGGCAACATGAAAGCATCATCTAGTGGAAGGTTGGTGAATTTTCCACACCTGCAGTCAACCATTGATGGGTAATCAAGCACTCTCTTGTCTCATGCACAAACCCCTAACTAGGAGCAAGATAAGAGAAAAGGCAAAAGGAAAATAATTAAAATAGTGACAAATTAAGCTAGCTACCTTCGTTTTCCAAAGATAATTAAAAGCTGATGCACATCATCCAACTTGGCAATAAAGCACAGGCCATGAGTAGAAAACAGTATGAAAGAAAAGAAAAAGGAAACATTTGTGTCTGAAATGTCAAAAAATGAGTTTTTTTTTGTCTGCATAAAATATTTGATTTGATTTACAAATAAAAGTTGTGTTCAAAATGTTGAAAATAGGAAATGATTTAATTTTTCAAAATAATAACTTTTATTTAACTATTTTATATCAAATTTGATAAGATTTGTCATGATCGATGGAAAAGACTATTAAAAAAAAAGCAACTTCTATTTTGACTGTCTTTATATTTTTGCAAGAGTGTAGTCTCTACTCGATCTCTGCTTGTTAATTAGGACGTGATCTTGATATATGCATACAAAAGAAAAAGAGGTGAATCAACAACAATTTTTAATAAGTTAAACTAATGTGAATTTTCCTTATATGCATTGGCCGTTTTACTTTTGCTAAATAGTATCACTAAATATATCCAAATTAATTTCATTTTTAACTAATTCTAAACATTTAGTGCTTGATTTCTAAGTCTATTTAAATATATTTTCCGGTGTTGATTTTCAAATATAGAATTTGATTTCTAATGATATCAAATCAATTCCCAGATTTAAAGATTCCAAAAATATAGTGTTTCTCTTTTGTGAAAAGCTTAGGGTTTTTTTTTTCTTTCTAAAAGATGATTGGAAGCTCTTGAATGCTCAAGTGAGAGTGTTCCCCTTCTCCTTCCAATTTCGCTCTCAATGTCTTCCCACCATCGTTTGCCTCCTCTCTTCTTTCCATTGCACGAGTGGATTGCGCATATCGTGGCAGACATCAACAAGCAGACAAGTAGCCGCAACTAAAATTTGGTTATTGCATAAATTAAAAAGAGATTCGAAATAGAAGTCAACACTGCACTTTATTGGATTCGAAGGATTTAATTTGCAGCTTCTGTGCATTTCCATCGTCCTTTAATTATATAATCCCCAACGGGAAAGGGTCATATGAGAAACACATGAGGGCTAGGAAAAATTAACGAAATATAACTTTGATTAATAAGTTCTTTGATCCTTTGTCCTTTTTATATTTTCTCAAACATACTTTATTGTTTTGTCATATATATTTAAATCTTTTGCCAAAGGAATATTCTGCCAACATTCCGCAAATGTAAAGATCACGGAGATTTAGACATAACATAGTAATGCCAATGGCCTAGCTTCCAACCCACTAGCATCTATTTTTATTAAGAAGCAGCCACAAGATACGTTCAAATTTTAGAATTTTAGACTTCTAAATTGAAAACAGAATAATTTAAAATTTGGAAAACATAACTATGCATGTGCTTGGTGTTTTGCTTTAAAGGGAAGGGGAGTATATATTGCAAAAGTACTGATTTTTTTTTGTTTTAGTTATGTTAATTTAAAATGAATTATATTTATAAACTATTTTAATTTAAATCATGATGATTACTAAAGGTATGAATGCTTGGATTGGATCATTTTCAGATGTTAATTTCAAGATACCAATGATAGATAGTAAAACTTATAGATAAAAAGTGGGGAAGATAAAAAAGATGGTAATGAACAACGCCACGATCATTAGTGGAACGATAATTTGAGGATGATTCGTCATAAAGGAAAACTTCATTGATAAGAATCAATTTAGGTTCAGCCAAGAACCAAGAAGATGCTAAGCTCTCAATTCAAGCAAATGCTTACTTTTATTCAATCAAAAGTTATTCAAAACTAACAATGCCTTAGAACTTATAGAGTTAAGCCTCTAATAAAATCTAAAAACGCATAGTTTGGGCCTATTTAAGTCTACATTGAGGTCCATTACACAAATAAGAAATTACTAAATTACGACAATACAAAAATTACAAAAACTAGGAAAATTACGAAAGTTACGAAGGAATTGCGCTAAGTGCGATATTTGCGCTAAACGAGCTCTCCTACAATCTTTAAGGTGCTCCAACGCTCCTTATGTCTTCCTCCATCCTTGTCCTTGTTAAATAGTCCAGCTATGATTCTCTTGATCATCTCTTTTTGTAGAAGCTTGATTTTGAACATTGTCATTGAAACCTTCAATTCATGGAATGCTTGTAGAAATTCATGTTGATGCCTATGTCTTCTACCATCTTCACAGCCATCATCACTTCCTTTAGAAGAATGAGGTGACCTATGATGTCTCTTTTTCTCCATGTCTTGCATTCTTCCACTCAACTCTTAAGTGTTTTTTTGTATCTCATCAAATATGTCTCCCATTCTCCTTTTAACATTTCTTTGAAAGTTATCCATTTTGCTTAGCCAATGAAGCCATTAGCTTAGCGGTTCTAAGGGAAGGTGGATCACTATCTCTTTCGGACATCATTGCTACAAGAAAATGTTAGTAAAACAAATAAAATATTGGACCTTACCACTCACTAAGTGTTTACACTCTTCAACACTCGTGTTTCATACTTGGAAGACTTTTTCTACAAGGTTCACTCTTGTTTTTTTCCACTCACTAACTCTTCTTCAGCCCTTGAAATCAACCAAAGATTTCAATTCAAGGAGTAACCAAAGTGAAAGATGAAACAAATCCAAACTCAACTTAAGAGGTCAAAGAAAGAAAACTCTAAGACAAAACCTTAGAAATTTAGAAGACAAACAATAAAAGATACAAAAAAGAAAAGAAAATATAACTTAAAAGGAATGTCAAACAAGACAAACAGGAAAAATAAATAAAAATATGCCTAAGTATAAACCACTGCAATTATGCAAAAAGAAAATACTATAAATCAATAATAAGAATACACCAAAAGAGAGAGCTATAAAATTTTGACTGAAACTTATTTTTTTCCTTTTTTTATCTGGGTCCTCATATTTTTTTATATTTTCATTTTGACCCCAAAATATTTTTGAATATTTTCTCTTTTGTCTTTTGGGACCAAAAACTTTTGAATATCTTTTGAAGACAAAAAGATAGGATAATTCAACAAAAATATAGGATAAGATAGGATAATTCAATAAATAGTTAAGATAAGATAGAATAATTCAATGAAAAGATAGGATATTTAAATCTGATTTTTTTTCGTTTTTCTTTTTTTGGGAAAAATAAATAAATTAAGAGAATGAAAATTGCACCTACATTGATAAAAATATTTTCAAATTGCTCTCTGGATTCCAGCTCTGATAACACATGATGACTACTAATGCTTGAATGCTTTGATTGGATTGTTTTTAGAGGCCAATTTCAAGATACCAATGATAGATAGTAGAACTTACAGATAAAAGGTGGAGAAGATAAAGAAGATTGTAATGAATAACGCTACGATCCTTATTGGAACGATAAGTTGAGTAAGATTCGTCACAAATGAAAGCTTCCTTGATAAGAATCAATTTGGGTTCAGCCAAGAATCAAGAAGAGACTAAGCTCTCAATTCAAGCAAATGCTTAATTTTATTCAATCAAAAGTTATTCAAAACTAGCAATGTCTGAGTACTTATAGAGTTAAACCTCTAATAAAACCTAAAAACGCATAGTTTGGGCCCATTTAAGTCTACATTGAGACCCATTACACAAATAAGAAATTACTAAATTATGACAATATAAAATTTATGAAAACTAGGAAAATTACAAAAGCTACGAAAGGAATTACTTATCGTGCTAAGCGAGCTCTTCTACAATATTCAAGGTGCTCCAAAGCTCCTTATGTCTTTCTCCATCCTTGCCCTTGTTAAATAGTCCAGCCATAATTCTCTTGGTCATCTCTTTTTGTGGAAACTTGATTTTGGACATTATCATTGGAACCTTCAATTCATGGAGTACTTCTAGAATTTTATGCTCTTTGGATAGTCCTCTATCAAATCAATAATAGCTCTTATACGAATCTTATCATGGAGATAAGTCCAAAAACACTGATTCACTGAATGGTCATGCTCAACTCACCATTCTTTCTTACCAAATCTTAACAACTCATAATTTTTATTATAAATATAATTGGTCTACACAATTAGGAAGGAAATTTTTATGTGATCACAAATGATGAATATGGATTTAAATAGTGAATTACAGCACATAACCTGTAACTAACATTTTGTAATTGCATTTTGCGTCGGCCAACTTAAACTTGTTATTCACAACCATGTAAATTGCAATGCAACCATGTAATCTAAGCATAGTTTTAAAAACTGACCCAGTGACTAACCCGGTCAGGATACTAGGTCACTAGGTCAGTGGTCAAACCGGTGGATCACTAATTGACCCGCATGACTAGGTCTGTAATAAAAAATAATAATTTTATACCTTTCTTAAAATATTTTAAAAAAAGGCATCACAAACCATAACATAGATAATTAGATACCAAAATATAAAAAAACATCATTGTCTAAGTTCAAACAAATAAGTAACAAATATTATAAACATAAGTTAAATAAGTTTAAGTTCAAGAAAACAATCATCAATACAAAATTATTCCCACACAATAGCCCATTTTTACCAATTAACCCATACTTACACTTAATTTACTTTTATTTTATATTAATATTATCAACAATTTATGAGTATTTTAGAAACATATTTTATGTGCCTAAGAAAGAAAGAAAAACTCACTCTTACATACACTATAACATCCTCAAAATTATATCTTGAATTTATATTTATGATTGAATTATGGAAGTGTAATGATAGTTGGATACAAGAAGAATATGATAAAATTTATTTGAACATAAACTGCCCAAAACTTTCCATTTCTGCCACCCGAATTGAAAAATTTATTTCTCTCTCAATTCTTATCCAAATTAGGTGTATGATATATGGAATTAAAGATCTAGATGTCAAATATAACATATAAAAATTTCAGATAAATCTAGAGTGTGTACTTCCTGCAATAACAAAAATACTAAGAGATGTCATTGTCCTAAGTTGAATTCGTTGGCAGGTTTGGAAGTCTAGATTAAAAATACTATATCTTGAGTTTTATAACTCCAAATAAGGCATGTGATACCTTGTTAGAAAGCTTAGGAAGTCTAGTTTAACATAATAAAAGATGATAATTTTTGGACTAGTAGATTGATGCAGAATAAACAATGAGCGAACCTCAGCTGGTTAAGTGTTTCTAGCTTTTGGACCTTTTGGATTGGGCACAACTTGTAACTCTTGGATTTTGGCCCAAGGAATAAAATCTTCAGCCCCAAAAGGGTGATAAATCAGAGGTTGAATCAGTCCAAGACCTATCCACGTGCAAAGAATCCCTCAATAAGTCAAGAATGCACTAAAACAATAAGCCAAAGGTAAAGCTTGAAAAATATAGGCTGCTGTAAAAAAAAAAATTTAGCTGAAGTGAAAAGATTTAATTAAGCCTTTGTGTGCATGTGGAACAACTTAAACCAAGCATTTGCCTTCCCTAGCTCAGCCACTTCCACGTGGGGGAGGCCAGCTGTCCCTAAGACCATGATTAAAAGAATCTTGACCAAAAGAATCAAAGTCAAGATAAGGCTTAAGGTTAAATATCTCCTAATGAAATGATTACCTAGTTAAAACCTAATTAAACTAACTTCTAAAATCAGTTTTAAGCCAATTGAAACCCTTAAATCTGAACCAATTAAAGTAGTATAAATAGCTTGAATGCTTCCAAAATTTGTGCACGTAAATTTTCAGCACAAAACCTATCACACCTACTACTTGCTTCTTTCACCCACTTTTCACTTCCTACCTCCTTTGCTTTCTTTTGACCGTGCCTTCTTTCTACCACTTATCTATCAGCCAATTTCTTCTTTCAAGACCTCATTTCTTAGAGGATTTTCCAAGGAAGACAGCCCTTACTCCATTCTATTTCAAAAATCAAACTCACTTGAGGTAGGCTAGGCTTCAATCTCTAGTTAAGCATTTGTTTGGATTAACCTATATGCTTAAATGGGAAGATTCATGGTTATTATTTAGGCTGGCAATTCATGTCATTTGAAGGTTATTTTATGATGTGAAAATGTTGATTTTAACCATAGGATAGGTGATGATTCATAGGCTGAATTATTAGTGATGTTTGGAATCACATTTGATGATCTTTGGAAGTGATCTGATGACCTTTGGACTGTTTGTTCATATTTTTATTATGGAACTGTTTTGAATTAAATTTATAGAAGTAGAGGTTGAATGGTGTGTAGTTAAATGGTTCAAATACTAGAGTGATTCAATTTTGAGGCTGAAGTAGTAAGGTGGTAGTTGAAAGGAGATTAAGATGTGTGCTAGGTTTTAATCTTTTCTTGTGAAGGTTTAAAGGAATTAGTAATTATTTAAAAGATATATTGTGATTTATTAGTTAGACTACTAACATGATTTTTCTGTAGCTTGAGGATATTCAATTGTTATGCCTAAGTTGGTATAATTTTGCTTGAATAAGGTATGATAGTTTAACCCTACTTGTGGTACGTATGATGTTATGATGAAAATATTTTCCATGAGGTTGTATGTATTTGCTCATGGATTTTATTATGGATGGATTTTGATGTGATGATATTTTGGTTCATGTTTCCGAGTTCAGTACAAGATTTGTGAAATAAAATCTCATACTACATACAGTACGATATGTAGTGACCAGGTGCAAATATATGTAATAAATCATGCATGTTTGCGTAAGATGGTCACATCGTCTATATCCAATATGAGGTGTAGCTACATACAGTACGATATGTAGAGGCCATGTGCACCCTGGGAAAATTCATTTCATGCATTCATATAGTTTGCATAATTGTTTTATGGATTCATTTGAATATACTGATGATTTTACTAACATACTAACGTGTTTGGTGGTTTAATTTTGCCTACTGAGAAATTTTATTTCTCACTAGATTTGTTTCATTTTTTTTAGATGGCAACAATGGTCAGCTTCCTTGATGCCCTGGATTGGTGATGGTGTAGGAATGAAGATATGAACTAGGCTGGTATATGGAAAATCCTGTACTTGTTTAATAATGACTTTTGTAACAAGGACTATGGCTACGTATAATATATATTAGCTTAACAACTTCTATAATTTATACGTTTTAAAATTTTTATTGATATACGCTTCTTAAAATTAAACCCTATTAAAAATATAATATCTAGAATAATTTTAGATTGTTACATACACCACTTAGAGTTCAATGCTAAAAAAAATAATCACTTAATTTATAATCCAAACACTTTGTTCAAAGAAAAAAAACTTATTTAAAAAAAATTTAAATCCAAAAACTTTGTTCAAAGAAAAGAAAAAATTATTTAAAAAATACTATTTATTGGAACAGTACAAATCCTCACCCACCCACATAAAAAATACCATTTATTAATCTCCCTCTTCCCCATAAATAAAGCAGCATGCAAATCCCCCTCTCCCAAAACAGAAAATCAACGCTGCAACTCCCCCCCCCCTCCCCCTCCAAAACCCTTGCCACATCCACCTAATCACTCCCCCCCAAAAAAATTTTGCTACAGCACCCCCCCTGACATCGCCACCCCCAAAATCCTTGGTTCCCCCCGTGTAACACCCTGAAACTTTACAAGTAGAAAGATATTTGTGTTGATTAATTGTTTAATATAAATCTTGCAATCTGTTAAAGTGTTTTGCATGGGTGTTTGTGCGTAAGAGGTGAAAGTCAAATTTTGTGGTTGAGATAAGCTGTCCGTACACACATAGTAAAAACGGTGGTGGCTCTGGTGGCTGTTCGATCACGCAAGTGGGCAACTATGGTGACTGTGATAGCTGGCTGATTCAAGTTGTTGGCAACTTGCCTCAGTGCTTCATCTATAAATAGCAGTGCATGAAGCGGAAGCATGATTCACTCTCACTTTTGTGCGTGTTTCTCTTCTTTTCTCTCTCTAAACTCTTTGCACTAGAAATCTCTCTTGTTCCACCTTCTGTACCACTTAAACTCTCGAGAACCACCGTAGCAGTGGCGAAAAATCCTCTTTGTTAAGAAGAATTCGTGAACGGAGCTTAACCTTTCATTCCTAGTTGCTGTGAGAACGAGTGTTCGAACAAAACACATGTTAGATCGAAAGAAAAGAATCCCTGTTGAGGTAAGAGGAGTTTATTGTGTTAATGATGATTTTAGATATGATGGTTGAGATAAAGTGTGTATTTGTTGTTTGGTATTTTGTATGAAATGTATTGATGATGTTTTAAGTGGAGTGTTTGTGAAGAAGACGACTACCGGATTGGGTAAGTCAGGTTGAGTATGTGATATATATTAAAAAAACTATTGTGTTGTGACCTCGGCTACTGGGAAGGGTAGGTCGAGTTAGGTATGTATATCAATCCCTTGTGTTTGGGATTTTGGCTACCGGGATAGGTAGGCCGAGTTAAGTATGTGTATTAATCCTGTGTTTGGGATGTCGGCTACCGAGTTGGGTAGGCCGAGTTAAATATACGTGTCAATCCCTTGTGTTGTGATGTCGGCTACCGGGATGGGTATGCCGGATTGAATGGTTTACGTAGCGTGCATGTATGGATGCAGAATGTAACCTAGTCCTTGTTGGCGGACATTTGTATACCGGGTTACTAACCCAAGGTTGTGTTCCTTAAGAGTTGCTAAGGCTCGCTTTCTTTTTCCTTAGATATATCGGGTTCCTTACCCAAGAGGGTACCTTGAAGTTATTGAGCTCAAGTCACTTGAGAGAGCTACCGGGTTCCCTAATTCAGATGAGCTCATGTCTTCTTGGGAATAGAGCCATTGGGATCCCTAATTCAGATGAGCTTGTGTCTTCTCGGGAATAGAGCCATCGGGTTCCCTAATTTGGATGAGCTTGTGTCTTCTCGGGATGAGAGCCATCGGGTCTTCTACTCGTATGAGTTTGTATCTTTCTTTTAGAATGACCGGGTTCTATACACGTGTCATCTTTCTAGAAGCTAATTTTTTTTCCTTTCCTAAGAGCTACCAGGTTATTTACTCGGTAGAGCTCGTATGTTCTTGAGAATAGAACTACCGGGTTCCTTAGTAGAGCTCGTATGTTCTTGGGAAGAGAACTACCGGATTCCTTACTCGGTAGAGCTCGTATGTTCTTGGAAAAAGAGCTACCGGGTTCCTTTACAACCTTGTATATGTTGGTGATAAAACACAACCAAGTCTTGCAAACACTATCGAATTAATCGATTACAACGCTTATGTAATCAATTGCATAAGTGATGAACTCATCCTTGGTATTTTATAGAAACCCAAGGATCCCCTTGACCGCCTTTAACCAAACCTTGTCTGACCTTTACTGACCTCTTCCGACCTTGACCTCTCTTGTCTACCTTTATTATCCTTTGTCCAAACCTTGACCGATCTGTACCGACCTTGTCCGCTTTTGTTCGACCTTATTCGGATTCTTTCTTCAGAGTGGTTATAGCTGAATAACAACTCGGACACCTAAAACTTCACACCATTTTACTTATATATGACGTAAGTGATTACGTTGAGATTGGCCATTTTATTGGCTTGATTTATTAAATGCATTGATACCATGGGGGTGTATGGCATTATCCTACTCGGGTCGAGTTGAGCCCGAGCTTGGGTCATACATTGATGGTGCCCATGGAAATCTAAATGCATTTGGATATACATAAAAACCCATGGGGGTGTATGACATTATCCTACCCGGGTCGAGTTGAGCCCAGGCTTGGGTCATACATTGATGGTACCGTGGTGATATTTTATGTATTGACGTGAGATGCCGGATAGTGCATCAGTGAGCCCTCGTTTGGGGTGGCCCTTGTTTGGGGTAATGCGTATGTACATGGGAGGTGTATGGTGACACCAGCCAGGAAAGGATTGCTCCTACACCGGTCCATACAATGGTGCCCATGAGAGACATATTTCATGCATGATGGAAATAGGATGATTGACTGTAGAGTACGAGAAGTACTGGGGGGCCATTGCTGTAGGGATAACCTTCTGACACCCATTTTGGCTGATCACCATGGGGGGTGAGACCCGTGCACAACAGAGTGATCCCGACGTGCTGCAGAAATCATTTGTACCATAGATTTGGCATATTGTCCGGGATGGTACCACATTGCATTGAATGAGAGATAAGTCAGGAACATGCATCATGACTAGTCATTATAAGATGAATTTGTGAAGTGTTTTGGACAGGTTGTCCATGATTGATTGTGTGAATGAAATGCTTAAATATAGTTGTGATATTGCAATGACCGAGTTGTCTTTTTATAATTGATGATATTTATTAATTATTATTTTACATGATGGACTCACCTTTGCTTTGCTGTACCTTATGGTTTGGTACCTATGATGATCACAAACCATGTTCGTGTGAGCAGATGGACAGCAGTAGGTGACCGAGAAGATGCCTAAGTTAATTGGAGCCACCGAGTAGTCGGGATGTAGATGGATTAGATCCCGGGCAAGGGTGTGTTTTTGCTAGTTACAACCCTTGTTCTAATGGCTACACCCCGCCTTTTAAATTCTTTTTTCTTTTGAGAATTTGTACAATTCAGACTTGGTTATTTGTAATCACCATCAATTTATGATTATTAATATACAAGTATTATGTTGTATTGCATCTTTGTATATTCGAGTTTTTATTTGTGATATTGATTATACTTATGTGAAAAATTCACTACTATGTTTATAATCAAACTTAAAGAGATTTTCAATTAGACAATCGTGATTAAAAATATGATTAAGAGTATGATACAGTAGTGACGATGTGGGTCGTTACATCCCCCTGCACCCCTGGAAATCCGTAGATCCACGTTTACCCCCTTCCCCCCACCCCAACCCACAACCGTGAAACAGACAACCACACCCCCAACCCAATCCCCCGCGCCATCGCGGACAGACAACCACCCCCTCGGCGAGTAGACGACGGCATCACGCAAGCTCGAAGGGAGAAGAGGAAAGCGGTGGCAAAAAAAAGTTTTTTTATTTTTAAATTGTGACCCCACCCGGTTTGTCGGGTCGGCGGTTGAACCACAAACCCGGCAGGGTCGCACCGGGTTGAAAGCATGATCGATCCAATGTTAGACTCGACCCGATTCATCCACCGGGTCACGGTCCAACCAGTCTGACCAATCGGATCGGTCCAATTTTTAAAACAGTGAATCTAAGATCTATCAAATCAGATGAAGGTAAAAGAGTGTAACTATAAAATATTTCTTTTCATAACTAAGCATAGGCCCAATATGCTACGTTGGGTCACTCCATCACGAGGACAAATACTTGATGCACCTCAAATTTTACTTGGTGATGCACTCCATAATTAAAAATTGACACCCCAAATGGACTTAATTGGCCTTCATTCCCTATACCGCCCCCTTTCCACTCTCAGCCAACCCTAGCATCTCATTGCCCTTTTTTTTTTGTAATGTTCCCAACACACTCTAAAAAAGACTAATATTTTTAGTCCTTTAAATATATTAAACTTTGATTTTACTCAAATTTTAAACTTCTTATTTTGGTCTCTTATTCTTAGAAATATACCGTACTAGTATTTGGTCTCATTCACTAACACTATTAGTTTGAGTGAATGGAAATGACAGGTTATCCACTGTCACGTGTGATGATGGTGTTACGTGTACTCTAATGTAGCCTAATGGTTTCACACTTTTTACATTCATATATATGTATAAGAAAGATTAAAACTAGAATTTAGGTTTTCTAGGCAAATTTATCCGAAAATCTAGCTGGAAAAATTAATTGAAAGTTAAAAGTTGAAAATCTAATATATTAAATTAGAAGTATTTAGTAAAAATAGTTGTTGAAGTAACTTAAAAGTATAAATGACAAAAAAATAATAATATCATCATTTATTTAAAAATGATAACAAGAAAAATGAATAAATACATTGCAGATAAAAATGAAAGAAAATATCAAAAGTTAGAAGTTAGAAGCTACCATTTTAAAAAATGTTACTTCAAGTAACATCTTAAAAAATAAAAACTATCTAAAATATCTTATCGAACATAATTCATATATTAAAAGGACAAATTTTTTTTCTTATCAAATTAATTTGTGCATGATACGTAATATTATTATTAACTTAATATATTCAATGTCATTTAACTCTACAATTTTACTATGTAGACTAAATACAACACGAAATTATCCAAAAGAGATTTGACCTAGTGAAAGTGTGATAGGTTTGTAAGATTTAAGAGTGTGTATAGGAATACTCTACAAGGAGGTCTGTGTCTCAATTCCTACAAAAACATCCCCTTAAGAAAGGAGTTTACTCATGTCGCTCTAACACTCAGGATTGTGAAATTTTCTGGGAATTTTATACTAAAAAAAAGGCATATAGCGCTAAATTTGGAAAGTATTCAACAGTAAAAAGTGATTATATTAAGTTTGTTGATTTTATAATAAATATCTTAAAAATCATAGTTATTATGATTTCTTATTGGATGATTGTGTAAAATTACACGTGCATAATCATTAGACTTTAATATAAAGTTCCCAAAGTGGATAGACGCAGATATGTCAAGTAATTAAATAACTTAATCTTAAATTTGGAGATGAATTAAGCTTGTTCGAGGAAAAATACAGCCTCATTTGACTCATTATTCATCTGCATTCTCTCTAATTCAAAAACTGCGGTTTTCTTTTTGCATGTTTTTTTTTTCTGGTTGCGCCATTTTGTTCTTCAAAACTCATGTTCCTTAAAATGTAGTTACGTATGGTTGCTCAGTTTTTACTATTTCTTCTCGCGCACCAAAACTTACCCTTCAGTTTTGGGGTCTGTCTACGGTGAATATGTTTTCACTGGTTCATCAGAGCACCATGTCATTTTCCCTACAATAGAAGATTAAGGTAACCGGTTATACATTTTTTATATATTTAAATTAATTCTTTGAGAATTAAAATTAATCGTTTTGATTAAGACTGATTATTTTCTTTTTCATTTTTATAACCTAATTCCTCCACATCACTGTTTGTCCATCTCCTCTCTCCCTTCCAAATCTGGATTTTTTGGACTAGGGAAGCAAAATAGATTTCTTGGACCCCTTGATCATCGCATTCCAATTCGAGGTCGAATTCAGATCAACTTGAAAAGAAGATCCGAACTTGACAAGTTCAATAACAATCCACGTAATCCGATTTGGTGTTTTGGGCAACCAGAGGCTGAACTACATGTGGGTTGTTATTGGACCTGCCGGGTCTAGATTTTCTTTCCACGGTGATCCGAATTTGACCTGGGCTTGGAATGCGGTGATCAAGGGGTTCAAGAAATGGATTTTGTTTCCCTAGTCCAAAATATCAGTTTTAATTAAAAAGCTTAATTTTAATTCTCAAAAAATTAATTTAAATATAAAAAAGTAACGGTTATCGTAATTTTCTATTTCTATCGTAAGTAAAATGACAAGGTGCACTTGGATCAGTAAAAACATTTTCACGGTACACATACCCTAAGTTTTGTTCAATGATTATTTGTAACATTCTTTTTAAGCTCTCAAACTCAACTTCAATAACAGTTAATTGATAAGTAATTTATTCTCTATGCTACAAATTCAGACCAACATTGTGCCATCGCACTCGTGTACTATCTCGTTGAACTATTACAAATTTACAACGCCAATATGCCATTGACTTTCACTATAGAATTAAATATTGGTGCATGTTCTCATTTGTACTTAGCGATCAATAATTAGTTCTTGCACATGTTCGATGAACTTGCATTGAAAGTGAAAAACATGAAGGAATGGTATAGATGTTCCGTACTGGCTCCATAACCAAATTCCAACAAGCGTAGTGGGCCAAATTGGCCAGTATCTGATGTTCACTTTTTTTTTTAATTATTTATTTATAAATGTACGGTGTGTTTGGTTCTGAGTTTAGGATCCACGTTCAAAAATCTCAAATGACGCAGAAGCATATTTTTCTTCAAGTTGATCCACGCCCAGCACATAAAAGAAGCAATCTGACTGGATATGGGCCAGTTTGATACCGGTTGCGGGTTATAGTTTGGGAAAACATAATTGGATTCAATTTGAATCTCTAAAAGAAGTTCATGGCCTTTTTTTTTTTTTTTTTTTTTTTTCTTTTGATGAGTTTTTGTGGGATAAGTTGAATCAGACCATGATTGTAACTAAAAAAACCTCACATTAAATTTGAATTCAAAATTTAAAACTCAAATCCTATATTTCATGAGGTGAGTTTGGCCGATCTGATAAGCCTGACTCATCTTTGTTGCTTCTGAGATGAAGGAATTAAAAGTGAATTAAATTTTTTATCAGAACTAATTTTATTTAACAAAAAAAAAGAAGCAGACAACTAAATCTTTTCTCTAATAATGCTTAATTTAGCTAATTCTACTCTTCCCTGTTATGCATATTTCTTAAACCAAGCTATATAACAGCATACGCATCGAGGAACTATTATGGCTCCACAGACTTCTATTGACAGACACATTTCAATGTGCAAGTGGTTCTATCTATCATTTACCTTGCTATAATAATTTCTTTAGCAAGTTTTGAGAACTTGCTTTGAAAGTGAAGAGTAAAAGGAATGGCAAAGAAGCAAAGTGATGCTCTCAATAAAAGAAACAAACAAGACAAGTGAACTTTCAATTTCACTATAATTAGACAACGTGTCACAACAATTAACAATTTCATATCCTTTCAATTTACTCACAAGTGACCATACTAGAAAGCTCCCTTGAGGCTCACTCCACAAACAAACACCCTCCCTATAACTTAATATATAAATGTAACCCTCATGGCTATATATTAAGCATTCACTTGTTACTTACCAAAACCACTTCCAAAAAGCCTAAGATTATCACATGGTCACATTGAAGTGAAACTTGCATTGAAAATGGAGGGAGAGATGAGGATGTGAGAGTAGGAGCCAAAAGGTATGGAGAGAGGCAACCAATAGGAACAGGTGCATAGACACAAGGTGGCAAAAACTACAGAGAGGCACCACCAGCTCCATTGTTTGAGCCTAGAGAGTTAACATCATGGTCTTTCTACAGAGCAGGCATAGCAGAATTTGTGGCCACATTCTTGTTTCTTTATGTCACTGTTTTGACTGTGATGGGTGTTGCGAAATATCCCAACAAGTGCTCCACAGTTGGTGTCCAAGGCATTGCTTGGTCGTTTGGTGGAATGATCTTTGCCCTTGTCTATTGTATAGCTGGTATTTTAGGTTAGGCAAATGCAACATAGCTAGATTTTTTTTGAGAGAACTTACGTGAGCCGTCGAACTCAGTCAAATACCAGGCTAAACAGATTCCATAGTACAGTAGTAAACCTGGATCGTTTCACACTTGGAACTGGCACTGTATTGTCAGAATTAACAGGAATGTAAAAGGGGGGGGGGGTTTGAGTTCAGTTTCAAAAAGATTAGAACAACAGAACGTCTGAAGTAATTTAACGATTTAAAAACGAGTAACCAACTCAGAATTGAGATTTCTTTGATATCTATCATCGGATAAAATAATAAACAACTTTGTGGTTGATTCTATACAAACCGAAATATCTGCATTCGCTTAGAATATCCTTCCTACTAGACGATCGCCTAGCATTTAATTAAACACGACATGCTCACAATTACAATCGCACATTGATCATTTTAAACCGGTCTAATTAATGATCATTGGATAAATCAACCTAAATACTAAATCTAGCATTCAATCCCTTCCTTCCCTATTATCAGAAATTGCACAAACAATACACAGAAAACACAATACAACAACTAGATACATATAGAAAAATAGGAAATCGATAAAAATGAAATATAAAGGGAACCAAAAACAGAAATACAACCTACACCAAAACAGAAATTTCCACTAATCAGAAAAACAGAAAAATAAAAACCAGAGAGCAACTGAAACAACAAAAACACACAAATACAACTAAAATAGAAAATAACATATATAGGAGATAGCTCAAAAACGAAAATGGAGCATAATACAAGGGTAGAAAATGGAAAAGGAATTAGAACCTAGAAACATACACAAAAACATACACAAAATTATGATAAAAAAAATTATCAAGAGCAAAAACGAAAATAAGGAAAGATGAACAACAAATTTGAGCAAAAGAGAACAAATCCTCTAGATTAATCCATGGAAATCTCCATTATGAGTTGGTTACAAGTATCTTAGCCTACCATAGTTAAATCTGCAGAAGAAAATACAAGAAAAGATGATGAAACCATAAAAAATAAAAAAATGGTATAAGCTTCTTCTTCTCCTTGTTTCGTAGCTTTCTTTTTTTTTTTCTCTGGCTTAGCAGTGATCTGCACTTCCAACACCGTCCAACTGCTTAAAAAGGAAGAAAAATATCTCACTTTTAATTTTGGATGAAATGACATAATTGCCCCTAGCTATTACATATATTCCAGATTTTCGTTGTTGACTTCAGCGCCAATTTCGTCCATCTATTTGACATAATCTGAGCTCGATTTCTTCATGAAAGTTGTAGATATTTGAATTATCTCAAAAACAAAAGAAAAATCAGCTCAAACGGACATCGATAACAAAGTTATGGCCGAAATACGAAAATTGTACAAATCTAAAATTTTAACTACTAAGAGATAAAAATCTATTTAAAAGTCTAAACTATTAATCCACACTAAAGACATTAAATGCACACCAAAAAGGGTAATAAACTACTTGTTACGGATATTTTATATTGGGCCAAAGGCCAAATGGCCCAAGGTAAATATAAGACAAGTTAAAGGAAAGACCAAAGAAGATTAAAATCCTAAATACTCACAGAATCAAAGAAGATACAGGAGGTTATTTTTACAACAAATATCCAATATATCTGCTCATCCTTTAAAAGATCGTGATCAAGAATAGGACCAGTTTCCTTATTTTCCTGCAGGTCAGTAAATATAAGAAGCCCCTCTTCCCCTTGGTGAGAGGTACACACATATTCTAACTCTCTCTTTCCCTTTCACACAAGCACACACTGCACACCACTTGTGTCGTGTTGTTTGCTGTGATCTTCATCTTCCTTTGGGTGCTTCAACTTCCATAGCATTCAGAGAGAGAGAGAGAACCTTGATCATACATCAAGACCCAGTTTCATTACTGGACCTCCGTTTGCAACGAACGGAACACTACTAATCAAGAGTAGCAAATAAATGATATAAAAATCACTTATCAAGAACTAGTCACCACAATAAGGAAAAAGAATGTTGTACATTAACCAAAAATATGGATGTTTGTTTCAAGCAAAAGAGAGACTAAGCAGAGGCTAAGAGGTTGCAATCATCCCAACTATATTGGCATCATTGCAAGATTTGTCTTTGTTAATATAATTTTTACTTAAACAAAAATTAAATCGTTAATATGGAGATTGCAAATCTTATGATGCACCGGAATGTTCGCCTTTGTTATGTTATTTCCACTGCTTGAAGTGATTGTCCTAATCTTAGTGCATCAAAACCACCTGTCTCCTAAATGTGTTCCTTTTCCACCAATAAAGAAGTTACATTTCATTTAGAATATTCATCTGTGTCAATATTTTCAATGATGTGTTATTTTCTTATTGGTAGATCATAAATGGGAACACACAATTTAGGACACGTGATTTGAAATTTGAATCCAATATTAGTATGACCAACTGAAGGTATATATCCAACAAATTTGTTTTATCAACAAAATTTTATGTTAATATGATGCATCATGCAAAATAGCAAAGACTTAAAATGTCTGCATTAATAGTGAAGTATTTATTAAATAAAAAAACAGAGAACTGGAAGCAAGATTAGCACTTAATACTTCTTTGAGTATATGGCCTTGTTTTTAGAAAATTGGCATGCTTATGGACTATAGTTTCTTTCTAATTGTTTGAGTGGGTTTCGTGAATGCAGTGGGTCACATTAACCCAGCTGTGACATTTGGGCTGTTCTTGGCACGCAAGTTATCTCTCACTTGGACTGTGTTCTACATGATCATGCAGTGCTTGGGAGCTATATGTGGTGCTGCTGTGGTCAAGGGATTCCAATCAAACCAATATGAGAGGCTTGGTGGTGGTGCCAACACTCTCAGTAAAGGATACTCCAAAGGTGATGGCCTTGGAACAGAGATTGTTGGCACATTTATTCTTGTTTACACCGTTTTCTCTGCCACAGATGCCAAGCGAAATGCTAGAGACTCTCATGTTCCTGTGAGCAAACACTTTCCTTATATGCATTTTTCTATTTTATTATATCTTTGAGCTAACAAGACACTAAAAAAAACTAAACTACATACCCCATTGCCCAGAGGCTCCACGCTATACGTAGGTATGGGGGAGGGATATTGTATGCAACTTTACCCTTGCATATGCAAATAGACTGTTTCTGGATTCGAAATCATGACCAACAAGTCACCAAGATACAACTTTATCACTGCTGTGGCAAGGCTCGCCCTCAGCTAACAAGACACTATCTGACACAATTCTTTTTATACATTTCTACTACCTGTTGGTGAAAATTTATTGGAAAACACAATTATGAGTAGAGAGTATTAAATAAGAAGTGAGACCTACAAAGTTTTGTGATTTACAAATTTAATCAATGATAAAAGTGTTCAAAAGATTATGTTAAAAAGTGTGTTATTAGTATTTTTTTTACTGTATCAATATGATAATCTAATAATACATATATGAATGTGTTAGATTTTGGCACCATTGCCTATCAGTTTTGCGGTCTTTCTGGTTCATTTAGCTACAATTCCTATCACTGGAACTAGCATCAACCCTGCTAGAAGTTTAGGTGCAGCCCTTGTATACAACAAGGACCAAGCTTGGGATAACCACGTGAGAAAGAATTCATCCTTCAATTTGTTTAGAATTATTTTTTTATTTCCATTTATTTAGTGTTTCTTAATTTAATTAAAACTCCAAGTTAAATTTATCAATTGTACAACTAGCAAATAAGTCAAAACGATTTTAGTGAACTTATGCAATTATTTTGGTGCAGTGGATCTTCTGGGTGGGGCCTTTTATTGGGGCTGCACTAGCAACTTTATATCATCAGATAGTTCAAAGGGCCATTCCTTTCAAGTCAAAATGATGCAAAATTGAAGCAAAGCCTGAAAAGTAGTGTCCGGTTTAGCCTAAAAACTGGGTATTCACAACAAAGACGCTCCTAATTCTGCTGCCACTACAAAATTTCTACCCTATCTTATTAATTTATATAATTTATCAGTTCAAAACTTATGTTCTTGGACATGCAATCAAACTTATGGAAAATGTGGCTGGTGTGGTTTGTTTCTTTTATACTTTTAATATATCTTCCATACACATATATATCAGAGATTGTTGGATTAAATTTCAATTGCTTGAGTGTAAGTACACTGTAAAATATGTTTTGTGTACAAGTTTATGGTATTAAATATGATGCCTATTTACAGTTCATTGGTAATCATCAACATGTATCCGAGGTTGAAGGAAAAAAAAAAAACAGAAATAGCATTAAGATGTATACTTTCAGGACCATTTATTTAGATAATAATACATCATGTTTTGGGAACATGTGTTTTTTAAACAAAAACTTGATGACTGACGAATTAATTTGAAAATAGTTAATCATTTGTAGTTGGAACAAAGATAATAAACACGAAGTATCTGCAAAAAAATCATGAACATGAGTAAGGGCACATTTTTTTTAAATAAATTAGTTATAACTAATTATCGATTATTTAGTTAAACCAAATAATCTATCATAAGGCTCCTGCGAAAGACTGACAATAAGAAACTGTTGTGTGTATTGTAAAATAAAGTTTCATGTTCGTACAGTGAATCGTATGTGCCGTGAGGGGGTTCAGATCCTCTGCAATGACATTTTCCCTACATGAGATCTTAACAATTAAAATCATTTAATTTATTTTATAAAAAATACTATAATTTCATGTTTAGAAGTTTTGGATGGATGAGTTTACTTCACATGGTCTGTCATGTTAAATTTCAGAGAGGATCCTTCTCTGCCTTGAGAACATATATACATATATATATACCTGTCTCAACCTTGAATCTAGATGCAAATACAAAATTAGGTTCAATTAATCATTTGTTCCCAACACGAATAATTTTTTAAGAACACTCCTAAACATGAAAAAGGAATAGATAGCACTAGTGATTTGATGGTAAAGGCTTTATCAGGAACATTTCACTTTTATTTATTTATAATTTAGCCTATATTTGGAGTTGTACATGGTGGTCCTTTATGGTTCAAAAAAGATGTTTGACACACATATTTGCTTTATATTGATGATAAGGAAGTAGAAATGCAGGGGAGTACTCAAACGTAGTCATTTCAATGGGATTAAAAATTGGAGTGCACCACTTCCTTAATAGTATAGTTTGTGTTTGTCATAAGTTATTGAAGATTCTTTACCTGAGGCAACTCTAGATATGCCAGTTATACGACACTGGCTTACTGTGGTGTTGAAGCCTAGAAGGTGTGAAGCTTCTACTCTAGAAAAGATCCTATAGAAGGTAGTTCTGTAACTTTGAGCTCTACTTGTAGTTTTTCTACTCATATACGAATGATTCATGGCATAATACATTGAAGTAGGTTGTAAGTTACCTAGAATTTAGCTTATCTGATTCAGGAATCCTTGTATGTAGATCACTGTAAAATTCAAATCATCTTGACACAACAAAATAAAATGGTCACTGCCATTTAAATGATAACTAATTGATATGCAAGCATATAATATGGTATGAATCTGAAGTTAAAACACAACAAAATTAAGTGGCATGCAATATAAAACAGGTAAAAAAAATTACAATGCAAATTTGGGGAAAAAAAGTAGAACTCAATAGAAAATCAATCTTTCAAATATATATACATGAACATATGTATTGTAAGGGCAAAAGGAGGAGAGGGATGAGGAGCAGGGAAAAGAGGGAGAAAAAAAATTTGTCAAATCATTCATACTCATTCAGCCATGAATTGATCCTATTAAGGATTTACAAAATTCTAATTTTGAATTCAAATAACAGAATGAAAATTCAAATAAGAGAATGGAAATAACAACTTATCCTAATTTTGAATTCAAATAACAGAATGGAAATAACAACTAATCCTAATTTTGAATTCAAATGCAATGATTATCAAATCAGCTGGTTTGAGATTACTGAATGTAGTCTATAAGATGTATTGGACTCCTCTTGGTACAAATGGGCCTTTGGGTAGCAATCTGGTCTGCTACATTCCCTCGTCCATGCGAAATATCCATGTCCTCATGGATAGAGATTTGTTGAGATTACAAATCACTTAGATTCATTCGCATGTCCCTTGAATGAGTTGGATTTGACGATGAGTCGTCATTTCTATTTGCACCTTCTTTGTCACCCAAGACTGAAAGCTTCTCCTCCCAAGTTGCATCTTTCGGCATGCTGTTGGACCATTGAACCAGTACTTCTTCCACTTTGTTTCCATTCTTCCAAACCTCACGTTCTCCTAATATTGCCACCACTTTTTCAATCGATTTGTTGTCTTTTGAGTGCTGAGGAAACTGATGAATCTGAAATGTCATAGGAGAGACAAACAGTTTTAGCAGCGAAACATGAAACATCGGGTGTATCTTGGAAGATTCTGGCAGCTTCAGTTTGTAAGCCACTGTTCCAATCCTTTGTAGAATCTCAAATGGACCGTAGTAGCGCAGAGCGAGTTTTTGGGAGCTTCTACGTTGAACCGATTGTTGCCGATATGGTTGCAAATAGAGCAAAACCAGGTCGCCTTCTTTCCATGCCTTTCTTTTTTTATCACTGTATGCTTTCATTGTTGTTTATGCTTTGTGCAAGTTTTGTGATAAGCTACTCATGATTGTGTTTCTTGTAGTGAGATCTGTGTCAATGGCTTCCAGTTTGCTTCCTCCTAAGCAGTATGTTAACAAGTTCGGTGGTGTTTGATGGAGTGCCTTTAGTTAAATATTTTTATATCATTCTTAGCCTATTTGACTTCTCTTGGACCTTTATTTTCCTATTCTAATTCAGTTTTTGTCTTAGGCTAGTAAGTGGGCTTAATTGCTATTTGTTGCGCATTTTTGGATTTTTGCTCACTTTACGTATCTGGCTTGTTTAGGATCTGTAGAGCTCTACAGAACTCCGAATGGAGCGTTCTAGGAGTCCCTGGAAAGATAACAAAAAGATCTACAAGTTTTCCAGAAATAGCCCGAGGCCAATTCTGTCATTTGGAGGGTCATTTTAAGCTTCGAAATCAGAACCTCTGCACTTGTAATTTTAGACTACGAATTTGATTTTATGGTTGTAAATAGCAAATAATTGGAATTGATGGGTTTTGTTCATGGCCCATTCTTATCTTTAGACTTAGTCACTATATATTAGTGACTTTAGTGAAACTTGGACAGCACTTTACATTTTGCACAAACAAGTTTATTATTTCTTTTCTTTAGTTTTTAGAATCAAAAGCTTGTTCTTCATTTTCTCTCATTTGTTCTTCATTGTTCTTCATCTTCTTCATTTCCACTTTGCTACTTTTCCATTTTTCTGCACTTATTTCATGGGGCTTTCCTTGGTGATCATCATGGAAGGCTAAATAATCACTCAATCCAAGGATCCAATCCAAGCAAGAGGAGAATTTGAGTTCTGGTTTAGTATTTCGAATTCTGTGTGAATGTTCACTTTCTTCTTCAATTGCTATTCTGTTTTCATGATTATAAATGCGTTTAGAATTGAAAGCGGATTAGGTTATGGATTCATTGCCTAATTTCGAATATAAATCACAGATTAATTGGATGATATTTCAATTAGGGTTTGTGGTTTCAATTAATTTAGGAGTATAATCGATTGAACTGCTTCTATTGAGATTGAATGAATGTTCATGATAGAATCAACTTATGAGAATGATGATGATTCGAATAGCTTGGGTTGGTGAATTGGATTGATGTTTTCTAATCTGTTTTACTTTACTCCTTGATAATCTTGTTAATTTCTGCATTGTTCTTTAATTTTAGTTTGTGTTCTTGCATGTTTTACTTTGCGCATACCAACTGTTTGACAAAATTCCCCCTTATTATTACCAATGATTTGAAGCTAGAACCATATTGATCGTGTCTCTGAGTCGACCTAGGTTAACCCTGTGCTGCAGAATTAGCTTAGTTAAATTGTTTTGAAGCCACACGACAAACGCATATCAGTGTTACACCGAACGTGACCTCAAAAGGAGGAGAGGGATGAGGAGTAGGGAAAAAAAGGGAGAAAAGAATTTGTCAAATCATTCAGACTCATCCAGCCATGAATTGATCCTTTTAAGGATTTACAAAATCCTAATTTTGAATTCAAATAACAGAATGAAAATTCAAAAAAGAGAATGGAAATAACAACTTATCCTAATTTTGAATTCAAATAACAGAATGAAAATAACAACTAATCCTAATTTTGAATTCACATTATAGAATGGAAATTCAAATGCGATGATTATCAAATCAGCTGGTTTGAGTTTACTGGATGTAGTCTATAAGATGTATTGGACTCCTCTTGATAGGGATGGGCCTTTGGGTAGCAATCTGGTCCGCTACATGTATTTAATGCAATGAAAATGACTTCGACATTGCAAGCTCATTTTCGACTTGCTCCATGGTAGGGCGAGAATGAGGGTTTTCAGTCAAGCAAGAATTTGCTATCCATACAATCAAAACTATCTCCTCAGCAATAGGATTTGAAGGATGAGGGAGACGTTGGTCTAACTTACCCATCAATGAAGGAATATCAAGTGTTGAGTTCATGACATTTGATGAAGATGTTAACAACAAAGTTATAAAATCTCCAGGGTGCTCTCCAAAAAGTATTTCCAATGCTAACACCCCAAAGCTATACATATCGCATTTTTCATTGACTTCCATTGTGTATGCAAGTTCTGTAGCAAAATTAAAAGAGCTATCATGTATTAAATATCATTCCTAAAATAAACATGAAATGTTGATATTTGATAACTACATTACGTAATTTTTTGTTAGTAGACTATAAGAGAAAACCTACAAAATCATTATATCCTTGGTATAAGAGAAAAAAGGAATTAACCTGGAGCCGCATATCCAAAAGTACCAACAAATGAGGTCCAATTAGTTGAATTAGGATTAAGAAGTTTGGCTGTTCCAAAATCTGAGACATGAGCCACATACTCCAAATTCAAAAGAACATTCTTGCTTGATATATCTCGATGAACAATTGGAGGTGAACAATCATGATGCATATAGCATAAAGCACTTGCTACACCTTTAATGGCATTAATCCTCGTATTCCAATCAAATGCAATTGCTTGTTCATCATCTTTTAAAATGTTATCCACACTTCCCCTTTCCAAGAACTCGTACACCAAAAATGAGAATCGTGAATGAGAACAAAATCCATATAACTTTACAATGTTACGATGTCGAATTTCTGTCAATGCTTGAATTTCACTTGTGAAAGCTTTAATATTGGACATTTCTTCATTCTGTACAGAGTGAAGTTTCTTCACAGCAACAATTTGACCTGTGCGCAATTCTGCTTTGTAAACACTTCCTTGTCCTCCAACCCCAATGAGATGTTTATTATCAAACTCTTCTGTGGCTTCAACTATGCTCTCATACACCATTTTTCCATCAAAACTCCATATCGTGAATAGATTTTGGCCTGGTGGTTCTGCATCTTGGTGTTCTTCTGTCCTTGAGTTTCGACAAAGACGATATGAGACTCCAAAGGCAAATAATGCTAGTATTAAAGTACCCAAACCAATGGGTAAAAATACCAATATGACTTTGTTAGTCTTATGATTTTGAGATTTGTCACTTGATCTTGGGCATGGTTCCAAGCCAGAGACATTTCCACACAAGCCTTTATTATTTCTTAATGCTTCAATTGTAGCAATACTGAAGGCTGGAATGTTTGGAAGTGAACCCTCTAATTGGTTGTATGATACATCAACAGATATCAAGCTTAACATATCATCAAAGCTAGATAAATTTCCTGAAAGATTATTGTGCGAGACATTCAATCTTTCTAGGCTTTTCAACTCTCCAAGCATTGGTGGTATAGTTCCACTGAAAAAATTTCTGCTAAGATCAAGACTTTGAAGCTGATTTAATTTACCAAACTCGGATGGAATACTTTCCCTGAAATTATTTTGGCTCAGATTCAAATGTAATAACATGACCAAATTTCCAAGTTGATTTGGAATTAAGCCAGTAAAATTATTCGCTCCAAGTTCCAAGGTTGCAAGAACTTTCAATGATGTTATTTGTATTGGGACATTCCCTGAAAGATTATTGTCATTGAGAGAGAGATCGAACAAGAAGGTTAATTTACCTAAATCTTCTGGAATGCCTCCTGTGAGATGGTTTGAAGATAGGTGAAGTACATGTAAATTAGTTGCCTGACTTAGTTCTGGTGGAATACTGCCTGATAAATTGTTGTTGGAGATTTTGAGGGCTGTGAGATTATGGCATTTTCCCCATTTTGGGGAAAGATGACCATAAAAATTATTTTCACTCAGGTCTATGTAATCCAAGCTTGGATATACACCAAAATCTTCTTTTATGTTTCCTGTCAATTGGTTTTGTTGAAGCCAAACTCTTTTGAGGCTGGAACAATTCTTCAAGCTCTTTGGTACTGGGCCTGTGAAATAGTTGCGGTTGGCAGTAAATTTTGTCAACTTTCCACTAATGCAAATGTTGTGACGCAAATGACCTGTGAAATAATTATCATACAATTGCACATTTTCCAGGTTGTTAAGCTTGTTAATTTCTCCTGGAATATTTCCACTGAGCTTATTTGAGAATAAAAGAAGGTTGGTGAGCTTTGTCAAGTTGCCAATAGTGGAAGGAATCGGTCCAGAGAGTTTGTTTCCATTGAGGCGAATAGAGTCCAATTTGACCAAGTTACCTATGGAAGAAGGGATTGGACCAGAGAGATTATTGTTTAACAATTGGATTGTGTCTAGAAAATGGAGTTTTCCCACTTCACTGGGAATGGAACCAGATAGATGGTTGCCGTAAGCATAAAAAAAAATTAAAGCGCTCAGATTTCCAATTGCAGGGGGGATTGTACCTGAGAAAGAGTTATTGGACAAATCAAGTTGATACATATTTGTCAACATTCCAATTGTAGGGGGGATAGTACCAGCGAAAAAGTTACTTGACAACTCAAGGATAGACATATTTGTCATCATTCCAATTTCATTAGGAACATAACCTGAAAGATTATTGTTTGAAAGCGATAAACGTTTCAAGTTAACTAATTTCCAAATTGTAGGGGGAATGGTGCCTGAGAAAGAGTTACTTTCCAAATCAAGTTGAAGCATGTTTGTCATCATTCCAATTTCTTGAGGAATAGAACTCGAAAGGTTATTGACTCCAAGCCATAATTCTTTCAAGTTGACTAATTTCCAAATTGTAGAGGGGATACTACCCGAGATAGAGTTAATGGACAAATCAAGTACAAGCATATTTATCATCATTCCAATTTCTTGAGGAATAGAACCATTGAAAACATTAATTGACAAATCCAAAACATGAAGACTGACCAAGTGAGTTATTTGAGATGGAATTGGTCCAGAGAGATGATTGTCACTTAAATCAAGATGAGTGAGTTTGGACAAACCCCCAATTTGGGTAGGAATACTTCCATTCAAGGAGTTATGACTCATATCTAGAGTGAGGATGTTTGGAAGTGATGAAAAATTGAGAGTTTGAAGCGTACCCTTTAATCCAATATGTGTAAGATTTATCTTGGAGACGGATTTGGAGTGGTCACAAGAAATTCCAAGCCAATTGCATGAACTGTTGCCACCCCATGAAGATAGCAAAGTTTGACTTTGGTTGTCAAGGCTAGCTTTCCACTTCATCAAAGCATTTGCTTCACTTTGTTGTAATGTGAGTGAGGCATTGAGAGAAGTGGCGATTATGAATGAACAAAACCACGTTACAATCAGAATCAGCCAAAATGATAGGAGCGTCATGGAATGAAACGTTGGAAATATGAACACCATTGCTGGTATACAGGGCGAATTCTTCAACACTCAAAGAGTACTGGATAAATACTAATAGGTGAAGATGCTTCAATTTTCAGAGATTAATATATATGCAGTACATGCACATGGGATGTTGCACGTACTTATTTGCAAAAAGCCACGGCCGGACTCACACAACAACCTTAGTCAGGAATGGTGCATGTGCTACTGCTACTTTTATTGCGATTTTTAACTACATGTATATATGTCAACTTCTGTCTTTTAATACTGTGTTAAAAAGTCATCTTATTAGTTATTACTGTATTATTTATCATACGGACTAAGATCCTCTCTGCAGTTGAAAAATCTACTGAAAATGATCTGAACCTTAAAAATTAATGAATTTATTACTAAAAAATTATAATATAAATATGTACAAAATATACGTGATAAGTGACGTGACATTCCCGTATACACATCAGTCTTTCATGTCAGCCATAACACAAGAACATGGATACCTCATCCTTAGCAGTTGGGCTACTGGGTGGAACATAGTATCTCTAATATTTCATTATTTGAATATTAATGATAATATTAAAACTTTTTTTCATCATTATAGATAAAATAAAAATTATCTATAAGTTATAATTATCTACCAACTATTATTTACAAAATAGTAATTATTTATAGGATTGTTATCATCCTGTAACAAACCTGACAAACAATGATTCACATCTCCTACTCTACTCTCTAAATAACAGGTTCTATCTCACCCTTTTATATCTCATTCTCACCTAATTCACTTATTTATTTTAATTTCAAAATCTTTTATTTTGCAAGTCACCCCTTTTATTCTCCAAAGGATACTCACAAGAGAGATTGTTCCATTTTAGCCACATCCACCCTGATTTTGATAAATACATAATATATTGATTTTCAGCTGCAACTCCATGCATAGTTGCATACTCATGCAGTTCCCGTATGAACTGTAGAGGATTCGGTTCCTTATCATAATTCAACAAGAACGCGGACTTTAATTTACAGTTTCGTGCCAGTAATATAATAGCATAAATTATGTCAATATGATTTATTCAATGTTTTTTCAAAAATATTTATTAGAATATTACTTTTGTCTCTGAGTATGAACGTATTAGATTTTACTAGAATATCATAATATATTAAATCATAAAAGCTTAATTGACTAGGATATCTATGTGGAAACCGCTGAAACGACGTTAGATTAAATAATGATTATTGTATTTGATGTTTTAAAAAACAAAAAGTATAGTGTTATTTTCAAGTGTTTATGTACGTGGAAATTGATAAGAACATGGCTAAAGGATTAAATAGAGGCTTTTATTTATTTATTATCATTTGGAAGTTTATTTCAAATAATTATCCAACATGAGTAAGTTTTAATATTTGTTATGACTTATGAGTTAGAAGTTATTACTAATGTTATAGTTTATAAATTTTTTAACTGTAAAAGAGTTTATGATTTAAGTTTTTTTTTTAATTTACGACTTTAAAGTTATAATATATTTTTATTTTTTTTAACTGAAGTTGTAAAATATTTTACGATTTTAGTTAAAGTTTATTTTTTATTTTTTATTTTACGATTTCAAAGTCCATAAGTAATAAGTTCTACCAAATAATACGTGCATGAAGTATTTTTAATTTTTTTAAATTGTAAATAATTTTTAAATTTAATTTTTTAATAAATAAATATGGTTTTACATTTTTTTAGTTTTATTTAATATATTATATATATTTTTGATATGATTTTATTTAATATTTTCTATATTTTTAACATTATTTTATTAATATATTTTTATATTTTATATGATTTTATTTAATATTTTCTTAATTTTTTTATATATTTAATTTTTAATATTATAATATTAACAATTATACATGATCATCCTAAAATAAGAGGAGAAAGATGTTGTAGAATATTAGGATAACAATGACCAACAAATATAGTACAACAAGATGAGAAGACAAATATTAAAAATATATACAAAGTATTAAATCAAACTATAAAAATTAAAAATACATTTATTTTTAAATAATTAAATTAAAAAAATATTTACAATTTTTTAAAAATATATACGAAAAAAATGAAATACTAAATTAAAAAATATGTAATAGTATAAAATAGAAGTCGTAAATAAATTTACTACTTCTAAAAAAACAAATCATACAATTTTAAAGTTGTAAAAAAAATCTTACGATTTCAAAGTCATAATTAAAAAAAAATCTTTAATTGAAGTTGAAAAATATATTTTATGACTTCAGTTAAAAAAAATAAAAGAAAAAATTATTATAATTTTAAAGTCGTAAATTTTTAAAAAAAATTAAATTGAAGTTGTAAACTCTTTTATAACTTCAGTTCAAAACTTTAACAAATGTTATGACTTACCCATTTTGAATATTTATTTGAAATGGACCCTAAAAAGATAATAAAAGAAAAAAAATGCCCCAATTTAGTTGTTTAATCTAAGAATACAGCCTACTCATAATTAAAATATATATGTATATTATGATAAAAAGTCAACTCGTGATAAAAGCTATCGTTAACCAATTTAATAATTTAACAGCACCTTATTTTAAACAATATTATCATATTTAAAAGATTAGTACTGGTAAATCAAATTAAAAAAAAAACTGCCTCTAAAGTTTATCGGATAAGCACGAGTTCTACGGCAAAAAATTAAAAATAATATAAATTAAATAACAAATTTGACATTTGGGGTGGGGGGAAACAAATTTGAGATTTGGTGCACTTAAACACGCCTAAACCAGGCGTGTTTAAACAAGCCCAAGCTAGGCGTGTTTAAACATGCATGGTTTAGGCGTGTTTGAGTCCCTTATCTCCTATAAAAAGTCCCAAAATTTCACTTTTTCACCATTCATACCATTTCACCTTCTCTCTAAAAGTTTCTCTGCCTTCTCTCTAGAGCTTGGGAGGATATTTTTTGAAGCGAAGCCCTGCCAACAAGTAAGTTGATTTAACAATTTTGCATATTATTTAATGTATTATATTTTTTAATTAGAAAATTGTTAGGGCCATATGAACTTGTTAGCGACATAGATGTTAGGTTCATAGGAAATTGTTAGTGTGTATGTTGGTTTAATGTGTTGTGTTTAGGGTTTAGGTCTTGGGCTAAAGATTTAGGGTTTAGGGATTGCGGTTTAGTTTTAGGGTTTAGCGTGTGTGTTGTAGGGTGTTAGTGTTTAGTGGATTAGGGTTTGGGGGGTTGAGGTTAATGGTTTAGTGTTTAGGGTGTGTGGATTTATGGGTTAGGGTGTAGGGGGTTTAGGTTAATGGTTTAGCGTGTGTGTTGTAGGGTGTTAGTGTTTAGTGGGTTAGGGTTTGGGGTGTTTAGGTTAATGGTTTAGTGTTGTAGGGTGTTAGTGTTTAGTGGGTTAGGGTTTGATGTTGGAGTGTTTGTTTTAGGAGTTAGAGTGTTTTGTTCTGTTTAGGGTTTAGGGTGAAGGGTGTTTGTCTTAGGGGTTTAAGGCAAATGTTTTGTTTTGTATAGGGTTTAGCGTATATGGTGGTAGGGTTTATGTTTCGGTGTTAATGGGTTAAGGGTTTAGGGGTTGGGGTGGTTTGTTTATGGTTTAGGTTAGGGGTTTGGGTGTTCTGCTTAGGGTTGAGGACTTCGGGGTTAGAGTGTTTGTTGTAGGAGTTGGAGTGTTTTGTTCTGTTTAGGGTTTAGGGTTTTTTTGCCAGTGTATATTATTTTTTGTCGGTGTTTAATTAATTTTAACTTTTTGCCTATAAGATAATTATTTTTGAATGCTTTGTGAGTCGAACATATTATTTTTTAACATGATTTTTTTTTGTTATTAAGATACTGATTACATGGCTGATTCATCTTCCACTGATTCTCCGCGATCTGGATCCGATGATGAGGGTGGGTCCATGGATCCGACGACCTATGTTGTCTCTACCCCATATAAGTGGGGTGCTTTGCGTATGCGAACTCAGCACACCCATGTTTCACAAGCTGTGTGGAATGAGGGCACAGCTCGAGTGTTGAAGACTCGACGTGGTAAAGTGACGGGGGGGGCCACATCACGACGATATACCTGACGTCGTTTCTGATATGTTAAGTCATACTGGCTTTCTACATGTCGCACGTATGCGACATATTCAGGTATGCAAGTATGAAATGAGTAAAGTATTTTTAATTTTATAACTGTACTTATTAATTGATTAATATATTTTTTTAGATGGATGCTGAGCTTATTAGTGCTCTGGTCGAGCGATGGAGACCAGAGACTCATACCTTTCATATGCCGCAGGGAGAGATGACTATCACGTTGGAAGACGTGACTGGTATTTTAGGATTGCCCACGGAGGACAATGTCATTTCTGGAGTGACGGTAGCCGATTGGGAGATCGTCATTGAGGACATTTTTGGTCACTAACCAAAGGAGGACATCGAGCTGAAAGGTGGATATTTGTGCCTGTCTTTCTTTGACAGACATTTTGCGCATTGGGGTGAGGTGGTTCCCGAGTTGGTAGCCGTGACGCGCTTTACGAAGGGAGCATGGTGGCTTATTGGATCATGGCTACTGAGTGACAGATCCGGAGGGAGCATGGTGGCAGCACGTTACGTCTCGTTGCTTGCTAGGGACTTCGATGACATCGGAAGATATAGCTGGGGCTTAGCGGTCCTCTCACATTTGTTTAGACAAATGTGCGAGTGTGCAGATCCACGCAGAAGTGACATTGGTGGATGTCATATGCTGCTTCAGGTGTGGGCGTGGCTCAGATTCCCACCCATTGCTCTAGCTATTCCGCTGCCTACTCACCCGGAGTGGCATTTCGGACACCGGTATGTGTGACTATATTTTGTTTTGTTCACAATTTTTTCAATTTAGTCCTATCCTATAATAGTCTAATGTTAGTTATTTTGAAATAAGGTTTAATGCTTTAGGCCGGTTTAAGCCACACGAGCTGGTTTTGTATAGGAAGGCATTAGATTCCCTGACTTAGGCCGAGGTACGTCTAGGGTTTAAGTGATTGTAAGTTTGCATTTATGGTCGATGTCGTTACATAATTCTGTGTTGATGTTGTCTGTGTAGGTGGTATGGAAACCATTTGGAGACTACCACTTTCTTGGTGCATATGAGCATCAACGACTGTTGTGGATGGCAACTGCTCTTGTTATATGCTTCCACACAGTTGACTATTCCCAGCCGGATAGATGCATGCGCCAATTCGGGAGGGATCAGCCAATTCCACGTGCTCCCAGGAAGCTGAAGGGTGTGCATGACCTTTCCCTCCACGGTAAACGAGAAGAAAACTGGGTCCGTAAGCTCAGACCGTTTATTATGCGCTGGGAGGTTAGGGACAAGCACATTGACCTTCCCCCTTTGCTTTAGGGGTTCCTTTCACCACACCATGAGTACATGGTTTGGTACAGGGAAAATGGGAAGCGTTTCATCATGAAGCAGGGTGCCAAGACGGGTCGTGGTGTAAGTTTTGTTGACATCATTATTTTTTCTATTTATATTCATTATGATAGATAACATAGTTCACACTGATGTTTATATTTTTTAATTTATAGGTTGATGGACCAGAGTCATTGTACTTCGCGACACTTAGTCCCAATAGCTCGGCCTTCGACATCGAGTGGGCGAACCAGGAGATCGGTCGCTTAATGTCTGTCTTCATAGAGAGTTGTCGCGTGGAGGAGGCAGGGCCACATGCACCCGTATCGCAGCTTCTGGAGGACCCACAACTGTTTGTTGCAGTTGGCTGTTGAAGACGAGAGGGACTTGGGCTAGAGCGTCTACGGAGACCGATGCAGCAGGTTGTTGAGCCCATTGTAGGTCCCAGGCCTCGCACTACTGGTTATTTTAGTCCTCCAGTTATGGCATTGACGTATGGGACCTAGACATTCTATTACGAGGCTACTGAGCAGGGGGCATGGACTACACCGAATTCAGTAGTTAAGCCCATATGCCTCCACCGGCTGTCTCGCAGACCCAGGCTGCATATTTGACTACTGCAATTACATCTACAGAATGGACTAGTTCCAACTTTGACGACATGTTCTTGCAGGTAGATTGTTCTTCAGCAGGCTGTGGGGAATGGCCATCACATATGCCATGTGGCATCACAGATGTTGAGCATCCTATGCTGGTGTATGCAAAGCAGGGCAATCCATGTCGACCTCCCTATGTCCATACGTATGATGCAAGCCCGACTCAGGGAGCCACGTCCCAGGCAGGCCCGTCTCAGCCAGGGCCCTCTGAGCCAAGCAGTTCTAAGCGACCCTGAAGACGAAGGCTACCTGATCGTCAGGCGCGTCATCAGCCGTAGCCACCACCGTCTTAGTTTTAGTTGCTGTTTGTGTTTATTTTTTATTTTCCCATGTGTAATCGAATGTATTTGTTAACTTACATTTGTTTGTAACGTTTATTTTAATCATGCTCAGTCTAATTGTTAGTTAAACACATGAACCCCGCACAGATTCGATTAGAAACGTCGTGAATAACAAAAATTATTTAAAAAAACTATTTACAAAAGAAACAAAAAGGAACTTATATTTTAAATAAGAATGATAATTGAAAACAACAACTTGGTCGTACATGTGTTATTCCATCTGCATATCTGGTTTGGTAAAAATAGCTAAAATCTCAATTGGACAGAAACGTTTCCAGTAGTTCAATTCTGCTAACATCTTGAACAAGTCTTCATCGCTTATCAACTCTCTTATGTCATATTCGATTGTGGTGTCTGAATATTGTGCATGGCCTGGATGTTGAAAAAGCAATTTTCTTACCACCTGTGACATGTGAATCCCATAAGGGGGAACCCCAACAAGTACAACTTGCTTGATGACATCCTTTAGTGTTTCAATGGTGCATCCTAAAGGAATTTCAAATCGTATTGGGTTTGTTCCAGTAAAGGCATAACCAACAAAATCGGCTTGTCGTGGTATGTTCCACTTGCCGTTGTAATATAGCATTGCATCATGTGGGGGGACGATGTTCGATCGAAGCAGGTTGAGTATACCATCTGGTGTTCTATTGATGGTACATAATATTTCTATAGGGCCAGCACCCGACATTTTGTCATTGCACATTAACATTGTGCAAACATCATCATCATTTGTGAGTTGTAAAGAATGAAAAAAATAGTGCTGATCTGCATGTAGGGATGACTGTCGGTAGTGAATTTCATCAACAACATGGTCATTGCTTAGCAGTAGGGTGTCGTGTATCCCACTCTTTAGTGTCTCAAAAGAACAGTCATTAGGAACTCGCATTGGTATTGGTGAAGGACATTGAAAAGAAACACCAGTTTCGTTGTGTTTCATTGATCAATTTGGAAAAATGAATGTTAATTTGGAGTTAGCAATTGTCTGACTGCTTGTTTCTCCTAAAAATGTCATGCTATTCAGATTGAATTTTGCTTCTGGGGGTGTGTTGTGTGGTAGTGGTGTGTTCTGTGGTAGTGTCTGCCTTATATAGGGGTGAATGACGCCCTAGTTAGGCGTGTTCAATCACGCCCTTGGTAGGCGTGTTCAGTCACGACCAATTTGTTATGCGTGCTTAGTCACGACCAATTTGTTAGGCGTGTTCAATCACGCCTTTGTTAGGCGTATTCAATCACTCCCTTGTTAGGCGTGTTCAATCACGCCCTTGTTATGCGTGTTCAATCACGCCCTTGTTAGGCGTGTTCAGTCACGACCAATTTGTTAGGCGTGTTCAATCACGCCCTAGTTTGGCGTCTTCATGTATTGTTCGCATTTCCAATATAACTTTTTAAAAAAAAACAATTAACGTCGTACGTGTAACATAAATCATGCTAAATAAAAAATAATTAAAGAAAGGAAAATTGATGTGTACCACAACCAAAACATTATCGTCATACGCATAAGACAACATATTTATAAATCAACTACATTTAACATACCACTTATCAATCAATCATAATTACAAAATCATGAAACACCACCCCGAGTAGGACAAACTCTACGATTATGTCCAACTTGCTTGCACAGACCGCATTTAGGAAGTCTCTGAGATGTTTCGACTTCGTCCATCTCGTTATGTATTCTAGTGGATCTTGGACGACCTTTTGCACGCAACATTGACCTTTCAGGTATAATAACTGGATCTTCACTCGGGGGAATAGCAAGTTCATTACCAATTGGCTGCCAAGGTAATGAATAAGCCTCAACCAAGTTGGTTACCAGGAACACATCATCCACATATTGCAAAGGATTTTGACGGATATATAAAGTAGCAGCTGCGACGTGACTACAAGGGTATTTGAAGGCCTTAAACTTGCCACACTAACAAAAATGATTTGTTAGGTTTACTGAATATGACCTGTCCCAGCCATCATCCACCTCAAATGATGTTTGCTCAAGGTTATATGTGCGTACATTATGCCCTGTAGCAACAGTCTGATTATGCCTCAAAGCATGAACGACATTTTTACAATGTCGTTGAGAATGCTGAAGCTGTGAAGTAGCCGCCTGACCCCTGCTCACAAAATATTGAACCAATTGACTGTATGTGTGCTTCACCATAGCAGTGATAGGCATGTTCCTTGCTCCCTTGAACACCTGGTTGACTGATTCAGACAAATTTGTTGTCATATGGCCATATCTTCTCCCCTCGACATCATATGCACGAGTCCACTTTTCCTTAGGAATGCTGTCAATCCATTTTGCAACCTCAGGATAGGTATCACGGAATCGTGCAAACACTATGTCAAATTCAGGCATACAGGGAGTATAACCTGCACAATTATAATACCATTAACATTAGTGCAGTGACACATTTACGTCAGCTTAATAAATTACAAATAATTGTTAACATACCCAAAGTCATGAGGGTCTTCTTCAATCTTGCATTCTTGAACCTTTGATTGAAATTACTGGCAATATGATGAAGGCAAAAACCGTGATGCGCAAAAGGTGGTTGCCAACCGGCATGATTCTGTACTGCAGATATAATGCTCTAGTGCTGATCTGAAATGAGGCATATATTTTGCATTTGGGTTACGTGGAAGCGAATGTTAGCAAGGAAATATTCCCAAGCTTCCAATGTCTCCCCCTCAACAATGGAAAATGCCAGTGACAGACATTCATTATTTCCATCCTGACTTGTGGCAATCAGCAATTTTCCTTTATACTTGCCATATAAGTGAGTCCCATCAATTTGAATGATGAGTTTGCAAAATTTAAAAGCCTCGCAACACTTTCTAAAAGTCCAAAACATGCGCTGAAACACACGCTTACCTCGTACCAGTCGATGTGCCACATAATAAGCATTGGTTTGAATTTCAAAAAAAGAACCTAGTGAAAAATGAAGCATGTAGTTGCACCATCTCGGCAAAAATGAATAAGATTCTTCCCAATCCCCATAAATCATTGCCATTGCTCTATGCTTCGCATACCATGCCTTAAAGTATGAAACTTTAAATCCATAGCTATTGGTGATCCTTTCCTGAACCAATGCAATTGACACGCTCGGTTCCTCCTTAACCATTCCTGAAAATGAAATTGTAACATTCACATTAACAACAAACCTTAACACAAAATAATATTTCTCATATAAAGCAAAAATATTGAGTTCATACCTACTACAAGTGAAGTAATATTATCAACATCAACTTGTGTGTGACCCTGTGTTATATGTTTATTCAGGCAATTGTGTTTTCCACTCCATCTTGAAACAACCCACTTCTCACCGTACATTGGTTTAAACACCTTAACCCTCCAAGGGTAACCATCGTTGTGAGCAACACACTTCATGGCAAACTTGTCACGCTTGCTCTCAAGCACAAATGCTTCTTGATGCTCCCTCATCAGGTTCCGCTTAATTGCAATTTGTGCATCCTTTTTGGATGGAAATTCCTGTTGAACAAACAAATCGTCTCCTAATTGCCAGGGACCTTGCACTGAACCCGAACCTGAAGCTGAACCAGTAAAAGATTCTTCTTCGCTTGGGTGATTCCAATCAATATATGTGTAATGTGGAATTCCGTCCCAAAAAGGAATAACCGCACCACCTTTAAATACAAAACAGTTGAATAAACATATCATGCAAACTAAAATACTATAATATACAGATATACAAATATCAACCCACTTCATCATTCATTTAAGTCATGTAACATACCTTCAACAGGTTGTTCTGATTGTGTTGGTCCAACGTCCGGATGGTACCACATTTCAGACGACCCCACGTTAGTGTGTTGTTGGAATGCAGTCGCATGCATACCAGAATCTTCATCATTATAGGATGCACTGACATTCTCCTGAAGAAAACGATCTTCCATTGCAATATTTTCATCATCGTCATCATCTTTATCGTCATCCATAACCCAAGTTGGGTCATGTGAATCTTCCTCAGATATGTTTACACCTACAGCACCATATGATGATGCAATATGTGCAGAATTAAAAGCGACTGACCTCGTGGGTAAAACAACACCCTCTGCTGTGGTATAATCCACATACAACTCTAAAAAATTCTTCCTTGGCTGATTCAAAAATTCTTCAATAACCATTTCCAATTCTTCATTATCTTGTATTGGAAACCCCATGTATCGTTCATGCTGCCATATTTTTGCCGTCAGCAAAGTGATACATGGCTTGTCATGTACACCTAATTTTGGACGTATCTTCTCATGCAAATCAGCCAATGTTGCTTTTCGCTTGATACGTGTCATCCTTTTCTCCCCTTCAAAGACAACACCTCTTCGCCCTTCAATTTTCCTTCCATTGAAAAATAAGACAACACGAACACACTCCTCATCACCTGAACTCATTTCCTGCCCTCAACAAAAACAACAACTTCAAATTTCAAATTTTAAGAAACAATAAAATAAGCTGAAAAACATAAACCCTAAAACAAACGCCTGAACCACACAAACACCCCAAACCCTAAATTATGAAACATAAATCCTAAACCCTTACCCATAAACCCAAAGCCATAAAACAAGCACCATAAACCCTAAACTACCAAAAAAAAGGCCTAAAACATGTACCATACCAGATAAACCCTAAACAGAACACCCCAACAACTAATCCCTAAACCCTACAACAAACAACATGTACCCATAAACACCGAAACATTAACCCTAAAACAATCATTCCTAAACCATAAACTAATCACCTAAAACCCTAAACACTCAAACATAAGCCCTACAACACACATCATAAAACCTAAGCCCTAAAACAAACGCCTGAACCACACAAACACTACACATTATATCAACGTAAATCTATGTCGCTAACAAATTCATATGGCCCTAACAATTTTCTAATTTTCTAATAATTGACAAAATAAATTGTATCACTTACTAGTTGGCAGAGCTTCGTTACAGAACTAATCCACCCACAAACTCCAAAGAGAAGGCTAAGAAACTTTTAAAGCGAACGTGAATTGGTATAAATGATGAAAAAGTGAAATTTTTGGGCTTTTTATAAGAGATAAGGGACTCAAACACGCCTAAACCAGGCATGTTTAAACACGCCTAGCTTGGGTGTGTTTAAACACGCCTGGTTTAGGCGTGTTTGAGTGCACCAAATCTCAAATTTATTTCCCCCACCCTAAATGTCAAATTTGTTATTTAATTTATATTATTTTTAATTTTTTGTCCAAGTTCTACTACTCCCTTCCCCAGACTTTTGCATTGTAATTTTAATTTTAGTATTGATGTTCAATGATTATTCCTCAGCTCCCTGTATGTATTTGCTTTGGTCTCTTTCTGTTTAATTAGTGTATTGGATTCACCGAAGTTGTAACTTATATTCTTAGTACAACTCTTTTACAATTAAATAATGAAATTTAAATGTCTAGGATGTGTTGTGAGAAATCTTGACTCAAATTATTAATATCATTGACTCATTGTTTTTTTTTTTCTTGAACATATAGCATAATCAATTTGGAAAGTTACCTTATACTGGTAATTAGTTGTCTTGATTGGGACATTAACCAATTTTCTTGCCTCAGATTGGCCTAAAGCAGTCACTTAGGTTTCTAGCTTATTGTGCTCCATTAAATTGAACAATTAACTTGTCTTGAAATTAGAATTCTGTGCCATGGAAATATTTGATCTTTAGTCTTGTTCTAGTACTACAAGTTACTATCATCCTTCGATTTCGTGTGTGTTTTGCTTGTGTTATGCACATTTTACCAATCTTGGAAAATAATTTGAAGCACCTTCGTGTGTGTTCATTCTTGTCTTATATTATAATACACAGTTAATAACATATTTTTTACATGATTTAATAATATAAAATAAATTAAAAATCACTATTAAATAAGAAACATTATAAACTTAATTCCCATACAACCCTTGACACATTACACTAGAATTATTTAAATTACAATAAAATTACATATTTTAAAAAAGTAATGATATTATATAAAATTATATCAGTTTCAAATTCATTCCACAAACGCCAAAGTAAGAAGACTTGCACAAGTCTATCTACAATTTCAGTTTGTGGTTATATTGGTGAAATTAATGATAAAATTGTTGGGAAAAAGCTTGGCTGGCGTGAAGAAATTGTCTTCCAGATGAATTTTCTTTTCAGTTTGAAATGATGTTTTCATTATTTTTTTTTAATATCACACAATTTCAGAAACGATACAGAAAAGAAACAAATGGTCAAAATTATATATAGAGAGGAAAGGCTTTTAAATAATGCAATCTAGTATTTTTCTTTTTATTTAAAATATAAAAAGACTTAACGTGACATTAATTGAATTTAATTTTTGTAACAAAAAAAGATAAATTTGAATTTTAAGTAAAATATTTAAATTACAATAAAATTACATATTTTAAAAAAGTAATGATATTATATAAAATTATATCAGTTTCAAATTCATTCCACAAACGCCAAAGTAAGAAGACTTGCACAAGTCTATCTACAATTTCAATTTGTGGTTATATTGGTGAAATTAATGATAAAATTGTTGGGATAGCTTGGGTGGCGTGGAGAAATTGTCTTCCAGATGAATTTTCTTTTC
>CM023959.1:11049998-11084087 GCA_013407115.1 Glycine latifolia
AAATGTTGAAGTAGTGACTAAAACCTAAACAATTCCCTACATATTTAAATTTTCGGGTTTAGGTTTTAAATATAATTTGAAATTATATTTAAATGTTGTCTATTGTTTAGGGTTTAAGGTTTAGGTTTTAAATATAATTTGAAAATATTTAGGTTATTTATTTGTAATGTAATTTAATTTGAAGTTATTAAATTATTAATTATTATATTATTTTATTTATATTAAGATAGTCATAGATGGGTGATTCATCATCTTCTGCATCTTCATGGTTTGGATCTGATTATGAGGGTGAGGGAAGGGATCCGACGACCCCATGTTATGCCTACCCCGTATAAGTGGGGGGGTTTTGCGGAGGCGTACCCAGTGAACTCACATTTCACAGGCTGTGTGGAACGAGGACAGATGTCGAGTGTTAAAGACGCGACGTGGTAAAGTCGCAGTGGGTCCAGATTGTGACAATATACCTGTAATGGTTGCGACGATGTTAGGACAAGCTGGATTCCTACATGTCACACGCATGCTACATATTTAGGTATAAAATTATGAATTGAACAATTGTACATACGAAGTGATTCCTAAAAATGTTTTTGTTTATAAGTGTGCATACGAATTGATTATTTTTAACTTGACTTTAGATTGATGCTGCGCTTATCAGTGCTTTGGTTGAGAGGTGGAGACCAGAGACACATACATTTTACATGCCGCAGGGAGAGATGACCATCACATTGCAAGACGTGGCTGGTATCTTAGGTTTAGGCATTGACGGGAATGTCATCACCGGAGTCACGTCAAATGAGTGGGCCACCGTCATCGAGGATGTGTTTGGTCATCCTCCTCAGGAGGGTGAGCTAAAAAGAGGATTCTTGCGCCTGTCATACTTTGATAGGCATTATGCGCATTGGGGCGAGGTAGCTGGGGATCTGGTAGAAGTCATGCAGTTTACGAAGGCGCACATTACGTGTATCATTGGAGCATGATTACTTTGCGACAGATCCAGGGGAAGCACTATCGGCTGTCGCTATGTCCCTTTGCTGATAGGGGACATAGGAGACATAGGTAGGTATAGCTGGGGTTTTGCAGTCCTTGCACATATGTTTAGAAAAATGTGTGAGTGTACAGATGCAGATAGAAGTGACATTGGTGGGTGTCACGTGCTTCTCCAGATATAGGCGTGGCTCAGATTCCCACCCATTGCTCCAGCTATTCCTCAGCCTACTCACCAAGAGTGACATTACGGCTACAGGTATGTGTTCTTATTTTCTTTTATTAACTATGTATTAATGAGTCTTATATGTATTAACGAGTCTTATAAGTAGTCTAATGTTAGTTATTTTCAAATTAGGTTTAATGCTTTAGGCAAGTTCCGTGCACATAAGCTTCTTTAGTATCGGCTAACATTAAATTCCCTTGCTCGGGATGAGGTACGTTTTGTTATTTATATAAGTTTTGGTCACTTGACTTGGATAATTGCTATTGGTTGTCGTTGTTCTTTCCTAATTGTGTGTTTCATTGTTTTGTTCAGGTGGTTTGGCAACAATGTCCAGCTACCACTTCCTTGGTGCATTTGAGCACGAGCGACTGTTATGGATGGCTACTACTCCAGTTATATGCTTTCATACAGTTGAGTTATCTTAGCCAGACAGATGCATGGGGCAATTTGGGAGGGATCAGCCAATTCCACGAAAGCCGAGGAAGCTGAAGGGTGTGCATGACCTCTCATTGCGAGGTAAACCACATGATAATTGGGTCCGTAAGCTGAGACCCTTTATCCGCCGATGGGAGGTTAGGGACTGGCACATAGAGCTACCTCCCCTACTGACTGGGTTGCTATCACCAAACCATGAGTACATGGTTTGGTTCAGGGAGAATGGGAAACAATATGTGTTGAAGATGACTGCCAAGATAGGTCGTGGTGTAAGTATTGTTTAAATTTAATTTGGAAAATAATTTTCATTATCATGGCGTTATTGTGTTGACTAATGAATTTGTTTTGTAATTTGCAGTTTGATGGCCTGGAGATGTTGTATTGTGCTAGTGGTGGTCAGGAGTGACCGGGATTCAGCATGGAGTACTTGCACGAGGAGGTGGGTCTCATTATGTGCATGTTCCGACAGAGCTTTCGGTTGGAGGAGCCAGGGCCACATGCACCCCCATCACAGCTTCAGTAGGACCCGCAGGTGTATGTGGATGTTCCCTGTGGGAGAAAGGAGGGACATGGAATAGAGCGTCGTCGGAAAGCCATGCCTTGTGTTCCTGAGCCATAGGAGTTCCCAAGCCTCGCATTGATGGTTGGTTTACGCCTCCACTGATAGGATCTACATACGACAGTCAGCCTTTCTATTACCAAGGAACTCAACAGCGGGACATGGGGTATTAGGGGTGCAGTAGCCAGAGTGACTTTTGTCCACCGGCAGACTCCCAGTCATAGCATGTGTATTATGCTACTACTTTGGTCATGGCATCAGCAGACTGTGGGACAAGTAGTGACGTTCCTGCTACGGACTGGAGTGCTGATGATATTGACAACTTGTTGGCTTAGGTTGATTATACTCCGGCCAGTTGTGGGGATTGGCCAGGACATGCACAATATGGCACCCCACCTCCTGATTTTAAATTCGTAAATTTTTTATTTTTGAACTTTTGATTAAAATTACTGGCAATATGACGAAGGCAAAACACGTGATGAGCATGAGGTGGTTGCCAACCAGGATGATTCTCCACATCAGATAGTATGCTCCGGTCCCTATCTGAAATGAGACATATGTTTTGCCTTTGGGTTACATAGAAGCGAATGTTAGCAAGGAAGTATTCCTAGGCTTCCAAGGTCTTCCCCTTAACAATGGCAAATGCCAGTGGCAGACATTCATTATTGCCATCCTGAGTCGTGGCAATCAACAATTTCCCTGTATACTTGCCATACCAGTGAGTGCCATCAATTTGAATTATGGGTTTGCAAAAATTAAATGCCTGGCAACACTATCTGAAAGTCCAAAACATGTGATGAACCACACGCTTTCCCCGTACCAGTTGATGTGCCACAAAATAATCATTGGTTTGAATATCATAAAAAGAACCTGGTGAAAAACGAAGCATGTAGTCATACCACCTGGGCAAAAATGCATAAGATTCTTCCCAATCCCCATAAATCATTGTCATTGCTTTCTGCTTTGCATACCAGGCCTTACAATATGAAACTCTAAATCCATATGAATGGGTGATCCTCTCCCGAACCAATGCAATCGACACAGACGGTTCCTCCTTAATCATTCATAACAATGAAAATGTAACATTCACATTAAAATGAACAACCTTAAAGAACCATTATTAAAGACATATAGAGGAAATTTGAAAAATACATACCTACTACAAGTAAAGCATTAACATCAGAATCAAGCTGTCTATGACCCTGTGTAATATGGTCATTCAGGCAATTGTGTTTGCCACCCCATCTTGAAACAAGCCACTTCTCACCGAACGCTAGTTTAATTACCCTAACCCTCCATGGGCAACCCTCGTTATGAGCAATACACCTCATGCTAAACTTGTTAGGCTTGATCTCAACCACATATGCTTCTTGATGGTCATTCATGAGGTTCCCCTTAATTGCAATTTGCACGTCATTTTTGGAGGCAAATTCCTGTTTAACAAACAACTCATCCCCTAATTGCCATGGACCCTGCACTAAACCTGAATCGGAACCGGTAAAAGATTTTTCTTCGCTTGGATGTCTCCAATCAATATATGTGTAATGAGGAATTTCATCCCAAAAAGGACCAACCTCAGCACCTTCAAATACAAAATCAGTTGAATAAACATATCATGCAAACTAAATTACTATAACATACACATATACAAATTTTAGACCACTTCATCATTCATTTCAGTCATGTAACATACCTTCAACAGGTTGTTCTGATTGTGTACATCCAATGTCCAGATGAAAACGGATTTGAGACGACCCCACATCAGTGTCTGATTGGAATCCAGTCGCATGCACACCAGCATCGTCATCATTATCTGACGAAGTACCATCCTCCTCAACAAGACGATATTCCATTGCAATGTTTTCATCATCGTCATCCATAACCCAAGTTGGGTCATGTGAATCTTTGACAGACACGTTTACAAATGGAGCAGCATATGATGATGTAGGCATAACAGAATTTAAAAGAACTGACCTGATGGGTAAAGGATCCTCTGCTACAGTAAAGTCCACGTACAACTCTAGAAAATCTTTCCTTGGCAGCTTGAAAACTTCTTCCATTAGCAATTCTATGTCTTCATCATCCACAATTTGAAAACTCATGTACTGTTCACGCTGCCATAATCTTCCCGTAAGCAAAGTGATACATTGGTTGTCTTGCAGACCTAATTTTTGTCGTATCTTCTGATGTAATTCACCTAGTGTTAAGCTTCACTTAATACATGTCTGCCTTTTCTCCCATTCAAAAACAACACTCTGTCGCCCTTCAACTTTCCTTCCATTAAAAAATAACACAACACGAGCAAACTCCTCACCACCTGAACTCATTTCTTCATGTCAACAAAAACAAAAACTTCTTGGTAGAGCTTCGCTGTAGAGATAAATTTTAAAAATTTATTTAGAATATGTTATTACCATTACTAATAAATAAATAAATTCATAAAACAAGATAAACGACATTGTTCGGGTTACAAAAAAAAACAATAAAACAGAGATTCATAGAGATACTTTAACAACCCTAAACCCTAAAAACTAATCCCTCGACCCTAACTGACCCTAACCCTTAAACCCTTAAACCTTAAACACTAAAACCTACACCCTAACACGTAAACCCTACTCCTACACCCTACACCCTAAACACTAAAACCTTAACCGTACACCCTAAACCCTACACTAACCTAAACCCTAGACCTTAATACATAACAGTTTACTACAAAACTAAACTAAACCCTAAATTGAACTAAATAAATTTAGTAAACTAATTTTAATTTAACACCAAAACCCTAAACCCTAAAATGTCAACCCTATACCCTAATCCTTAAACCCTTAAACCTTAACCCCTAAACCTTAAACACTAAAACCTACGCCTACACCCTACACCCTAAACACAAAAACCTTAACTGTACACCCTAATACATAATAGTTTACTACAAAACTAAACTAAACCCTAACCCTTAAACCCTAAATTGAACTAAATAAATTTAGTAAACTAATTTTAATTTAACAACCAAACCCTAAACCCTAAAATCTAAACCATATACCCTAATACTTAAACCCTTAAACCTTAACCCATAAACCTTAAACACTAAAACCTACGCCTACACCCTACACCCTACACCCTAAACACTAAAACCTTAACCCTAGACCCTAATACATAAAAGTTTACTACAAAACTAAACTAAACCCTAACCCTTAAACCCTCAATTGAACTAAATAAATTTAGTAAACTAATTTTAATTTAACAACCCAACCCTAAACCTTAAAATCTAAACCCTATACCCTAACCCTTAAACCTTAACCCATAAACCTTAAACACTAAAACCTACACCTACACCCTACACCCTAAACACTAAAACATTAGCCGTACACCCTAAACCCTAAACTAAACTAAACCCTAGACCCTAATACCTAACAATTTTCTACAAAACTAAATCATAAACCCTAAAATAGTTCTATGTAACAGTCGCTAGCAATTTCACATGGCCCTAACTGTTGGTTTCAAAGGAGTCACTTGAAGAATGGACAAAGAATCAAGCTTAGTTTTGAACTTTCAACATGCCTTGAAGCCTTGAAGATTAATTTGTGATTAAATGTAAAAGGAAGAAGCATATTTGGTGATCCAAGTGCATTGCATCCACATCATTCATTTAAGTCCTTTAATTAGAGTTATAGAATTCACAAGGCTTTGATAAATTGATTAAGTTTTTGAATTGAATCAAAGGTTTTTGGAAAAATACATTTTCTACTTGTTTAATCGATTACATAATAATATAATCGATTATTTTGTTCTTAGTTCTTTATGGAAAACTCTTCAAGAACAATGTAATCGATTACGTATCGGATTAATTGATTATTTTACCTACGTTTACATATAAACAGCCTTGATAAACATTTTAATCGATTACCAAAGGATAGTAATCGATTACATCATATGTCTCTGGCTAACTAGTTTTGATACATTAATCGATTACCAAATATTGTAATCGATTACATAGTTCAACATGTTTTATGAAGCTCTCTGTCTTAATCGATTACCAAAATCCGTAATCGATTATTCAGTGTATCTCAAGTTTATCAAGCTTCTGTCTTAATCGATTACAAGACGGAATAATCGATTATTCTGTTCGTTGCCCATACCCAGATTTCTGTAGAACACATTAATCGATTACATGGTTGATTTAATTGATTACATAAGTGAAATAATCGATTATTGGGTGCGTTTAATCGATTACTGACAGTTACAAAAGTTTGTTATAAATAGAACCCTTGCTCAGCTTGTTTTGTAACTCGAAAAATTCGTATTCTGAGCCAGCTTAAGCTTTCTAAATACTTTCTTGGTGATTTTCTGGGTTCTATGAGTTCTTGCTTTCACTAATACACTTATGGGTTATTAAGTGATTCTTGAAGCAAGAAGATTCTTTTCAAAGTTTAAGGAAGGAGATGTTCTGAGTTTTAATTTCATCTTTCAACCTGATTCATTCATTCATGTGCATAATCATTTACTAGATCATCAGGTGATTTCATTCCTTAACTTAGTGATTGTAATTCTGTTTTGAATTTGTATTTGATTTTCTATTGTAAATGGGTTTCTTGCTTGTAATCTAGAGATAGGGTTTCTCTAGGGGTTGTGCTGAGTAGTGTTCTCAGTGAGTTTGTCTCTAAGTTTCTAATAGTGTTTTAGAATTACTGAACTTTATCTAGAGTTGATAAAGAGAGACTTTGTAATTACTTGTAATAACAGAAATTTGCAATAGTAGAACTTCACTCTAGTGTTGAGTGGAAGAAAACTGGATGTAGCTTCATAGTGTTTGAAGTGAACCAGTATAAATCTCTTGTGCTTTGATTTTAATTTTGTTCTTGATTATTTACTGTCCATCTTGATTGTCTTTGCTTTGCTTATCAATTTAATCTTGAGCTATTGGATACCTTGGGCTTAGCATTTGATTGAATAAGTACTCTTGGTTTCAAAAGTAATAAAGATCATAAGGAAAACTCTGATTTTGTATTAAGAATTTTTAATTTACCAAGGTTTAACCAATTCACCCCCCTCTTGGTTAAGTGTGAAGTGTTCCTATATTTTATAATTAGCATCAAAAGCTGGGTCTTCAAAGTTATTCAAGATTACTTTTTACAAAATGAATACTTCACAAATAACCTTCAAAGAAGGAGCTTCTTACAAAATGAATACCAAGGTTTAACCATTTTGGGCGTATCTCCCTGCCCCAAATTTGTAATATGTTTCAAAACAGTCCCAAATTCGTAATTTATTATTAAAAATGTATTATTTAGGTTTTTTTTGCCAAAATAGTAATGATATTTTTAAATAGTAATGATATTATATAAAGTTATATCATTTTCAATTTCAGATAACAATATTTTAGATTTAAGTTAATAGCATTTTAAAAATAAACCATAATTTCAATTGCGAGTGCATTAGAACCAAAGTCATATAGGGTATCATAATGGAATCTTTTTATATTTATTTGAAATAAATCGTGTAGAGAGAAAAATATTTTTTTTTGTGCATTCACGGTACTGACAAAGATTAATCATCGTTTCCAGCAAGAATTATTTTGTACCAATTCCATGATAAAAAAACAAAAACAAATAAAAAAAGTCCAATTCTAAATTGGATTACGGTGTAATTTCCTTTCAGGTAGTATGTTCACGGTGGCTATCTCATGGCCGCCAACACTTCGTTTCTACAATGCTTGTGAGTGGCTTTATAACAGTACATATATGGTGAGGTTGTAAAAAAAACCCAAAGAATTTGAACTTTTTCTTTAAAAAAAAAAAGTATATATTGGTATATGCGTTGGCAAAATGTTGGCTAGGAAATTGTCTAAGTTTCTATTCTATGCTTGCTTTAATAAATTCCAGAGACCATTGCCAAAGGTTAAAATATATTCTCCTTATCTTGGGTGTATGTATTGGTATAATTGAATGCAACAATCATGAGTGTAGCAGCAACTGTACGGTGCATTGGTATAATTCAAGCAAAGCAAGGTAATTGTTGACTCAACGAATTCAACGGCCTGTATATAAAGAATGCATCATGAAGAACCTAGCAACCAAGAAAAAGAACTATTGTAATGAATGGATTATGGTAATCAAATTCGAGATTCTACCCTGATTAAGAAATGAATCATATATAATAAACGGTAAAATCATAACTTGAAATGTCACTACAAGAAAAGCATTATTAACGACGAAATATTTTTCACGGAACGTATTCCGTTGGAAATGTTTGAATTACTGACTAAATGTATTTCGTCGAAAAATGTTTGAATTATCGACGAAATTTACCCATGGACAATTTTTCAATTAGAAAGTATAAATCACCGACGGATATTTTCCCATGGTTTTAGTTCTATTGAAAATTTAAATATTACCGACAAATTTTACTGACAAAATGCGTGTTCGTCGAAAATTTAAATTTTACCCAAAAGTAAAAATCCAACCCTTGCCAGACCCTCAGTCACTTCCCTTTGGTGATTTTTGAAAGCTTTCGCTCCCACACCTCCGTCGCACTCATGCCCCCACCATCACGCCTCCATCGCACTCACTCCCCCACCGTCACGCCACAGTCGCACGAGGTGCCCAGGCCTTTGTCAAGATCATCCTCTCATGTCACGACTAGGTCATCGTCACGCTCGCCATCGCACATTGTCGCACCGTCGCCATCCCACACATCGTCGCACCCCGCCTGCTGGGTTAGTGCTCTTATTTTTAATTATATGTCAAATTCTTTACTATGCATTTATATGATAATTGATGAAGGTTTTGAATCCTATATCTCATTTAAAAAATCAAACACTTGAATTTCTATAAATATTACGATATTTTTGCAATGTATAAAAAAAGTAGATAAAAAATTCAACATACAATATGATGATTAGCATACAATATGCATGATTCATGTCTTAATGTTCAAACTGCAAAGCCGGTATTGCTAATTCAAATTCCCAATTATTGATATAAATTGGTAGAAAAGAGCAGTGCTTAAGCTATGTACTGGTAAATGGAGTCTATGTTAGAGCCATGCAGCAGATTATGCTATTGTCCTGAAAGTTAGTAGATATGGACTTTTCAAGGTCCTGTTCAAAGCGTCTAGTGAGAAAAACACGACCTCCTAGACCACTTGAAATTGTTTCCAGTATGTTCTGAACATCAACCTTAACTCCATCAATGTTTTGAGAGACAAAATAACTGTGTAGATCATATAACTGTGTGATTATGTTGAATGTGGCTTTTTCTGCTAATATCAAATATATCACCATTCACCAAGTAATAACCTTTCTCAGGCCATGTTATAAGTATGTGGTTGTGTAAAATTTTATAATACATATATATACTAAAAAACCAAGTACAGGAACTTGACTTGAGACCAAAAGAGCTCTTGATTTCTGAAACAAAACTCTTTAGACTAACCGGTGCCCCATTTTAGTTACATCTCCCACGTCTGGGAATTTACTATTTTCTTTGATGCTGATTAATCTGCCACCAAATCTACGGTTTCAAAGAAATCAGTAGGTAAGCATTTGATTTTCAGAAGAAAAAAAGATAAAGAGTAGAAGTTGACTGTGACCCTCCAATAAATGGCTCCCCATCTTTTTGAAATAAATGACTGTTAGAACTCAAAGAAGTAATAAAAACAAGATAAGAGGTGGGATAGCAGTAAAATGAGAAAGAAATTAAGCTAATATGATGAACTCTAATGAAATGGAAAGCAACTCTGTTGTTACTCAAATATCAATGCTTCCTGTGAATTATATTTAAGATAATTCATCATATGAGTTTGTCAGAAATTTTAGTCTATCAACTATCTTAAATTCTTATTACAATGAACAGATGAAATAACCTCCTGAGTCCATCTCTGATTCCCTAAGGATTAACACTGTGATAAAAAGCATCCCAAGTGCACCAACCAAAGCAATCTAACATTGTTGGCATTTGCACCCAAAAAGTGGTTCAAAATGAAACTGTGAATGAGTTCAAGGTTTTAACTTTGCTACTCTTATTGCCTTATAAGATTTAAAAGTTCAATTGACTAGCCTGTTTGGTTTCCTTTAGTGAAAAGGTAGCAGTGTGCTCTGACAAAACCCTGTATCTTGTTTGAAACACATATAGAGTAACTATAAATAAAAAATAACAAAGATATTAGTAGTTGTAAATTTATTGGATGCTATATATTTCAATAGCTGACCTACTTCATAGATTCCATCTAGGCAAATAAACCTGTGTTAATTAGCTAGCCAGGAACAGATAAGATAGCAAAATTGCAACGTATGTTTGAATTTTCATAAATTATAATTAAAATAAATATAAAACATTTCTATATACCAAACTATAAAAAACTTGAATAGGTACATATTGCATAACCATTAATAATGACATTGAACTGATCATAATTAATAACGACAATGAAATAAAATTTCAAAGAAATGATAAATGAGAACCATTGTTAATGACAAATGTATACAAACATTTTGCTATCATGAACAATTTATAAATAAAAATCCACACAGTGTTAATATGTGATTTAAGAAAATTCCAACTAATATTTCTTTTTCACTACATAAAATACTTTAACATTAATTTATTCTATAAACATCCACTACAATGTTTTTGTTATATTTGATATACTCATTTTCTTTCGTACTTATCCGTTAACCTTAGAATATACTACTAGTTTATTCGTCCGTGTGTTTTTAAGTCGTTTAAATAACTTATTAGAAAGAAAATTTTGTAAATTACAAGTTACAAGTTAAAGAAAATAATAGAAGTAAGCGAAATTCACACAAAGGGGACGTGCAAACTGCATGAATCATGATCGATGGTGATGATCTTAACTATTTAGGGAATTCTCCAGTCATCCAATCCCATCCTTTTCGTTCTAATCTTTTTTCGCTAATCCTCTCGCTCTTCCACTTTATAATCATTTCCGAAAATTTTCGTTAATCCCCTTTTGTACTTAAATTTTGATTTTGACATGCTCTTTCTGCTTTGAACCAAATGTTTAACTTAATATATTGGTTATCTTTGGTGAGACATATTATCTAGTTTTTAGTTTTTTTACTAACTGAAAATTTTATTTACTTGTTCGATTAACTGAAAATTTTATTTACTTGTTCGATAAACAAACTATTTTCAGTAACTTTTAGCATTTTACAAAACAAAGTAGCATTAAAAAAATTAGCTTCTAACTTCTAAATTATAACTTTTTGTATTTTCTTTCCTTTTATTTTTAATATATTTATTAAATTTTTTGTTTATCATTTTGTAAATAAATCATGTTTTTATTGTTTTTTAATCATTTTACACTTTTTAGTTGCTTCAATAACTAGTTTTATCGAACCTTTATAATTTAATAAGCTAACTTTTCTGTTAGTTTCCAAACATAACCATTATCATTATTTTTATTTTATTAAAATTCAAATTTTATACTTATTATTAAAAAATATATTTGCATTATATGTAACTATCTTAGCAAAAAATATACAACATATACAAAAGATATACGAATATATATGAAAAGTTTTTATTTTAGATAGAAAATTGGGAAATATTCAAGAATGTAGCAGTTTATTTAATTTAGTTCTCCAATTAAGCTTTTATTTAATTTTGTTTTCTTAAATGTGAGGCTCATATATTTCTTTTACCACACATGCTTAATTCCTCTTTTTTTCTATCTACATTTTTATGACTCAAGTTGTTCTTGTACAAATGCTACCAATTAAGAATATTATTCTTAAGTAGAATATTAATTGTGCTTCATAAACCATGTCTATTACTTGCAAGACACATTTACTGTGCTTCATAAACCATGAATGTAGCATTCGTATTTTTTTTGCTTAAATATACAGAATATGAACTATATTCCTTTGAATCATCGTTGGATGTATGATATATGTTATAGTAGTAGAAGCGGTTTGAAAGAGTCTTTTGTCGAGTGGGTTGAAAAGTTCGTAAGCAAAACTAGCTAGTCAACAAGATTTTTATCACAATGATAGGGGGATCAGATGTCCTTGTATTAAATGCAATTGTCACTACTAAAAAAACTAGTTTTAACATCGCTATGTTAACATCGATTTTTGCTAAAAACCGATGTTAACAAAAATGCGGTGACATTTTTGTAAATAAGTGAGTTCCGATGTTAACGAAGTTATGTTAACATTGGTTTTCATGAAAACCGCTGAAAATCGATGTTAACGAACTCTCAAAACCGATGTTAACATAAAGTCGTCAACATCGATTTTGTTCAGTTTTTAAAAAACCGATGTTGAGTTTATGTCAATAACATCGATTTTGTTGGAGAACCGATGTTGTTTAATTTTTATATTATGTTTTTCTGGCGCCCATTCCTTTCTTTATCACTCTTGCTCTCTCACTATCGTTCCTCTCTTCACTCTCACTCTGTCACTCTCAGTGTCACGACGGTTAAGAAGCTCTGGTGTGGCTGTCATACTCTCGTGGTGTGGTGAAACTCCATTGTTGCCATCTCAGCCTTCGTTCCTCTCTTCATTGTTGCTCTGTCAGTCTCACTCTAGGTATATATGTTTGGCAACTTAAACATTGATTTTCGTTTTGTATTTTATTTTCCTTATTGATGTATTTGTTACTATGGCAAACCATTCTTTCACGAAACCATGAAAGTTACTTCTGCAAGCAAAACCGTGACCTCAGGGATCAAAGGCTCACCATCTTCAATCAAGAAGACTCGTCTCTATGTAAGGTAGCTTAAACCTTTTCTATTCCCTTCTAATTTGTTATAAGCCAGCATGAGTAGGTTGGGTAAATTTTTCATTCTCTGTAGATTGAGTTTTTTGACTTGTTTTGTAATTCTCTGTAGCATGAGTAGTTTTTTTGAGTTGTTTTGTGATTCTTTGTAGCATGAATGTGACTGTGAATGTATGCAAACACCTATGATTCTATGCAAACTGTGAGACATTGTGCTGGCATAGTAGAAGACTGATTATGCTCTGTATATTCACTATTTAGCTACCTTAGTTGATTTGTTCTAGGGATATTTTAAACACGATTAAATGTTCTTTAATTTTACAGAAGGCATAAATGTTCCACTTTTTTTGGTTTGGTCATGTGGCCATCATATTGATTCACTTAATACTTGTTTCCAAATGTGCTTGCTTTAAAATGATTCCAAAGTAGTGGCGGATTTGATTATCTTTGATCAGTTTTCGGATTATCATATGTAGCCTCTCCTTCTCATTGTCATGGAGCTAATAAGTAGGAATTGGATTGTTAGAGTAACTCATGTGTATAGGGAGGCTAATCATTTTTATACTCTTGCCAATTTTGCCTACAAGGCATCTTTGGGGATCCCTGTGTATAGGGAGACTAAACCCACTATGTACAGTAAATAACTCTCATCATACAAGCATCAATCCTAGCAACATTATGTGCTCCATTAAATTTATTCAAACGTACATTATCAAACCTGGAAGTTTAGCCTAATCCATCATGCCAAAAACTAAAAAATATACATAGGCCTTGGATATTATTATTACTTGAATTATGAATAAATACAATTTACACTTGGAAACCAATACAGGTCGATGTAAAGGAATTTCATTTGTATATAACAACCTTTCAAAACTTACTAGGTCCGTGATTCAGTTTCGGGACAGCCAATTTTTCTTAATCTCAAACTTGTTTATGAGTATGTGAGGGAAATTGCATTTTTATTTTTAGAGTAAGGTGATTTAATGATTTAACTTTAGATCACTCATTTGGAACTAGATTCATTCATTCATTCATTTGCACACATTTTTATTTGTTGTATAAAGGTTGGATTGGACAACTCATATGTTATCTCAGTCAATCAAGTTAAAACACACATTCATCTAAGAATGATTTGAAAAGTAAATCCAGGAAACTCACTCAATCATTGGTCCCCTCATTATAGAAAAAGAACCATCAATTAGAAAGTAAGAATAATATGGCTTTGGCACCTTATTGTTCCAAGTGAACCATGCACCTGTAAATTGAATGTTGGTCTTGTTATTTTGAATTTGATTTTGTTTACTTTAAATGTTGAGTGATGTAATTTTTTTGGATAATTTGATAGAGCACAATAACATTATTTGATTTAGTTCCAAAAGGCTGAGTTGTTGTAGTGGAATTAATCAATCAAACTGACCCCTTAATCAATCAAAGTGAGTTCATTTGTATTGATGTGGCTGTAGAGTGTAGAGAGATTAAAAGAGTTAAGGTTCATTAAAATCTCTGTGAAGTAGAACTTAGTGGAATTGTGAATGACATTAGAGTAAATGACCTTTTTTTAAAACTGTGATATAGTTATAGTTTCCTATCTGTGAGTTTGTATAATTAGATGTTTTGGTTCCCCATGTCATGGCTCACATGACAGGTTCCCAATAAGTTGCTCATTCTATATGTTTGAAGACTGGACTTGCTCACGTTTAGTTAAATCATCTTTCATATGATTTGTCTTGCTTTGCTGAATCTTTTCTTGCATTAGGTAAAGAACTGTGACGTGGAGGTGATATAAAAGCTCAAGCAATAATCTGTGCTCAATACAAGATAGCAGTCACTCTTCTTTAGGTACTATATTACTATTCTTCAATTTCTAATGACATGTATAGAATTGACTTTCTAACCTACAAGTAAATTAGGTAATCTAGCTTGTGTTTGTCTATGCTTCATCGGTGATTGTTCTGGAAATATGAATGATAGTAGTAGTGACGTATGGGTGTTGGCTAAGACTCACACCAACCTCAATTGTGTCCTACATATATAATCTTTGTCACACACCCCTGTTTTTGTCCTAGATGCAGTCAACCACATTAGTATTTTATGAATATAACATCTTCATTGTTCAACATCATTTGTATGTAGTTGTCGTTTGCCTCTTTGCATCGTCATCACTAGATTCATTGTTGGAGATTGTCATTGAGCATCCTCTTAGGTACTTACGAATGTCTTTCTTATTTTTTTATAGGTTCTATATGTAATGCGTGCTTTTGTAACTTGTTTTATGTGATTAATGACTATTGGTCTATATAAAATTCATGTTCATTATGAGTGAACCTTAGTTTCCCATTTGAGATTCATTACAGTGATTCTTCTGGACAGTTTGGATTAATCGTTGTATTGATTCTTGAATTGTTCGTTTGGACAGTTTGGGAAGACTAATATTTTTTTTAGTATATTCATATTTATAGGTTGAGTTTCTTTTCTTAAATTTGAGGAATTTCGGTACAATGCATTTCACTTTGTTCTCTGGGTGCATACTTGACTATGGTGGAACTCATGTCATCGCTTTCATGTCGTGTACTCGGAGATCAAAGCGAAATGCTGCCGAAATTTCGTCAAATTTAATATAAGAGACTCAACCTATACATATGAATATACTATAAAAATATGTCTTCCTGAATGTGATAGGGTCACACCTTGAATGAAAAAAGTGAGGTTTTTCATGCATGGAATAACTTTGTGAGTATCACAGAGTTATTAGTTAGATGGATCGACGTTGGATGAATGCAAGTTGCATCACGGTTGAGTATGAGGAAGGCGTTGAACATTTCTTGGAATTTTCCTCTAAAAGAAGTCGACTGGATGGGGATGGAAAATATTTTTGTCCCTGTATAAATTGTTTGAATGGGAGACGCCAAGCACTAGACGACATACGACAACATCTTCTGTGTAATGGTATTAAGAAGAATTATACTACATGGATATGGCATGGTGAATTAACAGACATGCAGAAGGGGTCGCAAACTGAACCGCTTGATGTTGACATCAAAGATCGATTAGAAGATATGATTCATGATTTAGGACATGAGTCTTTTCAGCAAGCACCTGCCCCTATGTATGATACATTGGAAAGTGATTCGAAGAAGCCGTTGTATCCAGGGTGCAAAGACACATTGACACTATTTTCATCTATGTTAAATCTGGTTAATGTCAAGGCCAGATATGGGTGGAGTGACAAAAGCTTCAGTTCAGTGCTTCAGGTAGTTCAGGACATGCTTCTAGATGAAAACACGTTGCCAATAAGTTATTATCAGGCGAAGAAGATACTTTGTCCGATGGGTATGGAGTATCAAAAAATTCATGCTTTTCCTAATGATTGCATATTGTATAGAAATGAATTTGAAGAAATTCATAAATGTCTCATGTGTGGGGTTTCACGGTACAAAGCGAAGGACGATGATGACTGTAGCAGTGATGAACGTACAAACAAAGGCCCCCCCCGCGAAGGTGTTTTGGTATCTTTCGGTCATTCCAAGATTTAAGCATTTGTTTGCTAACGCAGATGACGCTAAAGACCTTACATGGCATGCAGATGGGAGAAACTGTGATGGATTGCTCCACCATCCGACGGATTCCTCCCAATGGAAGAAGATTGACCTTTGTATCCGGAATTCTGCGAAGACCCAAGAAATCTTAGGCTTGCACTTACCAGTGATGGAATGAATCCCTATGGCAGTTTAAGTACTCAGCACAGTTCATGGCTATTTTGCTAGTCATTTACAACCTGCCTCCTTGGTTGTGCATGAAGCGAAAATACATGATGTTGTCTATGATGATATCGGGCCTAAGGCAGCCAAGAAATGACATTGATGTTTATCTTAGTCCCTTGATTTAAGACTTGACAAACTTGTAGGACGAAGGGGTTACCGTGTTTGATGGGTATTGAAAGGAGACATTCAAGTTGCGTGCAATGCTATTTTGTACCATTAATGATTTTCCAGCGTACGGGAATTTGAGTGGATACAGTGTTAAGGGTCATCGTGCATGCCCTATCTGTGAGCAAGACATGAGCTACGTACAACTTAAACATGGAAGAAAAATAGTTTACACTCACCATTGACGTTTTTTGAAACCTTATCACCCTTATCGGCGATTGAAAAAAGCATTTAATGGAAGTCAAGAACATGAAACTGCGCCGATTCCGTTAATGGATGAGCAGGTTCTTGAGCGGGTTGAGCACATCCATACTGTATTTGGAAGGACCCAAAAGAAGCTGAAAGGTAATACTTGCATATGGAAGAAGAGGTTGATATTGTTTGATCTTCCATACTAATCTGATCTAGATGTTAGACATTGTATCAATGTTATGCATACGGAGAAAAATGTATGTGATAGTGTCATCGGCTCGCTTCTTAACATTCAAGGAAAAACAAAGGATGGTTTGAACACTCGTTAAGATCTTGCTGAGATGGGTATACGTAAGCAGTTACATCCTAGGTCTGATGGTAAGAAAATATACTTGCCTCCAACATGTCACACTTTGTCAAGAAAGGAGAAGATAAGTTTATGTCAGTGTCTGCGCCGAGTCAAAGTGCCACAGGGATACTCTTCAAATATTAAGAGCCTTGTGCAGGTCAAGGATCTGAAACTAATTGGGTTAAAGTCTCATGATTGCCATGTCTTGATGCAACAACTGTTAGCAGTGGTGATTCGAGACATTTTTCCTAACAAAGTAAGACATGCTATAACTCGTCTGTGCTTTTTCTTCAATGCCATTTGTAGCAAAGTCGTGGACCCTGTAAAGTTAGATGACTTGGAAGAAGAGGCGGAAATTATCTTGTGTCAGTTGGAGATGTATTTTCCTCCTTCATTTTTCGACATAATGGTTCACTTACTTGTTCATCTGGTCAAGGAAATTAAAATGTGTGGTCCCATTTATTTACAATGGATGTACCCGGTCGAGCGTACATGAAGATCTTGAAAGGGTATAAAAGAATCTTCACCGTCCTGAAGCATCCATAGTTGAAAGGTACATTGCAGAAGAAGCTATAGAATTTTGTTCAGTGTATCTTGAAAAGGAAAAACCTGTTGGGCTTCCCGAGGCTCGGCATGACAACAGAGTCGTAGGTAAGGGTTCATGAGGGCTGCATGTTATAATGCCTGGTTTACAGGAATTGCAACAAGCTCATTTGTATGTCTTGAATAACAATAATGAAGTCCTGCCATACATAGTTTTTCATGAAGCCTTAGTTAAGGAAAGTAATCCAAGAATGACAAAAAAATAGGTTGTTGAAAGAGCATAACAAGACTTTCCTGAATTGGTTTAAAGATACAATATTTAGTGATGAATCTTTATCTGAAACAATGAGGAAGTTAGCAGATGGGCCTGAAAGAAATGTTAGAAGTTGGCAAGGGTATGATATCCACAAGTACTTGTTCTACACCAAACAACAAGATGACAAGAGCACAATGCAAAACAGTGGGGTTAGCCTTAGGGCTGAGTCACAACATTTCGCTACTGTGTGTGACCACAATCCACGTTTGGCGTACATGCCTTACTTTGGAGTCATTCATGACATCTGGGAGCTTAATTATGTTACATTCACTCTGTGTGTTTTCAAGTGTAAGTGGGTTGATATCAATAGCGATGTGCAAACCGAGGACTTGGTATTTACTTTGGTAGATCTTAACAAGCTAGCTTATCAAAATGAACCTTTCATCATGGAAGAACAAGCTAAACAAGTGTTTTATGTTCAAGATCCTTGTGATGAAAGGTGGTCAGTGGTACTACATGAAAAAACCATTGGTATTAATCTTGACAATGATGATTCAACCCTTGATACTGGTGTCACTCAATTCTCGACACAAATGCCTGACGTCAACAGAGAAGATGAAGTTGACGACGTTCATGCAAATCGTAATAATCATGATGAAGGAGAATTAATTAACATCATTTAATGTAATTTTTTTTATATTAACTTGTTTCGAATTTTACAATTTCATAAGTAACCTTACTTGTCACTTAACTTTACTTATTTTTGTTTTTGTTTTTAACAGGATCATGACTACACCACCAAGCTCCCTTCCTCGTCCTGAGTCAACACCTCTTATTGCTGAGTCAACAGCTCCTCATGCTGAGTCAGCACCTCTATGTCCTGAGTTAGCACCTTCGCCGTCTACGGCGAAGAAGACTAGGAAAGCAACATGGCTGAGGCACTGGCTACTAGACTTGTCGGTGCTGACAGACCAGTGGTTCATGTGCATCCTGCCACTAGGAAGGCTGATGGTCCTCAGGCAAAGAAATTGAGGACATATCTAGGGATCGTGGCTAGAGACAAGGTGGATGTCACAATTGCTAACTAGAAGGAAGTTCATGTAGCGCAGAAGGAGTTTATTTGGGAGGACATTCAGGTATTACAATTAAATGTCCAATGTGATTTCTTGTAGTAATACAATTTAAATGTTATTGTAACTGTTAAACCCACTTGATTGTAACGCATAATAAATTTGATATACTTGAAGCATCCGACCAATGGACCAAGAAGAAAATTTTGCAGACAGTTGGAGAGCGATGAAGGCAGTTTAAGTCAGATCTGACCTCTAAATGGGTTATGGCACAAGGCAAGCACGACGATGAGACACTGTCTGTGACAAATACGGTATTAGTAAGGAACAGTGGCACCAATTCTATAAGAGTCGTAGAGCCATCCACAAATACGATGAGCGCATTTTTTTTTACATCTATCTGTTTAATTCTTATAGGATGCTAGAAAGAAGGCTCAGGCCATCTAGAAGATGAACACTGCCCCTCACGTGTTGTCTCGTGGGGGTTACGATTTGTTAGAAAAGAAATTGATGGAGGAAAAATAAAAGAAACTATTAGAGGAAGCAGCCCAAGCTGAGAGCACGGAGACCATCATTCTTCCTCCGTCCCCTATTAGACGACATGTGAAGTGGAAGATGGCTCGCACCAAAAAAATCGGACAAATGACTTCTGAGGCAGCATGTGAGATTACAGAGAGGATTGTAAGTCAAACAATGGTTTCATACACCTTTAATGAATTTTTGCCTCACAAATTACAAAACTAATGTTCTACTTATTTTGATTGCGGGATTCCTTGAATGAGCAATCCACACAGGGTAGCTTTGTCGCTAGTGGACGTCAGGATGTCCTAACTCCTGCCATTGGACGACCAAAGCACCTCGGTCGTATCCGTGTTGCTGGAGTCGATGTGACCATCAAACACTACTTCGGACCGGCTCCATCAACCTCTCGCAAGTCGAAGTCAATGGTGCCTGAAGACTTGGATCGACTAAAAGACAACATCAGGGTAGAGCTGGAGCAGTCGATCATTGAAAGAGTGATGCAACAACTCATGATTGAAAATACAATGAATATACTACAAATAAACCAAGAGAGGGGGTGAATTGGTTCAAACCTAATATTTAAAACTTTCTAAAACAAATTACGGAATTAAAATATTAGATCGTATCACTTGTTCACCTTTTGAAAATCCAGAAATCTTTCTTCAATCAAGATCAACCTTTGATATGCATGCAATGACAGAAATAGTTTCTTTGATACTAATATTTTGATTTCACAAAGACAAGCAATGAAACATACAGAATTTAAAACAAGAGACAATGCAATTTATACTGGTTCACCTCTCAACCTTGGAGGCTACATCCAGTTACTTCCAACCCACACTAGGTTAGAGTTATCACTATATCAAAGAATCTTTACAAGCAATTTTACAAAGAACACCTTTATCAACACTAGATAAAGAAGTAGAAATCTAAATCCTATAGACTTCAAGTGATCAAGACCCAGAGAAATCTTCTCTAATCTTCCCTCTAGAGAACCCTTCTCTAGACAACAGCTCTAAAGAATTAAAGATATACACCAATAAAATTCTTTAACGCAAAAAAAAAACTCTAAACAAAGATTCAAGAGATACAACCTGTGATCCTTCAAATGAATGAATGAATGAGTAATGTTACCAATCAGTCAAGTTGAATGCACACCAAAGCTCAGAAGCAAACTCTTGAAATCTCTTCTTTTCTTTAAGACTTTATCTCAAAAACTCAACTCTCTTGATCTCATGAGAGGATTTTCACTTTTAGAACAAATCAGTGTTTTTACTCTTGAAAAATCTTTTCTCTCTTTTTAGTGACTCACACAAATGCTTAAGTTCACTCAGAACAATTCGCTCCAACTCTATTTATAAAGACAAGTCACAAAAAGCTTTTAAAAAAATGATTTAATTGACAATAATCGATTAAAACGACAAGGTAATCGATTATTTACTTATATGTAATCGATTAAATTATAACATAATCTATTAAACTGTTCTTGAGCTTCTTGGAAATTTATTCATGAACAAAATAATAGATTAAGCCGTACCGTAATCGATTAAACCAGTAACACTCAAAACACGAAAATGGCATGTGTAAGCGATTATAGAACATGGTAATCGATTATACCAGAAATGCATCATGACAAATGAATTAAGATAATCTATTACATAACAAGATAATCGATTATTCCAATGATGCATGATTTTCATAAAAACACTATGTAATCAATTATTGAACATGATAATTGATTAAACTGTTCTTCAAGGCTTTTTCGGAAATAGTATGAATGTCTTTAATCGATTAAAATGCTTGTGTAATCGATTAAAACAGTAAGTTTTCATTTTTCAAAGACTTAGCCATGAGAACTTAACTTCTTATAAAAACATTGGATTGCTTTTAGATTTTAACCAAAACCCATGTATGCATGATAATGAGAATGTAAATGCAAATGAAAGATCACAAGGCAATGCACTTGAACCACTTAAACAAATTACAAATGCCTTCAAATGATTGGGCATGTAAAAAGCTAAAACATCAAGCCTTCATCCTTGCTTTAATCTTCTTGCAGCTTCCCTTAAAATCAACAATGATGTCCTTCAGCCACCTGCAGACCCAAATGCAATCTCAAGGTGCCATGCCACCTCCAGAGGTTTAGCCATGTCCTTACGGTGCCCGTTTCAACACCAAGGGAAGCTATGTCGATCCCTCGGGGAATGACCTAGATACGGGTCCATCTGACAAGCGTCGGTTGTATGTCGATGACAATCCTCCCCGCCTGGTTGCCATTGGAAGAGTTTATAAGGGGTTAACAATTGTGCACGACGTCCCTCTTGCCAATGATCAGGTCAAGGTAGGTGTTGAGGAAGTTCGAGATGCTGATGCTCGCATCCCACAGAACACTTTCCTTGCTTGGCCGACACATCTTATATAGCCTATTTTGAAAAAGGTATTTCATTTTTGGCTTGTTTCTTCTCATTTAAGAATGATTTGTCTCATATAAAGCCAAGATGGTCGTTCACTTATGTTTCTTAACTGTGTAGGATAAACAGGGACCCGAGGGACCGACGAAACCTGTACATAAGCCAGAACCTATTGGCGATCCCTTGTACCAAGTCGCATTGACCATCCCAGATCTTTTCCTCAGACCCATGCAGGTGTCGTGGGACCCTTCTTTGTTTAGGGTGTACAATGACAACTTCCCATTGTACATTAAACATGAGGATATTTCTGAGATACTCCACGGTGATCAATGTCTGAACATCTTCGTCATACAACTGTGAATTCTGTAAGTCACTTTCACTTGGCCCCCGTTACATAACTAATTGTTTTATATTCTTGCATAATTGACTTTATTTTCAAAACAATAGGCATATGAATGACTTATGTCTGTAATCGGATCATATTCCTTATGCATTTTAACTTGTCTACCAAGTATTCAATGGGTAGGTTCATGCAACAATTCAGAGAATAACATATCACTTTTTCTCATTGTGAAATCAACCACATTAAACTTTCGTACACTTCAGCCCATGGGTATTTATGCATTCTAAATGCTACAACACATATGAATATGCTTTCAAGTTTTGTGCATAAGGAGTAAATTGAACTTTGATTCTAGCATGAGGTATGTGAAATGTAATTTGCATTTTGGCTTATCTAATAACCATCTTAGAAGCAAATTCGTGCATCAATTCATGGGATATAACATGGCTGTTTCTTTGGGACAAATCAACAAACACATGGTATGCATGCTTGGTTTTCCATGCAATTAAATGGCTTTGGTATGTGTTTGAACCAAAATTTTTCAGAGAATGAGAAGGAGAAGTTCAGACCATAATCAATTGCAGAAACAAATCAATCACTTTGCACAATTGGTAACTTATCTACCCTAAGGTTTTAACAAAAGCATAAGAGGTGAAAAGCACTTAAATTGAAACCTATATTATTTTTGAAGCAAAATGAAATTAAAACAGCAATTACTTACCTATATGTGGGATGAAGAAGGAGAATGAGAATTGAAATAGCTTGAGCGAGTTAGGGGAATAGGAGCACAAGGATTTGGAAGCACACAAAAGCTCACAAATGAAAGTTTGGCAAAAAAAAAACAAAAAAATGTGATTTTGAGCTTTTAATTTCGTGCTGCAGACCTCCACTCGCTTAAGCGAGTTTTTTGTTCATAGTTAACTAGCTTAAGCGAGTTAAACTTTTTTTTTTTTTAAAAAAAAAACTAAAAATTTAAAAATATTATTTTACCTTGTAATTATTTACTATTTTCCTATACTATACTTATTTATGCAAAAATAATTAAAAGAAATGACGAAAAATAGAAAAAGAAAGGTTAGAAAATACTAGGTTGCCTCCTAGGAGCGCTTCTTTAACGTCGAATTAGCTGGACGCGTTTGTCACTCAGGCTTCTTGTAAATGGACCACAGTGATGAGTCTTTCAACGTCACCACCTAGGTAGGGCTTGAGTCTGCCACCATTGACTGTCCATGTTCGATTTGTGGCTGGATCTTCAAGGATTACAGCTCCATGTGACATTACTTCCTTGATAATGAATGGTCCAGACCATTTGGATTTCAGCTTTCCTGGAAACAATCTTAATCGAGAATTAAAAAACAACACCTGTTGTCCAGGTTGAAAATTCTTTTTCAACAGTTTTTTTTATCATGATAGAATTTAACTTTCTGCTTGTAAAGTTTAGAATTTTCATACGCTGACAGTCTCAGTTCCTCTAATTCATGCAGTTGGAGTCTTCTTCTTTCACCTGCAGAAGAAGGGTCAAAATTTAAATACCTGAGTGCCCAGAAAACTTTGTGTTCCAATTCAACAGGTAGGTGGCATGATTTTCTGTAGACCAACTGGAAGGGTGTGAGGCCAGTGGGAGCTTTGTATGCTGTCCTATAAGCCCACAGTGCTTCATCTAACTTTTGGGACCAATCTTTCCTTGATTGAGCAACTGTTTTCTCCAAGATTTTCTTGATTTCTCTATTTGAGACTTCAGCTTGCCCATTGGTCTGAGGATGATAAGGTGAGGCAACCTTGTGTCTGACACTGTAGTGTTGAAGGACTTTCTGTAATTGAGAATTACAAAAATGGGATCCTCCGTCACTGATCAGGACTCTGGGGGTTCCAAACCTTGTGAAAATATTCTTCTTTAGGAAGCGAATAACTGTCTTAGAATCTGCATGTTGTGCAACTACTGCTTCTACCCATTTGGTCACATAATCCACAGTTAATAAGATGTATTCATTAGAATATGAGGCTGGGAATGGACCAATGAAATCAATGCCCCAACAATCAAATGCCTCAACCTCCAGGATATTGTGTAAAGGCATTTCATTTCTTCTGGAGATTCCACCTGATCTCTGGCAATTGTCACACCTCTGCACATATTCATGAGCGTCTTTAAAGAGTGTAGGCCAATAGAATCCTGACTGTAGGACCTTTGCAGCAGTCCTTTCTCCATTGTAGTGGCCTCCATAAGGTGAGTTATGACAGTGCCACAGGATGTTCCTTGCCTCCCCCTGAGTTACACATCGTCTCAGGAGATTGTCTGCTCCTATTTTGAACAGGTAAGGGTCATCCCATACATAGTATCTGGCATCTCTGAGAAATTTCTTCTTCTGGTGCCAATTGTAATCTTCAGGGATTGCACCAACTACTTTAAAATTGGCCATATCTGCAAACCATGGCCTTTCTGAAATGTGGAAGAGTTTTTCATCAGGGAATTCTTCTTGAATTTCTGGATCCTGTATGGCAATTTCATCAACGGTTAGCCTAGACAAATGATCAGCTACATGATTTTCACTCCCTTTCTTGTCCTTGATTTCTAAATCAAATTCCTGTAGAAGTAAAACCCAACGGATGAATCTAGGTTTAGAATCAGATTTAACTAACAGATATTTGATTGCAGCATGATCGGTGTAAATTACTACTTTGGATCCTATCAAATATGACCTAAATTTTTCCAGAGCATATACTATGGCAAGCAATTCTTTCTCAGTTGTTGCATAATTAATTTGTGCTTCATTTAAAACCTTGCTTGCATAATGTATGGCATGGAAAACTTTGTTCTTTCTTTGACCCAAAACTGCTCCTACAGCATAATCACTTGCATCACACATTAATTCAAAATCATGTGACCAATCAGGTGCAGTGATTATGGGTGCAGAAACTAATTTTTGTTTCAAAGTGTTAAATGCTGTTAAGCATGAATCATCAAAATTAAATGGAACTTCTTTATTTAAAAGAGTGCTCAAAGGTTTGGCAATTTTTGAAAAATCTTTAATAAACCGTCTGTAGAATCCCGCATGTCCTAGAAAGCTTCTAATGCCTTTGACATTGGTTGGTGGAGGTAGTTTTTCAATGACATCAATTTTAGCTTTATCCACTTCAATGCCCTGCATAGAAATTTTGTGACCTAGAACAATGCCTTCAGTCACCATGAAGTGACATTTCTCCCAATTAAGCACAAGATTAGTTTCAATACAGCGCTTCAAAACAATATCAAGGTTAGACAGACATAAATCAAAAGAAGTACCAAATACTGAAAAATCATCCATGAATACTTCAATGCTTTTCTCAACTAAGTTAGAAAAAATAGCAAGCATACACCTTTGAAAAGTAGCAGGTGCATTACAGAGACCAAAGGGCATTTTCCTATAAGCAAAAACACCGAAGGGACAAGTAAATGCTGTTTTCTCTTGGTCTTCAGGATCAACAGTGATTTGATTGTATCCTGAATAACCATCAAGAAAACAATAGTATTGCTGACCTGCTAGTCTCTCCAGCATCTGATCCATAAAAGGTAATGGAAAATGATCCTTCCTTGTGGCTTTGTTGAGCTTTCTATAATCAATGCACATTCTCCAACCTGTAACAGTACGTGTTGGAATTAGCTCATCTTTGTCATTTTTTATCACAGTCATGCCACCTTTCTTAGGTACTACCTGTACAGGACTTACCCATTGACTGTCTGAGATTGGATAAATCATTCCGGCTTCTAATAGCTTGACTACTTCTTTTCTGACAACTTCTTTCATGGCTGGATTGAGTCTTCTTTGAGGTTGAGCTACAGGTTTATAGTCCTGTTCCATCAAAATTCTATGCATACAATAAGAAGGACTGATACCTGTTAAATCCGACAATGTCCAACCAATGGCTTTTTGGTTTTCTTTCAAGACTTTCACCAATTTTCCTTCCTCCTCTTCAAAGAGATTGGCATTTATGATAACTGGTTTTTCAGAGTTATCTGCAAGAAAGACATATTTTAAATGTGAAGGTAATACCTTTAATTCCAACTTCAGAGTTATCTGCAAGAAAGACATATTTAAGGAACTTTTTTACAAGCATTCAATTGATGAAGATATTCCGCTTCCTCTTTATCTCCATCTTCATCTTGGACTGGTTCTGTCAATGCCTTCTCCAAGCCTTCCTTCCTGTGAATAAATCTTTTAGAGTCAGAAATTACCTCATCAAGAACGTCGACTCTAAAGCATGCTTTTTTATCTGTGGGATGCTTCATTGCTTCAAAAACATTGAACTGCACTTCATCATCTTGAACTCTCACAGTGAGTTTTCCTTCATCTACATCAATCAAGACTTTGGCAGTCTTCATGAAAGGTCTACCAAGAATCAGTGGAACTTCAGTGTCTTCATCCATGTCCATCACTACAAAGTCAACTGGAAAAAAAGAATTTATCAACTTTCACTAAAACATCTTCAATAATGCCATGAGGATGTGTGATGGTTCTGTCAGCTAACTGCAACGTCATCCTTGTTGGTCTGATTTCTACTTCTCCTATCCTTTTGACCATAGATAATGGAATGAGGTTGATGCTTGCGCCTAAGTCAAGAAGAGACTTCCCTACTGACAGATTTACAATAGTCACAGGAATTGTGAAACTACCGGGATCTCTTGATTTTTCAGGAATTGTCTTTTGGATGATCGCACTGCAACCTGCATCAAGCTCTATGGTCTCATCATCTGTGTATCTTCTCTTCTTTGTAAGTAGATCCTTCATGAACTTTGCATATGTTGGCATCTGTTCCAATGCCTCTGAAAAAGGAGTGTTAATTTGCAATTGTTTAAAAATATCAAGAAAACGCTTGTACTGCCTTTCCTTTGCCTTCTTGGACGGAGCATGTGGATATGGCATATTTTGGACTGGTGGAGGGTTTAGAACAGCTTTACCCTTCTCTTTCTTTTTCTTTCCATCCTCACTCATTATTTTTCTCTCAATTTTTTCATTGGGTTCTCCCTCCTCTTTTTCATTCAAAATTTCATCATTTTTATTTTCTACAATTCCCTCATTTTTCTTCTCTTCCTCCTCTTTCCTACCAACTACAGTCCCCCTTCTTGTAATAATGGCTTTACATTGTTCTTTAGGGTTGACTTGGGTATTTGCGGAGAAAGATCCACTTCCCTGCTCAGACAATTGCTTTGCAAGCTGACCAACTTGTACTTCTAAATTTTTGATAGAAGCATCAGTGTTCTTTTGATTGGTGATAGACATCTGCATAAATTGAGTTAGTGTGTCTTCCAATTTTGATAATCTATCAGGTCGAGCTTGGTTCTGTGGATTTCTATTAGAAGGACCTGCATAAGGAGGGTTAGTGGGACCTACAAAAGGAGGGTTAGTTGGAACATTATAAGCATTATTATTTTGCCTCCAATTATAAGGTTGATTAGAACCTGGACCTCCTCTGTAACCTTGATAATTTCCCTAATAATTTTGCTGCGGTCTGTTCTGATTCTGCAAATAATGAGCCTCTTCCTCAGGTTGGCAGTCACCAGGTGCTGGGCAATGGCCATTTTGATGTTCACCACCACAGAAATCACACATCAAAATTTGTTGAACTTGATGAGCTGTGTGTGTTTTTTGTGATCCTCCATGCTGTATTTGTTGAGGAAGTTGGCCTATTTGCTTGGTTAAGGCCTCCAATTGTTGAGTCAATAATTTGTTCTGAGCTAGAATGGCATTTTGAGTATCCAATTCTAGTACACCTTTCCTCTGAGTAGGAGATCTGTCATGGTGAGATTGAAAATCACTGGCTGCTATGGAGTCAATGATTGTTGTTGCTTCCTCAGGGCTTTTTGACATCATGGTTCCTCCAGCTGAGGCATCAAGGATCATCTTGGTTTGTGGCTTCAAACCACTGTAAAAGATATGTAATTGGGTGGCATCATCAAAATTGTGATTTGGGCATCTTCGTAATAAGGATTTGAATCTCTCCCAAGTCTCACAAAGAGGTTCATCTGCTCCTTGGGAGAAGGTAGCAATGGCTGATTTAGCACTGATGAATCTGGATGGAGGAAAGAATCTGGCTATAAATTTTTCCTCCACTTCTTCCCACGAGCTCAAGCTTTTGTTAGGTTGGGACTGGAGCCATGTCTTTGCTTTACCTGTCAAAGAAAATGGAAAAGCTCTAAGATAAACAGCTTCGGCATCTTCTTCGAAAGCTCCCATTGTACTGCATAACTCCATGAATGTAGATAAATGAGTGTACGGATCCTCATGGTCCATTCCTGCAAAAGGATGTGAACCAATTAAACTGAGTAATGCTGGCTTCAACTCCACAACCTTGTTAGTGAAAGGAGGGAAAACTATGCTGTTGTAGTGCTTTGGTCCTTGTTGGTAAGCATAGTCACCAAGAGTCCTCCTTGGTGGTGGTCTATTTTCATTTTCCTCACGTTCAGCCATATTATCATGAACAGGTGGCTTTTCAGATGGGGGAGGATCAATAGACGAAGTTTCCTCCGATGTCTTACGATCTTCTAGTTTCTTTTTCTTCCTATTTTTCCTTTCTGTTTTGGTGATTTCTGGATCAAACAAAGGTTTATCTGCAGAAGACTTACCTCGCATAAAGGAAAAAATACAAACTACAATATCCCATAAGCATTGAAGTTAAAATAGAAGAGAATTTATATACAAAACTTAAAAATAAAGCAAATAACGAAAATAAGGAAAAATACTACTAAACTGATAAGACTAGATCTAAAAGAACTAAGTAAATAACTCAAATCCCCGGCAACGGCGCCAGAAACTTGTTAGGAAAACTTTCGGCAAGCGTACCGATTTATCGTTGCAAGTTACAAAATTTATAAGATTCGTCTCCACAGGGAATTGGTTTTACTCAATTAATTTAAATAAAACTTAACAGTTTAATAGTTATGTACAATGATAGTGAACGGAATTCATTTAAGTGTTGATTTAAATAGAAATTAACAAAAAGCGGAAACAATAAACTTAGTACGACTTGATTACGAACAATTACGGAAAGTTACGAAAAACTTATAGAAGATTACAGAAATAAATAAACGAGATTAATTAAAGAGAAGCGCAAGATTGGATTTCATCATTCTTACCCCTTAGTATTCAATTAATATTACCATGCATAAGTTAATTCCTTTTATTATTGATGCACACGTAAAATCATTCCAAATCGGTTCCTCGCAATTGGAAATTCTAAGAATATTTATCAAATATCGATCCCTCGCATATAAAATAAATACCCCAGCGTTACGTTTATATTCGCGTGTTAATTGCAATCTAAACGGTACGCCTTATTCCTAGTGATCGTAACGTAAAGAATAAATTTACCCAGTTCCAGTTTTAAGAGTACTTTCCAGTTAAACTTAAAACCCTACTTCGTGAGACTATTGATCAAGTAGATTCAAGCATTAGGTGCAGGATAAATTTATCAAAAATAAATAGAAGAACTAATGCATGAATAAATATTAAAAGAAATAGTTTAGGGTAAGAAGATTACATCCAATCCTTTTGCGCGAAGTTAGCCAACCATGGAGCAGGTCTCCTTAGAAGAATAGATGAAAATCATCATCTTCATTTTTGTTCGGCAGAGCTTCCGCACTCTTAATTATTCTCTCCCTCACTTAAACACTAAAATACAATTTAGAAGCACCCTTAAGCCTTTGGAGGAGCTCTAGGATCAAGAGGAAGAAGAGAAATGAATGGGAGAAGTCCCTTTTTTGCATTTGGGGTGCCCTGGTATTTATAGAAGAAGTTTTGGCCGACTCAAGTCGCTTGGGCGAGCGTTTTAGGCTGTTTTTGGTCGCTTGGGCGAGTTAGGCCCAAGTTGCACAGCAACTTGCACTTCCAGCTGTCATCCAAGTGCCCAAGTTGGCCCAATTGCGTTTAACTCACCCAAGCGAGTTTCCCATGTGTATTTCACTCGCTTAAGCGAGTTAATGGTACCTGTGCCATTCTTTTTGGGCTTCTGGTCCTGAATTGCTGGATGCACCTCCCTGTTTTGCTTTCTTCTTCCATTCTGCTCACTTTTTGTTTCCGAAAGTTTTAGAATTCCACGGAATCTGGAAAAATATGAAATATGAGTGGATTAATGTTCCAGAATTATAAATGCAGCATTGATGCTAAGCTTCTTATCCTAACAAACTAAATTAGGGCAGATTAGATGGATTTTCTCAATAAAACCTTAGATAAATGCCTTAAATGTGACCTTATTTTGACTTATATATGGCATTTATCAATCGTGCACAGTGTTTCCCCTCTTTTTATTCTTCAAAATGCTGCACAATCATGTTTTTCGACATTGACCACGCGGTAAGCCTGTATGTGTGCGCTAAGCCTGCATGAATATGCGTGCTAAGCCTGCTTGTGTATGCTAAATGCGCTACTCCAGATCTTCCATGTCTCTGTTGTATCATTTTCTACAAAAAAAATACAACACACTATAAATCAACTAAATTTAGCATTTACTAAATAAAAGATCAGAAAAAGCTAAATTCCTACGTTTTACTCACAAAGAAGCGTTAAAAGAGGGAAAATAAGATAATTGTTATGTGATTTACATGTAAAATTTACGTATGTATAACAATTATCAAGTAAGTTACTGTTATCGGTCTCAAGTAAGCCTGGTTATTACATAATACATAGTGATTAGTGGTTGCAAGGTCATGAAATTAAGCATTATATGGTTTAAGTGTTCCTTAAAAAAAACATTGAGCTCTTGAACAATCAAGATAGATGAAAAATTAAGAGTCAAGGGCAGGGACAACATGTTTTGCAATTGGAGATATTACAGATATTCCAGTAAGTGGTTTTCATTAGTAACTTTTATTCATCTTTCACAACTATATAATTCTTTTTTTGCAGTTACCTCTTTTATAACAAACTCAATAAGTTACTAAGTCTTTTTGTTGTTCACATGATGTTCTGTATTTTTCTCTTGAGCTAGACAAAGATTATGCTTTATTGCTTGGGTTTTGGCCAAAATTTAGTTTCTTCTTACGGGAAATTGAAATATTTATGCAAAATGAATTAGTGTATTGCTCATAAGCTAATGAACTAGTATTCCTCCAACTCAATATTGATGCATGCCCCTTATTAGAGCTTTTAGTGTGTAATAAAATAAAATTTTAAAACATTCATGTTTTAATTTTCTAGGCTTATTTATCAATAGTTATTTAAGTAAAACTTGATCAAGATCATTATATAATTAAATTGATTTAAAGGAATTCAAAATCTTTTTAACAATAAAGGTTGTCAAATCATGAAATGGAATATTCACTCTAACATACATGGTTTAATTTTATAGGCTTGAAAAAAAAATTTACATTTGCACACTGATCATATTTAATGAATTCTACCTTAATTCATACACTCTCAAAGATCATAAATTGTGCAAGTGTGATGACCTTAATCAGAAGTATTATCAAGTAATTATAAGAATGAAATCTACCTTAAAAGCATCTGTATATGCTGCCTGAAGATTAGACATGCCTTCAAAGGGTAACTTATTATGAATGAGTTCTCACAACACAATTGCAAAGTTGTAGGCATCCACCTTGTGGTTGTAATTCTTCTTCTCACCTTGTCTTAGAGTAACAGTGTTGTATAGCTGCCATCAAATAGGGAAGTAATGAAAAATTACCTCACACAAAGTTGGAAGATCAATAACTGTTCAAAGTTTAAAGTGGTTAAGAAGTACTTTTAGAGCCATCCAACAATATGTTCATGTTTCAGTAGTCATCATCTCTGTTAAGGACTCTTCTCTAGCTAGACCAAAATCAACAAGTTCAACTATCTTATGATCATCTATCAAGATCAAGTTATCTGCAAAGGATAGAAGAAGAAAGTTATCAGAATTATGCTTGGTCTTTGATGTATAGGAATAAATATTGTTTAATAATGCTAATAGTACTATTAATAGAGAGGAGAATGGCGCTTACTTCCTTATCAGTAGCATAAGATTTATAAGTAGTGCCAAGCTCCCCCCAAGAGAATGACAAGTGAAATGGAAAGTTGCACATGAACAAGCGAGGGATAGAATGGAGTTCTTAAAAAGTGAGCAAAGCAGCCCTACTTTTTGTTCATAACGAGTGAGGGATAGAATGGAGTTTTTAAATTAGAAACACATTGATAACATCATTTTTTTTAATAAAATCGATGTTAAGCGAAACAATAATATCAGTTTTATTAAAAATAAATGTTAACTTAACACTCACAACATCAATTTAAAATAATCGATGTTGAGGGAAAATTACAACATCGGTTATTTAACAAAAACATGTTATTTACAAAAATGCCACCATCTTTTTGTTAACATCTGTTTTAATGAAAATCAATGTTAACTGGCCGACGTTAAATCCATATTGTTTAGAAGTGGTAGTGTCCTGAATTTAATGCTAACTATTGTCATATAATCACTCATAAATTAGTTTTATGTTTATAGTATAATTTAAATGACAAAATTACAAAAAAAAAGTGAGAGAATATGATAATGTCTATATTAATAATTCATGCAATATAAGACTTAGTTGAAAATTTGAAAGTGCCTTTAGGGACAAAAATGACAGTACCACTATGCCAAAATTTTCAATATATGACATTTTTGGAAAAAATGGTGTATATATAAAACATGGAGGTGATATACAGTACTTGTTTGGATAAGTGCAATCTAGTGTTTCTAATAATAAGTTTATACACTGCTTGGACAAAAAGTGGTGTATAAGTTTTATGTTTAGTGACCTTGGAGTCTCACTCGCACTAATTATTAACACTCTTATTCCCAAATTTCAAACCCTCACTCCCAATCCTAACAAGATCAAAATATCAGTAAGTAATTAAGTTAATGACAATAAATTAGTAAGTTTAAAGACCAAATTGAAAAGTAAATTTTTTTACACTTGACAACCACTTAAATAACACATAACAACTACGAAGATGACATGTGACAATCGAAAGTTGACATGTCATCACCAGATGTGCTACTTAGACACGATCATTTGACATAACAGAACAAACTTCATGGTATAACAAATTTATCACACTTTTTGCACACTTTAAAATAAAATTTCAATTTTTCATCTTTTAACAAATTCAATGAGTATGTAATTGTCAAACACCTTAAACATATTTAAGCCAAATATAAAATAATTATAGAAAATTTAATTAAATTTAATATGTTATATTTTAATATTAATTTCCTAATTTGTAATTGTAACTTGTAAGTATGCTTTTGGATAAAAATCGGATCCACATTTGATGTGCGTGTTCGGGAACACGTTTAGGACGAGAAAAATCACGTCATCGGCGAAGCTGTACTCCTTGCAGCTTTCACATCCTTACTTAATATTGACCTGAAAAATGGAGGAAGGAAGATACACGCATTTGAGCTTCACGCTGTTGTAAAACGTGTAGCTTACTCCTGTTTCGGTCTCTTCATCGCTTAAAAAAAAGTGCTTCTGCAAACGTGTAGCTTACTCCTGTTTCGGTCTCTTCATCGCTTAAAAAAAAGTGCTTCTGCAA
>CM023959.1:11084097-11095942 GCA_013407115.1 Glycine latifolia
TACACGGAGAGCTTTCCGTAATAATAGAAGTCTACGAAATCTGTTGGAAACGGTGATTGGAGCGCTGAGTTAGTTGTGTCTGAAAATTTTGGATTTTCTCTTGCTTTAGAACACAAGTTAACTATTTAAACTTTCCACTAACTTATTATATTCCAAAGTTAACTTTCATTAAATTTTGAATTTATTTACTATTTAATATAATTAAATAAAAATATAATAAATTTATACCGAGAAAAAAATTAATATTCTAACAAATATTTCAAAAAAATAACATTGAACACAATATGATATTAGGATAATTTCAGACGTGAAATTCTAGATTATGTCTATTCAATCCGATTTCGATTATAAGAACAAATATTTTTGTACTTCTTAAGAAAATTAATTAAATTATGTTATTTTTAATTAAAAATAATTAATTATTTTTTATTGAAATTTCATATTTAGTATAAAAAAATATTTGATCTTATTAAATGAAAGATATTTTGGAAATAGTTTTGTTAAAAATGATAAAAGTAATTGAAATTTATTTATATTTGAAACCAAAAATCAAAGGGCCTAGTTTAAGTGGTTAAACATGGTGTGAAGATTCTCAATTTTTTGATATTGTATTTAATTTTTACGGATAACAAAATAATATTTAAGAAAAAAAAATAAAAAATGTTTTGTTACTTCCAGACCGGAGAGAGTATTTTTTTTTTAATCTATTAAATCACATAAGCTGGGTGGATGGCGGGAGAACATTTCAGCGCTGCTTTCATGACTCAGGTTCTCGTGTCCGTGACTTGCTGCGAAAAGTACATGCAACATCCCAAGGGGATGAAGTGCATATAAATCTCTGAAATTGAAGCAACTTCACGTACTTACAATAATTCACTCTATACCACACCAATGTTGTTCATATTTCCGACCCTTCAATCCATGAATCTTCCATCATTTTGTCTTCTTCTAATTGCAATGTGCTTTTGTGCATTCACTATGTCCACTTCTCTCCATGCAACTGCTTCCTCTTTCCTCTGCCCCACTCACATTACAACAAAGTGAAGCAAATGCTTTGTTGAAGTGGAAAGCCAGCCTTGACAACCTAAGTCAAACTTTGCTATCTTCATGGCGTGGCAATAGTTCTTGCAATTGGCTTGGAATTTCTTGTTACCTCTCCAAATCCGTCTCCAACATAAATCTTACACATATTGGATTAAAGGGTACGCTTCAAACTCTTAATTTTTCATCACTTCCAAATATTATCATTCTAAATATAAGTCACAACTTCTTGAATGGAAGTATTCCTCCCCAAATTGGGGTGTTGTACAAACTCACTCATCTTGATTTAAGTGACAATTATCTCTCTGGACCAATTCCATATCAAATAACTCAGTTGGTCAACTTGACAGAATTAAGGCTTCAGTTAAATGACATTTCTGGTTCCATTCCTCAGATAATTGGGAACATGCCCAACTTGAAGTATTTAAATATTTCAGATAATTATCTTTTGGGTTCCATTCCTCAGGAAATTGGGAAGTTAATCAATTTGAAGTATTTATTGCTTTCAGAAAATAATCTTTCGGGTTCTATTCCTCAAGAAATTGGAATGATGACAAATATGTATCAACTTGATCTGTCCGGTAACTCTTTATCAGGTACAATCCCTTCTACAATTGGAAATCTTAGCAATTTAGTGTATTTGTACGCTTATGGCAACTATCTATCTGGTTCCATTCCTAATAATGTGGGGAAAATCCATTTACTTGTCACAATCCAATTGTTTGATGGAAAAATGGTATATGAGAACATAGTTGAAGCCACAGAAGATTTTCACGATAAACATCTCATTGGGGTTGGAGGACAAGGAAGTGTTTTCAAAGCAGAATTGCACACAAGTCAAGTTGTTGCTGTGAAGAAACTCCATTCTGTACAAAATGGAGAAATACCCAATATTAAAACTTTCACAAGTGAAATTCAAGCTTTGACAGAAATTCGACATCGTAACATTGTGAAATTATATGGGTTTTGTTCTCATTCACAATTCTCATTTTTGGTGTACGAGTTCTTGGAAAACGGAAGCATAGATAAAATTTTAAAAGATGATGAACAATCAATTGCATTTGATTGGAATAGGAGGATTAATGTCATTAAAGGTGTAGCAAATGCTTTATGCTATATGCATCATGACTGTTCACCTCCAATTGTTCATCGAGAAATATCAAGCAAGAATGTTCTTTTGGACTTGGAGTATGTGGCTCATGTCTCAGATTTTGGAGCAGCTAAGCTTCTTTGTCCTAATTCATCCAATTGGAGCTCATTTGTAGGCACTTTTGGATATGCTGCTCCAGGTTAATTCCTTTTTTTTCTTCTTTGATAGTCTTCTACCAAATAATTATGTAATATAGTTATCAACATTTTCTTGTTTTATTTCGCGAATGTTATTTTATACATGATATCTCTTTTAATTTTTTTACAGAACTTGCATACACAATGGAAGTAAATGAAAAATGCGATGTGTATGGCTTTGGGGTATTAGCATTGGAAATACTATTTGGAGAGCACCCTGGAGATTTTATAACTTCTTCGTTGTGGACATATTCGTCAAGTGCCATGGCATCAACAATTGATATTCCTTCATTGATGGGCAAGTTAGACGATCGTCTCCCTAGTCCTATAAATCTTGATGATAAGGGGGGTGGTTTTGATTGTAAGGATAGCAAATGCTTGCTTGACTGAAAGTCCTCGTTCTCGCCCTACTATGGAGCAAGTTTCCGAGGAGCTTGCAATGTTGAAGTCGTCTTCAATACATTAATTCCACTTTGTCTTGTATATATGTCGTTGAAAGATTGAATTTACAGTATAAGCATGATGTTCCATGATTATTCCTCAGCTCTTTGCATATGTTTTGTTGGTCTTGTGCTGTTTAATTAGTGTATTGGAGTCACCGCTGTTGTAACTTATCTTCTTAGTACAACCCTTTTACAATTAAATCTTGAAATTGAATATCTAGGAAGTTTTGTGATAAATCTTTACTCAACTTATTAATATCATTGACTCATTGGGTTTTTTTTCTTGAAAATAGCATAATCAATTTGGAAAGTTACCTTATGTTGTTAGTTCTGTTGTTTGGGACATTAATCACTTTTCTTGCCTGAGATTGGCCTAAAGCAGTCACTTAGGTTTCTTATAGTGCTCCATTAAATTGAACAATTAACTTGTCTTCAAATTAGAATTATGTGCCATGGAAATATTTGATCTTGAGACTTCTACTTTTGAATGATTTGTAGTCTTTGCATGCTGTTCTTGCACAAGTTATTATCATCCTTCATGCGTGTTTTGCTTGTGTTATGCACATTTTACCAATCTCAGAAAATAATTTGAAGCACGTTCGTGTGTGTTCATTCTTGTCTTATTATAATTGTATGAGAATTCTGTTCTCTGCTTGCACTTTCATTTTTCTCATTTATATCATCTGCTAGTTATAGATGCATAGATGTTCCCTTTGCATAGCCTTCTTGGTGTGGTGAGAGTTTGAATGTGATTTACACTTTGAATAGGAATTAGTTTTAATTTCATATACAACTAACTAAGCTTGATAGATTTTGAATTATGGTTCAATATTTTTGCCGTTTGAGGTCTTTCGCTTTTCTTTTTGATAATTAGGACTATTATGACAATTTTATTTCTTTTAAAAAAATGCACAGATCTGTACTGGGTTACTGATGCCTATGTTCCCATCATAGTGTTTTCAAATACTTCATTCCTTCTTTCAATTTAACTTCTAAAACACTAGACCCGATAATTTGTAGTGAAGTTTGGGAAAAAGCAAAAGTTGCTAAGGATTTGTGAAGTTTTTTTTTTTTTCCTTTTAGAAATTGGGCATATAGTCGTTGTTCCTTCAGATCTGAATATTGGGCCCATTGCATGTTCGCGTTGAATTGGACAACTTGATAAATAGCCTAGCCATCACAATTACTATTTGCACCCCCCCTACTTCTAATGCAATCCCCTTTAATTTTATTTCCAAAATATATTCCACAAAATACACTCTCGTTCAAGCCCTTCCCCAGCCAGTTTGGATTCCCCATGGTTGGCTTTACTGTGTACACCGCTCATTCTTATATTGTCAAGCCATTTTATACCTTTGATTTTGCCAACAATAAAGACTCATTCAATAGAAAAATTGACACCAATCAATACACCCTTGTCTACGCCTACTTCCACTCACAACAACTCAAAGTGACCAAGCTCAATGTCTAACATCAAGCCCAACACCACAAATCAGTAGCAACCCTAACCAAGCTAGCGATCATTCACAAAACTACGAGCAATAACCTCACCATGGAGTCACAACACCAAAGCATCCAGGCAGCCAACAACCATGACTAGGTTACCTTGAAACAAGTCTTCCTCCTTGTTGAGGGTGTGTGTTGTTGCGCTTTCCTCGAACCCACAACAGGGATTTGACAAAAAGAAACTTCTGAGGAGTGAACAAAGGGAGTGTATTTTTTGGGATGTTTTGCAAAATAAATAAATGGGAGTGTATTAGTATAAAAGGAGTGTTCAGATAGCAATTCTTTATAGCCATTTTAATGTAGTCCAAGGTAACCCTTGATAGCAGTGCTTTGATAGGGGGAAAATTTTAATTTTCTAGAGAATCTTGATTTCCCTTGTTTTGTAACTATTTTAAAAAAAGATTCCTCTGACCCCTTGGAAGAAAAATCTCCCCCTTTTATATAGGCTTCTATAACCTCTTGGAAGCCAAGGGATGTGTCCTTCTTGACCATTGGATCATATCCCTCCATCGTGAATAAACGATTGGGAAAAGCGTGACCTTTGAGTCCCCTGAGAGCATCTCAAATTTCAAAAGTCGTAATGATTGTGTTTTCCTAAAAAAGCGTACAACATTTAATGTGTCTAAGTAAAGGACTATTGACTAGACTCCCCTTTGAGTGCTTGACCACACTCGAATTCATTTTCATTTAGATTGGACAAATGTACCTGTCTAAAGAAGAAAATTAATATCCCTTGACTCGCCCACCGTTGGACCAGACCGTACAAACATGGACTCGACTGATGGGTGACCAATGACAAGACTGTTTCAAGGTTTTATTGAACTCCTACAACCAACTTCAGAGCTTGGGGGAATATGTATTACTTGGACTTGGTAAACCTCCATACTTGATAGCTGACCAAGTAGTCTACTTAGTATCTAGAGAGTCTTGCAAAACTAATTAAGATAAGAGGAAAACTCTATCTTTTATTAGAAAGATAAGGATAACCCCTAAAATAGGAGTTATTTATCATATGAGAAGATATATGGTAAGGTATTATATATTTCCTTATATATACTATCTATATAATGAGGGAAACTGAAATCAAAGATTCAATCTTCACCTCTATAAAATTGACCATCAAGATTCGGGTTAACCAACCATTAATTCAACATATTAGTGATACATACTCTTACCTCTACGCTGCTAACTTGAGAGTTGAAGTGTCTTCGCAAGTATATCTTACCACCATTTGCATCTTTCTCCCATTTTCCTTTCTTTTATGTTTCCCTTTTTGTCTCTCACTCTTTCTGGCGCCTAACTCTATCCTGTTTTTCTTTTGCACCCTCTAGTTGTCACTTCATCTCTAATTTTTAAAAACCTTTTTCTATTTTGTCTCTTTCATACCACTTTCTCCATCATTTTCTCTCCTTTAATGATTTCTTTCCCTTCTTCTCTCTCTCTCTCTTCTACACCTTTTCTCTTCCTTCCTATACTACACCTCTCTTTCTCTTTCTTCCTCGTTCCTCTTTCTTTCATATTTCTTCCTCATCTCTCTTTTTTCCCCACCTAACCCCTCATTCTCTTTCTGTTCCATCTTTTCTTTTAAAACAACAACATTTTGTCTCTATTGTACCTTTTTCTCCTTTAATGATATCTTTCCCTCATTCTCTCTTCTACACCTTCTCTTTTCCACTCTCTACAACACCTCCCTCCTCATCATTTTTCATGTGCACCTCTCTCTCTCTCCCCTTTCCTTTTCTTTCACTCCTCTCCCCCTCTTCTGGACCTAACTCTTTCTCCTTTCTCTTTCACACTGACTATTTCTCACTCTAACCTCTCTTTTACAACCTTTTTTTTTATTGTATTTGTCTTTTGCGTACCTCTTTCTCCATTTTCCTTTATCTCTTTTGTAGCTCTTTATCCTTATCTCACCTCCTCTTTGTCTTTCTTTCATACGTCTATCTCACACCTCTCTTTGTCTCTATCCAATTTATTGTTAAGATATAACTTTACACTTCTATTAATTAATAACAAATGGTATCATTGCTTTTACTTTTTTTTAAACAATATATTTTTTGTACATCTAAATGGGGAAACATTGGGGAGATCTTCACTAATGGTCTCGAGAAAATCATATAAACAAACTTGACACCACACCTTAACCCAAAATCTTAAGACATTAAGTTTGCATGTTGTTCTTATATATTGTTCACTTGTCCTTTTTTATCCAATGTGAGACTTCACATTCATACCTGAACTCTAACAATATTCATAGTTAATCACAAATTATTTTAAAATTGAAATACTAATTAAGTACTTAATTTTTTATTTCATGGTTATTGATTATCTAAGAAAAATGGTACAGTTTATAATTTAGTTATTTTTTGCATTTTTAATTTTATTTATTTAAAAAGGAAATTTTTAATTTTTAATTTTGAAAAATAATTTTACATATGATAGAGATTAAATTATTTCATCCAAATTAAATAAAGAATATTTAAATTATTTTATACCTAGACAACATATTTTGATTAAAAAAATGATATAACAATTGAAGCAATTAATTAAATTTTCATCCATTTCAAATTCCTTATTAAGATTTTAACATTCTCTATCCGAAAACACTACCTAAGTTTTTATCAATATTTGAAGACCAATTAATGAGCTGTTGTTGACGTTTTTTGTTTTTTGTTTTGTGCTTAATTGTACTGCCGCAAATGTAGGTGTTTGCTTATGACACTTTACCTTCTTTTTTTAGACCGTGATGCTACTTGGACTTGCATCCGCACACTGCCTCCAATTGTTTATCGTGAGATAGCCATGTGTATGCCAGTTGCCAACACGAGCTTTCTATACCTTCCCTTTAGCCATTTGTCCAAGATCACTTCCATGGAAATGGACAAGATATCTGAGTTTCAATTTGCGGGGCCTAATTATTAAATTAATTTCATGTCCTCCTTTGGTGATTGATGGCTCTGCATAACGTATATATGATTTTATGATAACCATGCATTTGGGAATCTTCTTATATATAATTAATATCATGCTTTTGGACATTTAGTCATTCACACAAATATATATTTTCTAGAAAATGCATTTTTCTTCATGTACACAAATATCATATATGATTTTTATGTTTTTTTTTTAAAAACGTTAGGCTTTTTTTTTTTCATTGAAATAAACGATGAGTTCATTTGTTCTTGTTATTAACTGAGGGGTTGGCCTCTTGAAGTTGTTCTCTGATTTGTGCGAACATGTGTGTGTTCGATGCACGAGAGAAAAAATGAAGTAAAATAACGGTACAAATAATTATATCACATGAATCCAACCTTTTCATTCTATATGCATTTTGACAGTTGATTTTTTTTATGCACGAAATAATTCCAGACCGATAGTTGGAGACTTGGAGTTCTTTTTTGAGGCGTAGAGACCTTTAAGAAATTGCCAGTTCGTTTCACTCACAACAATCCGGTTAGTTAGTTCACCAGACAAAATAAAATCATATATTAGACATTCCATCTAATTTTGAAACCAATCTTTTTTATGTTATTTGATGCATAATAATTAATTTCTGTGTTTATTAATATGAACGTATTTTTTTAAGTGATATTAATATGAATGTACACTCTTTGGGATCGATAAACATTTAATTTTATTAACCATAGCAATACAACTTTGTGCTATCATAAGCTCAGCACCAATCAAGAATCCTCCAACAATGCCAATATTATTATTTGGTAGTTGATGCGTAATATATAAACAGTTTTGAAAGGGAAGCAAGAGGGAATGAGCCGATTGGGCTTGATAGCTAGTTGTCCTCATTCTTGTTGATATACATGCATGGTTTAGTATACTTGATTGATTTTTTAAAATATTTATATTTTTTTTCTTTTCAATGATGTTAAGTATGGTTTTCTGTTTTACTGACTAACAAATATTAAAACTTTTTTTTTCTTTCGATTTTTTGTCTTATGTTATTCTGACTCGTGACTATTTTTAAATTAAAATTGAAGTATTTTCATCCCATCTAAATAACTTTTTTTTGGCAAATCAAATGCACTCTCTATGTATGAATAAATTAATGAAGAGATTGTAGAATTAATCAAACCGAATAAATAGGTGAAGAATATATATCTATATATATATATATATAGGGACAGGGCAGTGCTGGGTCATTGGCATAGCCTTGGTTTGAATTAATTAAGTCTTTGTGCATAATATGCACTCATTTATAAGAATATAAGAGGCCGTAATAGTAGCTGAGTATGGACCTATTGATATTGACAAAAGTGACATCTAAACCGATAACCCTAAACCCAAGGGTGGATTAAGGAATTAATGCCGGTTGAAAAGTAACAACAATCTAGTTAATCGAATTAAAGCTAAGTTGTTTTTTTATTATTATCTGCAAAACAAATTTTACCTGTTTTGTTTCATTTGTTTGTTTAGTTTAATTTTAAACGAAACAACAAATTAAGCCTCTATACATATCTACATTAAATTGAAAAAAATGGGTCCAAAAGATTACTACACATTGATGTTTGTTATGCTACATTATATACGTGATCTTCTCGTACCATTCAGTGACACAGTTAGAAGCTGTTTATGAACACATGTTAATATATAGAAAGATCCTCAAAAAAAAATGAACATGTTAATAGACTAAATTAATTTGTATGTTTGGCAGAAACGCTTTCAACTAACTAAAGCTCTTTGCTGTTATACCTTATTCAAGATAAAGAATGAAAGTTGTTAGACTGATGAGTTGGTGAGTCGGCGTCAATTCTCAGCCCATCACTAATAAAGTAGGGTTAGAGACCTATAAGAGCATCTCCAATGGAGAGTGTGTCACACCCTGAAATTTTGAGTTGCTGAGTTGGATGTTTGATGTGTATTATGTTATTTGATTGTTTGATTTATTTTAGTAATTGCTGTTTGGAGTGCTTTTTGTATTGGTATGCGTGCTTGATGGATGTTAGGCTAAAGTTAACTTAGCTATCCTGCGGTTGTTGTGCATGCACGTAAAGGGGACTTGTCTTGTCAGCTGTGTATATAGGCATCAGAGTGTGTAGCGGAAGCTCACTTCTTTTCTTCCTCTTTGCGCCTTTCTCTTCTTTTCTCTCTAAACCTACCCACACCCAGAAAGTTCTCTTTCTTAACCCTTCTGTATCACCTTCGACCCCCAAGGACCACCGTAGCTGCCACAGAACCCCTCACGTCAAGAGGAACCTCGTGACCGGAGTAGAAGCCAACAAACATCTTTCTTGAGGTTCGAAAGAGAACGAACACGTTCACGCTTCAGAAGACAGTGTTTCAGCACTGCTAGACTGTAGTACGAACTCCTGGTTAGGTAAGAAGAGTTTATTATGTTGATAACAGCTTTAGATACCATAGTTGGGGGCCAGGGAGTCTAACTATGAAGATAACTGCATGTCCCTGTTGTGTGTTGTTTTCCAGAAAAGCTATGTCTTTTAGTGAATGGGACGTGATATGTGTTATGTTTGTTGGATGGTGTTTTTGTGTGAATAGTTTGATGGTGTTCCTGTGGGGAGAGTTGATGTTGTAAAACTCCCTGAGCATGTGTGTAAAGTTGATATTTTGATGCTGTAAACTCCCAAAACACCTTTTTAGTAGTGTTTGTGAAGGTGCCGGATACCGAGTTGGGTATGCCGGGCTGAACTCACTATGTAGCGTACATATATATACAGGACGTGACTCTCAGTAGTTAATTGTTGGCGGATGTCAATATCCCGGGTCCCTTACCCGGGGTTGTTTTCTTAGAGCTGTTAAGCTCATTTCCTCTTCTTTAAAGATATCGCGGTCCTTACCCAGGGTTGTTCATTCTCTAGAACTGATGAGTTCAAGTCTTTTCCTCGTAAGCTACCGGGTTTCCTTACTCGGTAGAGCTCGTATTTTTTCCTTGTGAGCTACCGAGTTTCCATACTCGGTAGAACTTGTATCTCTTTTCCTTGTGAGTTACCGGGTTTCCTTTACTTGAATGAGCTCGCTTCCCTTCTTTGAGAAGCTACTGGGTTTCCCTTACTCGGCCTTTGTAACTTGGACAACCTTGTGCAGGTTTGTGATATTAATACAGTCACAAGTCTTGCTTGTTGTACCAAGCAAGCGTTGTTTGTTATAATAGATTACAACTCTTATGTAATTGATTGCATAGTGCTGAGTCCGTCCTTGGTATTTTATAAAACCCAAGGACCCCTTGACCGCCCTTGTCTGACCTTGACCACCCGTGTTTGACCTTGACCGCCCTCGTCCGACCTTGTCCGCCCTCATCCGACCTTGTTCGGATTCTTACTTCAAAAATCATTATGTCTAGGTGCTAACCCGGACACCTAATACTTCACACCGGCTCACTAGTTTATGTGGTGTTTGTGAATGACGTGTAAGTAAGGAACGCATGTGATTATGTTGATAACAGTTGAGGTCTGCCTATGTGATGGCTTGAGATAATAATGTATGCGTTGATACCTTGGGGGGTGTATGACGTTATCCTATCCAGGAAGGGTTGTTCCTGGCTAGGTCATACATTGATGGTGCCCATGGTTATTGAATGCGGGTGGATATACATGGATACCCACGGGGGTGTTTGACGTTATCCTATCCAGGACGGGTTTGTTCCTGGCTAGGTCATACATTGATGGTGCCGTGGTGATAGGCTATGTATAGACACGTGAGATGCCGGGATCGGGTGGTTGACCTTGCAAGGACCATGGTCAGTGCATCGATTAGCCCATGTTGGGGCAGCCCGTGATTTTGACAGTATGTATGTACATGGGGGTGCATGACGTATTAACCTATCCAAGATGACTTTGTTGCTGAATGGGTCATGCATTGATCGTGCCCATGGGACATACTACATTGCATAGCCGGAAATAGAAAGATTTACTGTAAGGTATCGGGCTACTGGGGGGGCACATCTGTTAGGAACTTCTTCTGACACACCGGGGCTGATCACCACTGGGGGGAGCAGCCTGTGCATGACAGAGTGACCCTGACAAGCTATTGCATCATCAAGACCACAGGGATGGACTATTTTCGGGATGGTACCACATTGCATGCTAAGAGATGAGTTAGGAGCATGCATCATGCTAGACATTATAAGTTGACTTGTGGAATGTTGTTGAATGACTGTTCTCGTTGGTTGCGTGATGAAATGCTTGGACATTATGCTGATTTTGTGATGTTTGGATTGCCTTCCCTGACTGATGATATTTATTGTTTGTTGTTTAACATGATAAACTTACCTTTGTTTTGTTGTACCGTGTGGTTGGTACCTGTGATGATCACGAACTGTGTTTTGTGCGAGCAGACAGACAGCAGTAGGTGACCGGGAAGATGACCAATTTTTAGTTGGAGTCGCCGAGTTGCCGGGATGACGATGGATCAGACCCCGACCATGAATTGTGTTTTTTTTAGAGTTTACCTTTCGTTGTTTAATTTCTTGTTTCTTTTGAAACAATTATACGTTTTAGACACAGTTGATTGTACCTATAACTAAACTATGCTTTGTGTGTATATATATGTGTGTGTGTGTGTGTGTGTGTGTGTGTGTGTGTGTGTGTGTGTGTGTG
>CM023959.1:11098974-11142318 GCA_013407115.1 Glycine latifolia
TATAATTTAAAATAAATTCACATTTCCATATTATATAACTATTAAAGGAATATAGAAAAATTAACTCTTTTAATTTATATGCAGTATTTATAATTTAAAATAAATTCACATTTCCATATTATATAACTATTAAAGGAATATAGAAAAATTAACTCTTTTAATTTATATGCAGTATTTTGACGTTTGTGAACTTTCTTGAGTGCTAATTAACGGTATATATGAATAATTAATTAAAAAAATTAGGTGTACAAATAAACTTAAATAATACCAAATATATAATATTTTAATGACTGAAATCAATGAAAATTATTTATTTTATATAAACTTTTAAATAATTTAAAAATAAGAGATTACTAAACCCATGGATCGCATAATACAAAATATACTATACTATTATAATAATATTTACATAATATGGAAGCAATATACTTATATAAAAATATATAAATATTTATATCATACATATTAATTAATGTCAAACTTATGTTACTCTTAACTTTATATTATAAATTATAACACATTTTAAAATGATTTAAAATATTTAATTTATATAAATTAAAAATATATTAACATCATGCATTGTATAGGCTTATGAATCTATACAAATACATATCAAATTATTTTATTTTATAAAAATAAAGCAGAAAATATGTTGTTTTAGTAACTATTAGCAACCTCTGATACACTCCAAAATCTACGAGGGAGTGTAATCCTAATCAGTAGCAATTAACATACAACTATTTCAAACATAATAAAATATTAAACCTCAAAATGCTAAGTGTATATAAATAAACATCTCAGCTATATCAACACCCTTCTTTGAAATCATTTATGAACATTCAAGCAATACTCACTCGTGCAAGAGTCTCTAATTTTCATAAGAGCTAGCTTGTTTGGGATTAATTAATATCCATGGAAATTTCTTATTTGTATTGTGTTTTTAAGTATTTCAAATGATTTCATATCCATTGGTTGGTTTAGCTTATCTTTATGATAAAAAAATTAGATAAATATTGGACACACACATGATTTGTTAATGCAAACCGAGAATAACAAGAATTGTGAAAATGTAATATGATTGATAAATATCGCTAAAACATGAGAAGTGTTATCAATTCTTATAACTTGCTACATAAGATCTAACGCATTAATGCAAAAAATGTGAGAACCTTTCTAAGATTTCTTTCTTTCTCATTTTTTTTAACTTTTGACATATGCATGTGGGAAATTATTGCTTTTTTTAAGTATTTCAAAAGCTTCATGTTCTGCATTGGTTGGTTTAGTTTATCTTCAAGGGTATATATATATTAAAATGGTTAAATTAAACAAGCAAAAAATAGAAGTGGGCTATTGTGCAAGAGATTGGCCCATATATAGGTCGGTGCAATGCAAATGGTCTTATTCCCCCTGCATGCTCAATAATGGGACCTTTAGAATTTTCTTATTACATTATAATCAATTTTTTTAAAATCTTTTGAATTGGTTTTAATATAATCTAATCAAATAAATTATATAACTTATATTTAAAAGACTTAAATAATTATTTAGTCCTTATAATTTAGTATTTTTTTATGTTTTTTTTATTTTCATCTTTAAAACATTTTAGATAACTCTATAAATAATGAAGGAACGCTAGTTAAAACGCTATAAGGATAACAAACAAAATAAACACTATTTGTAAGAACTTAAAATAGAAAAATATTTTTATAAGGACAAAAAAATATTAAATTGTAAGAACTAAAATGATATTTAGGTTTAATTAAAAATATAAAAGATTCAGATATATAAAAGCAGTGAAGTGCAAAAAAAAATATTTATTACTGACTTTATCAAAGTGAGAGAGTGAATTTGTAAACTCTTAACTATAAACTATAAATAGGTCCGCCACTGTGTGATGGGTTTTTCTATTATTCTTCTATAGCTAATTGCTCGGATCACTTTCTTCACCATGGTAGTTTTTTTGACATGTATGTCTTCTTCGAGTTAGGAGTTTTCGCCCCTTAATATGGCATGACAGTATTTGGTCTATTTGAATTTTATGTGATAAGATTAATTATATTTTAAGAGAAAACTTTTGACCTCATTGGGTCATTGGATCTTATCAAAGTATGATCATGGTCTTGGGTTGAGGGGAGATAGATACTTATTTTAAGGTTGGTGCACGTCCTTTAAAACATGTTCAAAACTCTTGTTTAAATTGATGACTTTTCCCTTTTCTATACGAGTTAGAGTATTCCTAGCTTGCACTCTATTTAATAAAAATTTCTTTATTTTTTATTTTTAAATACTTTCACACCATATACTGATATACATATGGGCTCACAATACAGATACCCGACTCATATTTATAATCTTTTTAATAACATTTACCCAACATTATAGTTTCTTGGTAACTTGTTAAATTTTCTTTAATTAATATGTCCATAGTACGTACATGCACTTTATTGAACTTTATGAAATTGAAATTACAACTCAAGGGGATTTAATATTGCGCGTTCATTTTGATTTTTCACTACTTTTTACTCCCTCAGTCTCATAATAATAGTCAATTAAAAAAATCCAAAACAATTATAATTTTAATTTTTAATGTATTATTATTAATCACTTTTTTCATTTATACTCGTTATAATATTAATGATATGAATCATAAAAATTAACAATGAATTAATAATAATAAGATTAATTTTATAAAATTGGTATTTTTTTTCATCTTTTTAATAATTTTTCTTATTTTGTCCAAGACGAAGTTATAATGGAAGGAAGGGAGTAGTTTTTACCCATGGTACGTCACACTACAATACAATATTGTCATAAATTTATTGATGTGATGATCATGTGATCGATGCTGGTTGTCTCTGCTTTAAATCCCTCAGATCCCACTATTTCACTTAGGAAATGTAAGATGCGTGTCGTCTATGCTCTGAAGAAGAATTAATAATGGCTGAGGGGCACACAAAATTAATGTAATAACCATTTTAGCACGGCAAAAGTGACTAAATTGGTCAAGCAAGTGCTATAAATAAATGTTATTTTTCGCTGTATGCCAGATTCATAGTACCATCTATTTGATTTTAGTAGACAGATTCATAATATCATTTGAATTTGTTCAATTACCCTCCCCTCGATCTCTGCCAACCAGCAAAGCCAAAAACGTTGCATCTCCTAGTAACGTAAGAGAAACTAAAATAGGGAAAGAGGAGGGAACGCGTGTATCAGTCATTTAACAACTTAAGTAGGGGGTATGGCATTTGATCTTTTTTGTTCTGTTTTAATTGCTACGATGAAGTAATATAAAGCAAGCCAACAAACATTAGTTTGGTTATTTATAAAATGAAAATAGAATAGGAAAGAAAAATTAATTCTCAGCTACTGAGAGATTCCTTAAACTCTATCAATACTTCTTTTCCTTGAAAACTAGTTGGAGTTATACATGGAGTCATCTCAATCCAATCTAATGTTATATATTCTTTTAAAAGTATTTTTTTTAAACAATATATCTTAATAAAACAATGTCTTGACTTAATAAATAATATTTTACAGGATATTACATTGTACTGATATTAGTTTTCTTGAAACATATATACTCTAAAATGTACCTTAATCGTACTTTTATACTTTTTTAATTTCACAATTTAAATATATAATATTAAGATTAATATATTATATTAACTAACCAACTTGCCTCAGTCTTAATTAGGTTGACCTTGGGGTCAAATAAGTTATCCTAATAAAATTTGAAGTCAAGTAGGCATACGAATAAACTCATCCTAACTTTTCTTGTATGAACATTCCTAATCCTATATTTGTCTTTGATTTTTCTTTTATGCACTTTGATAATCTTGAAAAAGTAATTTCCAAATTATTGTTGCCACTGGTTACATTATAAATTTAATTTTGATACATTATTATTGTAACAAATTTATATTGTCAGTTAAATAGTAATATTATTTTTTATAAACTCAAATTCTAAGTATAACTTTTAAGATGATTTTCATACAAATTAACAATATATAATTAATTTAAAATGTATAGCAATTTATAATTAATTAATAACATACAAAATTTATACTATCAATACATTCAAATAAATCCATATTATATTATGAAATAATATGAAACAATGTTGCATCGGCATCCTCGATCGAAATGACACACAATTGCATGCTAGCTAAAATATTTAAATCCTGTCTCAAAATTACCAAAGCTATAAATTGAGTCTTTAATATATAGTTAGCCTAAACGATTTGGAAAACGTGGTGATTATAGCTAGCTATAAACACCGGGTCGGATGGCTTAATTTTTATAAAATCATATTTGAAAGTCATTGTTCTACAATATGTGAAACACTAATTAATATGGTGCTGGATTTCCTTAACGATGGTGTGTGTGTTGTTGTGAAAAAATTAATTATACACTCACTTTTGTTGTTTTGGAGCCAAGTTGCAAGAGTCTAAATCTTATGATTAATTTCAAATATTTTCATGTCATCACGGGTTTTAGATTAATCAAAGTGATTTCTTGCCCAATATTACTAAAATCTACATGGTTGTTGCTTGCTATAAGAAATGTACATGAGTAAGAATTATGACAAGAAATTTAAGAATGGATTCATGACATCAGAAGTGCAAGATTATGAAATCATGACAAAAATGGTTTGGGTTACTTAAAACATGAACGAGTCTAATCTTTTTTTTTTCGCCCTCTTTAAATTAAATCCTATGTTGGATTTAAATTATACAATGTTTTATATAATTATGCTGACAATAAATGAATTTATATAATTATGCTGACAATAAATGAATTTATATTAGTACGCAAAACAATATAGCTAATGTTTTTTTTATATCAGAATATAAGTAATGTTTGAAAAAAAAATATGGTCATATTGTATACAAAATATACGAATATAAGCATATATAAACTGGTATAAGATTGACCAAAAAGGAATATAATATGTAATAACAATTTTTTTTCTGTTAAAAAAATGTTGATGTGATTTTGGAGCATGTTATGCATATATGCTTCATAGGAAAAAAAAACACATAAACGAATTATAGAATTTTAGGATATAAAAATAAGGTTTCTTAACATCTCCAAAATCCGCGAAATATAAAAGAATTATTGTCATGTGAATAATCAATGGCTAGTCAATTACAATTCGAATAACTTTTTGTTCCAACACGATTTTAATATTTGATTTTGTGATCAAATAATTTATAAGTCAAAAAGAAAAAAAAAAAGGTAATTGTATTGATTGATGAGTCAGAGTCCCTATTGATCGTGTTTGAAAAACGTTTGGGCACTATTTGACTTTTTGACTATCAACTCGGATAAACTAGAGAAAATAAATAAAATGTTTTCTATGTATGAATTGGGCGTATAATATAGAATTGCCTTGTGTTTAATGGGAGTGTTTTGTGTTATATTGGAGTATGCACTAGGGCAAAGTTATGTTAGAATTTTGGGAAATGACTCATTTGGCTCAATGAGGGCGTAGGTGCCCTTCTAGACCACACACATACAACTAAATAAGAGTGAAGGAAAAGAGAAATGAGGAAAGGGAAGAAAAGAAAAAGATGAGAATAGGAAGAGATCCCCCTCCCTTAGTTAGGGGTGGGCATGGATCCAATTTTTAAGAATCCAATTCATATTTATTTAAATGAATTAGATTTTAAATTTATATTTATGTTTTTTTTTAAAGCAACTTATATTCAAAATCTAATCTATTTAAATAGATATGAATTTGGTCATATCCAATTTATATCAACTTAAATATTATAAGATTTTTTTTATTACAAATTTTAGTTATTAAATATTAAAAAGTGAAAACTTAGTACTATTTTTGATCGCTCTTGGTTAATGTATTTTTTGTCTACCTTAACCAGGGCAATTTCGATAGATACCGATCTAGACATTTTTAGACCGACATCAACTAAGACTATTTTTTAGCTGACATCAATTAATACATTTTCGGTCGACATTGGTCAATGATATTTTTGGTCGATCTTAGGTAGAGTTACTTTTTGGTTGAGGTCGGTTAGGATTTTTAGTTAATGTTGGTCGGTGATATTTTTTAGCCGACATTGATTAGGAGTTCTTTTCAACATCGATCATGACTAGTTTTTTGTCGACGTTGGTTAGGGTTTTTGTGGCTAACATCTATAAGGTTTTTTTTTTTTACCGATGCCGATCGTTGATACTTTTTGGCCAACATTCGTCAAGGCTATTTTTTGGTCGAAGTTAGCTAGGTTTTTTTTGCTAATGTTGGTTGAAACTATATTTTTGTTGGCAACAACTAAAATTTGTTTGCCAACATTAACCATGAATATTTCTTTTGGTTGGCGTTAGCTATGAATATTTTTTGTTGACATCAACTAAGGTGTTTTCGATCGGCGTCAATTGGGAGAATATTTTGGCCGACATCAACTAGATTTTTTTGGCCGATGTCGGTTGATGATGTTTTTCAGCTGATGTCGATCAATGATGTTTTTCAGTCGATGTTGGCAAAAAAAATAGTCTCGTCTGACATCGACCAAAAAACTCTAGCCGGCGTCGAGTGAAAAACATACCTGACGTCGATAAAAAAAATCTTGGCAAACAATGACAAAAAAAACCTAGTTGACGTCGACCAAAAAATAGTCTTAACTGATGTAGGTCAAAAAGACTTTGGATGTCATCGGCAAAAAAAATAGTCTCAATCAATGTTGGCTAAAAAACCCTTACCAACATTAACCGAAAAATAGGCTCAACTGATGACGGCTTAAAATCATTATTAGTTGATGTTGACCAAAATAATTCTAAACGACATCGACAAAAAAAAAGGCTCCTAACAAAGTTGGCCAAAAAAATCTAGTTGTCATTGTCCAAAAAGTTGTATTGGATTTAAAAATCCAAACAAATATTCAATTTATATCCAATTAATTAGATTTGATTTAAAATCTAAAGAACTGGATTTGGATATGAAACTAATCCATTTAAATAGATTTAAAATGTATTAAATTGTATTGAATATGAATTATCTTATGGATATGAGTTTTTTTGCACAGTCCTACCCTTAGGGGCGGATAGTGAAAATATTTTGTAAAAAAAATAATTTTTTATAAAATACACAAGTTATGATAAAAATATCCAAATTATTTAAATAAATTTTTACAAATTACAGATGAGTTAAGTTTCCCGTTCGTATCATTGACTTAGTGCATGTTTAATATTATACGAGCAAAACAATACAAATTTGAAGAATAAAATAGTAAAATTAATACATATTTATTCTTTTTTTATCTCTTAATTATAAATTTCTACATTCATTTTTTTTAATTTCTACGGAGCCAACACTTGCTTTTTATGGAGGCAATTTTTTTTATCAAACATTTATAAGTAAAAAAATATCTTGTAAGGACAATTGACTCAGTATTTAACCTGCATCTGACCCTGCACTTGGAGACTCTTGTATTTTTTTTTTATAAATAGTGGAATTTTTTCTTAATTTGGTCTTGACTATCCCTGGTTTTTACCCAGGGAATTTTTACTATTAAAAAGGTCTTGTGCGCTTTCATTTTAATTATAATTTTATGGATTATAACTTATGCGCTGATTATTATAATTAGCATTGAACCAATAACTAACAACATATAGATCATGGTGCATAAAAAAGAAAGATACATAATAACAAGTATAACATATGGGGCAATGAACACAAAAAAAAGAATGCAATTCTTATAAAAAATGAAATTTACATCAGTTCTAACAAAAACTAATATAATATGTGAAATTTTTAACATTGGTTTTGTCAATAAACTGATCCAGAATGTAGCTTGATTCACATACATGACCCACTTCATAAATTGAGTTTGTGAAGAATCAATATTAATTTTTGGATTCTATATCAGTTTGAAATAGATGCTGAATATGCTTATACATCATGCGGATCAAACTGATGTACTATGCATCCTAAAATCGATGTAAAATGGATTTGATGTAGTAGTGAAGGGCTGTAGAGAATCCAAATGCATGTGTGCTAGGTCTCTAAAGGTGTTGGCTTGTTGTTGGAGATTTTATTAGACCGGTTACCTACACGGATACACATTTTCTAGACAGATTATTTGTTTTATTGGTAACGAAACTTGATTTATTTTTTTGCTTTAATGAAGAAGAGGATATATAAGCCACATATTCCTTTACATGCTCCTTTTCAAACAATATTTGGTCTTCAATCTATCTTTGGTTAGGCTTTACGGTTGTGCTACATCATGAACATTTTGCTAATGTCTTTCTTCACAGTAGATTTACAAGGTAAGAATTATAGGAAGGTTTAGACTATTATTTATTTGGGTTGTGCGACTGTCCAGGAACATAATATTTTTTAAAAGGGATATATTTTATTTTATTAATTTATATTGAAAACATGAGTAAGAGTGTGTTTGATTTTTATTAATAAAAATTGCATTTAGTTTTCAAAATACAAATAAACAAGGGTTGCTCAGATGTACTGATGGGGTGTGGTGCAAGACACAAAATAAAATGTGAGGTTGAACAAGATGAAGACAGAAAAAGAAGATGGAAAAGCTTCTCTCAGCTATTTCTGTTTCTCTATTTTTTAAAACATTTATTTTGAAAATAATTTTCAAAATTTATTATATAGATTTTGGATTTTGGATAAATATTGATTGATATGACGAGTAATATAGAATTATAATTTAAAACAGTTTTATTTAAGATTAAAAGTGACGAGGGAATCACACATGCCCTAAAACTCTGTCTTAGAATAGGTTTTCTCAAGGGATATTGTATTTTATTAGACTGGTATTGAACAGGTTTTGTAATTTGATCGATAATATATCTTTTATATATGAGTTAGTGCACCCCTGAGGTCCTTCTAATATATTTTTTTTGCTTCTTAAAAAATTAAAAACCAACAATAGATTTAAGAGTTAATTGAGATGGTTTAATTAGTCTGGAATTAAGAATAGGAATCCATCTATTAAATTCTATGCAATAAATTAAATCGTATACTAATACGATTGATTTTGGTACCTAATCATGTAGATTACAACCTTGAGCTATATTAAATTGCAGCTGCTCTCTCTGCAAGTTACCAAGGAAAGAGAAAAAAGGTTAGGCTAGGAAACCAAGTTGGGTCTTTATATATAGGAGTCATTTGACTTGCATGCAGATTTTTGAGAGGAGATGAGTGCACTTCAACCTTTAGAAGAAAAAGAAAAAGAAAAAGAAAAGAAGTTGCAGGTCTGGGGTAACAAATGCATGCATGTCCTTGCCCTCACAATCCACTTTATGTTGCTATGCTACTTTGTCGGGGGTGCACTGGGAGTGGTGGTTCGAATCCTTGATGATGATTTTGTAGCTAGGGTCCAAGAGTATGGATGGAATTCTTGACGTAGACAGCTTTAAAAGATGTTTTCAAATAGGAGTAAGCAGAGATCTCCATGGATATATATATATATATATATATATATATATATATATATATATATATTACAAGTTTGTTAATATGCATGTATGCATGTGAGGCAACCAAGGTGGGAGTTATGCAAATTTGTCTTGGAATCAAATGAAAAAAATAATTAGGATTTGATTATCCCTCTAATATAGTTTTGTTTTAAAATATACAATTTGCTTAATTACACCAATTTGATCAGTCCGAAATTATTTGTTTTTAATGAATATTCTTGAATTTGAGTATTGGATATGAAGTTTGTTAAATATTTATTTATATTATTATTTATAATATTTCTATCTTACTTATGTAAGATTGTCTAATATAAAAGATATAACTATAATCTCTACTAAAAAATATGTCGATACTACATAGTATTCAACCATTTTTTTTTATCTATCCACGCTAGTTATTAATTTGTTAATTAGTTTTTGTTAGAAAAAATGATTCAAATTCAGGATTTTTCTCTCTCTCATTCTTTCTTCAACTATTAAGTTAATCTTATAATTAACTCAGATGATATGAAAATCATGAGTAGTTTATTTTCTAAAAATTGTGATATTTTCATTTTAATCCTCAGAAAGCTAGCTTATATGGTTGGGCCTAAATGATAAAATTACAAGTTAATGATAGACTATATTCCTAATAGTATTACAATTTATATTTTAATATTTTATTGAAATTGAAAAACATGTAATTACTAGTTTATTTTATGTTATATATAGTTCATTACGTTGCAAGGATTATCATTTTCATTATGCAATTAATTAAGGTGAAGTGAGGTGAACTATAGTTTGTACAAATCTTAATTTTTTAAATTAAATATATTCTAATTTCTACCTTCATCTCTTTTATTTCTTTCTTTTTCATGAATTAATATTTAACATTTCATTTTTCTTTACTTGCTACCTCTGTTATCATTATATATATGATATAGGTGTAAATCCTCCTAGGATATTAAAGAAACATTATTCATTTAGCATGCCGCCTAAAACATAAAAATAGGCCGATAGGGAAATAAATATCAGTGTACGACAGAGATAGAACGACAGGCTGTGGATACAGGTAAAATACGGATGGAGATAAACTTCTATATATAATAAAAAACTTTAAAATTAAGACAAATATATGTAACTAATTTAAAGAAAAACATAAAAATCCGTTGTTCAAATAAAAAATAAAATTTAAATATTGGATATATTAATTTATGAGCATTTAATTTTTCTGTCAATCCTTTTCATATAAAAATAGTATGATATGTATTTGTTATACTACTCTTTTCGTTTATTATGTTCGAAAATATAATTAAGTACCTGTGAAAAAGAGAAATAAAATTCTGTTAAAATAAAAAAGGACGAGACAGACATGACAAGTTTTCCTAACATTAAAGTAAGGAGTATATAAAATTTAAGTTCGGTGATTTTAATTTTTTATAATTAAAATGATAATTTTTTTGATAATTAATGCTTATTTTAATATTTAATGTTCTTTTTATTATGTAAATTGCTAAAATAAAACTTAACTTTTTATAATAAAAATCAACATTACATTAATCCGAAGGCTCGTAAGTAAAATTAAGATTCTAGTAAAGATGATTAACTATTTTTTATTATCAAAGATTAACTATATATTGGCATTACTTGTAAATATTTTCCACGTATGACATCATAACAAAAAGGATAAAATATATCTTTAATTCTTGATTTTTGATCAAATTTATATTAGTCTTCTTACTTTGACCTTGATCAATTTTATTTTTGAACTTTAAAAGAAAGAATGGGTTTCGTATCTCATAATAAATGGTTTTCACCGTGAGGAGGGCAAATATCACTTTTTTTTGTTAAGTTGAAAAACTAGACATTTTCTTTTAAAAAAAAGAAACTAAACAAATCAAAATTAAAAATGGAGGACTAAAATCATGTTTTACGAAAAGTATAAATACTAAAAATATGTTTTACCCTAAAAAAATATCATTAAAAAACTTACATGATTGCATTTATGTTTTTTTTTTTTTTTTCTTAAGGAAGTGAAAATTGACTTGGTAGCTAAAGTCTTCTCCAATTGTCAGCCAAATGAAAGACTTGAAGCTAGTCGAAGCCGAGCCCTAACTAAGCTAGCTTTGTGTTTATGAGGCCGCAATGGCGGCGTCAATAAACTAAAAAGTAGGCTAATTGAATGTAAGGAAGCTGTTGGTATCGACTTCCAACTACTCACACGCCTCCTCGCAACCACTAAATACAACAATCAATCTTTTACCCTTTCCATTAATTCACCAGACATTCTTACCAATGCTAACTTTCTCCAACAAATCACGCTATTAGTATTACATTTGTTACTTCTCATTCTCTGCTTATGAATTATCCTTTTGTTATTCTCACTAAAGCAATCTTAGTTTTCGAAATCACATGAATGGGTTAACTAATATTATGTTGGTTCGATTAGAATTAATTTTAGATTTTCTTAATAAAATTTTGAGTGGGGGTGATGTAAAAGATAAAAACATGATTTAAAAAAATTCTAAAAATGACTAGTTAGATTTTTTTATAAAAATTAATTATCGATAAAATAATAATATTTTATACATATATCATGTTTATATATATATATGACATGGAATAGTCTTTACATTAGGTGAATCTAACGATTTTAATAAAATATCTTTGCTACTTGGGAGATATGTAAGTTTCTTCTAGTTGAAGATGCCTTTTTGAGTAAACGTAATTACAGACAAGAAAAAGTTTGACGGCCGTTGAGAATAGTATCGACTCAATTAAAAATAAGGTTCTCGTACACCACACAATCGATGTAGAGCCATTTATTACTACGTAGATACATTTAAGAATTTAATAGTAACCGTGTGAAAGCATACAATATATTAATCTATACTACATTTTAGCACGTACTCCGCAATCAATTCTATTTCCTATTCGTTTATTTTGATACGGTTATGTTAGTTCAACTTTATATTTATGTGATACTATTAATTATCATGATGAATAAAGTAATTAAAGTTTAAGCTTGAAGCTTTGGATTCATCAATAAAACAGATTCACCATTAATTTTTATAAAATTAAAAAGTCACATATTTGTATAAAAACATCATATATATATTAACAAAAAAGTCAACATATAATTCTCTAATTTAATTTTAGGTCACATTTTTTGTTGGTCCGACCTTGTAAACTATAAGTCAATTTTTTTTCCGAAAAATAATTATTTAAAAAAAGCTAAATACTATAAAAAATTTAACCTCAACATTAATTAATTCAAACATGTATATTCTTTCGTTTTGGGAATTAAATCTTTTCCATTTTGAGATATTATGATGTTATGAGATTAAGTTCCCTTTGTTCATTGTTTTTCTTTTGGCCAATATTTTTGTACTTTCTATCTTTTTTTTTATATTTTCAACCACTTTAATTTAGAAATTTATTTCTACTATTCAGTACTTGAAACCTCCCCACTCCATTTTTATAAATTTTAACGTTTTTGTATTCAAAACAACTGTTACCAGAACTAAACTCATCCAGTTTCTTTTTTATTGTTTTATATAAAATTTAGATGGAATTCTTTATATATCATTTTTATCCTTTCAAATTAAATATTATTTAAAGTATTAAATAATTTATCTTAAATATATCTGTTGTAAAATTGAGAAAAAAACATATACATGTCTTGATTTGATTAACGAAGATGATAGTATAGTTGAAAATGATATAAAGAATTCTTTATATCCTTGTCAATCAGTTAATTTATTAGCATTATCAAACTAGTTTCTTAAATATTATTATAATTAATTAAATTTCTCTTTACAATTATCTTACCCAAAATTTAAATTTGTCAATTCTCCCCATAACAAGTCAACTCCCTTACTTAATCATCCCAAGATCATCAAATTAAATGTACCCTCTTTGTTAAATTATACAAAACAATTTATATTCTTAAGTCTTACTTTGATAATCCTTACTTCCTTGTGTATACGAAGATATTCCTTACATCAATACAAAACTAGTCTTTATTGAGATATAAAAATCATATATCCACTTCATTTTCAATTTTCCTAACAAAAAATTTCATGCAAACATAAAAAGTAAAAACAAAAACCTATCAATAAAGTGTAGAAACTCACTATTTAATGAGTACGTACTAATTATAACATACCATAATGTGTCTGCTTTGCTTATCATTGGCACTGTACAATAATTTTGTTTTTTTCCTGAATGATGAAACATTGTATTTACCCCAATAATGTTAATAGTGTTTTTCCATTTTAACACTTTCTTTTAAAAAGAAGACTATATCAAAATTTTGACAATAAATTAATGGCTATTAATTTCTATAGAAGAAACAAGAGAGAAACTGGTACATGAACTCCTAACTCCCCCATTTTTTATTTAAAACTATATAAAGTTTATTGTTTATTCAATGTAACCCATATAATATTTCATTATGATCCATGCTAAAAAGTATTTCAACAACATCACCCCCTCTCCTTTTAAAAGCCCCTCCTCTCCCTCCCCTCTCTCCTCATAACATTTCAAAGCTGGCTACCCTCTTCTTCCCCACCTTCACACCAACCAAACCTCACTCTCCCAGCTTTCTCCCCTGACCCTCTTCTCTCCCCTCTCCCTGCCATGGTCATGGGAGCCTTTCGCCACTTCGAACCGGTCTCCAAATGCAGCACCGAAAGCCGGTCTAACCAAACCGTGGCCTCGGACTTGGACGGCACCCTCCTGGTGTCCCCTAGCGCCTTTCCTTACTACATGCTTGTCGCCATCGAAGCCGGCAGCTTCCTCCGCGGCCTCGTCCTCCTCGCCTCCGTTCCTTTCGTGTACTTCACGTACATATTCCTCTCCGAGACCGCGGCCATCAAGTTCCTGATCTTCATCGCCTTTTCGGGCCTGAAGGTCAGAGAAGTTGAGATGGTCGCGTCCTCGGTGCTGCCCAAGTTCTACGCGGAGGACGTGCACCCCGAGAGCTGGAGAGTGTTCAGCTCCTTCGGTAAGCGTTACATTGTCACTGCTAGTCCTAGGGTGATGGTGGAGCCGTTTGTTAAGACGTTTCTTGGGGCTGATAAGGTGCTTGGGACTGAGCTTGAGGCCACCAAATCGGGGAGGTTCACTGGGTTTGTTAAGGAGCCTGGTGTGCTTGTTGGGGAGCACAAGAAAGTGGCTGTTGTGAAGGAGTTTCAGGGTACTTTACCTGATTTGGGACTAGGAGATAGTAAAAGTGATTATGACTTCATGTCAATTTGCAAGGTTGGTCTATATATTAATCATTCTTTTCTTTCTGTTAAATATGTTTAGAAATGATGTTAACATGTGTTTTTTATATATTCTTAGGACTTGAATGGATAACCAGAAGCACTCACAAGATAAAAAGAATTAATAAGTTTATTCATGAAGAAGTTAAACCAGAAAAGTTATATAAATGTTTTTATCTTATTTTTAATTTATTTTATCTTATTTTCTTTCACTTATAAATGTTTTTTTATATTAGTTTATTCAAATAAGACCATGATAGTAACTTGGTGTTATGTGTTGATGATTCTTAAAAACTGTCAAAGATAGGTTGCAAGTAATGAATCTCAGAAGACATGAATACGTAATAATACAGTATTACCTAGTGTGGTATACTCGAGGAAAGAAATGAATTAGAAAGTATCAAGGAAATATGTAAAAATAACATGATTGCATAAATATTAACTCTACTTTTCATGTACCTATGTTCAACTTTATTTTTGGAGGAGGGAGCTAGTTTTGGGTTTTGGGACATTTTTTTTTAGCTCAATGGAGGTATAGTATTTGTATTTATTTTTTTCTCAATGAAATTGAATAAAAAGCTACTTTAGTTTATCTAAAATTGAATTGATGTTTGGTGAGAGCCTTAATGAGCGTGACACGTTGTTATCACCTATAATGAGTCTCTCTTCTTGGTCCTGTTTCCGTGTATCTATCTCTGGCGGCACTTGTGAATCCCTCTCATTGTTTGGTTTTTATTCCTCTTTTTCCATATATTTACTTACTAGCTAACGTGTAAAGTGGTCCCCCCCACATTCTATAGCCAATTTATGGACACAACTTACAACAGCCTCAGTTTTGAGCTGTCTATGCCTCCACTTTTTCTGTTCATGGGCTCTTTTCTCATAAGTCATAACCCCTTAACTACTTTTAAACGCTAATAATTATGAGTTTCCCCATTTGTTATTTTGCCCGAACAAACCAATTTCAATTTCCAAATTGAGGAGGATAGATTACCATGAATCTCTCATGCACAACCCACTTCTAACACAAAATCCAAGCCATGTTGTTTATAGCTCATGTAAAAGATATGGAAAGGTGTCAAACACATACCCTGCATAGCTTATCATCATTTATTCAGTAAGCATAATCCTTGTGACATTCCCTTTCGACTTAATATATAAAAATTTCAATTGTACTTTCGGATTTCCTCCCCTTTAAATCTGGGATTCATGGGAATAATTTAAACCCTTTAGTAATTTTAGCAAAGAGCTATAATGAAATCTTGAGAGTACAAAGATGTCCAATACCCTTTAGTAGATCAAAAATAGTGATTTCCTGAGTAAGCAAAACCATCATCAGAAACTTAATTAATGTTATGAAAACATTACCAATGATTACTTTCAATATATGTATCAAAGAGCAATGTCCTCAACACACTTTTTCTAACATAGACGGTTGGGTGATTTCATATGGGCTCCACTAAGGGAAAAACTCAGGTCCACGCTCTTTTCTTAGTGGGACACACATGACATTAACCAAGCCAATCATAATTTTTCTTTTCATATCTCAATTTTTACACCTACCTTTCTGCTCTCTATCTTTTTCTTCTTTTTATTTTTTTCTCTTCTCTCTCTTTTTCTCTTTCTTCTCCTTCCTAAACCCTTTGAGGGAGTTAGAAAATAATCATTTTTTGGTAACCAAAAATCATGAAGTGTCTCAAACAGTGTTACTACTTATTAGTATCATTTCTCATGTGTCCAATCAAGTCATTAACTGAATTTTCCCTTGCAGGAAGGGTACATGGTGCCAAGGACTAAGTGTGAACCACTACCAAGAAACAAACTTTTAAGTCCAATTATTTTTCATGAGGGTAGGTTTGTGCAAAGGCCAACTCCTCTAGCAGCCCTCTTGACCTTCCTATGGTTGCCAATTGGCATCATACTCTCCATCTTAAGGGTCTACCTTAACATCCCTTTGCCTGAAAGAATTGCTTGGTACAACTACAAGCTATTAGGCATCAGAGTTATTGTGAAGGGTACCCCTCCACCACCCCCAAAGAAGGGTCAAAGTGGTGTCCTATTTGTTTGTAACCACCGCACAGTTTTAGACCCTGTGGTTACTGCAGTTGCACTTGGAAGAAAAATTAGCTGTGTCACATATAGCATAAGCAAATTCACTGAAATAATTTCACCAATTAAAGCTGTGGCGCTCTCAAGGGAAAGAGAGAAAGATGCTGCCAATATCAAGAGACTACTTGAGGAAGGGGACATGGTGATTTGCCCTGAAGGCACAACTTGTAGAGAGCCTTTCCTCTTGAGGTTCAGTGCACTTTTTGCTGAACTCACTGATAGGATTGTTCCAGTTGCTATTAACACAAAGCAAAGTGTGTTCTACGGAACCACGGTTTGCGGACACAAGTTGTTGGACCCCTACTTTGTATTCATGAATCCAATGCCAACATATGAGATCACTTTCTTGAACCAGCTTCCCAAGGAGCTCACATGCAGTGGAGGGAGATCAGCTATTGAAGTTGCAAACTACATTCAAAGGGTTCTTGCAGGGACTTTGGGATTTGAGTGCACCAATTTGACTAGGAAGAGCAAATATGCCATGCTTGCAGGAACAGATGGGACAGTTCCATCTAAGGAGAAGGCTTGAAAAGAGAGAGATTAAGTTCTCCCTTTTGATTATTCTGTATTGGTGCCCAATGTGTTTCCAAAACACTTAGAATTATGATAGAAATAAAATTCTGATCATTGTGACTGGTAAAACAAAAAAAAAATTTACAGTTTATGTATATTTTGTTGTTCTCATATATACAAATCATAACTACAGGTCATTCCTGAAATCTAGTTAGTACATGTTTTTGCCTTAAAGGATTTATTACTTTTACATATATAGTCTGTGTCAGTATGAATATGAGATAGGTATGGAAGGTGTAGGACACAGACATGTGACACATGGGATCATAATGTGCATTAATTTTCGATAAAGCAGTAATGTTATATTGTTGTAGTATCATTAACGTGCAGGCAAGTCCAGCTAGAACACTGACAAGCATGTCTAAACCAAGATAAATTTGCCTTAATGGTAGAAAATGTACATATGACATAACAAGTTAGCACGATCCTTATATTACGGAGAGGGGTCTTATACTCAGCTAAATTGGTACGGGACTAATCAACTGAGGCAACGTGATGCACTCATTTCACTTAGAAATAAGACAAAGTGTCCAATTAAAGCACCAGCAAAGACTTGGATCCAAGCAGCAGCAGAGCTAACATGTATACACAATTGCACATTGATCATTGATGTCCTCATGAACTAAATGTGCTAGATTAATCAGACAACACTGTGGTCATATTTAATATAACAAATGATTGTCAAGTACAAATGATATTTGAAATGAAAATTTGCAAGTGAGGGGGAAGTGAATCACATTCCAACCTTCTTAGGTTGGGATAAAACTAAACTAGTACATAAGAAGAAAAATTAACTAGTCAAATTGTTAAGTTTTCTCTGCACTTTGTTCTCATTTATCAAAAAATCCATTCGGTCCTTTGCAATTATCTTTAGATTTTCTCTAGCCACTTGTTTTCCTGTTGCTGTCACTTGCTACTCAAGCCTATCAAACTCCCGGTCATTAAAATTTGGATAAAGTAGCTTCAACCAACCTAACTTTGGGAACAGAAACACATCTAAATGCTCAAGGTTGGTTCAAGAAGTCATTCCCCCATTTTGATGACTTATCATCAGTTTATGGGGAAAAAAAAGGACACTAGGATGCAGATGCTGAAAAATTCTGCTGATGCAGTTGAAGACTTGAGGCAATGGATAAAAAGAGACATGATATATTTACATGTAGACGATGATGAAAAAATATAAGAGGCTCCCGTAAGTCATAACCCATTGATTCTGTATCCAAGGGGAAAAGAGGAAATAAATGAGTATGAGAGCTCCAAAGACAACATGGGTGACCACATTAGCTGCTTCAAGCATGGGAAAGAATAATAATGTGTAGTGGATTACTTCTTTCACAATGGATCCTGAGTCGTTGCACAAGAGATTCAGCAACGAACTTCATCTTTTAATTAATCTATAAGTACATTTGTTCTTCTATTCATTTTTTTACTAGATATTTTACTTTTACTTCTATAAGTTAATTACTTTTTTTTAAAAAAATGTTTCACTTAATTTGAACATAAAAACGAAATTTTATTAAGGATACAATATGTTATTCCCAAAAGAAATTAAATGGTATAAAATAGGAAACAATTTCTAGCATGAAGTTGAGAAAATGAAAACTGCAACTTAAGTGTGTATATATATATATTAATTTGTTTTACAAGTTGATATATGTCACATCAAAGGAATCCCCACTCCTGGAACAAGAAGCACCAGCATTTTCCCCGTGACAGGCATAGAATTTATGAGGGTTTTCAAATTTGGTTGGAACTAATCTTGATAAATGTTATGGCATGTATGATAAGAGAGAAAAAACATGATGAAAGGTTAAAGTGGTCGCAATGCACCATATATGCAAAATAAGTAACAATCATGTGGAGTTTGATAAGTGGTAACCGTAGAATCAATGCAGTCACAGTAAAATCATAATAACACTGCAATACAGTAGTCTTCGATCATATATATATATAGTGAGAAAAAGCCTTTCCAAATACAACGAGTGGTACTAAAAATGTGTGTGCCAATTACAAGCTAAACCTAACTTGATAGGGTGGCTATTTATGGATGAGATAATGTTTAACTAAATAAGAGGTTGTGGTCCTTTCTTCTTCAGAGAAAGTTGGAGGATTAGGGTCCATTTTGCCATTGTCTGTACTCTTTAATTACTAATAAAACTATTGAGACAGTTCAATAAGCACGTGGATGTGCCAGACTGTGGCACATTGCCAAAGCGGGACTAAAATTTCTGATATCATATAGGTGTTTGATTGGATGTTTAGTTTCTGAACTTGGATTTATCTAACAGACACAATTGGAGGCAAATAAAAGTGTATTTGGACAGTGTTATTTCTCAGTACGTACACTCTTAAAAAGTGTTATGAGGTTTGATTCTTTTGTAAGCGTTTGCCTATTCATTTATTGTAGGAGATTGTAAGTATCTTTGACAAGAGACAATCCTATTTGAGATGGCGGATGTAGTTTCTTTTTCGAGTATTTAACACAATTGTTCATTCAAAATTGGAGTTTTAATTGATCTACACACTTGCTAGTATTCATTTAAATTTATGAGAAAATTTGTTGTTCATTTAATATTATAATCTTCACGATTTATAACATCTCACACGTTGCAAGTTTGAATCCTCATTCATCTTGAAATGAGGCTTAATTAATCTAACATTTAATTAAATTTTGATACTATTCCTGTCTTGAAGTTCCGAGTTATCACCTTATTTTAAATTTTGATTAGTCTTCATATAAGTTTAATAATTATTTTCTTTATATATAATGTTAAATTCTAATATCAACATTATGTTAGTATGAGTAAAACTGGGTTCAGATATCTTAAGCAAGATAAAATACATGTTTAAATTTTGTATCCTTAAATATAAAAGGCTTTCACGTGAGAAAACTGTTAGGAAAAGAGGGATTTGATCTAGGTGAGATTGAATCATGTTCTGTAAAACAAATTCTGCCAAAACATACCAAGAAATTTGATGTCAAACACCTTCCTGTTTCAATTAACAACTCAAAAAATTGCATTCAGCATTCCTAAGCACCACACAGATTCAAATCTACAATATGATTACATAATGATGGGATTTTAGGAGTATGAAACTCAAAAATCACTGCTTATTAATAACTAAAAACAAATGCTACAACTAGGAATTAAAGGGGGAGATTAAAGTTGCCTTTAAAAACTAACAAAATGCCATCTTCAGTAGCACTTCTAAACTTGAAAGGAGATTTAACTTAGTTGGTTGAGTAGGTGCGTAAGTTGTTATAAATTTCCTAGCATATGTTTTCGATTCCTATGGATAAAAAAAAAATAACACTTTGATATGCTCCTAGCATATAGTGCTTTCCAAGTCAAAAGAAGCCAAGAATCAATCATAGATCATTGATATTTGTCCATAATTGTTACAAACTCTGATTATTCCTTCTCAACCATGCTCTCACTCAATTTAGGCATTTTTATAGCAGGAATACAAGAAAACAAGTGAAGAGAGCAAAGCTAGATGGCGCCATCTGCGTCATAATTGGCGCCATTCGCGCCACTTGAGAAATTACAGTGCAAACTTCACTGTCATTCAGCACCAACAGCGTGAGTATGGCGCTATTCGCGCCAGCAATGCCTCTAATTCCAACATTCTCTGAATTCTGGCACTGACGGCGTGAACAGTGGCGCCATCCGCGCCACCAAAGGAAAGACAAGGAAAAATCGTCACTGTAATCTGGCGCAATCAGCGCGAGATTCAACGTGATCTGCGCCAGACATGAAAACAAGCAGCGCGATCAGCGCTGGAATGGAGCGATCAGCGCTGGAATGGCACGATCAGCGCGAGACACGGATTCTGCAGACACTGTGCACTCTGCTGAGGGTAAATTGAGAGATTTACTCCCCAAGTATAAATATCAAAACTCACTATTGAGAGAGGTACTTTTTGCATGAAAATACCAAGATTGAGAGGTTTTGGAAGAGCTTGGAAGTGCTTAGCTAGGGCTTGGAGTTTGAAGATCAAGTGAGAGCTTCTCCTTGTTTGTTCTTCAGCTGGGCATACTTATTTTTGTGTTATCAAAGCCAACCATGAATAGGTTTGGCTAGTTCATACTTGTAGTTAGGGCCACACACTTGATGTAAACTTCCTTTGGATATGATTGGATGCTATTATTCTTTTATATCAAGTTATTTTACTTTACCTTGCTTTGAATGGATTATATCTCTTTATTAGACTTGATCATTCTAATATTGTGTTGAGAGCTAGGGTTCACAATAGGGATATTGGGGTTCTAAGCTCTGACTTTGGTAAAGTAACATTTTTTACATTATCTAGGAATATAGATGTATGTTTGTGGATGATTTAATGTGTCAACTTAATGTTTAACCTCAAGAAAGCTCCTAAGGAATTAGGATTTTTAAAGGGGTTAAAAGGTTAATGTCACTAAGGGATTAGGACTAGACTAAAATTCTTTATGAAGATGCATAGGCTGAGTAACTTGAGTAATTGACTGTAGTAAACAATCCAAATTAAGAAGGTGGGAATCATCGAGTGCGTGTGCCCTTACTACTCTCTCTCTTTTATATTGTCGTAAAACCAAGCTTGTTGTTTATAATCACTTATTGTTTTTAATTCTTGTCCTTAGTTTCACTCATTCCAACATACAAAACTTTATTTCACCAAACATTTGTTTCTCCAACTTGAGATATTAGTTATAATACAATTGGTGCATCAATCCTCGAGGGAACGATATCTTATTTATCACTTTATTACTTGGAACGATTGGTATACTTGCCGAAAATGCAACAAGTTTTCGGCGCCGTTAGCCGGGGATTGAAAACGCCAATTTTATAGTAACTTTTGATCTTTAAGATTGGATCTATTTTGTTACTTATCTGCTTCTTGAGTTTATGCGAGGTATAGTTGATCCTGCAACTCTCCAGTTCGATCCCGAAATTGAAAGGACTGCCAAGAGAAACAGGAAGCTAGCTAAACAAAGAAGAGAAGTAGAAGCATCTAGTTCACAACTTGAAGAAGAACTAGACATGGCTGATAAAAATAACAATCCGCCAAGGCCTGAGGATGAGTTGATGGAGGATATCTTTGCTCCACTATTCACCAGGCCAACTGCTAGCATCGTCAGGCTACCGATTCAAGCCAACAACTTTGACATCCATCCTTCATTAATCATTTTAGTGGAGAGGAGCCAATTCGGTGGAGAGGATGATGAAGATCCTTATGACTTTGTCAACAGATTTTTGAGGATTTACGACACTATCCGACACCAAGGGTTCTCAGATGATGCAATAAGGTTGCATCTATTTCCTTTTGCTATGAAAGAAAAAGCTCTCAGGTGGTTGGACAGACAAGCTTCTAATAGCATCACCGCTTGGGAGGAGTTGGTTGCCAAGTTCTTTGCACAATACTTCTCCATGGAAAAATACAATAGGGTGGTGAATGAGATCACCAATTTTACTCAACAAGAAAGGGAAACTTTATGTGCAACTTGGAATTGATTGAAAATGATATGAATATCTCACACTTAACCAAGAGGGGGGGGGGTGAATTGGTTAAACCTTGGTCAATTAAAATTTCTTTAATAAAAAATAGAGTTCCTAGGATCTTTATCACTTTTCAAAACCAAGAATCTTTATTCAAACAAGTAGCTCAGCACCAAAGAATTTAATGAATCAAAACTTATATAATTGGTCAAACAATTTAATCAAGAACACAATGAATATAATGAGTTAAGGGATAGAGAAGCAAAACACAATCAGTTTTATACTGGTTCACTTCAACACTAGAAGCTACATCCAGTTTTCTTCCAACCAACACTAGGTTAGAGTTCCACTATTATAATTTTCAGTTCTTACAATCACTTACAATGCCTCCCTTTATCAACCCTAGATAAAGTACAGAAATCTAAAACCCTATTAGATTCTAAGAGACAAGAACCTAAGAACACTACTCAGTTCTTTCACCTAGAGAACCTTACTCTAGGTACATGCAAGAACTCAATTACAATAGCCAATTCACAAAGAAAAATCAAAACGAAAATTACAACCAGATTAAGGAGAGAAACAACCTGATGATCCAATGATGCAATGCAAAATGAAATTACCAGCTCAGGTTGAATGATTATAAATCAAATAGCACAACTTTCCTTAATCTTGAAAAGGTTTCAAGCTCCAAGAATGACTCAAACACTCATGATTAAAGCACAATGGAGCAAGAAAGAATTTATCCTTTAGAAAACACTTAAGAATGCTCACAAGACTGTTTAAACTCAGAAAATACAAATGGGTAATGTTCCATGAAGTTAGAAAAGCAACTGAGCCATGGTTCTATTTATAACAGATTTTTACAACTGCTTGTAATCAATTAAATCACCATTTTAATCGATTAAAACACTTATGTAATCGATTAAGTCACCACTTTAATCGATTAAAGTGTTCAAGAGTTTTCTGGGTTTGAGCAACAAGAAAATTAATCGATTAATACGAGCTGTAATCGATTATTCCAGTAGCACTGTGTTTTCTAAAAGACTTGAGTAATCGATTACGAAATGTGGTAATCGATTATGCCAGTGCAGCAAGATTTTCTCAAAACATTGTGTAATCGATTACGAGTTCTGGTAATCGATTATTCCAGTAAAACTTGCTTTTCTCAAAGGCTATGTAATCGATTACAAGAAATGGTAATCGATTATGGCAGTGCAATCTTAAAATCATATATAGCCATGTAATCGATTACTACTTATTAATAATCGATTAAAACGTTCAACAAGACAGTTTACATGAAAACGAAGGTTAAATAATCGATTATTCTGATAGGTAATCAATTATATTGTGCTTGAAAGCTTTCTAGAATTGACTAAGAACAAAAAAATCGATTACGGACTTTAAGGTAATCGATTACATCAGTGTAAAATACATTTTTCCAAAAACCTTTGAATCAGTTTAAAACACTTAGTCAAATTGCCAAAGTCTTGTGATTTTTATGAAACCAATTAGGTTAATTATGGATTAAATGAATGCAATGCACTTGGATCAACAGAATTGCTTTTCTCTTACACTTTTCACACTAAATTATCTTCAAGGCATTCATTGCATGTTGAAAGCTCAAAATCAATGCTTGAATCAAAGTTCCCTTGCATTCTTTAAGTAGCTCCCCCTGAATCCAACATCGATGTCAAGAACTAATCTGGCGATGTCCTCAGTATGATATGCCATTCGGGAATAAGGTGCGCATTTTCTTCAACGGAATGACACCTGAATCAAGATTGGTTGTAAATGGTGCAGCTGGAGGTTCTATTAGATCCAAAATGGCAGTTCAGACTTATGAACTGATTGACTCATTGGCAAAGGATGAGAATGAAAGCATTGCTGCTCAAGCTAAAAGAGAAGTCATTCATTTAGGGAGCAGCGATGCTATGTTGGCTGAGCAGAAACTTTTGTCACAACAGTTGGCCATTCTCAATGCCAAAATTAATGAACTTGAAGTCTCCAAAGCTCAAGCGTCATCCATCAGAGCAAACTCAGTTGTCTGTGAGTACTGCCAAGGAGATCATGATTCAAATGAATGTTCTACATTGGTGGGAGCTGACCCGATTCAAGTAAATGGCGTTTGGTATGACCAAAGACCCCCTCAGAATTATCAGAGAAATCAAAATAATGCTTCAGGGAGTAACTATCAAAGGAGGATTCAAGGTGGAGGTTTGGATTACAAATCCAATCATTATTTGCAACCTCCACAGATTCCACCTAAGGAGCCATCTGAATTGGAGAAGGCAATGTTGCAACTAGCCAGGACTACCAATGATCACATCTAAACCACAGATGCATTCATAGATGAGACTAGAGCCCATCACAAAAATCAAGATGCGTCCATACGAAATTTGGAAAGTCAAATTGGTCAGCTATCAAGGCAACTTGCTGAGAAACCTCAAGGGCAATTTCCTAGTGACACCATTGTGAACCCAAATGAGCATATCAAGGCCATCACTACGAGGAGCGGAATTGTGATCACACCTCAAGAGAAGCCTAAGGTGATACAAAAAGAGGTTGAAGAGGAACCCACTACAAATGTTGAGCAAGAAGAAGTAGTGGAAGTACCTTCAAGCAAGGCGGAAAAGAAGGATCAACCTATTGTAGCTCCTAAGACACCGATGGATTTCTCCCGCTTTGAGAAACCACCGTACCCAATGAAGCTCAAGCAACAAGCTCAGAAAAAGCAATATGCTAAGTTTCTTGATATGTTTAAAAAATTGCAAGTCAATATTCCTTTTGCTGAAGCTTTAGCTAACATGCCTAACTATGCTAAATTCATGAAAGATTTATTGTCTAGAAAGCATAGGTTGCAGGAGTGTGACACAGTGGTACTGATGGAAGAGTGCAGTGCTATAATTCAGAAGAAATTTTCACCAAAGCTTCGAGATCCTAGGAGTTTCAACATCCCAATCGCAATACGCAACATCAACGTTGGCCGGACATTGTGTGATCTCGGGGCAAACATCAACCTAATGCCATTGACAGTGTGCAAATCATTGGGAATCTTTGAATTGAAGCCTACTATGGTATCTCTCCAACTTACAGACCGATATATGAGGAAGCCTAGTGGAGTCATTGAGGATGTTCTTGTTAAAGTTGACAAGTTCATCTTCCCAGCTGATTTCATAGTGTTGGATATGGAGGAGGAGAGTGAGATACCTCTTCTATTGGGTAGGCCATTTTTAGCCACAGCTTGTGCATTGATTGATGTGGAAAAAGGAAAACTGGAGCTTAGAATGGATGATGAGTCAATAATCTTTAATGTTTTTGATGTTATGAAGAACTCATCTGACAAGAATGATTGCTTTAGAGTTGATGTTTTGGAAGAATTGGTGCACACGGAAAAATCCCTTGAGCAAGAATTTGAAGAGATAATGGAGTCCCAAGACACAAACAATCCACAAGAAGTGATATAGGTAGCAATGGAAGTGCTGGAAAAGAAGGAAACTAACATAGTCTTTGGGGCACTGAAAGTGGAGTTGAAGGAGTTGCCTGAAACTCTAAAATATGCGTTCTTGGGAGAAGAAGAGACATACCCTGTTATCATCAACAAAGGGTTGTCTAGAGTTGAAGAGGCAAAGTTGCTAAAAGTGCTCAAGGAGCACAAGACTGCCCTTGGGTGGTCTTTTTTCTGACTTGAAAGGTACCAATCCTTCCTTCTGCACTCACAAGATACTAATGGAAGACAATATAAAACCTGTGAGGCAGCCACAAAGAAGACTTAACCCCATCATGAAAGAGGTGGTTAAAAAAGAAGTGGTAAAGCTTTTGGATGCAGGAATGATTTACCCAATCTTAGACACTGCATGGGTAAGTCCAGTGCAAACTGTTCCCAAGAAAGGCGGAGTGACTGTAGTTCATAATGACAACAATGATTTGATACCCACTAGAACCATTATTGGGTGGAGAATGTGTGTGGACTACAGAAGACTAAATGATGCCACCAGAAAAGACCACTTCCCACTTCCTTTCATTGATCAGATGCTGGAAAGATTAGCCGGTCATGCTTACTATTGTTTCTTGGATGGATATTCCGGCCACAACCAAATTCCAGTAGCACCTGAAGATCAGGAGAAGACAGCTTTCACATGCCCATTTGGAGTCTTCGCCTGCAGAAGGATGCCATTTGGCCTCTGCAATGCGCCTGTGACATTCCAAAGGTGTATGCTTTCTATCTTCTCTGATATGGTAGAAAAATGTTTAGAGGTATTCATGGATGATTTTTCTGTCTTTGGTTCTTGCTTTGATTCATGCTTAGTTAATTTAGCTAAGGTTTTAAAAATATGTCAAGAAACCAACATTGTTTTGAACTAGGAAAAATGCCATTTTATGGTACGCAATGACATTGTTTTATGCCACAAAATTTCTGACAAAGGAATTGAGGTTGATGAGGCTAAACTTTTATTGATTGAAAAACTCCCTCCTCCCGCTAATGTTAGTGGTGTGCGTAGTTTCTTGGGTCATGCGGGTTTCTATAGGAGGTTCATTAAAAATTTTTCTAAAATTACGAAGCCTCTCAGCCAATTGTTAGTTAAGGAAGCTGATTTCCTTTTTGATGAAGCTTGCCTCAATGCATTTAATGTGTTGAAGGAGAAGCTAACCACCACACCTGTCTTAATAGGGCCTGATTGGAGTTTTCCATTTGAATTAATGTGTGACGCTAGTGCTTATGCTATTGGAGCTGTTCTAGGTCAGCATTAGGATAAACTCTTACATGTGATATATTATGCTAGCAAGGTTTTAAATGAGGCACAGCTTAACTATGCCACAACTGAAAAAGAAATGCTAGCTGTCGTATATGCATTGGATAAGTTTAGACCTTACTTGATAGGTTCTAAGGTGATTGTTTTTACTGACTATGCTGCCCTTAAGTATTTGATGACTAAGCAGGATGCAAAGCCACGCTTGTTGTGTTGGATGCTCTTATTTCAAGAGTTCGACTTAGAAATCAAAGATAAAGCTGGAGTAGAGAACAAGGTGGCAGATCACTTGTCGAGGATTCAGGAAAATAATTTACAAGAAGGACCTGAAATTGAAATCAATAAGTCTTTTCCTGATGACCAAGTGATGGAGATTCTAGTTGGTCCTTGGTTTTCAGAAATGGCAAACTACAAGGATGTAAAAGCGATGCCTGAAGATCTCACATGGTAGCAAAAGAAGAAGTTCCTCCATGCTACAAGGAGGTATCATTGGGATAACCTTTTTCTTTATTTTCAATGCACTGATGGTGTTATTCGTAGGTGTGCAGCTGAGTTTGAAGTACCTAAGATCCTTTGGCATTGTCATGCCTCAGACTATGGAGGACACTTTGGGGGTAACAGAACTGCCCACAAAGTCTTGCAAAGTGGGTACTACTGGCCCACAATCTTCAAGGATGCCCAAGAATTTGTGGAGAAATGTGACAGATGCCAAAGAACGGGCAACATATCCTGTAAATATGAGATGTCCCTCAACAACATCCAAGAAGTGGAGTTATTTGATGTGTGGGGGATTGACTTCATGGGACCCTAAGTCATACTCCAACCAATACATCTTGGTAGCGGTGGATTATGTGTCCAAGTGGGTAGAAGCAGTGGCATTACCTACAAATGACGCGAAGGTGGTGGTATCCTTTCTGCGGAAGAACATTTTCACCAGTTTTGGAGTGCCTCGAGCTATCATTGGTGATGGAGGAACTTACTTCTATAACAAGCAATTTGATAGCTTGCTCATAAAGTATGGGGTCACTCACAAAGTAGCCACACCATACCATCCTCAAACTAGTGGGCAAGTAGAAATCTCCAACATGGAGCTTAAGAGAATCCTAGAAAAAATCGTGGGAAACTCTAGGAAGGATTGGGCAAGAAAGCTTCATGAAGCACTTTGGGCCTACAGGACCGCTTCCAAGACTTCAATAGGTATGTTACCATTCCAATTGGTGTATGGTAAGTCTTGTCATCTTCCGGTTGAATTAGAACATAAGGCCATGTGGGCCACCAAATTTGTGAATTTTGAATTCTCTAAGGCTAGTGAAAAATGATTATTACAATTGAACGAGCTTGATGAGTTCAAATTTACAGCTTATGAAAATGCAAGGATTTACAAAGAAAAGACCAAGAGATGGCATGATAGAAAGATCCATCCAAAAGAGTTTGAACCTGGACAACAGGTATTGTTATACAACTCTCGGCTAAGGTTGTTTCCAGGTAAACTTAAATCCCGATGATCTGGTCCCTTTGTAGTCAAGAAGGTATTCCCTTATGGGACTGTAGAGATTTGTCCTCTAAATGCTGATAGACCTTTTAAGGTCAATGGTTAGAGATTGAATTCCTATTATGGAGGACAAGTAAATAGGGATGCAGTATCGGTCCCTTTGGATTCACCTGAGTCCTGAGGACTTAACGTCAGGCTCGTGACGTTAAACAAGGGCTTTTTGAGAGACATCTCAAGCTTTTTGGATATATTTTGTAATTAATGTTGTTTACTTTTGGTTAGGATAGATGATGGAAATTGCTGTCTTAAAAAGGTCATAAATAGAGGGCAGATTCATGTTCTGCTTCCTCGTGCGATTCGCGCCAACACTGGCACTGATGGTGCCAGCTGGGTTTAGAGATGACAATCCTGGCCCGATTAGCATGACTATGGCGATGGCGCCATTAATTGGGCACACCACTGATATCTCACGCGAATAGCGTGAGTCTCGCGCCAGCTAGATTTGGGCTGAGGAGTCTGGCGCGGATAGCTCGGGTCATGGCGCTAATTGCGCCAGTAAACATGAAAAACTCAAGACCTCTCTGCCATCCCACGCGGATGGCATGAGTTCAGCGCGGATGGCGCCACATTGCTATTGTTCACTGTCATCTCACACTGATCGCGTGAAAGTGGCGCAGATAGCGTGAGACCCTCGTTTGGGTTTTTAAATTAGGGAAGTCAGACTTCCCTCCCCACTTTTGCCTTAACCCTAAGCCCCTCAAATTCCACTAACCTCCCTTAACCCCCTCCGTCAGTTGCTTTTCTCTCTTAATTCCTCTTAACTTCCATTAATCCCTCATCCTTTAAATTGATCGCTTTCTTCATTTCTGAATTCTACTCATCTCCATTCCCATAAAGCTGTGCATTTCACTCTTGGGCTCTCATTCCTTTTATCTTCATCTCAAATCAATGGCTGGTGACAAGGTAAGAGTGCATGTGTGCTATATTTTCTGTGAATGCCATGGACTGATACAATATAGTAGTTTAGATGTTGAGAGCAATTTCAGCATTCATTAATTGGGCATGTTCCCAGCCCACGCGGATCGCGCTGGCTGGGTTTCTTTGTTTTCCCAGTGAACATATTACATGCTTGCATTGAAGGACTAAATTGTTTTCCTGCTTGCTTCCTTTGATTGTTGTGATTTTGTTCATTGATTAGTGTTGGTTTTAAATGCCATAAATTGGAACCCATGTGTTTGAGAGTAAATTTGGGAATAGGATGTTTGTATACCATGATACTCTGAACTTTGCTTTGTGGATTGTTTTTTGGGGAGATTGTTAGTGCGATTATTTTGGATTTTGTTTGATGGTGCCATGATTTATATATATTCATGCATTGAAACAGGTTTCCATGAACAAATTTGACCTGTTGTTCTTGATTTTAAATCTGGGAATTATATTGAAATCATTGTCCTAGGTTTTCTTGTATCATAATACTTGTAAGATTGTAATAGTGGATTGTTGACTTGATTCCCTTAAGCGTGGTTGTCTGAAGATCACATGCCTAGACTAAATTGCTGAATAGATTCCCTATGCATCCTCCATTTAGAATTGTTTAGTAATTGTGTACACAAACTGTGGCTGAATTGAAATTGGGGGACACTCTTGTAACCTAATTCCCTGTGGGACAACATTGTTTAGACAATACTTGTATCATGTTGTTTTTAAAATTCTCTACCAGTTATCGAACATGACATTATTTGTAAAACTCTAATTCCCTGTGCCTATAATTCAGTATGGTTTCATTTAAATCTGGGAATTGTGACTGTCCAACACCTAAATCAAGTTTTCTGTTGCAAAGTTTTTATTAAATATATATGGTGTATTGGATGTTTTTCTAAGTTTCAGGGCAAGCAAGTTGAGAAGGGAAAGAAAAAGAGCACTGCAACTAGCAGCAAGAGGCCCAGGACATCTGGTTTTGATGAGGGCAGGTTTCTTTCTCTTGAGAACCAAGAACGCTTCGACAAATGGTATCTACCCAAGAAGATCATCCCCGAGAAACGAATTATGTGGGAAACTTTTTTTGAAGACTCTCCTATCTTGGAGGTGACCGCTGGAAGGCAATGGCAGAAGCTGGTTAGTTTTGCTGCACCCAGTTCTAGTGCCATCTTGAAGAAGTTCTTGGCTAATGTGGATAGAGAGAATGTTGCTAATCATAAGGTGAGCTGGGTGAGAGGAGTTACGGTCCCTTTCGACCACACATTCATTGAAATCTTCTTAGAGACATCTTATATGAGCACTCATGCATGTGGCTTTGCCAGTAAATATAGCAGGATGCAACCCATTACCAGCCGGAATATATATCGAGATGACATATCTTAGCTGGCTGATGAGATTAGATAGGGCATCACTGGTTTATACACATCATGGAGGACTAAATCCGGCATGGATTATGTTCCTAAGAAGCTAAGGAGGCAAGATCTGACCGGTGAAGCTGAATTTTGGCACCAGTTCAACAATCACACTGTCATTCCTTCAACTAATCTGACGGATGTGAATGTTGAGAGGGCTATTCTACTGTACGTCTTGATGAGGGATATAAGCCTTAACATTGCTTGAGTCTTGTCTGATAGGATTCTCCACATGATTCAAGACTGTAACAGTAGATCTCTGTTAGCTCATTCATCTCTCATTTCTCACCTATGTATGCATGCTGGGCTGGAAATATTGGACAACGAACCTAAGGATGTGAAGATAGCCACCCTGATGATCCAAAAGACATACCTAGATGCAGTGGAGAATGCCAGGCAAGAACAGCTCATCAGAGCCTCAAAGCTATCACCGGAAGAAATGGCCGCAAGGAGTCCTCGTTGAGCACCACGTGTAGATGAGGAGGAACCGCAGCCAGCGTTCCAAGCTCCTCCTCCACCATCTCAGGCAGCATCTTCTTCCACCATGCGGGCTCCCCGCCATGAGCCACTTTATGAGGATTCCCCCAGTTACCTTTACATGCAGTCACAGCTCGATCAGCTGGTCATCCAGAGCGACATTCAGACCATCCAGGGAGCCTACCAGACCAGGATGATGGAAGACCTATGCCGTCAATTTGCCATTGATTATGCAGCCTATTAGCCATAATATCCATCATTTCCACCATCCTACGATCCACCGGCTGGATATGATCCATCTTCGAAGACCGCAGTGGCCACTCCTCCAGAGCCATTTGTTCCTACTCAGCCAGTGGCAGAGCATCCTGATATGCCTCAGGCTGCTGATGATGACACCACGGCGGCGGAGTGATGCTTCGTTGATTGAATTCCTCATCTATCTTCTGTCTTTAATTTCAGTTTTATTTTTACTATTATTTTGCTGCTTTTGAACCTTTGAATACTTTTTCTTAAGATTATTGGACATGTTGGGCATTTCAGCCCTGGTATATTTATTTTGGTTATGATCAGGCTGATGTTTCGCCTGTGTCTATGTTTCCTCAAGTAACGCACATAGTTGTGTTTATGTTTTCAATACAGAAATTAATTTAGTTCATTGTTGGGGATAACAAATGTTTAAATTTGGGAATTGGGTACGCGTTATTTGAGGAAACACATTGAATCACATTCAGAGGAACAAAGGACGTCTAACATATTTTTTTGGTAAGAAATTTTTTGTGGATCAATTAGGATATTAACTGCTATAATTGATCTTGAGTCTAATTCCTAACCTAACTTTTAGGAGTACATATTAGACAATTTTGCTAAAAGCATGTCTGAGATTTAGAGTTGCCAAATTAGTCAAATTGGATTGAAAATTAAGAGGCATTGTGACATGAAAATTCTGGAATGGCATTGCATGGAACATGAATTGAGTTTATGACTGCTTCTATGTCTGATTTGAATGTTGAAATAGAAATGATGTTTGATTTGAAATCAACAAGTCTAGCTTGATACTATAGCCTGTGAGGATTGTGCTTATACAAAAAAAAAAATTGTAGAGTTCTCACTATGGTAGCACTCTAGAACTTGCTCTGTTTCTCTCTGATGCATGCAGATCTTGATATGATAAAGGCATTTTATTCTTTCAGCCTTGGCCAAATTAACTTCCCTGAAATTTTTTCCATTGCTAACCCCTTTGAGCCTGAAACTTGTCCATTCAATCACCTGATAAACTGTTTAAATCCATATCCATTGACTTACCTTCATTGAGATTGGAATGCTTGATTAGTTTGAAAAGAAGAAATAGACCAAGGTGAAATCCACTAGAAGTCAAGTACAGGAAAAGAAAGGACTGTATACAAGTAACTCAAAAGAGAAAAAGGAAGAAAATGAAATGAGAAAAAGGAAAAAGAAAAGAAAAAGAAATGATAAAAAGAAGTAGTGGAGTAAAAATTCAAATTGAGGTCTGAATAAATTTGAAAAAATGGCAGTGTTCCAATCTCAATAATTGTGCAGCTACTTCCCAAATACTCCTACCTCTAAGCCAATCCAAGCTATAACCCTAACAAGACCTTTTGATCAGTTATGCATATGTTGATGTTTCTTAATTTTAGGAACTTGAGAATAAGATCAAGCTTATGGTAGTGCTATGGCCGTAGTGATTGAGAGTTATATTGATCATACCCCAAACACTTGAGTGATGGGTGCATGATATATCTTGGTGAGGGGTATTCAAGTTAGATTTACATGTTTGATGGATTTGAAAAGTATTGTTTGAGGTTTGATGTAAAAATCAGTCATGGCTAGCATAGCAAACTCTGAGATTGTTTGTGTGATGTTGTGCTTTAAGATTCTATCCTTGCTTCCCATTGTGAACTTTTATTTATTGTTGAGGACAACAATATCTAAATCTGGGAATTATTTGATATGCTCCTAGCATATAGTGTTTTCCAAGCCAAAAGAAGCCAAGAATCAATCATAGATCATTGATATTTGTCCATAATTGTTACAAACTTTGATTATTCCTTCTCAACCATGCTCTCACTCAATTTAGGCATTTTTATAGCAGGAATACAAGAAAACAAGGGAAGAGAGCAAAGCTAGATGGCGCTATCCGCGCCATAATTGGCGCCATTCCCGCCACTTGAGAAATTGCAGTGCAAACTTCACTGTCATCCAGCGCCAACAATGCCTATAATTCCAACATTCTCTGAATTCTGGCGCTGACGATGTGAACAGTGGCGCCATCCGCGCCACCAAAGGAAAGACAAGGAAAAATACTCACTGTAATCTGGCGCAATCAGCACGAGATTTAGCGCGATCCGCGCCAGACATGAAAACAAGCAACGCGATCAGCGCTGGAATGGCGTGATCAGCGCGAGACACGGATTCTGCAGACACTGTGCACTCTGCTGAGGGTAAATTGGGAGATTCACTCCCTAAGTATAAATATCAAAACCCACTACTGAGAAAGGTACTTTTTGCACGAAAATACCAAGATTGAGAGGTTTTGGAAGAGCTTGGAAGTGCTTAGCTAGGGCTTGGAGTTTGAAGATCAAGTGGGAGCTTCTCCTTCTTCTTCCCCTTCTCCTTATTTGTTCTTCAGCTGGGCATGCTTCTTTTTGTGTTATCAAAGCCAACCATGAATAGGTTTGGCTAGTTCATACTTGTAGTTAGGGCCACACACTTGATGTAAACTTCCTTTGGATATGATTGGATGTTATTATTCTTTTATATCAAGTTATTTTACTTTACCTTGCTTTGAATGGATTATATCTCTTTATTAGACTTGATCATTCTAATATTGTGTTGAGAGCTAGGGTTCACAATAGGGATATTGGGGTTCTAAACTCTGACTTTGGTAAAGTAACATTCTTTACATTATCTAGGAGTAGAGATGTATGTTTGCGGATGATTTAATGTGTCAACTTAATGTTTAACCTCAAGAAAGCTACTAAGGAATTAGGGTTTTTAAAGGGGTTAAAAGGTTAATGTCACTAAGGGATTAAGACTAGACTAAAATTCTTTATGAAGATGCATAGGTTGAGTAACTTGAGTAATTGAATGTAGTAAACAATCCAGATTAAGAAAGCGGGAATCATCGAGTGCGTGTGCCCTGACTACTCTCTCTCTCTTTTATATTGTCATAAAACCAAGCTTGTTGTTTATAATCACTTATTGTTTTTAATTCTTGTCTTTACTTTCACTCATTCCAACATACAAAACATTATTTCACCAAACATTTGTTTATCCAACTTGAGATATTAGTTATAATACAATTGGTGCATTAATCCTCGAGGGAACGATATCTTATTTATCACTTTATTATTTGGAACGATCGGTATACTTATCGAAAACGCAACACACTTCTAAACTGTGATGAAACAGATCAAAATTGTAGGTTAACAATCACTAAACTAAAATGCCCATAATTGACATGCAGATCAAAACTTCAATTAAAAGAAGTATTAAGCAATTAATATACCAGTAGTGGCACAAAGTTTTCCAACCCTTCCATTAGCAATAGCCTTTTCAGCCCGATAAAACATCAAATGAGCATTTAACAGACAAGCCACAGAATATGGCACGGCCTCATCTTAACACCAAAATGCCTCCCACAAGCCCTTTATACTAAGTCGTTCTTCTACAGCATCAGATGTAGAAGCATGAATAGCATTAGCTAGGCATGCATGTGAACTGGCGAAAAGAAATCTAATCAAATCATAATTAAAATTTTAACATTCAATCAAATCAAATGAAACATCAAATGCTAGGGGTTTTAATGCACATTTTTTCTGTTACAGTGTCAAACCAGTCTATGAGGTTTGGAATCAAGTGTCACTTTCAACAAATTTATAAAACTCCTCTTGATTGTAAGGCCTACCACCAAATGATTCACAAGACCTCTTTATCCCAGACCAACTGATTCCTGGTCTGCGGATCTACATCTACCTGCAAGCAAGTATCCAAGTTCATTAACATCACTTTAAGTATTGCTTTCTTTTCATGAAGATAGTCAGATCAGGCATTCAGTAGTTTAAGTTGCAAAATAGCAATATTTTCAGATAATCTTAAAATTCAGAGATAAAAAAATAATGCATAATATGACATTAGAAATTCAACTTATGAGAAATCTTATATAATTAGATGTGGGGGCCCACAACCACTATATCTTTTATTGAAGTAAGATCAAAATGATCAAACATAACGTATCCCTGAGTTGGAGGGAGTAAAAGAACCTCTTCCCGTTTTGACAGATCAGTTTGACAAATGATTTTATTTTTATGCTTAAATATGTTATTACCAATACTCATTTTTTACGTTTACTCTCACTAAATTTTTATTTTGCATTGAATCTCTAATAAAACAACAATTTTGTTTTCTGTCGTTGATATTTTGTTTTAATCTACAATAAATTAAGAATTTTTATGTTTGCTTTCTGATAAATTAATGAATTTTGTTTTATTTCTGATTAATTACAAATGAATTTTTTTTATCACATAAGCAAACACAAAATTTAGTAATTTATCAAGAATTAAAAAAAGTCTCAAGGATAATTTTTTTTTATTTAGGAACTCAATGTAAAAAAAAATTAGTTAAAAAGAAAATACAAAAGTTGAATATTTTTTAAGAATAAAAATATATTTAAGTCTTTTTTTTATCATATGGTCAAAATTTAACGTAGATCAGATTATCTACTGTGAACTTCCTTCAAGTCAGAAGTTTCAACCATGTGGTTCCAGATGAAAAACATTTACCTACTACATCCAGCAATAATGGTTTTTCATAGCATTTTTCACCGAAAGGTTTCAGCAGACTAATAGCAGAATATCAATGCAAGCAAATTCATAAGACATATTAGGCCAAGCCAAGAATTACGGACAGAGTAAACCATAGAAAAACTTAAGAATAGGAATCATACGATGCCCATCTCCCATGAACAAGACATTCACTTTCTCAACAGGTAACGTGTTATCCAAGAAATTTGAAGCAGCTGCATTTACATAACTAGCAGCCATAAAATTTGATGAAAAATTGAAAATGAAATCATTTCTTTAAAATAATATTTCAAGCTTAAATTTGAGAATTAGCTCCTACACTTGTAATAAAGCTGTCATTTTATTCTATTCTATGTAGTTATTTATGTCCAAGTAAAAATACAAAGCTATTACTCTCTTGAGATGTCCACTATACATAAAATAATGTTAAATGAAGACAGCATATACCTGATAACCATAACAGAACCATAATAATGAGAAAAGCACCTAAAAAAGAAGAGCGGAGAAGAAAGCAGAGCAATTTCATTGTTGTTGTATAACCATACACTATTCTTCATGCTTCCCATTCATATTTGTGTAAAATACATGAGCTTATGAGAAATTATGAAATATCAGCGATACATCATACCCACACTTGCTGTTAGCAGAAGGACATTTACCCACTGTCATTGGTGTACAAATTTGCCCAAAATCAGACCAAACTCGTACCTACTAATTAGAACATTACCACTGCAGTTACCAAACATAATTACAACGGAAAAAAAGTATTCAGAAAAGTTTTATAAAATTACAAGTCATTAATTTAACACTAGCACTTAAAACTTTTCTTAAAGATTCCCAGCTTGCTTCTTAGTTCATTAAACTTGGCACATGGAATTGCCTTAGTTAAAATGTCAGCCACTTGCTCCTAAGACAACAATACATCAACTAAACATCTCCATATTTCTCAGCTTCTCTCATAGCATGAAATTTGACATTGAGATGCTGGGTTCACCAATCTTGGATTGGATTTTTAGCAATAGAGAATGCTGAATTGTTGTCACACCATAGCACAATAGGTTCCTCTTGCATATGATTCAAGTCTGTTGAGACAATTAGTCATCCACTGTTCACATATAGACCATCCCCCAAATGGCATAAAGGTCAAGTATTTCCTTCAACACACAACACACCAAACCCCTTAACCATAAAATGTTATCAGATGCTGCAAATGTGTTAAGTAAAACATTGGACCATAAAAAGTTGCCTTTGCCACATAGAACCTACCTGCAACATTAATCCAAGTCTGACCCAAACTTGATATACCTCCAAATTAAAATATACTATCGCTTGCTCCCTGGTACACAAGGCTTCAAACCTATTCTTCCAAAATCTAGAAACTCATTCAAGCATGCTATTATTACTGTATAGTCAATTTCTGATCCTGCATATACAGAATTGCCCCTCGTACCACCTCCTTCTGTCCATTCTATTGCTTCTCTGCCAAGCTATGCTGTTCTTCCTCGCGGACAATCCACAGGATTTTAGTAAAACCTTTCCTCCTCACTGGCAACCGTCTCCAAGAGTAGCATTGCACATCCTCCACTATATCTCCAACTTGAAGCAATTATTCTCTAAACACCATATGCTTTTTGCTTATCCAAATCACGTGCTCTGGAAAGGGGAGCCTAAGGGTGAAGGGAGAAGGGAGAGAGAGAAGTTGCACGTTCGAATCACTCCCACTAATATTTCTTACAAAACTAACATTTTTCGATAAAAAGAAATGTTTTTCTTCCTATCCAAATTGCCCTTATCACTGCAAAACAGATAATCTCCTAAACCTCCCCTTTTATGCTAGCCCATTCACACAGCCCCTAAAACTGTTGAAACTGCCTACTCAAGCCAGAATACATCACAGACACCACTCCCAACAACCTTAGCCACTGGTGCGACCCTTGATCAAACCACTAAATCTCACAAAACAAATGATCAACAGTTTCTGTCATCTTCCTACAACCCACACATAAACCTTCTTCATTAGATATAATTCCTCTCTGCATTAAATTATAGCCTTTGACGGTATTCTATTTTGCAAGGCTTGCCACACCATAATCACTACTTTCAAAGATACCACTTTTTTTTTTTCATGATATTTGACTTGTCTTCGCTCTCCCACCCACAATCCGTCTAATTTAACTAATCAGTTTTTTTTTCATTGTTGAATACTAATAAATCAAGTTTACAAGTAATACAAAGGAAAATAAATAAATGCATGAATGCAAGATGCCTTGTGAACCATTCCCGAATTCATAAAGTGATCAATGTCGACCTATTAAATATAATAAGCCTATTTAAATATGGACTTATACAATCTGATCCAGGTAATCCTATACATTAAACTAGCAAGGAACAACAAAGTCCAGCATAGTTGGAAGATGACTGGATTCCTTAAACATGTTGACAGTGGTTCGATTTCTTGATTGTGTGTATGGAGAATACTTTGTTGGGAAACACAAAATCTACATTGGCGATCTCTAGCCTCGAAGTTTAATCTCATGACTTTCGACTTTGAGGATACCTTGATTCCAAAAAATATAAAAATTAAACAAGCAAGGACTATATCGCAACGTTCAATAAATATTATTCATATATTTATATAGTCTCAAACCTCATTTCATAATTTAGAAAAGTTAATTAATAATGATCTTAGAAGAAATTTATATATGCAGAAACATATTTTTAAATTTTAGATTCTTTGCAAGTTTTTTTTTTCATTTAAGGCACAGAATAACAACTGAGCGACACTGGAAATCTGTAGCCATAGCTTACACCTAATGCTCTGTTATGCCTATTGGTTGCTTCTCGCTTCATCGATACCATTGTTTAGAATGTTCGTCCTGCAATAGTTTAAAGCTTGTGCATGATATAATATATAGATGCTGACCAATTAACATATCATCTTTCCTTTTGGTCAAGCTTTAAAGTTAGATTGAATTGTTAAGTTTTAGGCTAAAGCATTTGATACACTCTAATTATAGTTACAACTTTTGGCTGCGTTTGATCTAATTAATTAATTAGGATAGACAAAAACTGATTAATAAACCAGCAAAGTCAAGATGATCTCTTAAAAGGTCTTCTTCAATATGCAAAACCCCGGTTGGTAGCAAGGCATATTTTTAAATTTTTAATACTAAGAATCTCTTTTTGAAAGTATCATTAGGGTCCCCTCCTAGACCCTTTTCTCTCTTTACTCATTGGGCGATTTTTTACAAGCCCTCTAATAGTGTATAAAATTATTTCCATCCTTGTGTCAATTTGGTGAAAACTATCAGGAATACTTCCAATTGTAACACCTTCTTTCCTTGACTTTTCTATTTCAAGAAAAAAAATTACTTTAGGCCTTTTATTAATTAATTTCCAGTTATATTTGTATCGATCTTACTTTTTTTATATATATTAAACATTGAATTAATTGCAGTTCTGGGTTACCACAACATGTTCACCATTTCAGCTATTCTAAATTGCATAGTACGTATCAAAATCACAAATTATATATATTAATTGTATGAAATGAATGGAGCCATTATTAATTTCTTTGGTTCTGCTTCTGCAGTTGAGGTTGCAACTTTACAGTCATTCCAATGAATCCCGTGTAATCTCAACTACAATGCCTAAGAAAACTCCAATTATGTTGTCACTTATGGGTTTAAGACGTGGTTTTTTATAGGAGGTGGAAAAATCTTAAAATATGAAATGTTATTCCAAAGGTTTATAAATAAAGTTGCAATTGTTAAAATTAAACTAAAACTAATATATGCACCGATAGCATAATGAGTATTGCTTAAATTGTCCAAGATGCTATTTTCATTTATTCTGGTTATGAAGATTTGAATTCTTTTATCTCTCATTTGCATTATGCTCTTAAGAGTCTTATACAACTTTCTAGATAATATGTGTTTTGCACAGAATAATTTGTGTAGTCTTAAAAATGTAAATTTAACATTTATAATTAAAATAAGTTTGTGAGTTTTGATAGCTTTGATTTATATTAATGTTTTATTTATTTTGGTTCATGAAGTGGTTCATTTATTGTTATGATTTTGATAATGTTGTTTTAATGCATGCTAAACTGGAAAAGGAAATAATAATTAGATATACTTTTTAAGATGGTTATCTAAAAATCATCTTATAAAATAAACATTTAAATACGGTTCTCGAAAACTATCTTAAAAAAAAAAAAATATATATATATATATATATATATATATATATTCTAAGACTGTTTTTAAAATACTGTCTTTAAATTCTTCCATTATCAACATTTAAAAAAAAATATTCTAAGGTGGTTTCACACAAAATGATGTAGAAAGGATAAAAAATTATTGTATAAAATGTTGGTTTTTCATGACAATAGATTTAGATATAGTTTAAAATCGTGGTAGAAAGGGTAAAAAAATCGTCTTTGAAAGACGATTTTATAGTAGTGATAAAAAATAGTATTGACCTTGATATATGTATAATACGAATATTAGTATTCTCATTCAAATTTTTAATTCTAATTATTTCACCATTAATATTCATTTTTAGCCAGCGATTTAATATTTTTACAACAAAAGTAACGTAACAAAAAGGTAATGTGAAATAAATATATATTTATTATTACGTAAAAGCTGGTTTAATGTATGAAAACTTCATGCAAGCCATTGCTGTAGCCAAAATTCATATTTTTCTAAAGTTTTCTTAACCAAACTTTGTCCAAATTAAGTTAAACGTTGAACGAGGGTTTATGTCTAAGATTAACACCTGGTTTTAGCAACTTGGGTCCACCGTCCTCACTATCGATCCAACAACTAGAAATTGGGTCTTAGGTCTAAGGTTCCATTTTTCAACTATAAAGCATGTGGAAATGATAAAAGTCAAAGCTTTATGGTTTAAAATCACAAGATAACATAATAAAATCATATAAGAATGTTTTGCACAAAAATTTTATTTTATTTTTATAAGTAAACGATATATTATTAAATGAATCCGATCCGAGCACAAAATGTGTCAGGTAATAAAGTACAGAAATTCAATTTAATTTCCATTTTATATTTTAAATTATTATTTTTACTTATAAATGATGTCAATCAAGTAAATTTGAAATTAGTAGTAATACAAGAGTTATAATCTACAACCAAGTCTTTAATACAACTACATTGTTTCACACGTGTTTCTTCATCTTTTGCTCTTGACTCCGTTTCTAAAGATTCGTACTGAAAACTAATGCAACAAATTGACTTTGGGTTCCTTTTGGGAATTTTCCATTTGTCATCTTGGTTGAAGAATGAGACGAGGGTGTTGCAAGCTATGATGTCGTAGGATAGAGCTCACGGAGGAAGAAAGATGATGGGGAGGGAGAAGGGATCCAACGAAAAAATGAAGTAGGGGGCTTGCATAAAATGGAGGAAAAGTTGTAATCGAGTACAACAAGGCATTCACAAAAGCATAAAGGGGGGAGATCAATGAACTGCTCCTAAGGGTGGCATTCACAAAAGCAATAGAGGAACGACGGTGAGGTTGGAGTGATCATTGGAGTTACAATGTTGATGGATGTAATGCAAAGGCTATGATGGTGGTTGGGGTTCGGAGATTCATCATCATAAATGATGGTGTGAGATGGTTTAGAGTATGGTTTTGAAGAAGAAAGTGTAAGGGTGTGTTTTGTGAGTTACATTGTGTAAGGAAAAGATGAAAGTGGAGTGAAGAATTGTTAGATGAGTGTGGGAGGGGGGGTCTTTGACTGCACATCTCTGTGTGTGATTGAGATATAGAAGAGAACAATTTGGTTCCAACAAACTCAGAGAAAGTAAAGTGAAAGACAAAAGGGGTATGGAGAGAAATATAAAGTAGAAAAGTAAAAACGTATATTGTAATGTTATTTAATACAAAGACTATTTTATTCCTTTTTATATTATTGTCATTAATATTGTCATGATAATGTTAAAAAATTTATACATCATTAGTTATGAACTGCTGACGAATTCTAAGTTGGACTACCACTATGCATCACTATTCTGAAGAGGGGGGAAGATGAAAGTGGAGGAGGTTGGCGGTTGACGACAATGGATGGTGACAGGAGAAAATGGTCGTGGTGAGTGGTGACAGGCAGCTGGAGGTGGTGGAGGGATCACCACAAATAGTTGAGTGGAAGGTAGAGTAAATATTTGGTATAGAAGGTATATATAATAAGAATATATACTTTAAATTAAAATAAGGATTCTAAATAGTGATGTATGAGGTCCATCAACAATTCAACTTAAGTTTTAAAAATATTATTTTTATAATAACTATTTTAAATGTTTAAAATAATTTCAAAAGAATTAATATAATAAAATAAAATAAATCACACAGAATAAAATTTTATATTATTAAACCATCAATATTAAATTCATATAATATAATATAATAAAATAAAATATATAGATAGTGAAATTACACAACTAATTTGTGCTTAGTTTTTCTAAAATAAAGATAAGTAATATATATATATATATATATATATATATATATATATATA
>CM023959.1:11142418-11170614 GCA_013407115.1 Glycine latifolia
ATATATATATATATATATATATATATATATATATATATATTACTTGAGCACATTCAATGAAATTATACAAGTCCCAGAAACTATAATATAAATTATTAGATATAAGATACATCCATACATAAGAAAATTAAAATACTATGGATTTTAAAATTCATGATGAACATGAAATGAATCAAATTTATTTACTATATATACTTCCAATTTCAAACAATTTCTACCTGAATCCAGTTAGGTTATCTTGGAACAACTTGTTTATACTGAAAGACTTTAAGTTGATTCACAATAGAGGTTTATAGATCGTGGGGTGAGGTTTATATGAGTATAGAAAATATATAGATAAACATACTTAGGTAGAAAATATATAAAGGATATGGCCCCCAAAAGTTTAATTAGATCCTCTGCATATCAGTAGACTTAGGCATTTCAAGGTTTTAAATGTATAGTTGGATTGAGCCAAAAGGTGAGAAGCTCAATCTAATCTTAAAGACCCTGTACAATACACAACCCTCAAGTTGGAATCTAGAAATTCAAAAACAATTAAATTTAATAAGTTATTTTATTATAAAAATAAACATTTTTAACCAATACTTAATTAGAAATTTAGTAAAACTAGTAAATCAGCTAAACATATCTTAAACGTGTAAATTGCTCTGATGTGTCACAATAGATCTTGTAATGCTAATTAAGGACCTGACTAAGGGATAGTGGATCGTGCATTCTTATTTTAATGGCTTTAGTCTAAGTTATTATTATGGAGTCACTTAAAAACTAACGTGGCTTTGAAGATTTTCCTAGTGACTGTACAAACAGTATAATCCCGTTTCTACTATGCGTGGATCAGGGTGGGCACAACTCTAATGGCTCAAATGCATACCACCTAAAGTTGTAGGGAGAATACATATAAAGCAAAACATCGTTTTGATCAGTTTAAAGCAATGTTAAGTCTCTGAAATTAAGAAAATTTAAAACATATGTTTAGAATGTTAAATCATTTTTAAATTTAACTATTTATTGTTTACTTTAATTTTTAAATAATTATTAATATTATTATTTAAGTTACACGACTTTTAGAATTTAGCTAAAGTAATTGAATTTTCTTACTTTTAAACACCAATGTAACAATGGAATATATTTTAATTCAGGGACTCCAATTGTATTTTACCTGAGAATATACCAAGAGCTTGGGACCCGTGCCACCCTCGTCGCCCCTACATTATGTAGTTCAAAAAAGCTTCCAGTGGAGGAACCCAATAACCTGAAAATCTCTCATTGGATTCTTGATCATGCTATGCACTGTTTATTCATAATGCCATCTGGAATTTTTTGTTTTCTTCTTACCATGACATGATTAGAGGATGATATTTATTACCAACGTGTGAACATTAACACTTAAAACCATTTTTTTCTTGCACCATCATTCATCATTGCCTGCTCCTAGCCTTTTTGTCACAATTTTGTTAAAGTATACAAATTCCAGATAACCGTCCAATTGTCCAAGATTACTACTGTTACACTGGATGATGATCGTGATGTTACTGTTGCTTTAGTGAAATTCTTTTCAAAAACAAGGCAGAGAAAAAGGAAGAAAAAAAAAAGGGAAGCTAAAATTGTCACAAGGAAGCAATGGTTGGGTCAATTCTTTTGTACTCTTTTTCATGGGGCTTCGGAACCACTGCACCATACCTGGTAATGGTAAGAACCAAATTTTACTAATTATTTTGGTGTGTAACACTTAGTGCATGTTTGATTAAGCATTAGAACCTCTATTCAACGATTTTTACTCTTATGCACCAAACGTGAGAGGAAAAAAATGAAAATTTTCCATTTACCGAAAAACTAACTTATATTCAACCACGCTCTTAATAGTGTACTTTCCATTTATAAATTTGTCCAAGAGTCATGTCTTTGTGTGGTTTTGGGTGTAACGCACTCATCACCTATAGTGCTGAATTACATCATATATAGTTCATATTTAATAACTGCTAACTGCACCGAGGAACATGACTTGTATTGCATATATAGTTGTTGGATTCTTTTGGGGGAATAGTTAATTTGGGTCGAATTTCTTATGTTCTGGTCAAAGGGTTTGTTGTAAAGTTGATGTCAATAGGGATATTTGCTGATTTGCTGGATATGGTTGACAGTGGCTTTTCAAATGTTGGACAGAATAGAAGAGGCATAGATACACGAGAATGCTCCTCTGTCAGCCATGTGGGGTAGTAGTGATGTACATGTCATAACAACAATTCCAAACAACTTGAGTGGCTAATTACTTCATCTTATGCCATGTACCAATTGAAATATCTCGTGGTCTAATTGTACTCACTTAACATTTAAAGCATCTTGGGCCTACCAACTTCACCTTATACCTTACTTGTTTTACCTTAGGTCAGTTATCTTTTTTGAAGTCACTAAAAAAATGGGGGAAAAGTTGTTTACGCATTAAGAGTAACATCATTCAATTGATACCCTATGACTAATGCCTTTTAAAGTAGAGATATTATTAAAGTAGGTACAATATAATATATTGCTAGAAATCCAACCTTAATTAACATATCTAAGAGAAGCTCAATTATCTATATGAATTGGATATGAAAACATAGCCTTCTTGGTGGAGCAGCTGGGTGTATATTGAAAACACACACAGTGGAGCTTAAGATTCAGGGGAAATCCAACACACCTTGTGTCTTCTCATGATGCATTCATATTAGATACATTTGGTTCCATAACATTTGAGAAAAAGTAATAACATCATTTTTTTTTTCATTTTTCGTGTAAGATCACAAACAATTGATACATTAGACTTTTTTTTTTTCTTTCTATTTGTCCCGTGTTTTTTATCAGACAAATAAGAAGTACATAACCGCACTCTGTTACGTGAAGAATATGATCGTGCCATAATCTGCGAGAAATGTGATGAATTTGCTTTTACCACCGTTTTTCATCAAAAAATAAGCAAAGAACAAAAGTTTACTAATCAATTTATAATGGTCAATAAATAAATATGGCGAATTAGAAAGTCCAACAATGTATTGTTAAGAATGCAAGCTACAATCTGCAATTCAAACTATGATTTGAGCTAATGTTAATATCAGAGAAACTCTACAGTCTACACATACAAAACATGGCGCACAAAGGATCAACCTCTCTTTCCTTACACTTGAAACATGTTAATTGAAAATCAAAAAACTATAAAGCATACCCTTTTGCACCTAACACACATCTGAATTCTCATGCAACTAGCAGCCTTAGAGAACTTGGAGAATTGACATAGAAACTCAACTCAACTTGGTCTCTCCCTAGATGAAGAGGAATGTAAGAACTCAATGCAATCTTCTACAGTTTCGGCTCGGTGTGAATCAGTGAGGTCTGATAATGAACGTGACCTAACCAAAGTGGATGAAGAAACCTTTCTGGAGGATCTCCTTCTCACAGAAACGTTTCTTATAGCACTTGCCACCTTTTCTCCTAGCTGCAGTAGAAACTTCGCAGGAGACAAGTTTGTCTCCATAGACAATCTGAAAGTGCATGGTCTGGTGATCCTCTTCCTGTTTCTTGAAACTCTACTATCCTTGTCGTTGCCGCCACCACCATTGTAGTTGAGAAAGAGGGTTGGTTTGTCGTTGACATCAGGACTAAAGCACACCCTTTTGCTCTTTCTAGACATTTGAACAACTATAGGAGAATACTAATGCCACAAAAGATTGTTGTGTTAAATTTCCTATGTATGTTTAGTGAAGTGAAGGGAAATAGAGAAATGGATTCAGAAAAGAAGAGAGGAGAAGCAGAGTGAGAATGTTTGTGAGAGTGGACATTGGATAGGAGTATATATAGATCAATCAATTCAAGGAAACAAGCTAAACAAGCTACGTACCTAGTAAAACGGAAAAGATGCCATACTAGAATTATAATTAATCCTATGTCCTATTTTTCTTAAAGTATATTAGTGTGACACATTGGTTTGATTATGAGACCAGTTATATATATATATATTCAATATTTTTACACCAACAATGATTAGCATTAAAAAAAATTATAGTTAAACTAGAAATAATGTAAGATCACATGATTTGAGCAGAGCGCATAAATTGTTGTAAATATTTGTATATGTTTTTGTTTCTTAAGGATAAAAAAAATACAGCTTATTTATAGTATAAGAATTGCATTACATTTTGTTTAGCTAAGAATTTCTCTAATGAAACATTTTGTTTGGTAGAGTAATTTATTGGGTGAAAACGAAAATACAGAGGACAAAGTGAAAAAGTTACTCCTAAGGTTAAAATTAAAGGTCAAAACGTGTTAATTATTGGATGTTAGGTCCAAAACTTATATATATATATATATATATATATATATATATATATATATATATATTGTTTGAACTTTGAAGTAAATAAAAAAGGTAAAGCAATGTATTAGTATATGTAAAAAGAAGTTCAAAGTTAACATCACCCAAGATCAATCAAGTATCTACCTGAGGCTAAGGTCAATTGATATACGTGCATGAGACATGCACACATGGGGCTAATGTTGAATTAACAGTTAACATTAATGGGGCTGGTTGATCACTATTAAGGTAATGGTTGAGAGTTGGACAAAGAATAAACAGAAAGAAGATTGTGACAGAATTTCTCAGGGACCACAAAGGAGGAGGGAAAAGAACAATAAAGGGTTTTGGTCAAAAGACAAAGTGGTGGTGGAGCAGTGGAGACTTGAGAGGGAGACAAAGGGTGAAACAGTTATGTGCTGAAAAAGGAGGCAACAACAGAAACAGTGAGGATAGGGAACTGCTTATTAGTCTTCCAATCAACGTTGCTTTTTAGGTGGCATTGCAGGGCCAAGTGATGCTTTTTTGCTACCCCTTTGGTTCGGTTTCTGAAATCCGAAATCGAGATATCATATCATTGCCCTTATATCTTCTGCAACAAAGAGAATAAAGAGATGGAGAGGAATCTATTTGAATGTTTATGTTGTTGGTTAAAACGTTGGTGAGGCTAAAAGTAATTTTGTTAACAGATCAAGACTTTTATTTTTGTATTATTTTGCATTAGACGGTTAGATTTACCTTGGAACACGCACCAAAGCAAAAGCAATGGAAAAACAAAAATATCCTGTGTTGTTGGCGTGAATATTAGAGAAGTAAGTCGTTAACCCTATTCTCATAGGTGACAGGGACATTCATACACAGAAAATTGGTGCCTCTGCCTCTATTATGGCCTCCAGCAACTTTGTTTGCACCATAAATTCGTAGGCTTCTTTCCACATGCAAACCACCACTTAATAGTACTATATAATATCAAACGTTTCAAATGTTAATTAGAGTCCTTAATAGAGGAAGTTCTAACCTAAGCATTTCTCTGAATGCACACTCATTTGGAGTCCGCTTTTTGGCAGAGCCATGTTGATTACAATTTACAAGTCATAAGGCTTGCTCGAGGATAAAAAGAAGAGGAAAAAGAGTTATAAATAGCAAGGGTGGTAAGTTTATTATTATTAAATATATTCATTTAAATACACTTCATTTTAAATTAAGTGTCACATTTAAATAATAATTAATTATTTTAAAATAAGTGTTGTATTAATTTTAATATAACATTAATTGATTTTTTTTATTAATATTCATAATAAGTATCACTTTAGCAGCAAATTGTAATTTAAGAACTAGCACCAAATAATTGAAAATTACATAGACTATTAAAAATTTAAACAAAAATACAAAAATGAATATATTATAAAGATTAAAAATACTTTCAAGTCTTATTATTATTATTATTATTATTATTATTATTTTGGAGTTTTTCCGCATCTTGAGGGCAATACGTACACTTCTATATCTCTTTTTTTGTACAAAAATCTTTTCTTCACATATTTTTCCTTTATAGGAACCAAACTCTTTTCTTTATATATAAAAAGTAGAAAGAGAAAAAAAAATCATGTTTTCTTCTCTTATTTTGTGAATAATCAGGGGAAATGACTCTTGGAATCCACCTGAAAACATGGCAAAAGAAACATGATCAACATTGAAAATATAAAATTGGTTTAATGGTGAAGGAAGAATGAAAGGCAACAAATGTCAGAAGTTCGAATTTCTTTGTTAATAAAAGATTAATAAATTAATAATTAATAATTGTAAAAAAAAATAGACACAATTAAAAACTCTATTTTGTCTAAATAAAGAATGATCAAAATTTACTAATTCTCCTTTTGTTATTGCCATTGTAAAAATAAATATAAAAATAGAGAAATATGCATAAACTCCTTCAAATGTTGACCTTACTGAAGTGTGTTTTTTTTTTTTCTTTCAATATTCATACAGAATTTTTAAATAATTTTGTGAGTCAGACGGATTATCTTTATGACGGGTTTGTTTTTCACATTTGCTTTCATCAAGCGTGCGTTTGAACTGATATAAAGTATGATGCGACACAAACAGAACAAATAAACACAGCCTTGTCATTAATAATAGTTACCTTGGTGAAAATCTTGACTCGTGGACCATGACTTATGGATTTTAATATACGATAATGATTATGATATACATTCATCAATAATGGAAATGAGATTAATGTTTATCGAAAAATCTGATAAATAAATTTTAGTAATATAATATTTCGTTTAAAAAAGAATTGATGGTGATTATTATAAGATATTTTATATTTTCTATATATTATTTATTTTTTCACTAGTTGTTATTATTAAATATTCTAAATATTTATGTTTTTTATTACTAATAATGTATATTACTCTTAAACTTTAATGTTTTCACATCACTTATAATAAACTAATAATTTATTTTTTTACGGAATAGTTAATGATTATTCATAAAGGTAAAATTAATATATTATAGTAACTTTTTAAAAAAAATTTAATTGAATTAACTATTTTTATTAATCTGTGAGATTATGTCCAAAATATTTGATATTAAGAGCGGAGAAAGTGCAATATTTGAAGTGATCTAAACCTAATTATACATGCATTATGTAACAATTTATATTCCACCGTATAGGAATTAATCTTTTATTTCATGTAAGATATTTTGTGGGATTTAATTATTTTGGTATTTTAAATAAAATTGAAATAATAATAGTTATTTTAAAAATAAATTTGTTTGATGGGGGAGGACTTGAAACACACGGTTAGTTACATTTTTTTTATCTTATATGTATTGGTATTTGAAATTTATTTTCTTTTATTTTATTTATTTGTGATATGTATCACTTAATGTGATGTTTTATCGATGATGTTTTAAATAGATTATATGTTTAAAATAATTATCTAAGATGTTAGCAAATTGTTTTAGTCTTGTTAGTAAATAAAAGATTGTTACTATTAGAAAAAACTAAAGAAGCGAATTAATTGGGCCCTAGATAACAAAATAGATGCTTTCACATATTGGGATGCAATGAATAGTAACGATGTCAATAGTTGGGCCTTTAATTTAAGGCTTGAACTTCATACACCATAAATTTTTCTCATACACCATTATATAATAGTGAATTTCCGCAATTACCCTCCATTATTAGGTTAATTATTTTTAAAACACTTTGGCTTTTTGCTTGCTTCTTCCTGAACCGTACTAGCTTTTCGCTCCTACGCCGCGTTTTGCTTGGTCCAACATTGTCTTGTTTCGTTCTCCAACGCACCGTCGACATCGATTGTGACATTGTCTTCTCCAATTGGTGGCAGCTCCTTCGAGGTGCATTGCTTTTCGTTGTGGTCTGTAAAACAGAGTAGTGTAGAGGAAACAGATTCGAGAATCCATAAGCCTTATACGGATTGGGCAATCCGCATGAGTATTTTTAAATTTTTAAAGACTTTTTAAAATAATTAAATAAAAAATAATTAAGTAATATTAAAAAAAATATTTGAAAGTGAAAACATAATTTATCAAGTATTGCTTTGATTAGAATTGTACTTGTAAGGTGAGAATGTATGTGAATCATACTTGTTGAACCTGTCATAGGTTGTTTTGGTTAGAATTGTACTTGTAAGGTGAGTATATATGTGAATCATACTTGTTGAACCCGTTATAGGTTGCTTTGGTTAGAATTGTACTTGTAAGGTTATTATGTATGTGAATCATACTTGCTGAACCCGTTATAGGTTGCTTTCTAGGGGGGCCAGAAGACTGTTTTGTGTTGACTGAATACGCTGATCATGTGGTTGTTAGAGTCTGGGCAGGAGAGGTATTAATCTGATGAATTACATAGTACATGGCTTTTATTATTGATTATCCATCATTGTAAACTGATTGAGTTTTTCAATGCAGGAACATCCAGAGTTAAAGCCTGGCTTTCCATGGTCGAAAGGTTGTTAAATGTGGGAGGCCTGCAACTGAGATTGAAGGCTTAATGGCTGCCACAGGCCTAAGTACATTGATTGGTTGCTCAGTGGAGATCAGAGACAAGGGGTTGCTATTTGTATTTGTTGAGATATGACAGCCTGAAACATCCATATTTCATTTGCCCGTAGGGGAACTTACATTGACATTGGACGACGTGGCATCACTGCTGCATATCCATGTCATGGGTGCGTTCCACTCCTTTGATCAGATTGAGGTTGGCGAGGCCATTACGTTGTTGGTGGAATTGCTGGATATAACTGTTGACGAAGCTGAAGTTGAAATGACACAATGTCATGGGGCATATGTTCGTCTTTTATGGCTTTGAGAGTTATATTACACGAAGTGTCAATCCATGCAGTGGATTTTAGCAGCTAGGGCATACTTACTGCATCTTGTTGGCTGCACGTTGTTTTCTAACAAGAGTGCCACACATATTGGTATGGTATTCTTAAAAGCTTTCCGCGACTTGGACCATTCTGCAGGATTTTCTTGGGGTGCGGCTGCTCTTGTGCACATGTATCAAAAATTGAACTATGCATGTAAGCACCACGGGAAACATCTTGTTGGATATATTACTTTGTTACAGGTAATCATATATATTCAATTGTGTATTCTTCTAGTTCTGTGTGTGTATGTGTTTTGTTTGAATGTATTCCTGACTATAATCGTTTTCAACTTGTAGTGCTGGATATATGAGCATTTTTCGACTGTGGGAAATGTGGTTGCAGATGATCAATATGATGAGAGGCTTCCTCGTGCCTATCGCTGGAAGAGTGTGAAGGCCTTACCAGTGACTACCTATTGCAAGCGTATGGATAGGTTGACACCTGATGATGTCTGTTGGACACCGTATGGGGAGCACCGCATCCACAGGGAGTTCGAGTTGATTAGTTTGTATTCTGGTTTCATTAGATGGGTTCATCACACCGCTAGGCATTTGCCAAAGAGGGTACTAAAGCAATTTGGCTATGTTCAACAAATTCCAGAACTGCCAGTGTCTGAAGTTCCCTCTAATGAAGATATTGATGGCAAATAGGTCCACTTCTCGAAATACCTTGTACAAACCGGAGACTTGGTTGATTATCCAAGTCAATGTGTTGGTGATTATATGTTGTGGTTCAAAACCGTATTTCACACCCATTCATGACTCCCTCTCAATTTGAGGAGACCCGTGCACGCATTCCGCTAGTGGCTCATAGTGAACCAATTCTGACCCCTATGCATGGTCATTCAACAGGACCACAGACACAATACGCGTCAGATGCATCTCTGGATGAGCAAAGGCCCACACATGCAGTGGTAATAAGGCAGCATACTAATAACTTAAGCTTTGTTAAAAATTTATTTCTTGTGATGCATAGACTATAGCCACACATATTGTGTTTGTTGCAGGTTATGTGCTAAAGGATGGCTGAGGGCTTGCAACATATGCTGGATATAAGGATGGTCATAGAGGGCATAGATGCATACTCTATGACGAAGCAATTCTTGCATCTAGGCCGCAGTGTCACTGACTATGGCATTGTCTACACTCGAGCAAGACGGTAAAGACACTATATGCAAAGGAGGCCTTTGGGTGGTCGCGGTTGAAGACATTTTGATTGACATTTATGTATTTGAAACTTTATTTTGCATGATTGTAGTAAAATATTTGACAACACTAGCAGAAAGAACCTGATTTGAACATTAAATTTGATTGCATATATGACATTAAACACCGCTTTAAAGTTAAACAAATGTCTACACATCTCCTAAATCAACGTGTTGTGTGCGCAACTTCATCGACTTAGTATACATTTGCATTCGATCAATGTAATGACTTGCCCACTCTTGAGCTTCAGTTGTACAGTGAATAGCCCACAACCATGCCGTGGACGGCAAAGGACAGTTGTCTCTTAAAATAATCTGTTTAAAACAAATTACTACATAAATCATGAATTTGACACATTTAACTCAATTCATAAAATTGAACAATAATTCGCTTACCTGAACAAAATGGTTACCATAAACATGACCAATACACAAAAATCGATGAACTTGGAGATCTGTAGGAGGTTGGCTTCTTAGAGGGAGGAACGTCATACTTTGTTGGAGTGAAAAAGAGACCACAATTACGTTATATCTTAATGGAATTACATGACCCATATCGGTAATATCCATCCACTTATCCATCGTTACCTGTAAGTAAACATTTAAGGCAAAAATATTGAATGCAAATTGCTTTACAAGTTAAGCCAAATCATGAGTAAAGACAACGATGTTTTACCTTGGACAATCCATCAACTAGTAGGGACCGCTTTAAGGTTTCAAACCTATGTATCCCACCAAACAACGCTATGTATTCATCAGTCCATTGTGCAAGTTCTTTGAGCAAATGATTGTGTACCAAAGACCAAGACTCTTCACCATAACCTAGTAAGGCAGCAATTACACGATATCCACAATTACCATCAGCTTTGACATCAGTGATGTTCAAAATAAATTTCTGCATAAATGGATGAAATTGATCGAGCATAGGAACAATCCGATTTTTCATTAGAGCATCAGATGATGAACTAGACTGTTTTGGAGTGGAGCAATTATTTTGCACAGAATGCAACTCATCCACATGCTCAAAGTAAGACGGGTCTTTTCTCGTAGACCTTTGGTGCTTTGTCAAGTTCTTCTTTGGAGCACCTTTAGTTTTTACCTTATCAGGGGGGGACACATGGATTTTAGATCAGGGTATGCAATTGCCTTAAGCTTAGTCTTTAGTGTCATTTTCCCACACAAATCAAGCTTTTCAAAATGATTGGATATGGCTTCCATCTCATCCATTATGCTGACTTTGTTTTCATGCATACCTTCGTTTGAAAAGTTTAATCTCCGCCAAAACATATGAATGGTGTTAATTGGAATGCTCCCAATAACATACTTAGCTAGCTTACATGCACAAGGCAAACCATGTGTTGTTCTCAGCACACATCCACAATGAGAAGGGATTTTGCCCGTATAATGCACTCACTCATACTTAGCAGCAATTTGGTTTAATGCATATGTGGACACCATGCCAATAAGTCTCTTGTATAATGTAACCTTAAAAACATGTCCTACCACATGTATACTTCTTTCCAAAGATGCCTTGATTTCAGTATGTTGCAAGGTGATCATATTGTTCATGGCATCTCAAACAGTACACAAATCACCAAGACTATTATGTAGTAGCCGCTTTAAGGTCCAATGGGCAGACTCAACCCTGCAGTTTATGATATGATCAATTCATTTCAAAGACATTAAACGTATGAAAATGATAATTTAACCAGTGTTAGACGCAAAAGTTACCTGTTTGTTGTTGTATTTTCAAAATGCATGACTTTGTTTGTCCATGCTGTCACAAATTTTTCTTTGTGGGGATTCAACCAAGAGTACTTCATGTAATCAACAAACATTGGCCACGGTGCACATGCAACATTAAACTTCATAACATAATCATCAAATTGCTTCTCAGAACCACAGTCAACAACACTTCCCTATGCTTCCATGACATAATCTCATGCGTTCTTCTATCGAATATAAGTCTTACATTTTGCCTTGACATTCTTGTCAATGTGAAACCTACACAATATATTGGTTGCCTCTGGAAAAACAGTTTTTACAACACTCATTAATGCTGAATCTCTATCCGTAACAATGACCTTAGGGAAAAATTCACTTTTAAGAAAAATCCCTCTATACCATTCAAGGGCCCACACAATATTGTTTATATGTTCGGCCTCTAAATAGGCAAATGCAGCTGAGAATGTCATCCCAGTAGGTGTCACACCAACAATGTCAAGTAAAGGAAGTCTATATCTGTTTGTTTTGTATGTACTGTCTATCAAGAACACCATATGATATGCATTGCTCAATTGTACTGCATTCGGATGTGCCCAAAACAAGTCACATACAACATTTTCATCCTTCAATCTATGCCAATGAATATACATGTCGCGTTCAAGAAGTTTCATTAGCTGTTGCATTTCAGTATTATTGCCTCTTGTACGTGTCCAGTATGCATATCTTGCATTGTATACTTGCTTCAAAGTTGTATAATTATTGTCATTATGCTCCTTCAAAGTTAGAAGAATATTCTTTGATTTCACCATCAACCTTGTCATATCAGTAACAATGATCTCCTCCTCCTCAATTAGTCGACCAACATATGGTGTCCACAGAATGACTTAGCCAAAGCATGATTATGATTTCCACATATTAGCTTCACCATCCACCCTTGACCTCCCGGAACTGGTTTGCCTCGCAACTTAAAAGGACACTCACATTTTCTAGTGCTAGTCATTGAAGGTGTGAAACCTTTTTTCCATGGTCTATACTTCCCACTCCTTTCACAACCAATTAAGACAAATGATATCCTTCCTATTTTTCTAGTTAATATGTCACTCCTCATTATGACAGCTACAAAACCATTCTCATTTGCAACAGTACGAGCCCATTTCAATATCACATCACGTGATTCAAATACCTACACAAATGAATAATTCATCTTTAATTTTCTTAATTTAATCATTTAACTACATTCAAAATCACATAAATACCTCAGTCGTTTTGAATGTTGCAGAACAATCAATTAAACAATTATTATTTTCAAACGCATCAAGGTCCGCTCCAATGTCTACATTCATATTATTTTCTTCAGACATAATATTGTCATACATCCACTCATCGTTGTCTATCCTAACAAATAAAAATTTAGTTTAATCATTAATAAAAACACACACACGTATAATAATAACATTTACTAACATTAAATTTATAACATAAAATAAATGAAATTCACTAAAGTGTTCATTAAATAAATAAAAACATATTTTAACAAATCATGAAATTGTAAAGATCACCATTTACATAAACAATCAAAAAATTAACTTTTTGTATTTACTCAATCAAATAATTTCTAAAATTAAACTCAATTTTAATTAAATACATATTTTTAACAAATTATTTAATTTCTTAAGAAAAAATTTGTGATTTAACAAATGATGAAAGTCTCAACATCACCATTTACACAAACAATCAAAAAATTAACTTTTTGTATTTACTCAATTAAATAATCTCTCAAATTAAACTCAATTTTAATTAAATACATATTTTTAACAAATTTTTTAATTTTTATATTAAAATTTTTTGTTAATGAGCTGTATGGATTAGCCAATCCGTATGGTTCATACATATTACGCAATCCGTAAGAACCATATGGATTGACTAATCCGTAACAGCCATACGGATTGCCTAATCCGTAACAATCATACGGATTACTGAATCCGTATGAAACAGAAAACAACGCCACTCACCTCTGCATCCACCACGACGCCACTCAACGACTCCGACGACCACCAGGACGCCGCCACTCTGACGAAGTCAAAACAATGGCACCCAACTACCACCAATGCACAGTCGTTCCCAACGACGAAACTCAACCAAAATGAAGCACCAAGAAGAAACGTGGTGCAACCAACTAAAATAAAGAAGGAAACCTTCAGGGGTACTTTTGGATTTTCAAGAAAAGCAAATGGTGTATAAGAAAAAGAAATGGTGTATGAATTTAAATATAACATGTTTGTTGTAACACATCATAGTGGGCTGTCAACAATTAATGGACGTAGGTAAAATTAGTTAAAGGCAAGGGCATTTACTATTTACATCTCTCATATTTACATATACACACCCTTGTTTTAACATGTAAGTTAACCCTTTAAGCTTGCACTAGTATGAAAAAAGGTAAATGTTTATTTTGGTCTTTGAATTTATACACCATGAAAATTTAGATTTAATAGGTAAAAAGTGTAACAATTACTCTTACATATCACTTAATGACAATTTTATTTTGAAACACTAAAACTTACAACTTAAAAGATGACAATTAATTCCTAAAGAATGAAAATTGTTATTTGATTTTAGAATATGTATAAAGTGTGATAATTATGTGATAATATTAATTTTGTAATATCATTATTAAAAGATTAATTTAACATTAAGTTATATTTTTAAGAATTAATTTGAATTCATAAAATATGTTCTTCTGTTAAGCGCGACTACCATGAGGAATAACCAGCTAAGGAGAAAGAGAAACCTGTGTATACCTTCTTCAACGGTTTCTTAGAAAGTTAAGAGAAAAGAATTTGTCCCAAGAGAAAAAAAAAGGTGCATAATTTGTAATAGCACTACTATACCTTCCATCCGTAGATTCCTTTCCAGCATCATTGGATTATTCTCTCTTCCGACAGTACGATATTATTCTATCCAAATTCGGAAGCTTGTTCCTCATACATCGTATAACATCCTTACAGCCATGAAAATCACTGAAATCACTATAAATCCCTCACTCTCTCCACTCTTTTGTTCAAGAGCCACTACCCCTCCTTCTTGTTCTTCATCGTGTTCTTCACACCCTGCTAGATTCCAACGTTTTCACACGTCAGGAGCAAAACCCATTACTCTTTCTTGCAGAGGAGCACGATTGTGCTCTTTGAAAGGGTCAAAAACTCTTTGGGGTAGAAAAAGTTTTGTGCTCGAAGCTGGAAACGTGACCATGGCACAGGTTGATTATCATGAAGAAGGGGAGAACGAGGGTGCTTTGCATGGCTCTGATAATGAGAGCAATTAAGGCCTCGAACCTGTTTGTTGAGCCTTCTCCCTTTGCGTGAGTAACCTTTGTTGTTGCTTTTGGTTTGATCTTGGTTGTACATAGTGTCCAATGTTTCATTGAATGTGGGGTGTTTGATATTGAGACCCCTTTGCATTTTGTATTGCTTGATTTGCTTCTTGATTTGCTCTTCATTGTGTGTAGTATGTAATGCCATGAAGTCAGCTTTAGAAACACAATAACAGGCAACTTGTTATGCTTGCTCAATGAATTAACTTGTTGGCACTCCCTCCTGTCTCAAATATAAGAAGAAGAAAAATACTCGTTTCTTGGTCTCAAATATAAGAAAATTTCAACTAATTTTACCTTTTTTAATGCTACTATCTCTAAAATATCCTTCATTTAATTGAGGTGTTAGTTACAATGACTTTTTTTATTCCTGATAACAAGTGAATGGTAAGTTTGAAAAAAAAAATAGTTTCTAATTGAAATTGATGAAATTGAATGTGGTTAACTAACTTTCTTAGTTAGCATAAAATAGTTTTTTCTCTTATATTTGTGACAGGAGGGAGTATGCGTTAGAGTTGACTTTGTTGCATTTAATGAATTGACCGAGTTAGTGTGCAGTTTATGTCAAATGCCACAGGCACGGTTTTAAATTGTAGCAGTACTGTTGCAGTTTCTGAGGGCTCTGCAACTGTAACAATCACATTTATCTACAATTTTCCGCAATTTTGCTATTCACTGTGTAACTGCAACCTTGACCATAATTTAAAACTCTGGTCATGGGCCTTTTGTCTGCTTTAAGATGTCAAAGTTCCACATTTGGTTCATCTGAATTTATGTTTGCATGACAGTGTGTTGATAAGGCATACTTTCTATGATTAGTTGTTGAAAGAATAGATAAACAACTTTTTTCAGTTTTTTTTGTCTTTTAACACTGTTGAGGTTGTACTCGGCCTTTGCCTTCCATATACTATTGTTATGAAGTTGGATTTAAATGGTGGTCTGTAGGAATTAAGATTGTGGCAAATGGATTGAGCTGATTCTGTTAGTCTTTTTCCAATATCTATTCGATTAGTGTAGTTTCACATTCAGAAAAGTTTCATCATACCTATTGTGTTGTGCTGTGTCTCAGATTTCTGAATACTTTGGTGTTAAATAGTGTTTAGTATATGTCAATATGTAACTAGACATTGGTTTTAGGAAATGTTGATGAGCAATTACTCTACCAAGGTTTTTAGCTTCTCTCTGCATTGCAGTCCAAATGAGATTGAATTATACTTTGCATTATTCATGCGTGATTCTTCAGAAGTGATATTAGCAGCATAAGAGTTCAGAAAAAAAAATATGTTTTCCAAAGTTATGTCTATTTTGCAGATATGTCTCGGTACAAAAACCAGTTTCAGAACTTTATTTGATGCCTCCGTGAAATGGGAGATGAGGTAACTTTCTCTTTCTATGTATGCACATGTTTATTTTCCTTTATATTTGGTGCTTTTGTACGTTATCCCAAAAATTCAGAGAAATTTTTTAATAGATAGCTTCTGCACATTATAGTATAGTGTTTAAACATTTGTCCTGTACTGTTTTTTTTTTTTTTCCTTTTACATTGTGTACTAACTAGTTATGTTTATTTCTCTGTCAAAGGTGATGGTTGTGACAACACATGAAGGAGTGCCACAGGAATTTTATGGAGCCAAATTAATTGGATCTTGGAGGTTGCTAACACTGATCTCTATTAGTTGCTTAGCTCTTTTTTGCTTCATCAACTATTTGCTCTACTTATTGTTCTAATTTTTTTTTTTTGTTTTTTAATCATAAACTTTGTGTCTTTCTGTCACTAGGGTAATTATTGTTTCTTATCTTCAATTATTGCATATATGCTGTGCAATTATTACATGTATCTGTTGACTATATAATCAACATCAACATCAACATCAACATCAACAACACCTTTAACTCAAGTTAATTGGGGTCGGTGGTAGATAAACCCAATAATAAATCGAAAATAAGACAAATGAGAAAAAAAAAGGCTAAAAACAGAATGGTGAGAGGAAGAAGGGAGAAAAGAGGAAGAGAAGGACTAAAACAAGGGAACGACTGGAATATAGAGTTAATAATGAGTTTAACCCTCCACCAAGCTTATCGCTTTTCTCCACTCCGTCCTAAGACATACCGTCTGCCAATCTATATCTCACTCCATTAGTTCTTGTTTAACTACCTTTCCCCAGGTAAGTTTCGGTCGACCTCTACCACTCTTTGTGTCTAGCTCTTGGTAACAAACTTTTGTTCTTACAGGAGCATCCAGTGGCCATCTCATAACGTGCCCAAATCATCTCAATCTATGCTCCCTCATCTTTTCACATACTAGTACCACTGATACCTTTCGTCGAATATCCTCATTTCTTATCTTATCAATCTTCGTATATCCACAAATCCACCTTAACATCCTCATTTTCGCTACCCCTATTTTATGCTCATGTTGCCTATGTGCTGGCCAACATTCAGCACCATATAGCATTGCTGGTCTAACAGCTGTTCTATAGAATTTTCTTTTTAGCTTAAGGGGAATCTTGCGTTACACAAAAACCTCGATGCACTTCGTCATTTCATCCACCCTACTCTAATCCTATGACTTACATCCTCATCGATCTCACCACCTTTTTGCAACATTGATCCCAAGTATCTAAAAACATCTTTCCTGGGTACCTCTTGACCAAGTAGATGCACTTTGTCTTGATCACCATCCTTATCCCACGAAAACTCACACTTCATATACTCCGTCTTGCTCTTGCTTATCTTGAATTCTTTAGACTCCAAAGTGCTTCTCCACAATTCCAATTTCCTATTCACGCCATCTTTGCTCTCATCAATAAGTACGATATCATCTGCAAAAAGTATACACCACGGCACTTCCTCTTGAATATCTCTCGTCAGTTCATCCATCACTAAGGCAAAAAGATAAGGACTAAGAGCTGAACCTTGGTGGACACCTACCGTGATAGGGAAATACCTTGATGTTCCATTACAAGATTTCACACATGTGGTAGCCCCATCATACATATCATTGATTGCATTAACGTACTTTAATACTACATTTTTCTTCTCAAGAGTCCACCATAAGACTTCTCTTGGGACTCTATCATATGCTTTCTCAAGATCTATGAACACCATATGTAAGTCTTTCTTCCTTTCCTTATACATTTCCATTAATTGTCTCATCAAGAAAATAGCTTCCATGGTACATCTTCCTGGCATAAATCCAAATTGATTTACTGAAACCTTGGTCTCCCTCCTTAGGCGATGTTCGATAACTCTGTCCCACAACTTCATAGTATGACTCATGAGCTTGATGCCTCTATAGTTTGAACAATTCTGGATATCTCCCTTGTTTTTGTAAATAGGTACAAGCATACTTTTCCTCCAAGCATCAGACATCTTGTTTGTTTGAAGAATCCTATTAAAAAGATTGGTCAACCATTTTATTGCCATATATCCCAAGCCCCTCCACACTTCCATAGGGATGTCATTAGGTCCCAACGCTTTATTATTATTCATCCTCTTTAAAGCCTCCTTAACCTCATGTGTATTAATTCTGCGCACAAATCTTCTATTCAGATCATCACAAACGTTCTTCAAAACCACCTCACTCTTGTCACCATTCCCGTCTAGTCATAAAGAAATCAATTTGACTACGATTTTGGCCACTATGATACGTGATAAGATGAGACTCCATTTTCCGGAAAAAAGTGTTCGCTAGCATCAAATCATAGACTAGTGCAAAGTTCAAGACATCTTCTCCAGTCTCATTTCTCTTCCCATAGCCAAAACCACCATGAATTTTATCAAAACCTCCACTGTTTTTACCAACATGCCCATTTAGATCGCCTCCTAGGAAAATCTTCTCCTCTCTTGGTATCCCTCTCAGAACCTCCTCCAAGTCTTCCCAAAATTGATTCTTTTCATCTGATAGTAATCCCCACTTGGGGTGAATACACACTAAGGATATTTAAAATAAGATCCCCCAATACAAGCTTAATCATCATAATCCTGTCACTTTTCCTTTTTACATCAACGACTTTATCTCTGAAACTTCTATCGATCATAATTCCAACTCCATTGCGACTCTTGATAGTACCTGTATACCACAACTTGAAACCGGTGCCCTCCACTTCCTGGGCCTTTTCTCCAACCCACTTAGTTTCTTGCAAGCAAACAATATTCACTTTCCTTCTGGCAAAGACATCTGCTAACTCCCTCAGTTTACCTGTTAATGTTCCTATGTTCCAACTTCCCAATGTCATCCTAAACCCCTGGGCTGTGTTTGCCCACCACGCTCGCCCATCTGCATGTTAGAATCCTTGCCTTTTTGTCACCAAATCCGGGTGGGGACCTGGCGCCTTGCCTTTCGGCATGGACCCTAGCACACTTTTCACTACATCCCGGGATCGATGTAGCGCCTTGCCTTGTGGCGAGGACCCTAGCACATTTTTCGATACACCCTGGGCCCAATGTAACGCGTCGCTATGAAGGGAACGCCCCAACGGAATATCATAAAGGTTCATCACATAAGAATAGCTAATTTTTTATGGCCGGTTCGCAACTCTTAGCGCCAACCCTCCTCCTTTATCCTGGCTTGGGACAGACCATGCATGTAAACACACATGGGCAAAGTTAAATGCATTTTTTTATATATCTCCTAAGATCTTGTGATCCATGTTTTGATCACACAATTTGAATTTACAATATTTCACTCTCCTCTCGATCCTGAGTGCAATCTTAATATTAACAACCTTGGCTATAAAGATGACATGGTAGAGGGAGATCAACAAACGGAGTTGTCAAATTGGAATGCAGTTGACTGGAAATTTCACCAGTGAACAATGGATCCATCAAGCACACATGGATTAGGATTGGTTCTCATTAGGCTCTAAATACCGTGTGAAGAGGAAGAGAAAAAGAAACATATAAAGGAATTTGTGTGTTAAATTACATAGGGGAGGCTCTATTATATAGAGTTAATGTCAAAATTACACGATTAAGAGTCATCCTAATTTCTGTAATTGAGAGATTTGGTTAGCCTTTTTACGTTGTCTATGTATTTTCCAACAACTAGCATGCCCATATGTTTTATACTAACAATTTTCTTTTATACCAAAAACAATTGAGAAATGTAGCTTTCCTTGCCCTTTGTATTAGAAGGTACCCCTCTCCTTGGCACTTAGTCCAAGAATAATTTCGAAGGTAGCCCGGTTTAAGCCTAACATAATACATGCATCGTCGCCAGGAATAATGGTTGGTCTACAATTCCTCTATCTCCTCATTGGTTAAATTTTGGGGTTGATTATGGATAGTGTAGTGTAACTGTGTAAAGAATTATTTGTTACATTGCATATCTAATGCTGGGTTAATTTCAGGTTTTTGGAGCTCTTATCATTGCAAAACTTTTGTGTGTTCCTATTGTCATGTCCTATCATACCCATGTACCTGTGTAAGTTTTATTCAGGTTACAGATTTTCTGAAAAATATTTACCATTTTTGATTACATGTCAATTCTATTTACAATTATTCTGATATGATGCTATGATGTCAGAACTGCTTCAAGTTATACATATCGTGTATTGCTTATGGCTGATCTTGTTTAGTCTCCAGGTACATTCCAAGATATATACCTTTAGCTGGCTGGTGAAACTCATGTGGTTGATCATAAGTATGTAGACTTTCTTGCCTACTTTTTCAATTTGGACTCATATTGGTGAACATAACAAATTTTGGTGGTTATAGAATTTCTTCACAGAGCAGCTAATCTGAATCTGGTGCCATCTGCTGCCATTGCGGGGGATCTCCTAGCAGCTAGAGTCACAGCAGGTGAACATAGAATCCCCTTATGTAGTCTTTTAGCTATGCTTAATTGGTAATAGCATCCGAGAATATGTGTTTCCTGGTATGCCTATTACTATGCAGCAAAATTTTGACTGAGTTTTTCTCCTATTGGTATCCAGCCAACAAGATTCGTCTTTGGAACAAGGGTGTTGACTCTGAAAAATTCCATCCCAAATACTGCTCCCAAGAAATGTGATTAAGACCAAGGTATGGACCTTTTCTCATTTTTTCATATGCTCAAGTTTTGGTAATAATGGCATTTCATCTTATTCTTAAACATTTGTCATACAGCAATGGTGAACCTGACAAATCCTTGATAGTTCATGTTGGACGGCTTGGAGTAGAGAAGAGTTTAGATTTTCTGAAAAGGTAGTGAACATCATTGTGAAATTTGCATAACTTGGAAGTATTTGTATTCAAATTTTTCAAGTCAATCTAAAAAATCTAGAATATAAACTGGAAAGTAGCAAAAACTGCTTGTTGATTATTGATGTACAAAAACTGAAAACACACTAATTGCTTTTGGCAGGCTCATGGATAGGCTTCCTGATGCTCGAATTGCTTTCGTTGGTGATGGACCATACAGGTGACTAATTCTGCAACCCTTAAAAAATATTTGGTGTTTGTTTCATGCTTTTTATCTTTATATTATTCCCCTCCTCCGTACTACATAAAGCAATGTTAATATAAAAACTTTGGCAACCTTTAGTAATACGAGTTGCTTTGCTAACTACTAGAGAGGAGATAGAGAAAATGTTTGAAGGTATGCCAGCAACATTCACTTGAATGTTTGGAGGGGAAGAACTGTCCCAAGCATATGCCAGTGGAGATGTATTTGTCATGCCTTCAGAGTCAGAGACACTTGGTCTTGTAGTTTTGGAAGCCATGTCTTCAGGGATACCTGTCGTGGCGGCATGTGCTGCAGGTATTCCTGATATAATCCTTGCAGATCAAAATAGGAAAACTAGCTATGTGTACAATCCAGAAGATCTTGAAGATTGCTTGAGCAAACTAATGCCCCTTTTGCTCAACAAAGAGTTGAGAGAAACCATAGGAAAAGCTGCGCGTGAAGAGATGGAGAAGTATGATTGGAAGGCAGCCACGCGAAAGATTCGCAACGAACAATACAACGCTGCCATTTGGTTCTGGTGCAAGAAAATAGCTCAACTATTGAGACCCTTCCAATGGCTGGCAAAACGTTTTTTCCCATCACCACAAGTCAACTAGAGGTGATGCAACTTCAACTACCAAGCTTAGGCTGGTTCCCTGCCAGCTTTATTTGGCTTCATAGAAGACTGTATAGGATAAAAGTGTGGTTGATAGGGTAATTCATTCATTCTTTTTGAATGTAAGGGGGCATACAATATCGTGGCTTGCACCGTATTTTGTGCTATTATAAAGGGAATCAATGCCCCCTGGTTTAATCCTTCACGTCCCTATTCTATTAAATTAAATATTTGAATGCCAAATCAATTCAAACTATAGCATCATCATAATTCATAAGCGACAAAGGGATTTCACTTGGATGTATACTTCCTCTATCCCTAATTATAAGATTTTTTCAACTATTTCACGCTCCTTAAAAAAAGTAGTTATTGCATTAAATTTCTCAAATATTTATACTATAATTTCAAAATTACATCTTTCTTCTCTCTCTATCCACTTGTTTATCAGTAATGTTTGGAAAAAGAATAATTACGTATATTCTTTCATTAGACCATCAGTCGAACTCATGGCAAATTTAAATAAATTATACATTTTTAATAAATAATTTGAAATTTAGGACTGTTTTGAAAATATTTTAAAATTTGGGACAGTGGAATACACCCATAAAAATTGCCTCTCTTGACCCTTTTATTCACAGGTTCTAAATCTTCAATTATTGTATTTTTGATATTTAAATTTTTTGTTTTTGTTGACGGCAAGAAATGAGTTCAGGTGGTGAGGAGTGCGCTCGTGTTGTGTTATTTGTTAATGGAAGGAAAGTTGAAGGGGGACGAGATGTTGTTTTTGAAGGGAAACATGTATCAAGCGAAGCTCAACACTGGGTGAATTACATCAGAAGATACGACAAAAATTAGGTCTGCTAGACAACCAACGTATCACTTTGCTGACGGCAAGATTATGGTAACGTGAACAATACATGGGTTTTTAAGTTCTGGATGATGAAGACATAGAATTGGTAATGGAAGAATTTTTCAAGCAGACAACGAAATATTTTCTAGAGTTGTACGTGGATTTTACTACAGCAGAGGATGTTGTTTTACCCATAAGGTCAGTCACTTTTAATCCTGCACATAATGCATCATTATATGCAGCTCCAGGTGTAAACGTGTCCGAGGAAGCTAAACATGACCCAACTTGGGTTATGGATGACGATGATGAGAATGACGACGATGAAAATATTGCAATGGAAGATCGTCTTCTTCAGGAGGATGCTAGTGCGTCGAATAATGATGAGGATACTGGTGTGCATGCGACTGAATTCCAAGAAGATACTGGTGTGGGGTCGTCTCAAATTTGTCATCATGCGGATGTTGGATCTACTCAAGCAGAACAACCTGTTGAAGGTATCTTAGATGAATGAAATAAATGAGAATGTAGTCATATATGTATATATTAATGTTATAGTATTTTATTTGCTTGATATGTTTAGGTGCTGAGGTCATTCCTTTTTGGGATGGAATTCCACATTACATATATATTGATTGGAATCATCCAAGTGAAGAAGAATCTTTTACCGATTCTGCTTTGGGTTCGGGTTTGGGTTCAGGTTCAGTGTAAGGTCCATGGCAATTAGGGGACAATTTGTTTGTTAAACAGGAATTTGCATCCAAAAAGGACGCACAAATTGCAATTAAGCGGAACCTCATGAAGGAGCATCAAGAAGCAATTGTCGTTGAGAGCAAGCCTAACAAGTTTATCATCAAGTGTGTTCGAAACAACGATGGTTGCCCTTTGAGGGTTAGGGTAATTAAACCAACGTACGGTGAGAAGTGGCTTGTTTCAAAATGAGGTGGAAAACACAATTGCCTGAATGACCATATTACATAGGGTCACAAACAGCTTGATGCTGATGTTATTGCTTCACTTGTAGTAGGTATGTTTTTATTAAATTTTCTCTATATGAAAAATATTATTTTTTTAAGGTATGTTGTTAATGTCAATGTTAGAATTTCATTGTTAGGAATGGTTAAGGAGGAACCATCTGTGTCAATTGCATTGGTTCAAGAGAGGGTCAACAATACATATGGATTTAAAGTTTCATATGGAATGGCCTGGTTTGCGAAGCAGAAAGCAATGGCAATGATTTATAGGGATTGGGAAGAATCTTATGCATTTTTGCCCAGGTGGTGCAACTACATGCTTCGGTTTTCACCAAGTTCTTTTTTTGATATTCAAACAAATGGTTATTTTGTGGCACATCGACTGGTACGGGAAAAACATGTGTTTCATCACATTTTTTGGACTTTTAGACAGTGTTGCAACACTTTTAAATTTTTCAAACCCATCATTCAGATTGATGAGACTCATTTATATGGCAAGTATAAAGGAAAATTGTTGATTGCCACAAGTCAGGATGGAAATAATGAATGCCTGCCACTGACATTTGCCATTGTTGAGGGGGAGACGTTGAAAGCTTGGGAATACTTCCTTGCTAACATTCGCTCTCACGTTACCCAAATGCGAAATATATGTCTCATTTCAGATCGGCATCAGAGCATAATATCTGCTGTGGAGAATCATGCCGGTTGACAACCACCTTTTGCGCATCACGTGTTTTGCCTTTGTCATATTGCCAGTAATTTTAATCAAAGGTTCAAGAATGCAAAATTGAAAAAGAACCTCATGACTTTAGGTATGTTAACAACTATTTTGAGTATATTAAGCTGAGACAAATTTGTAAACGAAATAGTGTTAATGGTATTATTATTCTGCAGGTTATACTCCCTCTATGGTTGATTTTGACATAGCGTTTGCATGATTTCGTGATACCAGTCTTGAGGTTGCAGAATTGATTGATGGCATCCCTAAGGAAAAGTGGACACGTGCATATGATGTAGAGGGGAGAAAATATGGCCATATGACAACAAACTTGTCAGAATCAATGAACAGGGTGTTCGAGGGAGCAAGGAACATGCCTATTACTGCTATTGTGAAGCACATGTACACCCGATTAGTTCATTATTTTGTATGCAGGGGTCAGGTGGCTGCTTCACAGCTTGAGCATTCACACCGACATTGCAAAAATGTGGTTGATACTATGAGGCATAATCAGTCCCTTGCTACAAGCCACCATGTCCGCACATATAATGTTGATGAAACATTATTTGAGGTGGAGGAGGGTTGGGAGAGGTCATTTTCAGTAAACCTGCCAGAGCATTTTTGTTAGTGTGGCAAATTTAAGGCCTTCAGATACCCATGTAGTCACGCCGTAGCTGCTGCTTTACATGTTCGTCAGAATCCTTTTCAGTATGTGGATGATGTCTTCCTCATAAGCAACTTGGTTCAGGCTTATTCATTGCCATGGCAGCCAATTGGTAATGAACGTGCTATTCCGCTGAGTGAAGATCCAGTTGTCATACCTGACAGGGAAATGTTGCGTGCAAAGGGTCATCCAAGGTCCACCAGATTACATAATGAGATGAACAAAGTGGAAACAACTCAAAGACGTGTCAAATGCAGAATTTGCAAGCAAGTTGAACATAATCGGAGAGCTTGTCCTGATCGCCATGCAATTTCATGATTTTGTATTGATGTTAGTTTAATTAATGTTATGTTAATGTATTTCATTTATAAATATGTTATCTTACCCCTCTGTTTGGTTGAGAGAGGTGATATTACTCATCATATTTTGATGTGATTACACATATGACAATCATGTTTTCAAAATGGAAAACTAAATAACAAATTAGGTGGACGAAAATGAGGCTCTGCCGTCGTTGCACCCTAAACCCTAAACCCTAAACCAAACATCCTAAACCCTACACAAACCACCTTAAACCCTAAAGACGAACACATAATCTATAAATCAAACATCCTAAACACTAAAAACTAAAACAAACACCCTAAACCCTCAACCCTAAACATTATGAACACGCCTAACAATTAGGGCATGACTGAACACGCCCAAATAGGGCGTGACTGAACACGCCTAACAAATAGGGCGTGACTGAACATGCCCCTATATAAGCCAGACACTCCCATTCCCACACAACATACCTCCGCAATCGAAATTCAATCTGAATACTATGACATTCTTAGGAGAAACAAGCAGTCAAACCATTGGTAACTCCAAATTAACATTCATTTTTCCAAATGGATCAATGAATCACAACGAAACCGGTGTTTCTTTTCAATGTCCTACTCCAAAACCAATGCGAGTGCCTAATGGCTGTTCTTTTCAGACACTGAAGAGTAGGATGCATGACACCCTTTTGCTAACCAATGACCATTTTGTTGATGAAATCTACTACCGACAGCCATCCCTACATGCAGGTCAGCAATATTCTTTTCCATTTTCTGCAACTCACAAATGATGATGATGTTTGCACAATGTTAATGTGCAATGACCAAATATCAAGTGTTGGCCCTATAGAAATATTATGCACTTGGCCCTATAGAAATATTATGCACCATCAACAGAACACCCAATAGTATACTCAACCAACTTCGATCCACCATCGTCCTTACACATGATGCAATGTTATATTATAACGACAAGTGGAACATACCACGACAAGGCGGTTTTTTGGGTTATTCCTTCACTAGAACAAATCCAATAAGGTTTGAAATTCCTTCAGGTTGCAACATTGAAACACTCAAGGATGTCATCAAGCAAGTTGCACCTGTTGGGGTTCCCCCCTTATGGAATTCACAACTCACAGGTGGTAAGAAAATTGTTTTTTCGACAGCCAGGCCATGCAAAATATTCAGACTACACAATCGAATATCACATAATTGAGTTGATAAGCGATGAAGATGTGTTAAAGATATTAGCAGAATCCAACTACTTGAAACTTGTTTGTCCAATTGAGATTTTAGCGATTTTTAACAAACCAGTTACCCAAATGGAATGATTCATTGTATTAAGTAGTGTTTATGAAGTTTGGTTATGTTCAATTTTTTACTGGTTGCCTCTCATATCAATTACTGTTATTCACGGTGTTAGTAAGTTAAGAAATAAAATCTATTACAAACTAAAATGAAAAAATACAAACAATGCAAAAACTAAGACTCTGGTGGCCACTGATAATGATGCGCTTGACGATCAGGTAGCCTCCGTCTACACGGCCTGGAGAAGGGTCTGCCTGAGAAGGGCCTGCCTCATAAGGGTCTACATAGGGAGGTGGACATGGAGTGGCCTGCTCTAGAGATGAGGGCCGGGGATGCTCAGCAGCTGGGGTGGCATATGGTACATCTGATGGCCAACTCCCACAACCTCCTGTAGAATAATCACGCTGGGAGAGCATCTCGTCAATGTCGGCACCAGTCCACTCCGCAGGAGCTACGTCACTACTGGTCCCATCATCTGCTGATGCCATCGCAGTAGCCATATATACAGGCTAGGTCTGCGAGGCAGCCGGTGGAGGCGTATGACTTTGCGTACTGAATCCCTCGTACACCATGCCCCCTTGCTGACAGGACTCGTAATACAAGGGCTGGCTGTCGTATCTCGATGCTATAATTGGAGGCCTAAACCAACCTGGAGTTCAAGGCCTGGGAACTGCAATGGGCTCAGCAACATGGTGCATTTGTTTCCGTCGACGCTGATATGCTGTTAGCATATATAGGTTTTAGGTTAATTTTATTAGGAAAGTAGGAAGAATATAGTAAATAAATGCTAGAATAAGTATAAAATTCATTATTTTTATGTTTATCATTGATTTTATGCTATTTTGATGTTTAGGACCAAGAAAAGCAAGAAAAGAAGCAAAATAAGAGCCAACTGAATCTGAGATCTCGCGCTAACCGCGCTAGGACCACGCTAATCGCGCCATAATTAGTGGAGGTTCTCGCTAGCCGCGCCAATCTCGCGCTATTCGCGCCAGCAACACTGAATTCTCGCGCCAGTCGCGCGGACGTCACAAGATTTATGAATTAGCTTAAAGATAACATAAAAGTAATGGGTTTTTAGGGTTTTATGACCTAAGTATAAATAGAATATTGGTAGGACGCATTAGAGGCATCAATAGACAGTTTAGAATAGAGGAAAAGAGGCAAGAGCAAAGGAAAAAAGAATCAAGGCTAAGGAGCAAGAAGAACAAGAAGAAGGGAAGATTGAAGGGTTTGTGGCTCTTCATACCTTAGTTTCTTTCTCTTCTTCCTTCTTTACAGTGTATTAAG
>CM023959.1:11205614-11224225 GCA_013407115.1 Glycine latifolia
GAAGCTTTTGTCCCAAATTTCGTAAAAATGGCCTTTTATAGGCCCCCCGCCCGCGTTCCCACGCTAACCGCGCCATTCCCACGCTATCCGCGCCAAAAATGCGCAAGAAATGGCTTTCTAGAGCATTCCCACACTAATAGCGCCATATCTGGCGCTAATCGCGCCAAATGAGCGAACCTGGGGGTCTCCAGGGCCATTCTGGCGCTAACCGCGCCATAATCCACGCTAATCGCGTCACATGGCCGCGTAGTGGCGCTAACGGCGCTGAATCTCACGCTAATCGCGCGGCACTATTCACAGACAAAATCCGTCGCTAATTCCGTCGCAAAATCCGTCGTTAACGCTTTTTCTGACGGAATTTAGCAAATTTTAAACTTTCTTTCTTTTTCTCTTAATTATAAACCTAGGTTATTATAGTGATAGTGGTGTACACGTGTAAACCATGAACAACGAGGTCGACATGTTGTGGTTGGGATGATCGGTGGCAATGCAACATGTTTATGTAGAAAGTAAAACCTTAATATTTTTTTCTTTGATATTATCCTAAAATATTCGTATTATGTCTCTCTTTTCCCTCCTACACATTTAGTTGGTAGTTTTTACATTACTTGAATGTTTGAATTTCATTTTAACGGTATTATTCAGTGATTTATGCTAAAGACCATGGAATTACTTAATGATCTATTTGATGTCATAGAGTATTTGGAAAAAGGAAAGAAAATGGCATTTGAAAATGAAAAGCTTTCCAATTTTTTTCTTTTCCAAGTTTGCTTGACATGAGATTTGTGATGCTCTTGTTAAAGTAAAGAAAAGGAAGGATCAAGATAGAATAATGGAGTTTATGCGTGGTCTTAATGATCAATACAATCATGTTAGATCAAGCATACTCATGATGGATCCCTTGCCACCAATTAATAAAGTTTTTTCTTATATGACTCAACCAGCAAGGCAATTTGCAAGTTCTAATGCTCTTGACAATCTGAGTTTGATTAATGTTGCTGCTAATACAAGATATTCTTGTAGCTACTGTGGTAGAGATAATCACACAGTAGAAACATGTTATAAGAAAAATGGTTTTCCACCTAACTTCTCCAATAGTGCAAGTAAAGGAGGTGGAGATAGAGGCTTTGGTAAAGGAGGGACAAGAGGTAGAAGCAACAATGGTAAAGTTTGCATACATTGTGGTATTATTAATCATACAATGGATGAATGCTATAAGAAACATGGTTATCCACCTGGTCACAAATACTATAAACCTCAAGGAGTTTCAATCAATAATATTGTTAAGGAAACAGAAAATATTTCAAATTCAGAGACTGGTGATAATGGTCAAGATATTAAAATCACTCAGCAACAATATCAAGCACTCATGTCTCTATTGGATGCCAACAATCATGGCTCTCATGGATCACAAGTTAACTAGATTGGTACAAGTTCTGCTCATATATCAAACATAGGTAATATACTATCCCTTGTTTGTAATGTTCACAAACCTGAAGTTGCACCATGGATTCTAGACTCTGGTGCTACAGATCATGTTGCATCCTTATTGGCCTGTTATTCCACATACAGAGAAATAAAACCCATAGTAGTTCATTTGCCTACTGGTCAACAAGTCATACCCACACACTCTGGAATAGTCCAATTTACTGAGTTTTTGCACTTAGAAGATGTGTTATATTTACCATCTTTCAATTTCAATTTAATCTCTATATCAAAATTGGTTTCTACCTTGAATTGTCAGTTGACCTTCTTCTCTAATTCATGTTTGATTCAGGATATAGGCAGCCAAAGGATGATTGGTACAGTTGATGTAGTGGATGCTTTATACAAGCTTAGAGTACTTGCTGCCAATTCAGTTCCCAAGGCTAGCAAAAATTTCATTTCTGTTAAGTTTATGTTCTCTTGTAATAAAGAAATCATTGATGTTTGGCATTTTCATTTAGGTCATCCTTCATATCCTAGGATGGAATTGTTAAAACAAACTTATCCTATGTTGACTTATAATAAAAACTTTGTCTATGATACTTGCCATAGAGCAAAGTAGAGAAAACTTTCATTTCCCAATAGTAACTCATATGCCTCTAGTCCTTTCTCTTTGATACATGTAGATATTTGGGGCCCTTGTGCTATAATTGCCTTGAATGGACACAAGTATTTCATACCATGTGGATGATCACACTAGATTTGTTTGGATTTTTATATTAACTTCTAGAGCTGAAACTCAAACTCATTACAAGCTTTTGTTTCCTATGTTAAGAGGCAATTTAACACAAAGGCAAAAGCTATTCGATCAGATAATGGTGCTGAATTTATCATGAAAAAATTCTATCACGGTACTGGTATAATACACCAGACCTCCTGTGTTGAAACTCTACAGCAAAATGGAATAATGGAGAAAAAACATCAGCATTTATTAAATGTTACTCGAGCCCTTCTTTTTCAGTCCAAATTACCACCAATATTTTGGTCTTTTGCTTTACACCATGTTGTTTTTCTTATCAATTGCTTACCAACTCCATTCCTTAATAATATGTCTCCTTTTCAAAAATTATATGGCACTGCTTATGAAATTTCTTCCTTGAAAGTCTTTGGTTGCTTATGTTACACTAACACTCACTAATAATAAAAAGAAGCTTGATCCTAGAGCTTTTGCTTCTGTTTTCTTAGGCTTCAAGCCTCACACTAAAGGGTACATTACCTTTTATCTTTTCACTAGAGCCACAATGGTGTCTAGACATGTCATTTTCTATGAAGACTGTTTTCCTTATGCCTCTTCTAGTGCCTCTTAATCTTTTCCCACATTTCATGTGCATTTCTATCCTACCATTTATGAGCATGGTAAGGATTTAGGTTTTTCCTCCCACTCTACTATCTCTGATAATTCTCAGTCACTTAACAATTATGTTGATCATTCACAATTGAACACTTCTTCTGACCCAAAAAATTCACCAGTTATTGTTGCTCCTAGATGATCTGACAGGGAAAGAACCAGACCAAAGAAGTTTGAAGACTTTCACACTACATTCACATCAACTGTTACTAATCAATCCTCAGGTAGGGATGGCAAAATGTGCCTAGCCCAGTGGGCCAGCCCATTCAACCCACAAAAAAGGTGGGCTGTGTTAACAATCTCAACCCACTTTAGAAAATGGGCCGGGCAAACCCGACCCACAAAAAACACGGGCCAGGCCGAGTCAGCCCACAGGGCCAATAAAAGGACGAATGACCAAATAAGATAAGAAAGAAAGAGAAATGAGAGGCTGAGAGTGAATGACTGAAACTCTGAGAGGCCATCACGTGATTCACGATCATTGGCTCACGCATCGCAAGTCCGCACCGTGCCATCGCCAACACCAGACTTAGATTGATTGAGTGAGAGGCCATCACGCTCACGCACGCAAGTCAGCACCGCCGGCACCGGCCATCACTCTCCGCTCCGAGCAGCTTTGTTTCGCGCTCAAGCGCCACTTCATTTTGCGTCGCTCTTCTCCATTCTGCATCGATCTGCTTCGTTCCACGCCACTCTTCTTTGTTCCGCGTCAATCTGCTCTGTTCTGCGTCGATCTGCTGGGTTTCGTGTCCCACTCCTTGTGCTAGCGATAGAACTTGGAACAAGTCCTTCTTCACCTTTTGAGTTCTTCTTCCTCATTAACGCTTTGTCTGTAAGGGGGATTATATCTTTTCTCCTTCTAATTTATAATATGCTAGCATTAATAGGATGAACATTGTGTTTCTCTAGAAATTAATTTTTGTTCTGTTTGGAAATGCTTGTGATGATTGAAGAATGTTGTGAGGGATTAGCCATTTTTTACAAAGATCTAGTTTCTTGGTTTATTTCTAGTTTTAATTATGAAGAGTGGTACAACTGCTGTGTAGTGTGATGAACATATGAAGAGCTATACCATTTTTGTAGAGATTCGAGCCTAATAGATCTATGATAGTTGTTGTTTGACATCATATAAACATGATTTTTATGTGGTTTTCATCATGGTATATAATGATTTTAATTAGTGGGTTGTTTATACACTCATAGCAATGTTGCTTATCTGGTTTTGATCGTTAATTGTTGCAAGAACGGTATGAACTACACAATGTATAAATATGATTCTTTCTGTTATTTGCTTTGGTTTACTGCACTAGAAGGCCTAGAAAGGATAGTATGGTTTGTATGGAATGTTAGTTTCTTATAAAGTTATCTAACAACTAAAATTCTAAGTTGTTAATTATAAAATGATTGATGCAAATGTGAGCAAAACTCTAAGATTAAGAAGTATATAAAACAGTAATAGAAAAACTTTGCAGTGTTAGCTATGATTAATTTTGTGAAACATTTTATAAAATATTGGCAAGGAAAGTGTGGGAGGCAGAATAGAAACTTTAATAATAAAAGTCTAACAAAATTTCATGTTGAATAGCAGTATAGGCTTCCCTTTTATAATTTTTTTTGTCTTTTTTTTAAAAAAAAATTTAACTTTTTTATTTATTATTTTTTAGGTCGGCTGGCCTGTTGGCCTACCTTAAAGTGGGGCGGGTTAGCATTTCCAGCCCACTTTGCAAAATTGGGCTAACCCACCCCAGCCCATTTTTTTGGTGGGTTGGGCCAACCCGACCCGTTTTGGGTGGACTGGCCCACTTTGTCATCCCTATCCTTAGGTACTCTTTATCCCTTTGCCTAAGTTTTATCTTACAAAATTTTGTCTCTCACATACCATAATTCTATTATGGCTACATCCTCTGAAACATAACCTAAGTCTTTTAAAGAAGCTTCCCAATCAGATAAGTGGATCAAAGCCATGAATGCTGAGATTGAGGCTTTAGAGGCTAATCATACTTGGGTTTTATCTGACCTTCCTCCTAACAAATCTGTTATTGGATGTAAATGGGTTTATAAAATAAAACACAAGGCTGATGGGTCAGTAGAAAGATATAAGGCCAAGTTAGTAGCCAAGGGGTATACTCAAGTTGAGGGTTAAGACTACCTTGATACTTTTTCCCTGTGGCTAAAATAACTACTGTGAGATTATTACTTGCTTTAGCTACTATTAACAATTGGCATTTAACGCAATTAGATATGAATAATGCCTTTTTACATGGAGATCTTAATGAAGAGGTTTACATGCTTTTGCCTCTCGGTATGCACTCCACTCAACCTAGCCAAGTTTGTAGATTACAGAGATCTTTGTATGGCCTTAAACAAGCCATTCAACAGTTCTTAAGCAACATCTTTAGTTTTCTATTGCTTTACTGGTTTATGTAGATGATATTGTCTTGTCAGGCAATGATCTTCTAGAGATTACATCCATCACTCAACTTCTGGATGAAGTTTTCAAAATCAAAGACCTTGGTGACTTGAAATTTTTCCTTGGATTTGAAGTGGCTCGTAGTAAACAAGGGATTAATATTTGCCAAAGAAAATATGTTCTTGATATATTGCATGATGCAGGCATGTTAGGCAGCAAACCTGTTTCTACTCCAATTGATTATGGAGTAAGACTAAACCAAGAATATGGTACACCACTTGATGATACAGAAGCTTCAGCATATCGCAGACTCATTGGTAGACTTATTTACCTCACCAATACAAGGCCCGATATTACATATGCAGTGCAACACTTAAGTCAATTTGTAGCTCATCCTTCTTTAGCTCATCAACAAGCAGCTTATAGAATTGTTAGATACTTGAAAGCAGCTCCAGGCTCTGGTTTATTTTTTTCTGCTTCCAGCATTCTCCAGCTCAAAGCATTTAGTGACTCTAACTGGGTAGGTTGTCTTGATACCCGACGATCTATCACTGGCTATTCAGTTTATCTTAGTAGCTCTCTTATTTCTTGGAATCCAAAAAGCAGGCCACAGTCTCTATAAGTTCATAAGAAGCTGAGTATCGGGCACTAGCCAATGCTACATGTGAATTACAATGGTTAACGTATTTGCTTGATGATTTTGGAATCATTTACACTTAACCATCTCTTCTGTTGTGTGACAATCGCTCTGCTCTCCATATTGTTGTTAATCCTATTTTTCATGAACACACAAAACATATTGAGATAGACTGTCACATTGTGCAGGAGAAACTACATTCAGGTTTTATCAAGTTGTTGCCCATTGCTTATGCTCAACAACTTGTAGACATATATACTAAGGCCCTTTCTCCAAGTGCTTTCAATTTTCTTCAGTGCAAGCTGGGAATGTCAAACATACATTCTCCACCTTGAGAGGGGATATTAATCATCCTATTGCATCTTGTATTAAGTAGTTAGTTTCCTAACTAACTAACTAAGTTTTTTAGAGGAGATTAGTTTTCTGTTATGGTTGTTATAAGAGAGTGTATAAATAATGTAGAATACTTGGTACCCTTTAATAATAATCACAATTTAGATCTTTTCTTTCATCAGTTTTCTCTCTAACATTTTTCATCAGCTTTTTCTTCTTCTTCTTCTTCTTCATTCGTATTCATCCATGGCTTTTGTTCAAACCTTCGTTAGTTTTGAGTACGAATAGGGATCATGCTATCTGTTATCCAATAAATTGAATTTTTTTTACACAAAGAAATTGAATTAATACCATGTACATCAGTACATGTTAAATCACACTACCACACAATCACAAAAAATGATAACTAGTAAAAGACTAACACAAATGGATACTTTAGCATCGGCAAAGCGACGATCTCAAGATCATCATTAACAAAGTCGACGCTAATGTATTTGTATCAACCAAAAGAGATTGACGTTTAATAACATTAAAATACTGTAAAATACTAAAATATATCAACTTAGGACTAAACTAATGAATATTAAATATTTTAAGCATTATTTATATAATTTAATTTCCTTAAGAACTATTTAAGAAAAAAATAATACTTAAAGAACAAATTAATATTTTATTCTTAATCTTTAGCGATTTCAAAGTGAATGAAACTCACATTCATTAAAGATAAAATGTTGTTTATATAACATTATGTGCATCCAATTTTACAACGAAAAAAAGAAAGAAAGAAATTAGAGAGAAAATGAGTTATAATTAACAGTAATAAAATAAAAATAACAATTAGTCACTTATTCTTTATAATCTTTATGTTTTAATTTTCTATATCTAGAAACTAATGGTTTTAGTATTCATCTATATACTTTTTGAACTCCGTTTTATTTTTTACACATTTTTTAATTTGTTTTAGTCTTTACAATTTTGGACCGTAGAAATTAAAATGAATTAACAAAATGCATGTACGATCAACAAGTAGTCGTTAGTCAGACTAATATTAAATTTTGATTCTCTAAAATAAAGTTTTAAATTCAAATTTTATTAATAAAATAATATTATTGACAGGAAAGAATCACTTAAATTGATTTCCTAATGATAGAGATTAATAAATTAGTATATCCTTCACACTAATAATCTAATATCATATAATCCAAAAAAAAAAAATATAACATGAATAATGCAGCTAAAAATTAACAGCAGATCCTGGACTCTTGTGCCAACCCCGGTTGAGTTTACATACGTTGCTATCATTTCTCCATTGTCCATCTGGTCATGAGTTGACAAGGACACCTTCATCGTCTCACAAATCCCTGAACCAAAAAATATTGTTAGTGTGTCGTTGTCATCTTCGTCTTTCTCTCTCACTCTCAGCCCCCACAAACATCCTCTGCACCAATCACAACTCAACCCCTTTGACTCTCTCTCCTCTTCTCTGTTCCATAGATCGCTGTCTTTCAATCACTTCAAACATACAAGCTGACACATTTCTCTTCACTCATTGTACCACCCTCTTCACTGCACACAACTCACAGTCACTTCGTCCACTTCAATTCTTCTTAAAATCTCTTTTTAGCTTTTTCTTAGTTGCCCCCCCTTTTCACTGTTTTTGGTTCTATCAAAGATTCTAACACCAATAGTCCAATACATAGATATACATGTATCTTCTTTGCTCTTGAGAACGACTATCCCAATTATTAAGTGCACGTTCCAATATTTTGATTTGGGTTTAGCCTTTTCTTTTCTCTTTTGGTTGTCATAGTGGTTGTTTCACCTCCTCTTAGATTTGAGAGTTTCTTAAGGGTTTTTGCTTTGCCCATCATTGATTCTGAGTTTTTGGAAAAGAAAGCCTCTTTTAAATTCCTTTGTCCATAAGAAGCTCCTATCCTCTGCATTCCTCTCTGGGGTATCTCTCTCTCTTTGAACTTAGAGAGAGAGAGAGTGTTGAATTCAAAAATCTTGTGTTGACATGCTTGGTATGTACAATTGATAGTGAGATCAATGAATAGGGGAATTGAAGTGCTCTCTCCAGCCTCCTATCTCCAAAACTCCAATTGGTTGTTCCAGGAAAGCAAGGGAGCATGGTGGACTGCAGAAGAGAACAAGCTGTTTGAGAATGCTTTGGCTTACTATGATAAGGACACCCCAGATAGATGGATGAGGGTGGCAGCCATGATTCCAGGGAAAACTGTTGGTGATGTGATCAAACAGTACAGGGAGCTTGAGGAAGATGTGAGTGTCATTGAAGCAGGTTTGATCCCAATTCCTGGCTATACTACTGCCAGTTCTTTCACATTGGAGTGGGTTAACAATCAAGGCTATGATGAGTTCAAGCAGTTTTGTAGTGTTGGTGGGAAAAGGGGTGCATCCACTAGGCCAACTGAGCAGGAAAGGAAGAAAGGGGTGCCATGGACTGAAGAGGAGCACAGGCAATTCATTGCATATCATAACCTTTTTTTTATTCTGTGTGTGTGTGTGTGTGTGTTGTGCCTTCAGCAGTGACCACAATTTAGATCAATGTTCAAATTTATGGGAGATAAAATTAATGAATAATCATTGGTTAGCTAGAATGTTGAAAAAATCTATATTGAAGACTTTAGAGGTTTCTTTATAATCAAGGTTTTAAGAATGATATGTGACTGCAATTTTAGCTGCAATATTAAGGTTTTAAGAATGATATGTGACTGTAATTTCCAACTATATCAAGAATTGTGGCAAAACTACAACCAGGATAGTAACTGCAATTTAAAACCTTGTTTATAGGTATTCTGCTTCAGATCGTTTATTCAAGTATTTGGTTTGTTGAGTAATAAAAAATGTTCTTGATTATCATGTGATTTTGCCATGTCAAATGCTTTTCTTGCTGATTCTTTGCATTTGCATATATGTCTAATGTTCAGGGTTTTTGCTCTTTACCTATTTTAATGTCTTTGATTATACAACCACAGGCAATTTCTGCTGGGTCTCAAGAAGTATGGTAAAGGTGATTGGAGAAACATCTCTAGGAACTTTGTGATCACAAGGACACCAACTCAGGTTGCAAGTCATGCTCAGAAGTATTTCATCAGGCAACTTACAGGAGGGAAGGATAAGAGGAGATCCAGTATCCATGACATCACAATGGTCAATCTCCAAGAAACAAAATCTCCTTCATCAGACACTACCAAACCGTCTTCTCCACTTCAGAATCAGAAATTGTCTAGCATGGTTAAGCAAGAATATGAATGGAAATTGCCATGTGAAGGCATGCCAATTGTTTTCAATTCCACAAGTGGAAACATGTTCATGTCTGCACCAATGCATGGCATTTCTTCACATGAATCTAGACCACAGGAGCAAAATTTACTTAGACAATCTCCATGGATGCCAGTTTTCACTTTGTGATACTATTTTGCAAATGCAGTTGATGCGACATCGATGATCTATGCATTTGATGCAGGGTTTAGAGTTTTGAAGGTACAAAAGTTTTAATCCTTTTTCCAGTGATGTTGGATTGCTTCATAGATGGTTTTGTGTGAATATGTTTAATTAGAATGTGTGTAGAGATTAGTTGGAATCTTGTTCCGATATTAAGATTCGGGGACTAGTCTGTCAGAGAAGTTGAGTTTGGTGATGTGTAATATGATTTTCTGATTACATGTTTTGTAATTTGATTGTAGTTAAAGGAAGGTTTGAGTGAGCTTGCATCTGATGTTCATCTTCCTATATATATCTGCAGATTGCCCTGAGGAAGAGGAGTTATCTATTACCTTTTAAAAAGATGCTTCAAATAAATATATTCAGTTCTAAGTAAAGAATTAAATAAAGGCATCAATCATGTTGATGTACTAGTGGTGTAATATAAAACAATTTGGACTGTTAATTTTTATAACCCTATATTAGGAGTGTATTTCAAGCCATAAAAAAGTTATGATTATACCCAGAAAGCTTTTTCAAGTGTGGTGAGGAGTTGGACAGAGCTTTGGTCCTCATGTAAAAATGTGATCATAAAGCATTTTGATATAAAACATAATGTCTTGGAAGCATTTGTTCTACAACATGGTGGCCATTAAGATCCAAGCTGAAAGTCCACAATTCTTCAGTAATTTATTGTTTTATGTGCTACCGTTAATTAAGTCCACGAGTTACTTTTGATTATATAAATGTTCAGTTAGGTGACAATTGGTTATAGTTATCTTACGTGGAGAATTAATATTGATAGTGAAGATTGAAGAACAATTCTAGTGGGTAGAATCATCAAAGGGAAGAATCATTCACTCACATGCTTTTTTAGGCAAGTGGAAGCAGTTGATTTGGGCACTAGACCTTGTCATCATATGCTTGGTCCGGAATTGCTGACTCACACTGCATTCCTTCAAAGTGACACATAAATGTACTTCCTTGCTTTAGTTGATTCCACAGAAGAAAAAGTTCGTTTAAAGTAGTTTTGTCTAATAGATAAATGTGTATTTATTTTAGAATTTAGATGGAATACATCGATGATAGATTTTGCTTGAAAATATGGTTAGTTATTTTTAGTAGTATTTCTGTTACAAATTATGTTTTTCTTTTCATTCACAATATTTAAACTTATTTACTTAAGCAATTGAAATATCATGACCAACGATGTTTTGATATAATTTTTTTTATATTATCATTTAATTATGAATTATTATATAATTAAAAGTTATTGACTTTTATAATAATTATTTTAAAAGTTATATTTATAATATTTTTAATTAATTGACAATATAATCAAAATTAAACTCCATACTATGCTGATTTTAAAAGAATGTAATGCTGTTTCACTGCACTTCATTGGTAAAATAATAATTGAAATGAGTTGACTGAGATTGATTTCCTATATAGGCCTTGTATGAGAGTAAAGGGCCAAACCGACTTTGTCACGGAATCTTGGCCGTAGATGAAAGCAAAGGCCACAAATTTGAGCATCAAATGCTGCTTTCTGTTTACCTTTCACTTTGTTGTGTTCCCAGCATCTAAGTTTTTTCATTTTATTCTTTCTTCTTGTCTCTTTGGGCATCGGGATTTTATTTTACTTTATAATCTTTAGTGCATGTCCCTGTTTCTGCATTTCCTTCGGCACTTAACTTTGACTTGTTTCCCCTGCATTAATCAATAGTTAATTCATTACTCAAGAAACCATAGGATCAGGCTGTTACACAAATTTCAAATCCTAATCTCTTTATCTTGGAACCTTATGCCTTTCTATGGGACAATCTATTGGATTCTGTTGATCAACCAGCGGGAAATTGTGGGTTAGGAACGGCTCTGTATTTGTACTTTAGACCAGAATTATATGGTATGATTTTATATAAAAAAATGTTTTTTTTAGTTTCTTAATGAATGACTAATGAGGCAAACTAACTTAACTAGTTACAAAATATAATTTTAAGGATTTAATTTTTTTTTTCTAATTTCAAATATACTACTATAACAACATTCCACAATTTCAAGGACAAAAACAAGGATTTATTCGACACAAAAGTGTTCAACCAGCTCGTCTTGAATATGTAACAATTGACTAAAATTACAAATCTATTATTATTGTATTATTTCATTTTTTAATTTTAATTATTAATTATTGATCATCCAAATTTAACAAAAGCTAGACGATATTGAAAATTTCATATTAATTGTGACCGCACAGCGTTCATTCGTAGTCTTAAGAATTTAAATCTTGGAATGAATACTATAGAAGACTGAACAATCATTATCAGCTAAAGGAACTAGTCTTATAGTCATGATGCCTAATTAAAAAATATATTTGACCTCCATGAAAAATGTTTGTTAAGGCAATATTTTATTCATCTAAGTTTTAGTAAATAAAACAGAGTGAGTAACATGCTTAAAGAAAAGTTCTCACATATATAATATCATGGCTTGTCATATTTGGTTATATTTTTCTAAAGCTAAATGTTAATCGATGTACTTGCATATTGATTAAAAAATTAAATGAAGGATTTTTTTAATTAGAATGCATAAAATTGTGTTCATATTTTTTCACATTATCTTATAATTTTTATAATAAATATTTTTTCTTTTTAATTTCTTAATTAGAACTCTTAAGGTATTGACTAATAAGATACTTTCCAAAATTCTATCATTTCTACTGTCTAAAAGTTAAATAAAAATAAAAATAAAACAAAATAGACGGTAGTCACAAAATTATTGATTTCTTCGGGCTTTTGTTATAGCTGTTACTAATTGTTGGCACTAAAAATTGTTGTTGCTTTTGCAACCTTTGCTAAAGGTACAGTGCTCATCACTCTGCTTGCACCTACAGTTTTGGTCCCACCCACTAAAACCAAAAACTTATGAAGCAATAATGGCACCTAAAAAGTTTCCCCATGATAAATGACAAAATTCCACTTCATTTCATTAATGAAGAAGAAACTTTGCTGAAGTTGCATGGAGAGCACTTCACACACTACTTTATTTTATCTATTTGAGTTAATGATTACCGCGGGTTGATTAATGACCATAAGATAGATATCACCTTATAGAAAAGAAAGAACCCCGATTCTTTTATATTTTTTTTATATTTATCATTTACTTATTAAAATATTACTATTTTTTCTCAAATTTAATATTTTACAAGCGATGTAAAAGCGTATAAAAGAAATGACCTGAAACAAGTTTTTTTTATATAAAAAAATTAATTACTAGTAAGAGAGATATGTCACTCTAGACATGGGTGCCACTCTAATTGAGAAAGTAAAATCAGTATGTGGTTAATGGGATTGTCTAACATGGATGCCACTTTAGACATTTGTATAAATACTTCAACAAGGGAAAAAGCTGCTATGTTGAGGAGCATAAACTATTACACATAAAGGGGAAAACACTATAATAATGCACTAGGGTATTTTTTAATAACAAAGTGATCGATTGTTGGGGAACACCATGACATGCTTAAAGCTGATATGATAGTATGAGTTGTTCTGTTTTATTTGCGTAGGCAATATGATTATATGACTGGAATTCCTTTTCTGTGTCTTCCTTTTCCTGGTGCAACAAGTCCAATTTAATTACAATATGTATATGTAATGTGACACTATTAATAAAGGACTCGATTATCTTGAGGATTTATTGATAAAAAGAAAACACTTCTTTTAGTCAAATTTATTTACACGGTTGCTAAATTTGTTCTAACGAGCAAACTTTGGTTTGGTCCCTAATATGCTAGTACAATGACTTCAATTTACTAGCATTAAAGAATTCTCCTTATGTTGTACATTTTGTCATGGTTTTTGCTCCTTAATCATAAAAACAGGTACAAGAAGTTTAAATAAAATCAAATTCAAAATTGCTGATAAAGATGGTAGGGTGTGAATAACCAAGAATTTACGAAGGTTTCAATGATTTCTTTTATTCTAAGTTCTACCGGTACCAGTTCAGACTTCATTTGTTGCACTTGTGACTAGCAAAGGTCCACGCAATGATCCAGGGGTCAGTGGTCACCAACATGAGCAATATCACCATATTCTTACACGTGAAAGGCTACACGCCAGAAAAGTGTAATTACTAATTTGCATTTTGACTGAATATAATAAGAGTGGTTGTAATTATATGGAATGTGATTAATTAAGAACCATTTACTTATCAAAGAGTGTCCACCGAAAAAAAAATACCACTACTTATCAAAGAGTGATCCCATTATCATATTAAAAAGATACTAACTTTCTTCTTACACTTGTTTTTTTTCCACCTTTTTTCTTCTGTTTTTTCTTTCTTCTATTTTATTATAGGAAAGAAAAGGGAGGAAGGAAAAATGCTTCTCTTTTTTCTTCTCCCTAATAATCATGAAAGGAAAGTATTGGAAAAAATATCACAACTTCAAATTCTTTATAATTTTATCGTCGAGTTCTCTAGTTTAGGGGTAGGGGTGAGCAATGAATGAGTTTTGTCTTTGTCTTTGTCCTACACGAAATTTTATCAAATAATTTATTTGAAAATTGATCAAATAATTTATTCAAATCCAAATCTTACCCAAGCAAGATTTGAAATATACATTCAATGCTATATTAACCCGACTTTTTTATGTAAAACATATATATTGGTCTGAACATGTTAACAAACATAAACAACATGTTCAGATTAAATAGTGGAAGTAGAAAAGAAAAATAAATTTCAAAGCTACCTACCTCTAGTCATTGTTATCAACCTTCAAGTAATTTTCAAAATTTTAGCTTTCCAGACCCTCACTAGCTCAAACTCGATGATGTGTTTTTTGAAGAGAGAAGTGAGCTTGGTGATCTAAAACAGAGAGTGCTCATGTCTATTTATAGAGCTCTGCCCATCACAGAGCTCAAACTCTATTCGATAAGATAATGGGTTAGTGGGTGAACGTGACCATTAAATAGACTACATACAGAAACGATTTTTCCAAAAAGATAGAAACTGAAAAACATAGCATATCTAAACATTCCTATTTTTATGGAAAAGGTTTTGTTCTTATCTTTACATAATATCTTTACGAATACGGAAAACCAACATTCTCCCACTTGGTCCATTTAACCCAACATTAGTCATAAGAAGAAACAAAATATGAGTCATGGCGATAGGTCTTCTAATGGAGAATATTATCTTCCATGTACCACGATATATAATGTCTCTAAATGTTAGCTCTCAACTTAATGAATAAATTATATATTTATTCCAGATCAAAGCTTAATGACATTTCTCAAAATAAATAAATAAATATGTGCACAAAACCATATGAGAAAATATCAAACTAAATGAGAGTTTCAAAAATAACAACTGTACTTACAATGAAATCATATCATGGAACCAAGTCTCATTCGTACTACATGATCCTTAAAATTCTTTGGTGGTATGCCTTTAGTCAAAGGATCAACAATCATCAACTCAATGCTAATGTGTTCAATGACCACTTTCTTTTCTTTAACACGTTCTCTTATGGCTAAGTACTTAATGTCAATCTGTTTATTTCGACTTCCACTTTTGTTATTCTTAGCCATGAATACCACAGCAGAGTTGTCACAGTACATTTTTAATGGCCTAGAAATAGAGTCCATAACTCTAAGCCTAGACATGAAACTCTTCAACCATACACCATGCGAGGTAGCCTCAAAACATGAAACAAACTCAGCATCCATAGTAGAAGTGGCAGTCAAGGTCTGCTTGGCACTTCTCAAAGATACAGCTCCACCAACTAGCATAAAGATATAACCATATATTGATTTTCGTGAATCAACGCAACCAGCATAGTCTAAATCTGAGTAGCCAATCACTTTCAGACAATCAGTCTATCTGTACATGAGCATGTAATCTTTTGTTCCTTGAAGATATCTCATCACTTTCTTTGCAGCTTTCCAGTGGTCAATACCTGGATTGCTCTGATATCTTCCCAAAACTCCAACAGCATATGCAATGTCAGGTCTGGTGCAAACCTGAGCGTACATAAGGCTTCCAAAAATTGAAGCATATGGAATATTCTTCATGTGTTCCCACTTAACATCATTTTTTGGGCACTTACTCAAATCGAGTTTGTCACCCTTCACAATGGGAGCTACACTTAGTGAACAATTTTTAATGTTAAACCTCTCTAAAACTTTGTTAACATAGGTCTCTTGAGACAAACCCAAAATGCCTTGAGATCTTTCCCTATGGATCTTAATGCCAATGACATAAGATGCTTTTCCCATATTCTTCATATCAAAGTTCTTTGAGAGAAATTGTTTCACCTCATATAGCAAATCCTTATCTTTAGTTGCAAGTAAAATATCATCCACATATAACACAAGAAAACAAGTCTTACTCCCATTGACCTTCTGGTATATACATTGATCCATGATATTCTCTTCAAAACCGAATGAAGTGATGACCTCATGAAATTTTAGATATCATTGGTGGGACGTCTGTTTCAATCCATAGATGGATTTATTAAACTTGCAAACTAAGTGCTCTTTATCACTAGAGGAGAATCCTTCAGGTTGTTTCATGTAAACCTCTTCCTCGAAATGACCATTAAGGAATGCTGATTTCACATCCATTTGATGTAACTCAAAGTCAAAATGAGCTACTAATGCCATAATTACTCGGAAAGAATCTTTCTTAGATACAGGAGAAAATGTAACTTGTGGGTAAATTAAGAAATATAACTTGATATTTTATCCTAATTAGTCATACAAATATAATAAATTTCCTTTGGGTAGATTTCATTACATTACATATGATTAATCACAATTAATGTTTTTAATGTGATTTGAACACTTAATATATAAGTCTCATTAATTAAAGATGTTGTGGTTATTCTCTAATCAATTAAATTATATTAATCACTTAACATTAATTTATTCTTAATAAGAGCTAAATATTTGCATAACATCCTTAATAATGAAAATAAATTGAAATAACATCGCATATAGTTATTCAATAAGCTCATTAATATTAATGTTAATAAATTATTTAACATAATATTGTATCTTTAAACAAATACCACAAATAAACATACAATTTAAATAATTTAAACACATAACTATAACCCAAACAATTTATTACATAAATAAATTAATTATGAGCAACATTAATTAATAATATAATTAATTATTAATTAAAACATTAAGATATCTTATAAAACTTAAATAGTAAAAGGCACGTACATAAAATGTAAATAGCAACATGCACGTAAGTTTTCAAAAGGAAGCAACATGCAATTAGGCTTCATTTTAAATGTACAGACTATTGGGCTTCTTAAATAGAAATAAAAAAAAGCAACATATTACACAAATGCATGGGCCAAAGGAAGCAGGAGAAAAATTCACATGATTTTTTACATAAGCGGTGATACTATTCCTTCTTTTTCAACCTTCAGCCGGGTTACTTTGACCCGGTTGCAACCCGCGAACCTGAATCAAAAACCCGATAACTTCCAGTCATTTTAAATACCAAAATTCATATTTTAATCTATAGAAAGCTTAGAAACTAATTTCTATATGATTTCAAGTCTCTTTAGTGATTAAAATGTTTGAAAAAGAGTATTGTAAATCAATGTTTCAAAAAGAAAGGTGAAAATAAGGCTTTGATACCAAATGTAAAACATTTATATTATTCTGAACAAGTTAACAAACATAAACAACACATTCAGATCAAACAACGGCAGCAGAAAAGAAAAATAAATTTCAGAGGTACCTACCTCCAGCCATTGTTATCGACCTTCAAGTAATCTTTAGAGTTTTAGCTTTCCAGACCCTCACTCACTCAAACTCAATGATATGTTTTTTTAAGAGAGGAGTAGGCTTGGTGATCTAAAACAGAGAGAGCCCAGTTATATTTATAGAGCTTTGTCCATCACATAGTTCAACATCTATGGGATAAGATAATGGGTTAGTGGGTGAACGTGGTCACACTACTAGAAAAAGAGGCTTCCACATTGGTTATTTTAGACATTCCACATCGGTTTTGAACCAATGTTGAATCAGGCGACGTTGAAAGTCTGCAAGTTAACATCGGTTTTCAAAACTGATGTTAACGAAACTAAACAACATCGGTTTTCCAGAAATAATCGATGTGGATATATGATAAATTAAAACATTAAGGTGTCATAATGATGAAATATTAACATCGGTTTCTGATAAAAACCGATGTTAACTTACACCACAACATCAGTTTTGCAAATAAAACCGATGTTGATTTGATGTAACAACATCGGTTTTGCAAAGAAAACCGATGTTGATATCATGTAACAACATCGATTTTCTTTCCAAAATCGATGTTGTTACATCAAATCAACATTGGTTTTTTATGCAAAATCGATGTTGTAGTTTAAGTTAACATCGGTTTTCCAGAAAATCGATGTTGTTTCTTTATTTTTTTTTTAAATATTTTGTCTGTTTTTTAAATTTTAGCAGTTCTTCAACCTGTAAACTAAAATCCAGATCCAGATCTAGCAAATTTCAGAATACATTAAAATAAATTGATATTTGAATAACAAATAAAATTCAATAATGTCAATGTACATAAAAGAATTTGCTAACCTAATGTTTATACAATTGTTTTGAAAATCCAATAAGCACCTAATATACTAATATGTCATCTCTAATTTTAAGAAAAAACTTCGCCCATTGAACCCTAATAGTCTTCAAGGTGTCGACTTCCAATGGTCTTTCATCAGTGAAATACTGCATGACATAAGAAAACATAATTTAATAAGTACAAAACAAAAACAAGTAAAAAAGAATTAGTTTTGAATTAGACAATTAATTACCATGTCCCAGTTATCTGAGAAGCCTCCTTGGACTATTGTTGACATCCAATGCATGACATAATAGCCACACTCAGTGCTTCCTTTTTGCTTATTACACTAAATTGAAAAACATAGTCAA
>CM023959.1:11225174-11235828 GCA_013407115.1 Glycine latifolia
TATATATATATATATATATATATATATATATATATATATATATATATGCAAAAGTGACACTATCAACGTGTTAGAAGCTCATAACCATAAACATTGCATCATGTTACTTGCAATGTCAGCATGTTAGTACCATAACATCACCAACATGCATGATAGGTAATTCCCCTTAAAATTTGACAACAAACTTAAAACTACCGGTGAATCCAAATTGCTAAATTTTAGAAACATGAGAGACCAAATTATGTGCAACAAAATTTTTTGAGCCACCCAAAATTGTACATCACGGTTTCAGTGACACTCTTTTAAGTTATGATAAGCAAATAATTTTTAAAACTCTCCAACATATTCTTAATAAATATTATTTTAATATTAACGAAGCATTCACATATTAACATTTGACTAGACTAGGAGTAAAGTATAACTCAACCTATCTGATAATTTAGCTTGGCCCAAAGTAGATTTTAACAAGTTTAAGTTTTAAAATTAGAATCGATATATTTTTAAGATGTGTTTAAATTATTTTTTAGTCGTCCTAACCTAGTTTAGTGTTCAATATTCTCAAGTTTTTTTTCACAATTTATATTAATATAAAAATTTATTCAATAGATAAATTTTGTATAACGTGATATGTATTATTCACTTTAAAATATATCATAATTTAAATTTTATATTTCATTTATTCAATGATTGAATTATACATAATGTTAATTAATGCATTACATTAAAAAATTCGTTAGCATTACATTAAAATTTTGGTTTTCCGTTTTCGTAAAGAGATTATGTAAAGATAAGAACATAACCATTTCCATAAAAATAGGAATGTTTAGATATGCTCTGTTTTTTCAGTTTCTATCTTTTTGGGAAACCTGTTTATGTATGTGGTCCATTTAATGACACTACTAGAAAAAGCAATTTTAACATTGGCACATTATGAAAACTGATGTTAACGTAAACGCGGTGGCAATTTTGTAATTATGTGGATAAAGTTAACATCGGTTTTGTTAAAAACACATGAAAACCGATGTTAACTAGTCCTCTTTAACATCGGTTTTCTGAAAACACTTAAAAACCGATGTTAACTTTACTAGTTAACATCGGTTTTCAAGTTTTTAACGAAAACCGATGTTAAGTTGGAGTAGTTAACATCGATTTTTATGTTTTTTAATAAAACCGATGTTAAGGTGGAGTAGTTAACATTGGTTTTTGAGTGAAAATCGATGTTGTTATTGTAATTATAACACATCTGACCCCCAAATCAAATACCACCACTGTCGCGCGCATCTCTTTTCCCTCATCCCTAACCTCCAACTCTGATACTCACCGGCCATTTTGCATCCCTAACCTCAGCTTTTACGCTCGTGACCTCAGTTGAAGCAAACCTCGCGTTGAAGCAAACGAAGGTCTCCACCATTTTGCATCCCTAACCTCGCTGTCGCACGTACGCTCTCGGTCGCAGTTGAAGCACACCTCGCGTCTCCATCCCAGGTTGGTATCGCGAACTTCCAATGCTATTGTTGTCGCAAGTTAGTTACGGTTCTGCATTAGCATTTTTCTGTGTGAATAGGTTGAATGTGATATTATAATTGAATAGGTTGGACTCAAGGTACCATTTTGTGTTGAACTGAGCAAAGGTTTGTATGTCTATCTTCTTTAGAGCCCACCAGGTGGGAGCCTTGTGCATTCAGTTGTCCTTTTGATTTGTGTTTGCTCCCATACATCACAAGGTATAGTTCATAGTGTGTTGGTACTGACTGACGTGTTTAAATTCCATATATTGTTTCACTGATAGTGGCTCTGGATTTGATTAATAAAGGGAAGCTTATTTTATAGTTACATCATGGTTAGCACAATATTAGTTCAGTTCTACAGCAAAAGGTACGAGTATGGTTTTGCCTTTTATTGGGTACCTTATAATCACTACATGAGGGATTCTGTTAGTCTTGGTTTGAACAAAAGAAAACATATATGACAGAGAATGTGTGTTGGTTGGTTGTTATAATTAGAGGGTTATGGTGTTAAACATAATATAAGGAAGGGTCTGATGTCGTGCTTGGTTTGGAGGGTGTTTAAAGTTGTGAGAAGGTATGTGTGATTGTTTATGCAGCTACTAGTTTAATCCTGAAATGGAAATTAATGTATGTTGTTGACTGGTTTTAGACTGAAGGGAGGTCGTATTTCTTTACTTTGCTATTCATTGATTGTCTTTGCTTTTTATCAAACCAAAGGCTTCAATCTTTTCTAGCTTGTAATTAGCTATTCATTCGTTGAAGTTTGGTGATCACGTTATGCACTTATGCTGCAGTAAGTATAGATTTTCAATTTATAGTTTTACCAAGGCAAAATTCAAAATCAAAGTACATCATCATTTGACCGTCCCTTTTTTTCTCATATGACACTTGCTTGTAAATTTATTCAAAGGGGCCAAATTTATCAATTAAGATATACATACAATTCACTTGCTGGTTCAACTCTTTCCTTCAATGTAATATCAGTCTCCAATGTTCTTCTTTTTAGATCACCAAGACGAGTCTCTATATTAAATGTCTTCAACTCATAACATTTTAATTGACTTTGTTTTTCAACAAGCACGGTCTTGAGAATAGAGACCTGAGCAAATCTAATACTACTTCTTTTGGTTAGAAGAAGAAAAATAGACAGACTCTTAATTGTTAGGCTGGAATCTAATACAACTTCTTTTGGCTGGAATGTAATACTACTTCTTTTGGAATCTAATCCCTTTGAGTAAGTCACCAAAGCAAGCCATCAAACAATCACACCTAGAAACAATCAGCCACCAAAGCAAGCCATCAGACCCACATAGATGTTTGGCTTTCACAAATAGAAACTATGTAGCTAAATGAAGTTAATCAATGACAAGAGTAAGATAAGAGAATAAGATGAGACAAAGACATTATATATAACTTTTAATTCAATTCAACAATTCATGCACATAAAATAAATAAATATGAGTGTGACTGTTTGAGAAAAAAAGATGGCCAAGGCAGGGGAGTAGGAACGAAAATCAGAAACCAATAACTTCTCCATTTTCATATTGAACATAACTCCCATGTTTGTTGTTTACTGTCTAGGTTTAAGAATCTATGATGGTTTTAATAGCCTGAGCCAAGCTACAATAAAAGAAGGTTTACTAGAATACATTTAACTGAGTGTTGTCACTTCATTACAATAAGTCAGATATTGGGTGCTGTTTTGATATAGAATTGAAGTGGTTGATGATGTTAGGAGGAAAGTAAATGTGGTCTAGTCTAAGTGTTGGATTGTGAAAAATGCTCAATTGTCTAAGGGCAGTGGGAGTTAGGTAAGGGAACCTTCTACCTACTTTCTTGTTTACTCAGTAGTAACTCATAAATTTTTAACAGCTGTTGATACTTGATATTTGATAGGAATCAAAGGTATTAGAGTAGGTTGAGAGGTAATGTTGTCTTTTGTTAGAGGAGCAGTGATAGTTTGTGAATGTTCAGTCTATCCATTAAAGATCGTTGAGGCTAGCTGAAAGTAATAAGCCTAATTTAATTATTTTAAAACTAGAACTTGTGCAAGGTAAATGATAGAAAGTGTGAGAAACTAAGAGTCTAAGAGAAAATAAGGAGAGAACTGAGATAGAAATCTGATTGTTGCCCTACCACTACCCCTTGCCCTACAGTGTTTCTTTTTTTTCGTTCAATAATTTGTCAGTATGGAACTAAAACCTACCACTACCCCTTGCGAACATCACTAGCTAGCTAAGGGTTAATTGAACCATGACTGATGTGTTATAATAGCTTTGTTTTGGGTTATTATTTTGCCAAAGAGATAATTGAACCATGTCCTAATGTGTTTGCAGGGAAAGAATGGTATGTCTCTCAAGGACTCCACCTTCTTGTATAAGTTGTTTCTTACTAATATATGAGTATATTAAGGTATTTTACTTGTAATTCAACATATACATTTATTTGTTCAACATTAAGTGTCTCCCACACTGTTGCTTCTTGTTATTCATTGTTTTATATCCTTTTTCCAAAGACATAATTGAAACATGACTTTTGTGTTTGCAGGGAAAGAGTGGTGTGTCTCAGAAGACTCGACCTTGTTTGAGATTTCATTGTCATAACCGATCAACGGTAACTTCGATTCTTCTGCATTGAGGTGCAACTGTGCAAGGTAAGTTAAACTAAAGCCTAGTTCATCTTCGTAATTCATCATTAAGTTATTTCTTACTTGGTGTAATGTTATCAATGTAGGCAGTTGTCGTTTTCTACTTTGCATCGTCATCACTAGATTTGTGGTTGCAGATTGTCAGTGACCATCATCACAGGTACTTACAAATTTGATTACTATTTTCTGAATGTTAGTTTCCCGTTTGAATGTTCCCTTTGTATACAATTAATGTTCATGATGAGTGAACCTTAGTTTCCCGTTTGAGATTCATTACAGTGATTCTTCCGGACAGTTTGGATTAATCATTGTATTGATTCTTGAATTATCCATTTGGACAGTTTGGGAAGACTCATATTTTTATAGTATATTCATATGTGTAGGTTGTGTTTCTTTTCTTACATTTGATGAAATTTTGGTGCAATGCATTTCACTTTGTTCTTCGGGTGCATACATGACTGTGGTGGAACTCATGTCACCGCTTTCATGTCGTGTACTTGGAGACCAAAGCGAAATACTGCCGAAATTTTGTCAAATTTAAGATAAGAGACTCAACCCATACATACGAATATACCATAAAAATATGTCTTCCTAAATGGGATAGGGCCACACCTTGAATGAAAAAAGTGAGGTTTTCATGCATCGAATAACTTTGTGAGTATCACAGAGTTATTAATTAGATGGATCAAAGTTGGATGAATGCAAGTCGTATCACGGTTGAGTATGAGGAGGGTGTTGAAGATTTCTTGCAATTTGCCTCCGAAAGAAGTCAACCGGATAGGGATGGAAAATATTTATGTCCCTGTATCAATTGTTTGAAGGGGAGACGGCAAGTGCTGGACGACATACGGGAGCATCTTCTGTGCGATGGGATTAAGAAGACATATACCACATGGATATGGCATGTGAATTAATAGACACGCATCGGGTCTCGCAAACTGAATCGGTTGATGTTGACATCGGAGATCGATTAGAGGATATGATCCATGATCTAGGACATGAGTCTTTTCAGCAAGCACATGCCCCTATGTATGATACATTGGAAAGTGATTCGAAGAAGCCATTGTATTCGGGGTGCAAAGAGTCATTGACACTATTGTCAGCGGTGTTAAATCTGGTTAATGTCAAGGCCAGATATGGGTGGAGTGACAAAAGCTTCAGTTCACTGCTTGAGGTAGTTCAGGACATGCTTCCAGATGAAAACACGTTGCCAAGAAATTCAAAAAATTCATAAATGCCCCAGGTCTATGGAGTATCAAAAAAATTTATGCGTGTCCTAATGATTGCATATTGTACAGAAATGAATTTCAAGAAATGCATAAATGCCCCAGGTGTGGGGTATCATGGTATAAACTGAAGGTCGATGACGACTGTAGCATTGATGAAAGCACAAAGAAAGGCCCCTGGTGAAGGTGTTGTGATATCTTCCGGTCATTCCAAGGTTCAAGCATCTGTTTGCTAATGAAGATGACGCAAAAGACCTTACATGGCATGCAGATGGGAGAAACAGTGATGGAATGCTCCGCCATCCGGCAGATTCCTCCCAGTGGAAGAAGATTGACCGTTTGTATCCAGAATTCAGGGAAGACCCTAGAAATCTTAGGCTTGCACTTGCCAGTGATGGAATGAATCCCTACGGCAGTCTAAGTACTCAGCACAGTTCTTGGCCTATTTTACTAGTCATTTACAAGCTGCCTCCTTGGTTGTGCATGAAGCGAAAGTACATGATGTTGTCTATGATGATATCGGGCCCAAGACAGCTAGGAAATGACATTGATGTTTATCTTAGTCCCTTGATTGAAGACTTGTCAAACTTGTGGGATGAAGGGGTTGCCGTGTTTGATGGGTATCGTAAGGAGACATTCAAGTTGCGTGCAATGCTATTTTGTACCATTAATGATTTTCCTGCGTACCAAAATTTGAGTGGATACAGTGTTAAGGGCCATCTTGCATGCCTTATCTGTGAGCAAGACACAAGTTACTTGCAACTTAAACATGGAAGAAAAATAGTTTACACTAGCCATCGATGTTTTCTTAAACCTTATCACCCTTATCGACGATTGAAAAAAGCATTCAATGGAAGTCAGGAGCATGAAACAACACCGATTCTGTTAACCGGTAAGCAGGTTCTTGAGCGGGTTGAGGGCATCCATACTGTATTTGGAAAGACTCAAAAGAAGCAGAAAGGTAATACTTGCATATGGAAGAAGAGGTCGATATTGTTTGATCTTCCATACTGGTCTGATCTAGATGTTAGACATTGTATCGATGTTATGCATGTGGAGAAAAATGTGTGTGATAGTGTCATCGGCACGTTGCTTACAATTCAAGGCAAAACAAAGGATGGGTTGAATACTCGTCAAGATCTTGCTGAGATGGGTATACGAGAGCAGTTACATCCTAGGTCCGATGGTAAGAAAATTTACTTGCCTCCAGCATGTCACTCTTTGTCAAGAAAGGAGAAGATAAGTTTCTGTCGGTGTCTACGCCGAGTGAAAGTGCCACAGGGATACTCTTCAAATATTAAGAGCCTTGTATAGATGAAAGATCTTAAACTAGTTGGGTTAAAGTCTCATTATTGCCACGTGTTGATGCAACAATTGTTAGCCGTGGCGATTCGAGACATTTTACCTAACAAAGTGAGGCATGCTATAACTCACCTGTGCTTTTTCTTCAATGCCATTTGTTCAAAAGTCGTGGACCCTGTAAAGTTAGATGATTTGGAGGAAAAGGCAGCAATTATCTTGTGTCAGTTGGAGATGTATTTTCCTCCTTCATTTTTCGACATAATGGTTCACTTACTTGTCCATTTGGTGAGGGAAATTAAACTGTGTGGTCCCGTTTATTTACGATGGATGTACCCAATCGAGCGATACATGAAGATCTTGAAAGGGTATACAAAAAACCTACACCATCCTGAAGCATCCATAGTTGAAAGGTACATTGTTGAAGAAGCTGTTGAATTTTGTTCAGAGTACCTTGAAAAAGAAAAACCTGTAGGTCTTCCCGAGTCGCGACATGACGAGAGAGTGGGAGGAAATGGTACACGAGGGTTGCATGTTATAACACCTTCTTTGCAAGAATTGCAACAAGCTTATTTGTATGTCCTCAATAACAGTAATGAAGTCCTACCCTACATGGTTCATCACCAAACATTACTAAAGGAAAGTAATCCAAGAATGACGAAGAATAGGCTGTTGAAAGAGCATAACAAGACTTTCCTGAATTGGTTTAAATAAACAATACTTTGTGATGAATCTGCATCTGAAACAATGAGGAAGTTATCAGATGGGCCAAAAAGAAATGTTAGAAGTTGGCAAGGGTACGATATCAACAAGTACTCCTTCTACACCAAACAGCAAGATGAGAAGAGCACAATGCAAAACAGTGGGGTTAACCTAAGAGCTGAGTCACAGCACTTCACTACTGTGCATGACCACAATCCACTTTTGGCGTGCTTGCCTTACTATGGAGTCATTAATGACATCTGGGAGCTTAATTATGTTACTTTCACTGTGTGTGTTTTCAAGTGCAAGTGGGTTGATATCAATATCGGTGTCAGAATTGAGGATTTTGGATTTACTTTTATAGATCTTAACAAGCTAGCTTATAAAGATGAACCTTTCATCATGGCCGAACAAGCTAAACAAGTGTTTTATATTCAAGATCCATGTGATGAAAGGTGGTCAGTGGTACAACATGGGAAAACCATTGGTATTAATGTTGACGATGATGATTCAACCCTTGATACTAGTGTCAGTCGATTCTCGACACCAACGACTAACGTCAACAGAGAAGATGTTCCTGATGACGTTCATGCAACTCGTAATGATCATGATGAAGGAGAATTAATTAACATCACTTAATGTAATTTTTTTATTAACTATTTTCGACATTTACAATTTAATATGTAACCTTATTTGTATCTTAACTTGACTTATCTTTGTTTTTGTTTTTACAGGGTCATGACTAGACCACCGACCTCATCGCCTCCTCCTGAGTCAGCACCTGCTCGTCCTCAGTCACCACCTCCTCAAACTGAGTCAGGACCTTCAGCTGCCAGAGGGAAGAAGACGAGGAAAGCAACACGGTTGCGTTCACTGGCTACTAGACCTCCTGGTGCTGACAGACCAATGGTTCATGTCGATCCTGCCACTAGGAGGTCTGATGGTCCTCAGGCAAAGAAATTGAGGACATACCTAGGGATCGTTGCGAGAGACAAGGTGGATGTCATCATTGGCAACTGGAGGGAAGTACCTGCTGCGTAGAAGGAGTTGATCTGGGAGGACATTCAGGTATTACAATACAATATCTGATTTGTGATTGCCTGTAGTGATTCAAGTGTTTTAAAAGTTGTTCTAACAGTTAAAGTCTCATTATAACGCAGGCTGAATTTGATATACCTGAAGCGTCCGACCAACGGACTCAGAAGAAGATTCTGCAGACAGTAGGAGAGCGATGAAGGCAGTTTAAGTCCGACCTGACCAGGAAATGGGTCTTGGCACAAGGAAAAGACGATGTTGATGCTGTCTGCGAGAAATACGACATCAGTAAGGAAAAATGGGAGCAATTTTGTGAGACACGCAGAGCCGCTTCCTGGGAGGTAAGTCCAATTACATTGTTTTACAATTTCACAACTTTTGGTGTCAAACAAGCGCTTTATTTTAACACTGTTTGTTTAATTCTGACAGGATGTTAGAAAGAAGGCCCACGCGATCCAGAAACTGAACACCGCCCCTCACGTGTTGTCCCGTGGGGGTTACGAGCTGCTCGAGAAGAGATTGATGGAGGAAAAACAAAAGAAGCAATTGGAGGGAGCAACTCGTGATGACAGCACAGAGACCATCATTCATCCTCCGTCCCCCGTGATACGACACGTCAAGTGGAAGCTGGCTTGCACGAAAAAGACCAGGGAGATGACTTCGGAGGCGGTACGCGAGATTGCTGAGAGGATTGTAAGTCAAACAACAATGTCATACACATTTTATGAATTTTTGGCAGCACAAATGACAAAACTAATGTTCTACTTATCTTGATTGCAGGATTCCCTTGATGAGCAATCCACACAGGGTTCTTTTGTCGCCAATGAACGTCAGGATGTCCTGACTGCTGCCATTGGATGACCAGAGCACCTCGGCCATGTCCGTGGTGCTGGAGCCGGTGTTACCATCACCTCATACTTCAGACCGGCTCCATCATCCTCTCTCAAGTCGAAGTCTGCATCCATGGCGCTTGAAGACTTGGATCGCCTGAAAGACAACATCAGGGTAGAGCTGGAGTAGTCCATCACTGATCGACTTACACAGTCGATCACTGAAAGAGTTAAGTAACAAGTGATGATGAGCTTCAGCCAATTGCAGTCCCAGATGCAGTCTCAGGGTGCCATGCAGCCTCCGGAGGTTCAGTCATGTCCTCTTGGTGCCCGTGTCAGCACCAAGGGAAGCTATGTCGATCCCTCGGGCAATGACCCTGACACGGGTGCATCTGATAGGCGTGAGTTGTATATGGATGACAATCCTACCCGCCTTGTTACCCTTGGCAGAGTTTATGAGGGATCGACGACCGTGCACAGCGTCCCTCTTGGCACTGATCAGGTAAAGGTGAGTGTTGAGGAAGTACACGATGCTGATGCTCGCGTCCCTGTTCGCACTGACGAGGTTTAGTTAGTGGGGCAGGCACTTAACACTTTCCTTGCTTGGGCGACACATCTTGTACAGACAATTTTGCTTTAGGTTTATCATTTTTGCCTTATTTGACCAAAATTTACGAATGATTTGTCACATCTCAAGTTAACCTGATCGTTCACTTTTGGTTGTTAACTCTGTAGGATAAACAACAACCCAAGGGACCGGCGAAACCTGTAGATAAGCCAGAACATTTTTCTGATCCCTTGTACCAGATAACATTGACCATCCCCGAGATGTTCGGGGTGCATAATGACAACTTCCCCTTGTACATCAAGCATGAGGATATTTCGGAGATCATCCATGGTGGTCAATGTCTCAACATCTCCGTTATACAATTGTGGATTTTGTAAGTCACTTTCAATTGACTAGCATTACTCGTTGAATTGTTTTATGTTGATCCATAATTGACTTTATTTTCACGGTACAATAGGCATATGAATGAATTAAGCCTGCAATCGGATCATGCCAATGTGTATGGATTCCTCGAGCCACAGTCCATACAGAGATCTGGCCAATCTCAATTTCAAATCAAGGACTATATGAAGAAATGGATGCAGAGTTCACAGAAACATGTCTACCTTGCACTGTATTTAAATGGGTAAGTATCAATTTATATCACAATTTAATTAATGTATGCAGTATAATAACTTGTTTTTTCGACAATGCAGTGCACATTGGACTCTAGTAGTTATTTGTCCTAAGGCCAATGTAGTGGTCTGGTTCTGTTCCTTGCATAACAGGCCTCATAACTACCTTAAAGGAATTATTAACAGGTAGGTTGTAATTTGTAACACATTTATGTTATTTCTATG
>CM023959.1:11236228-11256090 GCA_013407115.1 Glycine latifolia
TATATATATATATATATATATATATATATATATATATATATATATATCAGACTACCACATTATTTGTTATGTTAGTATATTGAATGTTATGTTATCACCAACATGTCTCTCAGTGACCTGGCTGTACAATTAAATTGTGGATCAAAATAGTTAAAATTTAAAAACATTGAGAGACCACATGTGCAATTAAATTTTTTTCATGGACCAAAATTTCAAAATTGTAAAATTATAGGCACCACAAGTGGATTTAAGATTTTTTAGAGAAAAAAATTGGTAAAAGAAGATGTATATAAGTATCAACCATTTTTTATGGCATTATTGTGTTTTAGTTCCATTTTTCAATTTTTTTAGGTCAATGATTTTATCAGTAGTCAATGAGATGAAGACTGGCCCAGAGAAGAAACTTTGGTTTTAGTGGGCTTGGCTTGGTTTTGCAAAGATATTACAGAGATAACTTTCGTTAGATGTGCGGGATTTTGTTCCTACACCAGCCAAATCTCAAATACATCATTCAAGTGTTTAATTCCAATGTTGCCCTTTTTACTTCTTCTTCCTTCTGTTCCGTTTTCCATTTTTTCTCACCTCCTCTATTTCTTCTTCTTTGTTGACATCCTCCTTTTGTTGGCTCATGGTGGCTTGTTACCTGCATTCTCACAATGGTTTGTAACCGATGTCATTGACTTCATCGTCCTCGTCGTCTTGGTGTTTGTAGTGGCAATGATAGATATAAATTTTTTTACCTCTACGAAATGCCAATCAGTATCGAATTTCATTAGTTTTCGTTAGTCTGTCATTGAATTTTTTTCTTTTTAATGTTTCGTTAAGATGGACAAATATGAGTGAATATATGAGAGCATTATGTCTTAAGAAATTAATATAGATGAAGACAGAGGAGAGGAACCTTCTGCAATTGAAAATATTGATTGTTATGTTCATTGTTTTGATGCGTTCAATACTTCTTAGGTATTGATGTCATTTTATATTTGGTTAAATTAAATGAATGTCCTAACAAGACTAAACATGTATTGTCCTTTTTGTAGGTGTTTCCTATTCGTGAGGACGTATTGCAATAGGTTCATGTTGTTGCATATAATATTTGTTTTGGGGATGTGATAATAAGGTCTGACACATTAACTGGAAAGAGATGAAGGATCTTAGTTGTTTTAATTGGTTGTGAGAGGAATGAAAAGTATAGAGCATACAAGAAAGATTTAGTACAAATGATAACTAGCACTAGAAAATGTGGTTGTCTTTTTAAGATGTGAGCGAAACTAGTCTTGAAAGATGAAGGTGAATGATCAACTTAATATGTGGGACCCATAATCATGCATTGGCTAAGTCATTGAGTGAACATCCATATGTTGGTCGACCGATTGAGAATGAGAAGATTATTCTTGGTGATATGACAAAGTCGATGATCAGACCAAACAATAATCTTCTCACTTTGAAGGACCACAATGCCAACAATTGTACAACAATGAAAAAAGTATACAATGAAATATATGCATATTGTTCTTCTATAAAATGCAGTAATATTGAAATGCAACAATTAATGAAGCTACTTGAATGTGATATTTATATTCATTGGCATAGACTAAAGGATGAAGATGTTGTACGTGATATATTTTGGACACATATGGATGCAGTAAAATTAAACAATGCATGCCATTTGCCATTCCTCATAAATAGTAGTACATACAAAACAAAAAGATACATACTCCCTTTACTTGACATTGTTGGTGTGACACCTACCGGAATGACATTTTCAGCTGAATTTGCCCATTTAGAGGGCGGACGTGTAAACAACATTGTCTGGACTCTTGAACGATTTAGAGGTATTTTTATGAGAAGTGATGCACCCCCTCAAGTCATTGTTATTGATAGAGATTCAACACTAATGAATGCAGTAAAAATTGTGTTTTCAGAGTCAACTAACTGGTTGTGTCTTCACATAGATAAGAATGTTAAGGCAAAATGTAAAACCTTTGTGGGATAAAAAAACACATGGGACAATGTGATGGAAGCATGAAGGAGTCTTATGGATTGTTCTACTGAGATAGAGCATGATGATTGCCTTATGAAGTGTGAAATTTCTTACTCACTATGGCCAATTTTTATTGACTATGTCAAACACACATGATTGATTCTCTATAGACAAAGATTTGAAAGCAACGTGGATGAATAAAGTGATGCATCTAGGAAAAACTACAACTAAAAGGTATGAAAAATGTTAATCTATATTGGTTTTTTAAAGAACACATTAATGGTTGAATATAATTATTTTCCCTCTTAAATGCAGGGTTGAGTCTGCACATTGAACCTTAAAGAGACTACTCCAGAATAGCCTTGGAAACCTATGTAGTGTTTAGGATGCCATGAACAACATGATCACTTTGCAACATAGTGAAATAAATGCATCGTTTGATACAAGCACACATGTGGTCCGACATGTTTTTAAAGTTACCTTACAAATGAGACTAATTGGCATGATATCAAAATATGCGTTAAACCATATTACTGCTGAATTTAAGCGAGTGAATTATGCTGGCATTGACCATTTTCGTTGTGGATACATTATGAGAACTACTCATGGTCTCCCATGTGCATGTGACCTAGCTAGATATGTTGTTGGTAGTATACCACTTGACATGATCCATATGTTTTGGTGGAGGCTAAGTTTTTCATACCAAGGTTTATCCAAGTTTGAAATCTACTTAACCGAAGAGATGGAAGCCATATCCAAGCAGTTTAAAGATCTTGATATATCTGGCAAAGTGACTCTAAAAAGTAAACTTCGAGAACTTGCATACCTGATCTAACTTCGATGTGTGCTCCTCCTAAAAAGGTAAAAAAAAAAGGTGGTCAAAAGAAACAGATGACCAAACAACAATGATCAATGAAGCATGATTCGTCTTACTTTGAGTATGTGGATGAATTACATTCGGTGCAAAAAATAGTTGCTCCACATTGAAACGGTCTGCATCATTGATAAGTGTCATATTTTAGTTATTTTAGGGACTATAACGCTAGCACTTATCTTTTGATTTCAATCGTTTTATTATAAACTCCCCTTAATTCTAGTTGTTTTATATTTTGTACATTTATAAATGATGTTGTTTAAATTTGGAAGATTCGTCCATTCAATTTTGATGTTTCAATAGGTATCCATTGCATCCAACAACCAAGACAAGATGAAAGGGCAAAAAGGTCAAATTAACAAAGATTCAGAAGTGCAATTCGCTCAGGCTAGCAATCAGCTCGCCATGGCTAATCAGATTGCCTATCCATGAAGTAACTAACTCTCCTGGGCGAGCTACCTTCCTTCAGAATTAAGCAACAACTCGCCTGGGCGAGTTAGTCTGGCACTTCCTCCAGCTTTTGCCTATAAAAAGCCATGAATGGATGCATGTCGGAGGTAGAACGAACCAGAAGGGAGAAAAATGCAGAGGAAGGTAAGAGAATAGAGAAAAGAAAGGGAAACTGCAGAAACAGACTGAGGATCGCTTCCTTCGTCATTTCTTCTGTTGATCTCTTGCTCTACACAATGATCGACTAGTTTCTCCAAAGAATTGGATGTAATCTTCGTACCCTTATGTATCTCTTTTGATATTTGATATATGTATGAATCTTTTTTACTCATTACTGGTAATTTCATTCTGTTTGTAAGGCTTTATTCTACTTGATCACCAGTTTCATGAAATTGGATTCTAAGTTTGACTGGAAGTACTCTTAGAATTGGAACCGAATGATTTTACTCTTTACATTATGTTGCTAGGAATAGAGCATAATGTTTTGATTGCAAATAGCACGATATTATGAGTGTAATGTTGGGTTATTTACTTCATATGCGAGAGATCAATATTTGGTAAATATCCTTAGGATTCTCGAATGCGAATGATCGATTCAAGGTGAATTATTGTGTGCATCAGTAATGATATAAAATGATTCATAGGTATTAATATTATTTTGATACTTAGGGTAATAATGATGAAATCCAAACCTACGTTCTCTTAAATTAATTAAATTCATTTTACTAGTTTTCGTAATTTTTCGTATTTCTGAGGCACTAATCTGTTATTTTCGTTATTTCTATAAACCCATGAAATTTTGATTATATTTGTTGTACATAACTATTGAACTATTAACTTTCATCTGGAAAAACTGAGTAGCTCAAGTCCTTGTGGAGACAATCTCTTATAAATTTTGTAACCTGCGATGATATTAGTACACTTGCCAATAGTCTAACAATCATCATTTGAACAAACAAAACCAAAAAGGAACATGCCAATGTTGGATCAATTCTATCCATGTATGCATGATTTCATTGAAAACATTGTTGATGTCAAAGCTAATGATAACTGTGGATATCGTGTAATTGCTACTTTATTAGGTTTGGGTGAAGATTCAGGGTCTTTGGTACATAATCATTTGCTCAAAGAACTTGGACAGTGGTGTGATGACTATATAGTCTTGTTTGGTGGCATAGATATATATGAGCATTTAAAGAGATCCCCACTTGTTGATAGATTATCCATGGTATATAAGTTTTTTGTTACACATTAATGGATAAACATTATTATTTTAATACTGATTAAATTTGTGATGTGGAGGTAACCATGGATAAGTAGATGAATATTACTAATATGAGTTATGTCATTACATCAAGGTATAACATCATCCTTGTTTCTCTTTCACTTCAGCAAAGCATGACGTTTTTCCTTCTTAGAAGTCAACCATCAAGAGATATTTTTGTTTATCACATTATATGTATTGGTTATGTCTATGACAATCATTTTGTTCAGGTATAACAATGATCCATTTTGTTAATTTTTGGATTATAACACATGTTATTAACATTTTAATGTATATTGGTCATTGTAACATGTTTTTTTTAGAGATGGTTGTCCTATGTCGTCAACTACTTTGTTATGGTCAACAAACACATTGTCATTATGAAGCAAAATAGTGGCCTACTCCTTATATTAGTCGAATGCACCAGTATACTAATTCTATGAGGTTGACCACATAACATTTGATCTAGGAGAAGATTGAACATTAATGTTTATGGGTTTGTAACTTAGAAACTTGTAATGTCATGGATGATGCATGTAACAATTTAGTAATCATATATGCATAATGAAGACAATTGTTGTTTCCAAGTTATAATAGTCAGATATAAAAATTAAATGCATATGTTAATCATAGTCAGATACATAGTCAATGAAATAATACAAAATCATTATCCTCGTCCATCACCATCTCTCTCCTGTGTTCCCTCCTTCATCTTCACCGAAAATAAAATTTTATGTGCTAAGTAACACCCCTGGCTAATCTTAGACATTGGTATGTTATAATGTATCCATCAGTTCCAGCAGTCACCATCCTCATATCTAACATGTGTTGCAAGCTTTCTATTATCTTTTGGCAAATAGCCTAAGACAATGACAACAACGTCAATAATAAATATTGAATATTTAACAAAATTTTTACTTAACAAAATTGTAAGTATATTATACCACTGCTTGTCGAGGCATCTTAGCATCAATAGGTGCTACTTGTAGATGGATGTGAGATAGTTGTTGTATCACCAGCTAACACAAGTGGATGTGGCGTAACTGTTGTAGGATCATGCACTATGGGAGGATGTCTAGGAGGCTCCCCAACCTATGGTAGACTCATGAATGGGTGAGATATCATATAAAACCACTCCATATAGCATGGAGCACACTGAGCAGGAAAAGTAACAAACTCTCTTATCAGTGCAAGGTATGTAAAAAGTACAACCATCTATCATCAATGTCCTTTGTGGATAGCGATGGAGATTTATGGAGTAGGGCAATGGACTAAACATAGCAAATTTGTCGTAATACCCTCTCTGGTAGGTGTGTAAAAATATATGGACCCCATCTGATATGTCTAAAAAATTGTGAAATTAGCTCAAATTCTTTGAAACCACGGTGATCACCATAAGGTATCCAACCAACATCATCTACTGTCGACCTATCCAACCGCTTACGATGAGTGGTCACTGGTAATGTCTTTCCCACACTTCCACTGACATGCACGTGGTTTGCTCTGGTGGTAGTCTTCATTAACAATCATATTCCCAATAGTTGGAAAATGCTCTTAGATCCAAGATTACACATATTTTAAAAAAATGATGTAGAAAATGTTAATAATACATATAAAGTTTAAAACAAATAACAATGATAAAAATTAATATAATTACCTGCAAGAGAGTGATATATTCTACAAGATGTTTAGCATTGTACTTGGATACATAATTCAGATTCTCATATATATGTACTAGTCTAGTCACTCTCCATGAAAACCCTCTAGATTGATTAAGGTCACGAAATGCATCTAAGAATACCATACTGATATGTGTGATAATCTTGTTACCAAATAGTGTGCAACCTACAAGATGCAACAACTATGTTCTAGTTGCTAGTGTCCATTGCCTTGTGTCACATTTGGTACGATAAATGTCTTACAACTAGGCAAGGTGAACATATGCCCCTTTACATTGCTCTGTCTCATCTACTGCTTCTTGTGCAGTCACTCCAAGCAACTCAACTAACAACTCCACAACTTGCTCTACATCTATTGCATCATAGGTATGGAAGACACCTATAATGGGTAAGTGTAACAATGATGCCACATCATCCAGGGTAATACTCATCTCTCCTATGGGCAGATGGAAACTAATAGTTTCCTTGTGCTATCTCTCTACAAAAGTAGACAAAAGTCCCATGTCTCATGTCTCCAATGAACATGTAATCAAAGAACTTAAGCCTGTATCAGCCACTAAACCTTCAATTTCATGTGTAGACCTTCCTAATTTCTCGACCTTCCTTTCATGAGAGGCCAACTTCAAGTCGGCACGTTCCTATAAATAATTATAATTAATTAGATAAATTAAAATGACAAAAAAATTAAATATGTTATAATTAAATAAATAACTACCTCTCCTGCCCACACTTTGGCTGCCACATGATCAACATATGAAGTCAATACTAGTGTATCTTAGGGCTCGCCTGGAAAATCCTGTGAACCAGCACCTACATCCTCTGTAACTGGATCATGAAGCTCCTCATGAGCCTCATCAGTAGAATGACCCACCTGTTTAATATCCTTAGGAACAGTTGCAACTATATGTTGTCTACATGTCGATGTTGTGGACTTTCGGCACTGATGGGCTTCTTCCTCATCACAACTAACCTCCCTACCTAAAGTTTTGCCTAAAGCTTGAAACAATCCTCTCGTTCTAACCATAATTTAAAAATTTGCCCAAGTATTAGTCTAATACTTCAAATTAACCCACAACTTCAACAAAATACTCTTAAATTGAAAATAAAACCATACTAATAAATATTATAAAACCATACTAGTATTTGTTAAATTATGTTAAATTTATTTCAATAAATGCTCTACAATAGCTTTTGAAAAGTACTTACAACTTATATGAAACAATTAATTTAAAATTCAACAAGTCTTTAATTAAATTGTTTATTCAAATGGATCATAATTATATTTGAAAATGTAAGTGTTAATATAATACAAATTCATTAAGTACAATTTTTTTTCTCACTATAATAAACCTATACAAATTGATATTTCGCAGATGTAAAAAACTTACCTCCGTTGTTGCAACCGTAACACCCATCACGACAACAACGACAAAGTCAATGGAATCGATTACAAACCACCATGACAATGCATGTAACAAACCACCAGGAGCCAACAGAAGGAGGAGGTTAGCAAATAAAAAGAAATGACAGAGCTGAGAAGAAATGGAAAACAAAACTGAAAGAAGAAAAAGAAGTAAAAAAGGAAACATTGGAATTAAACAAAACTTGAATGGTCTATTTGAGATTTGGCCGATGCAGGAAGAAAATCTCTGTATGTGTTGGATAGAGTGGTATTAGTGGGTCAGGCAAAATATTATTATGCAGTCGATTGCTTCTTGCATCTCTGTTTTTGCTTCCTGCACTTAATCCACAACTGGAAAGACTAATCCAAAATGTAATTTTGCATTCTTGGAAGCTTAAAATGGTGTAGGAAACAATTACGAAAGTGCAGGAAGTAATGGTCCTTTATGAAATATATATTTACTAAAATAGATGTGTTAGATAGACTATATACATTGATTTTGCTAAAATGTTCTTGATTGCACCATGTACCTTGTGAAACATTCCAAAACACAATGATATACTCCCTCTGGCCCTAATTATAATAATCTTTTTAAAATTTTGTTTGCCCCTTTTTATTTTTAGATGTATTAATTATTTTTTCCTACACACTGCCCAAATAATTGGTCTACTACTAGATGTAACTTTTCCCCTAGGAAAGATGCCTAATATTTACTATGCTATGATAGTTAAGGGTCAAGATATTGTTGGTCAACAAATTAACGTGACTTGAAATACAATAATTATTAAGAAGTAATCGAGTTAGAGCTATAGCTATGACTTCGAGGAAAATTTAAATAAATAATGCTTTTTAAATAAATAATTTGAAATTTGGTGCACTTTGGAAAATATTTTGAAATATGGGGCACTCAAACACGCCTAAATTCGGCGTGTTTGAGTGCTATATAACCCCAAAATTCCACTATTTACCATTCTTACTATTTCACCTTTTCTCTAAAATTTTGTAGCCTTATCTCTAAAAGATTATTTCTGCAGCGAAGCTCTGCCAACAAGTAAGTGAATCTAATAATTTTGCATTTTATTTAATATGTTATATTATTGAATTAGATGTTAGGTTCGTAGGAAATTGTTAGCGACGTAGATGTTAGGCTCGTAGAAAATTGTTAGGGTGTACGGTTTAGGGTTTAGGGTGTTTGGTTTACGGGTTTAGGGTTTATGGTTTAGTGTTGATGATGGTTAGGTTAATGGTTTAGTGTTTAGGGTGTTTGGTTTACGGATTTATGGTTTAGTGTTGATGGTGTTTAGGTTAATGGTTTAGTGTTTAGGGTTAAGGGGTTGGGGTTCATGGTGTTTGTTTAGGGTTAATGGGGTTTAGGTTAATGGTTTAGTGTTTAGGGTGTTTGGATTAGGGTTTAGGGGTAAGGGTTTATGGTTTAGGGTTGATGAGGTTTAGGTTAATGGTTTAGTGTTTAGGTGTTTGGATTAGGGTTTAGGGTTAAGGGGTTGGGGTTTATGGTGTTTGTTTTAGGGTTTATGTTTGAGTGTTGAGGGTTTTGGGTGTGTGGTTTAGGGTTTAGGGTTGATTGTTTTTGTTATTCTGTTTAAGGTTTAGGGTTTAGGGTTTATGTGTTTGGTTTAGGGTTTAAGGTGTAGGGTTTCGGGTGTTTGTTTTGTGGTTCATTGTTTAGGGTTTAGGGTGTTAGGTTTAATTAATTTGATAGGATAATTATTTGTAATGTTTTGTGAACCAAAGATAATTTTTTTAATTGATTTTTTTTTAAGATACTCATTAGATGGCTGATTCATCTTCGACTGATTCTTTGCGCTCTGGATCGGATCATGAGGGTGAGCCCATGGATTCGACAACCCATGTTATCCCTACCCCGTATAAGTGAGGTGTTTTGCGTAGGCATACTCAGCGCACCCACGTTTCACAAGCTGTGTGGATGAGGACACGGCTCGACTGTTGAAGACTCGACGAGGTAAAGTAACGAGGGGGCCACCTCACAATGATATACCTGACATCATTCGTGATATGTTAAGAAATGCTTATTTTCTACGTGTCGCACGCATGCAAAATATTCATGTATGCAAGTAAGAAATGAGTAAACAATTTTTTTTATATAACTGTACATATGAATTGATTAGGTTTTTTTTTAGATCGATCATGCACTTATTAGTGCTCTGCTTGAGCGGTGGAGACTAGAGATCCATACCTTCCATATGACGCAGGGAGAGATGATCATCACATTGGAAGACGTGGCTGGTATTTTAGGATTGCCCATCAAGGGTAAAGTCGTTACAGGAGTCACCGTAGCCGAATGGGACACCATCATTGAGGAGGTTTTTGGTCATGAACCTCAGGAAGATACTGAGCTTAAAGGTGGATATTTGTGCCTGTCTTTCTTTGATAGACATTTTGCGCACTGGGGTGAGGTACTTCCCGATTTGGTCGCTGTGATGCGCTTTACGAAGGCGCACATTGCGCGACTTCTTGGAGCATGGTTACTGAGCGACAAATCCGGAGGGAGCATGGTCGCGGCGCATTACATCCCATTGCTTGCTGGCGACTTCGAGGAGATTGGAGGATATAGTTGGGGCTCTGTGGTCCTTGCACATTTGTTTAGACAAATGTGCGAGTGTACAGATCCACGCAGAAGTGACATTGGTGGGTGTCATATGCTGCTTCAGGTGTGGGCGTGGCTAAGATTCTCACTCATTGCTCCAGCTATTCCGCAGCCTACTCACCCGGAGTGGCATTACGGACACCGATATGTGTTAGTATATTGTGTTTTTTAACAATTCTTGGAATTCAATCTTATAGTATTCTAATGTCAGTTATTTTGAAGTAAGGTTTAATGCTTTAGGTCAGTTTCGAGCACGCGAGCTACTCTGGAATAGGATGAGATTAGAATCCCTCAGTCGGGATGAGGTACGCTTAGTTATTTTTAAGTGTTCTTAACTGTGCATTTGTGGTCCTTGTCGTTACATAATTGTGTGTTTATTTGGTCTGTGCAGGTGGTTTGGCAACCATATGGAAAGTACGACGTTCTTGGTGCATCTGAGCAGCAGCGATTGTTGTGGATGACATCTACTCCTGTTATATGTTTCCACACAGTTGAGTATTCGTAGTCGGATAGATGCATGTGCCAATTTGGGAGGGATTAGCCAATCCCACGTACTCCCAAGAAGCTGAAGGGTGTGCATGACATTTCCTTGAGCGGTAAACATGAAGATAATTGGGTCCGCAAGTTGAGACCGTTTATTAGACGCTGGGAGGTTAGGAACCAGCACATCGACCTTCCCCCTCTAGTTCAAGGCTTCATGTCACCAAACCATGAGTACATGGTTTGGTACAAGGAAAATGGGAAGCGGTACATCTCGAAGATGGCTGCCAAGACTGGTCGTGGTGTAAGTTTTGCTGACATTAACATTTTTTCTATTTATGTTTATTATGATAGAGAACATGATTCACAATAATGTTTATATATTTTATTTTATAGTTGGATGGGCTGGAGATGCTGTACTTCGCACTTGGGCATGAGTAGTGGCTGGGCTACACCCGCAAATAGGCGCAGGATGAGGTCGGTCGCATAATGTTTATCATCAGAGAGAGTTGTCGCCTGGAGGAGGTAGGGCCACATGCACCCAAAACCCAGCTTCAGGAGGAGCCACAATTGTTTGTTGGTGTTGGCCGAGGGACATGGGCTAGAGCATCTGCTACGACACGGCAAGTGCACCGCTCGTTCAAGTAATAAAATGATAAGTAGAATATCGTTCCCACGAGGATTGAGGCACTAAAGTTAATTGTAATTTATGATTCTTAATATTGGAAAAAAGGAATAATAATGTTGAGAGAATTTGGTTGTGGTTGGGTTTAATTGTATTAAATGAAAGAACGCTAAAAACAATGTAAATTGAATGTTACGCAAGAATTAAGAATAATTATGGCTAAGCACAATCACCTCTATTCCCTCTTATTTAATTGAATTGATAATTAACTTTATTTAGTAGAATTGTTCAGGTAGTATGTTGTACTGATATAGTTAAACCCTGATTCCTCGGTCATTTAACCCTTCAACCTAATTTAAGAACCCTAATTCCTTAGTAGTTCCCTTTAGATTAAGCTTAAAGCTAGCATAATAATGAATCTGCAGTTCTCTATCCCTATCCCTGGGTAATATCGCAACTGTCACTCTACTGCTTTCAGAAACTAAAACCCCAATATTCCTATTGTGAATTATAGCTCTAAGTAATCTAATAGATTGATCAATTCTAATTAGATATAATAAGGGAAGAATAAAGTAGAGTAAAACACTTATAATAAACTTTATTAAAATCAATTCAATAAACACAGAGTTCACATTGGCTCTTGACTAAACCATAATTACAAAGGAACTAGCCAGACATGATTATGTCTGACTTAATACACTGTAAAGAAGGAAGAAGAGAAAGAAACTAAGGTATGAAGAGCCACAAACCCTTCAATCTTCCCTTCTTCTTGTTCTTCTTGCTCCTTAGCCTTGATTCTTTTTTCCTTTGCTCTTGCCTCTTTTCCTCTATTCTAAACTGTCTATTGATGCCTCTAATGCGTCCTACCAATATTCTATTTATACTTAGGTCATAAAACCCTAAAAACCCATTACTTTTATGTTATCTTTAAGCTAATTCATAAATCTTGTGACGTCCGCGCGACTGGCGCGAGAATTCAGTGTTGCTGGCGCGAATAGCGCGAGATTGGCGCGGCTAGCGAGAACCTCCACTAATTATGGCGCGATTAGCGTGGTCCTAGCGCGGTTAGCGCGAGATCTCAGATTCAGTTGGCTCTTATTTTGCTTCTTTTCTTGCTTTTCTTGGTCCTAAACATCAAAATAGCATAAAATCAATGATAAACATAAAAATAATGAATTTTATACTTATTCTAGCATTTATTTACTATATTCTTCCTACTTTCCTAATAAAATTAACCTAAAACCTATATATGCTAACAGCATATCAGCGTCGACGGAAACAAATGCACCATGTTGCTGAGCCCATTGCAGTTCCCAGGCCTTGAACTCCAGGTTGGTTTAGGCCTCCAATTATAGCATCGAGATACGACAGCCAGCCCTTGTATTACGAGTCCTGTCAGCAAGGGGGCATGGTGTACGAGGGATTCAGTACGCAAAGTCATACGCCTCCACCGGCTGCCTCGCAGACCTAGCCTGTATATATGGCTACTGCGATGGCATCAGCAGATGATGGGACCAGTAGTGACGTAGCTCCTGCGGAGTGGACTGGTGCCGACATTGACGAGATGCTCTCCCAGCGTGATTATTCTACAGGAGGTTGTGGGAGTTGGCCATCAGATGTACCATATGCCACCCCAGCTGCTGAGCATCCCCGGCCCTCATCTCTAGAGCAGGCCACTCCATGTCCACCTCCCTATGTAGACCCTTATGAGGCAGGCCCTTCTCAGGCAGACCCTTCTCCAGGCCGTGTAGACGGAGGCTACCTGATCGTCAAGCGCATCATTATCAGTGGCCACCAGAGTCTTAGTTTTTGCATTGTTTGTATTTTTTCATTTTAGTTTGTAATAGATTTTATTTCTTAACTTACTAACACCGTGAATAACAGTAATTGATATGAGAGGCAACCAGTAAAAATTGAACATAACCAAACTTCACAAACACTACTTAATACAATGAATCATTCCATTTGGGTAACTGGTTTGTTAAAAATCGCTAAAATCTCAATTGGACAAACAAGTTTCAAGTAGTTGGATTCTGCTAATATCTTTAACACATCTTCATCGCTTATCAACTCAATTATGTGATATTCGATTGTGTAGTCTGAATATTTTGCATGGCCTGGCTGTCGAAAAAACAATTTTCTTACCACCTGTGAGTTGTGAATTCCATAAGGGGGAACCCCAACAGGTGCAACTTGCTTGATGACATCCTTGAGTGTTTCAATGTTGCAACCTGAAGGAATTTCAAACCTTATTGGATTTGTTCTAGTGAAGGAATAACCCAAAAAACCGCCTTGTCGTGGTATGTTCCACTTGTCGTTATAATATAACATTGCATCATGTGTAAGGACGATGGTGGATCGAAGTTGGTTGAGTATACTATTGGGTGTTCTGTTGATGGTGCATAATATTTCTATAGGGCCAAGTGCATAATATTTCTATAGGGCCAACACTTGATATTTGGTCATTGCACATTAACATTGTGCAAACATCATCATCATTTGTGAGTTGCAGAAAATGGAAAAGAATATTGCTGACCTGCATGTAGGGATGGCTGTCGGTAGTAGATTTCATCAACAAAATGGTCATTGGTTAGCAAAAGGGTGTCATGCATCCTACTCTTCAGTGTCTGAAAAGAACAGCCATTAGGCACTCGCATTGGTTTTGGAGTAGGACATTGAAAAGAAACACCGGTTTCGTTGTGATTCATTGATCCATTTGGAAAAATGAATGTTAATTTGGAGTTACCAATGGTTTGACTGCTTGTTTCTCCTAAGAATGTCATAGTATTCAGATTGAATTTCGATTGCGGAGGTATGTTGTGTGGGAATGGGAGTGTCTGGCTTATATAGGGGCATGTTCAGTCACGCCCTATTTGTTAGGCGTGTTCAGTCACGCCCTATTTGGGCGTGTTCAGTCATGCCCTAATTGTTAGGCGTGTTCATAATGTTTAGGGTTGAGGGTTTAGGGTGTTTGTTTTAGTTTTTAGTGTTTAGGATGTTTGATTTATAGATTATGTGTTCGTCTTTAGGGTTTAAGGTGGTTTGTGTAGGGTTTAGGATGTTTGGTTTAGGGTTTAGGGTTTAGGGTGCAACGACGGCAGAGCCTCATTTTCGTCCACCTAATTTGTTATTTAGTTTTCCATTTTGAAAACATGATTGTCATATGTGTAATCACATCAAAATATGATGAGTAATATCACCTCTCTCAACCAAACAGAGGGGTAAGATAACATATTTATAAATGAAATACATTAACATAACATTAATTAAACTAACATCAATACAAAATCATGAAATTGCATGGCGATCAGGACAAGCTCTCCGATTATGTTCAACTTGCTTGCAAATTCTGCATTTGACACGTCTTTGAGTTGTTTCCACTTTGTTCATCTCATTATGTAATCTGGTGGACCTTGGATGACCCTTTGCACGCAACATTTCCCTGTCAGGTATGACAACTGGATCTTCACTCAGCGGAATAGCACGTTCATTACCAATTGGCTGCCATGGCAATGAATAAGCCTGAACCAAGTTGCTTATGAGGAAGACATCATCCACATACTGAAAAGGATTCTGACGAACATGTAAAGCAGCAGCTACGGCGTGACTACATGGGTATCTGAAGGCCTTAAATTTGCCACACTAACAAAAATGCTCTGGCAGGTTTACTGAAAATGACCTCTCCCAACCCTCCTCCACCTCAAATAATGTTTCATCAACATTATATGTGCGGACATGGTGGCTTGTAGCAAGGGACTGATTATGCCTCATAGTATCAACCACATTTTTGCAATGTCGGTGTGAATGCTCAAGCTGTGAAGCAGCCACCTGACCCCTGCATACAAAATAATGAACTAATCGGGTGTACATGTGCTTCACAATAGCAGTAATAGGCATGTTCCTTGCTCCCTCGAACACCCTGTTCATTGATTCTGACAAGTTTGTTGTCATATGGCCATATTTTCTCCCCTCTACATCATATGCACGTGTCCACTTTTCCTTAGGGATGCCATCAATCAATTCTGCAACCTCAAGACTGGTATCACGAAATCATGCAAACGCTATGTCAAAATCAACCATAGAGGGAGTATAACCTGCAGAATAATAATACCATTAACACTATTTCGTTTACAAATTTGTCTCAGCTTAATATACTCAAAATAGTTGTTAACATACCTAAAGTCATGAGGTTCTTTTTCAATTTTGCATTCTTGAACCTTTGATTAAAATTACTGGCAATATGACAAAGGCAAAACACGTGATGCGCAAAAGGTGGTTGTCAACCGGCATGATTCTCCACAGCAGATATTATGCTCTGATGCCGATCTGAAATGAGACATATATTTCGCATTTGGGTAACGTGAGAGCGAATGTTAGCAAGGAAGTATTCCCAAGCTTTCAACGTCTCCCCCCTCAACAATGGCAAATGTCAGTGGCAGGCATTCATTATTTCCATCCTGACTTGTGGCAATCAACAATTTTCCTTTATACTTGCCATATAAATGAGTCTCATCAATCTGAATGATGGGTTTGAAAAATTTAAAAGTGTTGCAACACTGTCTAAAAGTCCAAAAAATGTGATGAAACACATGTTTTTCCCGTACCAGTCGATGTGCCACAAAATAACCATTTGTTTGAATATCAAAAAAAGAACTTGGTGAAAACCGAAGCATGTAGTTGCACCACCTGGGCAAAAATGCATAAGATTCTTCCCAATCCCTATAAATCATTGCCATTGCTTTCTGCTTCGCAAACCAGGCCATTCCATATGAAACTTTAAATCCATATGTATTGTTGACCCTCTCTTGAACCAATGCAATTGACACAGATGGTTCCTCCTTAACCATTCCTAACAATGAAATTCTAACATTGACATTAACAACATACCTTAAAAAAATAATATTTTTCATATAGAGAAAATTTAATAAAAACATACCTACTACAAGTGAAGCAATAACATCAGCATCAAGCTGTTTGTGACCCTATGTAATATGGTCATTCAGGCAATTGTGTTTTCCACCTCATTTTGAAACAAGCCACTTCTCACCGTACGTTGGTTTAATTACCCTAACCCTCAAAGGGCAACCATCGTTGTTTCGAACACACTTGATGATAAACTTGTTAGGCTTGCTCTCAACGACAATTGCTTCTTGATGCTCCTTCATGAGGTTCCGCTTAATTGCAATTTGTGCGTCCTTTTTGGATGCAAATTCCTGTTTAACAAACAAATTGTCCCCTAATTGCCATGGACCTTACACTGAACCTGAACCCAAACCCGAACCCAAAGCAGAATCGGTAAAAGATTCTTCTTCACTTGGATGATTCCAATCAATATATATGTAATGTGGAATTCCATCCCAAAAAGGAATGACCTCAGCACCTAAACATATCAAGCAAATAAAATACTATAACATTAATATATACATATATGACTACATTCTCATTTATTTCATTCATCTAAGATACCTTCAACAGGTTGTTCTGCTTGAGTAGATCCAACATCCGCATGATGACAAATTTGAGACGACCCCACACCAGTATCTTCTTGGAATTCAGTCGCATGCACACCAGTATCCTCATCATTATTCGACGCACTAGCATCCTCCTGAAGAAGACGATCTTCCATTGCAATATTTTCATCGTCGTCATTCTCATCATCGTCATCCATAACCCAAGTTGGGTCATGTTTAGCTTCCTCGGACACGTTTACACCTGGAGCTGCATATAATGATGCATTATGTGCAGGATTAAAAGTGACTGACCTTATGGGTAAAACAACATCCTCTGCTGTAGTAAAATCCACGTACAACTCTAGAAAATATTTCGTTGTCTGCTTGAAAAATTCTTCCATTACCAATTCTATGTCTTCATCATCCAGAACTTAAAAACCCATGTATTGTTCACGTTACCATAATCTTGCCGTCAGCAAAGTGATACGTTGGTTGTCTAGCAGACCTAATTTTTGTCGTATCTTCTGATGTAATTCACCCAGTGTTGAGCTTCGCTTGATACATGTTTCCCTTCAAAAACAACATCTCGTCCCCCTTCAACTTTCCTTCCATTAACAAATAACACAACACGAGCGCACTCCTCACCACCTGAACTCATTTCTTGCCGTCAACAAAAACAAAAAATTTAAATATCAAAAATACAATAATTGAAGATTTAGAACCTGTGAATAAAAGGGTCAAGAGAGGCAATTTTTATGGGTGTATTCCACTGTCCCAAATTTTAAAATATTTTCAAAACAGTCCTAAATTTCAAATTATTTATTAAAAATGTATAATTTATTTAAATTTGCCATGAGTTCGACTGATGGTCTAATGAAAGAATATACGTAATTATTCTTTTTCCAAACATTACTGATAAACAAGTGGATAGAGAGAGAAGAAAGATGTAATTTTGAAATTATAGTATAAATATTTGAGAAATTTAATGCAATAACTACTTTTTTTAAGGAGCGTGAAATAGTTGAAAAAATCTTATAATTAGGGATAGAGGAAGTATACATCCAAGTGAAATCCCTTTGTCGCTTATGAATTATGATGATGCTATAGTTTGAATTGATTTGGCATTCAAATATTTAATTTAATAGAATAGGGACGTGAAGGATTAAACCAGGGGGCATTGATTCCCTTTATAATAGCACAAAATACGGTGCAAGCCACGATATTGTATGCCCCCTTACATTCAAAAAGAATGAATGAATTACCCTATCAACCACACTTTTATCCTATACAGTCTTCTATGAAGCCAAATAAAGCTGGCAGGGAACCAGCCTAAGCTTGGTAGTTGAAGTTGCATCACCTCTAGTTGACTTGTGGTGATGGGAAAAAACGTTTTGCCAGCCATTGGAAGGGTCTCAATAGTTGAGCTATTTTCTTGCACCAGAACCAAATGGCAGCGTTGTATTGTTCGTTGCGAATCTTTCGCGTGGCTGCCTTCCAATCATACTTCTCCATCTCTTCACGCGCAGCTTTTCCTATGGTTTCTCTCAACTCTTTGTTGAGCAAAAGGGGCATTAGTTTGCTCAAGCAATCTTCAAGATCTTCTGGATTGTACACATAGCTAGTTTTCCTATTTTGATCTGCAAGGATTATATCAGGAATACCTGCAGCACATGCCGCCACGACAGGTATCCCTGAAGACATGGCTTCCAAAACTACAAGACCAAGTGTCTCTGACTCTGAAGGCATGACAAATACATCTCCACTGGCATATGCTTGGGACAGTTCTTCCCCTCCAAACATTCAAGTGAATGTTGCTGGCATACCTTCAAACATTTTCTCTATCTCCTCTCTAGTAGTTAGCAAAGCAACTCGTATTACTAAAGGTTGCCAAAGTTTTTATATTAACATTGCTTTATGTAGTACGGAGGAGGGGAATAATATAAAGATAAAAAGCATGAAACAAACACCAAATATTTTTTAAGGGTTGCAGAATTAGTCACCTGTATGGTCCATCACCAACGAAAGCAATTCGAGCATCAGGAAGCCTATCCATGAGCCTGCCAAAAGCAATTAGTGTGTTTTCAGTTTTTGTACATCAATAATCAACAAGCAGTTTTTGCTACTTTCCAGTTTATATTCTAGATTTTTTAGATTGACTTGAAAAATTTGAATACAAATACTTCCAAGTTATGCAAATTTCACAATGATGTTCACTACCTTTTCAGAAAATCTAAACTCTTCTCTACTCCAAGCCGTCCAACATGAACTATCAAGGATTTGTCAGGTTCACCATTGCTGTATGACAAATGTTTAAGAATAAGATGAAATGCCATTATTACCAAAACTTGAGCATATGAAAAAATGAGAAAAGGTCCATACCTTGGTCTTAATCACATTTCTTGGGAGCAGTATTTGGGATGGAATTTTTCAGAGTCAACACCCTTGTTCCAAAGACGAATCTTGTTGGCTGGATACCAATAGGAGAAAAACTCAGTCAAAATTTTGCTGCATAGTAATAGGCATACCAGGAAACACATATTCTCGGATGCTATTACCAATTAAGCATAGCTAAAAGACTACATAAGGGGATTCTATGTTCACCTGCTGTGACTCTAGCTGCTAGGAGATCCCCCGCAATGGCAGCAGATGGCACCAGATTCAGATTAGCTGCTCTGTGAAGAAATTCTATAACCACCAAAATTTGTTATGTTCACCAATATGAGTCCAAATTGAAAAAGTAGGCAAGAAAGTCTACATACTTATGATCAACCACATGAGTTTCACCAGCCAGCTAAAGGTATATATCTTGGAATGTACCTGGAGACTAAACAAGATCAGCCATAAGCAATACACGATATGTATAACTTGAAGCAGTTCTGACATCATAGCATCATATCAGAATAATTGTAAATAGAATTGACATGTAATCAAAAATGGTAAATATTTTTCAGAAAATCTGTAACCTGAATAAAACTTACACAGGTACATGGGTATGATAGGACATGACAATAGGAACACACAAAAGTTT
>CM023959.1:11256190-11266249 GCA_013407115.1 Glycine latifolia
GTTCAAAAATGCTTAAAGAAATTCAATGAATCACTAAAATATGATGTATAACAATTGTGAAATTTGCTTCTAATAACTCAATTCAGTTTAGGCATGAGAGTAGAATCAAAACAAGTGGTTATACAACACAAAAACACTACAAACAAAAGTTGATAAGAATCAAAGCTAGAAAATTAGAAAATTTTCAAGAACACATGAAGAACATGAGAACAAGAATTTCGCACAAAACTTGAATAAGACTACTAGGAAAGGTGGCAGAACAAATCACAAAGCCAACCCACCAAGATTCACACAAAAATCAACAAGGAACAAGGAATTGAAATGGAATTTTCAGATTTTCAAAGTTGCAGAATTTTACCTTTGAAGAAATTCTAAAACTGAACTTAAAGAATAATTTTACAAGGATTAGGCTCTAGATACCACATGATGTAATAGCTGAACCCATAACCATTAAGTTTTCCCAAATCTACATTGCAATAGAACCCACTCTTCAAGCAAACTTCAAGAAAACATAAGTTTTCAGCACTTCTTGAAATAGGGGCTGTTTTAGAAGTTTATGATTGCAGAAATGGAAGATGAAAGAAAGGTTAGGGATGAAGGTGAAGACACCATGGAGTAGCTCTCCAATAAGTCTAGGAAGAATCACCACAATAGCATTGGGAAGCCATTGATAAGACTTAAGAAGTTCTTGAACAAGAACACGAGAGAAACTCTCACAACAATTTTCAGAATTGTATTAATGAACCAAAAATTAGTTACATTCAATTTTGGCACCTTATATAGTCCACAGAATTACAAGCTAAATGTCACCAAATGTAAGGAAAATGCAAATTGAAATGAAGCCTAAATGAAGCTTGAAGTGCAAGCTTTCCCAAAGTGACTCTTGGCTTCCCAATCATGTGCAGTACAGTTTCAGACTGAAATAATTGATTAATTTGCACTTGTAATCAATTAAAATAGAGTTATTTACCCTTTTCAGGCTTATGTAATCGATTACAGATGTCTCATAATTGATTAAAGCATTCAAGACTTGAAATAATCGATTACATAAGCTATTTAATCGATTAAAGCAGTCCAATCTTGATATAATCAATTACATATTCCATTTAATCGATTAAAACAGTGGAAAAACTATTTACAAGTGTTTGTATTGAATTTATTCTAACAAGTGCTAGAATTTATTGAATTAAATTGGACTTGAGACATCAAAATCCAGCTCTTGTCATCCTTGAGTTGGTGTGCATCTTCATGCTAGCCCAAGTTAGCTTGAATGTGGTCTTGAAGTGCTTGAGTCCTAGCTCTTGTCATTGGTCCTTTAAAGCTCACCAAAGGAAGTGCTTCAAGCTCTCCTTCTAGACCTTTAGCTTTCCATGAACTTCCATCACTACAATGGCTAGATTTTTTAATGGCTTGAATAGGGACATTCAAGATGTTGTAGAACTTCAAACCTACAACACCATGGATGAACTTATACATAGGGCGATGAAAGTGGAGCAATAATTGAAGAGAAAGCAAGCTTACAAGAAGTTTTCATATGGTCATTCATCTTGGAAGGATAAGGACACTTCCAAGAAGGAGGGTTCTTCTTCCAAACATATTGAACGAAAATCTTCAAGAGGTAACTCTACTCCTCTTACTCAAACTACTTCCAATAAATCTAGTTCAATTAAATGCTTTAATTGTTTGGGTAAGAGTCATATTGCATCCCAATGCCCTAACAAGAGGACCATGATTGTGTTGGAGAATGGGGAGGTGGATAGTGCATCATCTAGGAGTTCTCATAGTTCCTCTAGTGAAGGTGAGGAGGATTGTTTTCTTAAACTGAAAGAGGGAGATCTTTTAATGGTAAGACACCTCATGGGAAGCTTGTGCAAAGATAGAGATGATACACAAAGAGAAAACATTTTCCATTCTAGATGCTTGGTGAGTGGAAATGTTTGTTCTTTAATAATTGATAGAGGAAGTTGCACCAATGTTGCAAGCACTAGACTAGTGGAGATGCTTGGTTTAAAAACTGCCCCTCACCCTAAACCTTATAAATTGCAATGGTTGAGTGACAATGGTGAGTTGGTGGTGGGTAAGCAAGTGTTGCTTACATTCTCCATTGGCAAATATGGGGATGAAGTGCTTTGTAATATGGTTCCCATGGAAGCCGGCCATGTATTGCTTGGTAGACCTTGGCAATATGATAGAGATGGGGTACACAATGGGGTCACCAATCGATATTCTTTCCTTCATAAAGGTAAAAAGGTAGTACTCTCACTTTTGTCTCCAAGTGAGGTGTGTGAGGATCAAATAAAAATGAGATTGAAAAGAGAAAAAGAAAATAAAATCAAAGAAGAAAAGAGTCCTTTGAGAGAGAAAAGCCAAAAAGAAAAAGATGGCAAAAAGAGTGACAAGAGAGAACAAAAGAAGAGAGAAAAAAAAAAGTAAAAAAACATAGAGATAAAAGAAAGTTTGTTCGTCAAACCTAAGGAGATTAAACAAGTGATGCTAGCTAGACAACAAATGTATTTACTCATTCCTAATTATATGTGCTTAGCTTCTAGTGCCCTTGAGTTGCCTCAAGCTTTTGATACACTTTTAAAGGAGCTTGAGGATGTCTTTCCACAAGACATACCCCGTGGCTTACCTCCTTTAAGAGGAATTGAGTATCAAATTGATCTTGTTCTGAGAGCTTCACTTCCTAATAGGGAGGCCTATAGGAGTAATCCAGAAGAGACCAAAGAGATTCAAAAGCAAGTGTAAGGGTTGATGGAAAAAGGATGGGTGAGGGAAAGCTTGAGCCCATGTGCAATGCCGGTCATCCTAGTCCCTAAGAAAGATGGCAAATGGAGGATGTGAATGGATTGTAGACCCATCAACAACATCATCGTGAGGTACAAACATACTATTCCTAGACTTGATGATATGTTGGATGAACTTCATGGTTTGTGTTTTCTCCAAAATAGATTTGAAAAGTGGTTACCATCAAATTAGAATGAAAGAAGGTGATGAATGGAAAACCGCTTTCAAAACTAAGTTTGGACTTTATGAGTGGTTGGTCATGCCTTTTGGCTTAACCAATGCACCAAGCACTTTCATGCGACTCATGAACCATGTTTTGAGACACTTTATTGGAAAATTTGTGGTTGTTTACTTTGATGATATCTTGATTTATAGTTTAACAATGAATGACCACTTTCACCATGTTAGGAGTGTCTTGGAAGTGCTTAGACATGAAAACTTGTTTGCTAATAGGGATAAATGCACATTTTGCACCAATCAAGTAGTGTTTTTAGGTTTTGTTGTGAGTGCTAAGGGAGTCCAAGTAGATGGTGAAAAAATTAAGGCTATTAGAGATTGGCCAACACACAAAAATGTGAGTGATGTGAGAATTTTTCATGGGTTGGCTAGTTTTTATAGGAGATTTGTCAAAGAGTTTAGCACCATAGCATCTCCTTTGAATGACATTGTTAAGAAAAATGTGGTATATAAGTGGGAGAGTGAAGAAGAGAATGCCTTCAATGAATTGAAGGAGAAGTTGACAAATGCACCCATTCTTGCATTACCAAATTTTTCTAAATCTTTTGAAATTGAATGTGATGCATCCAATGTTGGCATAGGTGCTGTTTTGTTACAAGAGGTCACCCAATTTCTTATTTTAGTGAAAAAATTAAGGGTGCTATTTTGAATTATTCCACCTATGGCAAGGAACTCTATGCACTTATTAGAGTTTTGCAAACTTAGCAACACTATCTCCTTCCTAAGGAGTTTGTCATTCATTGTTACCATGAGTTACTTAAACATTTGAAAAACCAAGGAAAGCTTAATAAGTGGCATGCCAAATGGGTAGAGTTCTTGGAACAATTTCCTTATGTGATTAAACACAAGCAAGGCAAAACTAATGTTTTGGCTGATGCAGTTTCAAGGAGATATGCTTTAATCTCCATGGTTGAAACCAAGATGTTCAGGTTTGATTAGATAAAAGACTTGTATGCTCAAGACCATGACTTCTCTAAATTGTTTGAGTTGTGTGAAAAAGGGTCTCACCAAGGGTTCTTTAGGCATGACGGATACTTGTTTAAAAATAAAAGATTGTGTTTGCCTCAAAGTTCTTTGCATGAGCTCATGATTTGTTAAGCTCATAAAGGGGGGTTAATGGGACACTTTGGGGTTGAAAAAACTTTAAACATTTTGCATGAACATTTCTTTTGGCCTAAAATGAAACATGATGTCATCAAATATTGTTCTAATTATATTGTGTGTCATAAGGCTAAGTCCAAAGTCATGCATCATGGTCTATATACTCCCTTGCCAATTCCTACCTCACCTTGGACTGATATTTCTATGGATTTTGTACTTGGCCTTCCAAGGTCCAAGAGAGGCAAGGATTCTATTTTTATGGTTGTTGATAGGTTTTCCAGAATGGCATATTTCATTCCATGTCACAAGGTGGACGATGCTTGTCATGTGGCAGATTTTTTCTTCTAAGAGGTAGTGCATCTTCATGGATTATCTAGGAGCATTGTGTCGGATAGGGATTCCAAGTTTTTGAGTCATTTTTTGAAAACATTGTGGGGAAAACTTGGAATCAAGCTTCTTTTATCCACCACATGCCATCCTCAAATTGATGGACAAACCGGGGTAGTCAATCGAACACTTTCACAACTCCTAAGCTGTTTCATCAAAGGTAATTTGAAAACTTGGGAAGAATGGTTACCCCATGTTGAATTTGCTTATAATAAGGTAACCAATTCTACCACTTCTTTTTCTCCTTTTGAGGTTGTTTATGGTTTTAATCCTTTATCTCTTGATTTAATTCCTTTACCTAATGATTCTTCAATTTTGAGCAAGGATGAGCTTTCTAGAGCCACTTTTGTTAAGGATCTCCATGAGAAGGTGCATAATCAAATTGAGAAGAAGATGGAGCAATATACACGATATGCCAACCAAGGAAAACATGCTATGGTATTTGAACCGGGTGATTGGGTTTGGTTACATCTAAGGAAGGATAGGTTTCCTTCCCAAAGGAAATCAAAACTTCAACCTCAGGGTAATGGACCTTTCAAGGTCCTTGAGAGGATTAATGACAATGCCTACAAGATTGACTTGCCAAGTGAGTATGGAGTGAGTTCTACTTTTAATGTCACTGATATTTCTTCTTGTGATCTAGGTGTTTTGAATACAAATCCTAGGCCGGATTCTTTTCAAGGAGGGAATGATAGAGGACTATCTAAGGATCAAGCCAAAAGTCTAGAAGGAGAGCTTGAAGCACTTCCTTTGGTGAGCTTTGAAGGACTCATGACAAGAGCTAGAACCCAAGCCCTTTAAGATTACATTAAAAGTCTGATCTATTGTAATAAACATGCGGTGTATGTTTTAATCGATTACAATGTTTTTGTAATCGATTACACAAGCTAGTGTCGGGTTGCTGAAGCAAGGATGCATAATAACCATGTGCTTTCTCTACAAGGACGGTAGCTAGGATGCCAGGTTGTGTAGCTGGGATGTATGAAACCTGTAGCCAAGATGTCTGAGCTGTTCAAGCTTGTTCGGGTTGTGCCTAGCTGGAATGTGTATAGCTACATTGTGCATAGCTGGGATGTGCATAACCAGGTTGTGCTTAGCCGGGATGTGCATAGCTGGAATGTACATGGCTGGGATGTGTGTAGCCGGGATGTGCTTATCTGGGATGTGCATGGCTGGGGATATGTGTAGCTGGATTATGCATGGCTGGGATGTGTGTAGCCGGGATGTGCATAGCTGGGTTGTGTGTTGCTGGGATGTACGTAACCGGGTTGTGCTTAGTCAGGATGTACATAGTTGGGATGTGCATAGCCTGTAGCCAGAATATGCGTAGTCGAGTTGTGCTTAGCTGGGATGTGTTTTTCCGGGACGTGCATAGTTGGGATGTGCGTAACTGGGTTATGCTTAGCCGGGATGTGCATAGTTGGGATGTGCGTGGATGGGATGTGCATAGCCTGTAGCCAGAATATGCGTAGTCGAGTTGTGCTTAGCTGGGTTGTGTATAGCCGGGATGGGTTTTCTATGTATTCCTGTTATTTTGTATTGGACCTTGATATTTTCGCAAATGGGCCTAAACTTACGTTTTTAGGTGCTTATTAGAGGCCTAGCCATATAAATACTCAGACTTTGCCATTTTTGGCTAACTTTTGATTAATAGAAATTGAGCGTTTGCTTGAATTGAGAGCTTAGTTTCTTGTTGGTTCTTGATTGAAACCAAATTGATTCTATCAAGGAAGCTTTCCTTTGTGAAAAATCCTCCTGTGACTTAACGTTCCGTTTGTGGATTATGGCGTCATTCCTAATCATTCCTTAATCTTCCCCATTTTTCTATTTGAGTTTTAACCCACAATTCATGGAGTCTTGAAGCTTGCAATCCAGAAATGATCCAAACCAAGCATTCATGTCTTGGAAGTCATCAATCCTTAACCTTCCTTCCATATTCCATTGCTACAATTAAAAACTTATAAACAGCTCCATTTCACAAGAAGTGCAGATTGCTTGTGTTCTGAAGTTTACTTGAAGTTTGGGTTTCATTGCAAGGTAGATTTGGGAAAGCTAATGGCTATGGGTTCAGCCATTAATCACTTTGTTTCTGACTATGATGCCACTTTCATCAAATTTGTTCCTAAAAACTCATTTGGTGCCAATAGGCTTGTGAGAAGAAGGTCTAGGAACTAGTTCCCAAACTTCATTTCTCTTAAACTGATTCAGTTCATCATGCATAGCAAGCATCCAATGTTCATCAAGTAACGCTTGGTCAATACTCTTAGGTTCAATTTGTGAAACAAAAGCCATATCATAGTAGAGATTTCTTAGTGAAGATCTAGTGGATACTCCCTTAGTGACTTCACCAATTATGTTGTCAAGGGAGAGATCTCTTGTAGTTCTCCAATCCTTGGACTTTTGGATAGGTGTTGATTGTTCCATTTCTACATTTGGTTCTTCTTTTTCCTTTCCATTTGATCCATTGAGTTGTATATACTCTTTTATAGGACCTGCATCATTTTCACACTTTTTTTCCTCTTTAAAGGAGTTAGATTCATTACAAGTAACATGAACTGATTCTTCCATGCATAAAGTTCTTTTATTTAAGACTTTATATGCTTTGCTTTGTAATGAATATCTAAGAAAGATAACATCATCATCCTTAGCATCAAATTTTCCAATTGACTCCTTTACATTATTTAACACAAAACACTTGCAACCAAATACTCTTAAGTGAGAAATGTTTAGTTTTCTACCTTTGTATAGTTCATAAGGAGTTTTCTTCAAAATAGGCCTTATAAGTAATCTACTCAAGGTGTAGCAAACTGTACTCGCAGCGTTAGCCCAAAAATGTTTAGGCAAATTTGTCTTATTAAGAAGAGTTCTAGCTCCTTCTTCAAGGGATCTATTTTTTCTCTCCACAATACCATTTTGCTGAGGTGTTCTTAGAGCTAAAAAATTGTGGTTGATTCCATTTTCTTCACAAAACTTTTCAAAGTACTCATTTTGGAATTCACCACCATGATCACATCTTATTAAGATAATTTTGCAATCCTTTTCATTTTGAATGAGCTTGGCTAATTTTCTAAATGCCATGAAAGCATCACTCTTGGATCTTATAAATAAAGTCCATGTGAATCTAGAATAGTCATCAACAATTACAAGCCCATAGAAATTCCCTCCTAAGCTCATAGTTCTAGAAAGACAAAATAAATCCATTTGAAGCATTTCAAGGGGTCTTGAGGTAGAAACGACATTTTTATTTTGAAAAGAAATCTTAGTTTGTTGCCCCTTTTGACAAGCATCACATAGTTTGTCCTTTTCAAACTTTAGTTTAGGTAAGCCAATGACTAAGTCTTTTCTTATAAGCTTGTTCATGTGATGCATGTTAATGTGACTTGCCCTCTTATGCCATAGCCAAGATTCATCAACTTTACTTACTAGGCAATTTGTGTTGTGAATGAATGCATGTGCTATATAGAGTAAGTAGATATTACCTTTTCTCTTACCTACATGTATAACATCATTGAATTTACCATCACATATTAAACATCAATTGTTATTGAAGAAAACTTTGAATCCTTTATCACATAGTTTGCTTATGCTTAAGAGATTATGCTTTAAACCTTTCCCATATAGAACATTTCTGATCATGGTTTTAAAGTTGTCTTGTATGTTTCCTTCTCCAACTATCTTTCCTTTGTTGTTGTTGCCATAAATGACAAATCCTCCATCTTTTAGAATTACATTTGTAAGCATGGATATGTCACATGTCATGTGTCTAGAGCATCCACTATCAAAGTACCATAAATATGATTTTTCTCTAAGACACACTTGCAACATTCAAATTAAGTGACAAAGAAAGGTACCCAATTTAGGTTGGTCCATAGGGGTTAGCTATTTTTCTCTTTTTCATTGGAACCCAAATGCAATCTCCATTAGGCACATAGAATCTTCTAGCATAGCACCTATGAGATGTATGACCTTTCTTCATGTAGTAATTTCAAGTTACAAATTTTGATGCTCTTTCAAAATGAGTCAATTGATGATACTTAGTTTTTGAAAAGCCTCTTTGATTCTTCTATTTTGGTGGTACAAAATTTGTTTTTCCTAAAGGTTTTGCTCCATGTTTGTAACCCAAACCAGAAGTATCTCCTGCATACTTTTGTGCACTTAGCATTTGATTTAAACTGCATTTTCCTCTATAGAGTCTTTTCAAAAGATCTACTAAGTAATAATTTTCTGAAAGCAATAACAAGTATTTTTCACCTTGACTCTTTTTGTAATCATCAAATTCCTTTTGTAAAGCATTGCATCTATTAACATTTGATGAAGAAGAGGCACATACACATACATTCATTTTGTAGCTTGAAACAAGTTTTTCATTTTCTTCTTTCAAGTTACAAATTTCAGTTTGCATTGTTGCAAGTTTGGTGACATGCCATCTAAGATTTCCTTTCAGCTATTGTTGGATTTTGCAAGCTTTTGAGCCTCTTCATGCATATAATGGAAAGCATCAACAATTTGGTCAAATTCAAGATTAACCTCTGATTCAGCACTTGAGAATATTTCATCTTCACTTATTGTTGAAGTGAAGCATACATTAGTTTTTTCATTCTCACTTGATGATTCAGAAGTTGTTGAGTCATTGTCTTCCTATGCTATGTAGGATTTCTTAGGCTTTCCTTCTTTCTTTGTCTTCTTTTCACCTAATTGCTTCTTTAAGAATATAGGACATTCAGATTTAATGTGGCCTAGCTTACCATATTCAAAGTAGGTGAAGTTTGTGGTGTTGTTTTTGTTGTCCTTTCTTTTGTTGAACTTAGAGAACTTCTTGTTCTTTTTGTTCTTCATGAACTTGCTAATTCTTTTGGTAGGTTCAAGGGTTCATCACTTTCATCTTCACTTGAGTCTTCTCCTTTTTCCACACTAGATGATGCAACTTTCAAGCCTATGCTCTTTGGTTTCTTATCTGCAACTTTGCATGTGTTAGTTGTGACATTTCTAATTCATACTCAAGAAACTAACCAAAAAGTGCAGCCATGGACATCTTGGAAAGATCTTTTGATTCCTTTATTGTTGTCACCTTTAGTTGCCATGGTCTTGTAAGACACTTTAGGATTTTGATGTTCTTTAGCATCAAATATCTTCCCAAGACCAAGAAGATGATTTACAATGTGGGTGAATCTTGTTTGGAGCTGAGATATGTTTTCTATAGTGTTCATTTTGAACATTTCATACTCATGAATCAAAGCATGCTTCCTTGATCTTCTAACTTCATCAGTCCCTTCATGAGTGACTTCCAACATCTCCCACATCTCCTTTGCGCTTTTACACCTAACAGTTCCAAAGAATTCTTCAGAAGAAAGTGCAGAAGTAATCATGTTCTTAGCTTTAAAATCGTACTGAACAACTCTTTTTTCTGCATCTATCATTTCATCCCACTCTTTAGGAATCATATTATTACCAACAGTTTTCATAGGAACCAAATGACCTTTTTCTATTGCATTCCATGCACCGGGGTCATTTGATTGAATGAAAATTTGCATTCTGTTTTTCCAAAAA
>CM023959.1:11286249-11304274 GCA_013407115.1 Glycine latifolia
TCGCTACTGTATCTCTAACCCTTAACCGTCAACATCAACTTAATCATTTTTTATGAAAGAACACCCCTTCTTATTCATCAATGAAAATGGTGGTAAATTTTTCACAATCCATGACTATTATAACCATAAACAAAGCGCATATGAAACATTCCAATTGCATACGTATATTTGTATACACGAAGCATGCTTTAAATGTAAATACAAATATCCATGTTTAAAACGTACAAGTGTTTTACAATTGAAGTAAGAAATTAAACATCAGGGGTGCAACTAGCAAAACGTGTAGGTGACTATCAAAACCAGGGGTGTATTCAGCAAAACATCACCCCTGTCCAGGATCTATCACATCAACATCCCGACAACTCCGTGGCTCCAACTAAAAAGTTGTCATCTTCCCGGATCACATAATGTTGTCCATCTACTCACACGAACCAGGTTCGCGATCATCACAGGTACCAAACCACAAGGCACAACAAAGCAAGGGTGAGTTCATCATGTAAATACAAGCAAAGGATAACATCGATCAAGGAAAAACGATCTAAGCGACACAGTATCACTATCACATTCAATTATATCAACGCACAACCAACACGAACACTTATCAAGGGATAATCCACAAGACAATGTATAATGTCTAACATGAATGCATGCTCCTGACTCAACTCTCATCATGCAATGTGGTACCATCCCAGAAATAGGCCAAATCCATGGTCCAAATGATAGCTGCAGTTGACATCGGGGTCACTCTGTTATGCACAGGACTCACCCCCCCTCGTGGTGATCAGCCAAACGGGTGTCATAAGGATCTCCCTACAGATGTGGTGGTGTAAAACAGTTGAACCCATAGCTGTTAAGTTTTCCCAAATCTACCTTGCAATAGAACCCAAGCTTCAAGCAAACCTCAAGAACACATAAGCTTCCAGCAATCCTTGAATTGGGGCTGTTTTAGGAGTTTTAATTGCAAAAAATGGAAGATGAAAGAAAGGATAGGGATGAAGATGAAGACACCATGGAGAAGCTCTCCAATAAGTCTAGGAAGAATCACCACAATAGCATTGGGAAGCCATTGATAAGACTCAAGAAGTTCTTGAACAAGAACAAGAGAGAAACTCTCACACAATTTTCAGAAATTGTATTAATGAACCAAAGTTAGTGACATTCAGTTTTTGGCACCTTATATAGGCCACAAAATTACAAGCTAAATGCAACTAAAATACAAGTGAAATGAAGCCTAAATGAAGCTTGAGGTACAAGCTGTCCCTAAGTGACCTTTGGGTTCCAAAACATGTGCAGATGCCATCTCAGACTGGAATAATCGATTAATTCACTCTTGTAATCGATTAAAACAGTCAGGGACTGAAATAATCGATTACACTATCCATTTAATCGATTAAAGTAGTAAGGCCTTTGTTCCTGTTTGCAACTGAAATGCTGTAATCGATAACAAGGCCAAAATAATCGATTAAAACAGCAATTACCTATTTACAAGTGTTTGATGAATTTCTTCTAACAAGTGCTAGAATTTATTGAATTAAATTGGATTTGAGACATCAAAATCCAGCTCTTGTCATCCTTGACTGGGTGTGCAACTTCATGCTTGCCCAAGTTAGCTTGAATATGGTCTTGAAGTGCTTGAGTCCTAGCTCTTGTCATTGGTCCATTGAAGCTCACCAAAGGAAGTGCTTCAAGCTCTCCTTCTAGACCTTTGGCTTGTCTTGGACCTCCATCATCCCCTCCTTCTTGGGAAGAACTTGTCCTCAAGTTTGCCTCCTCATTTGTACCTACATCATACAAAGAAAGGTCACAAACATTGAAAGTATTACTCACACCATACTCACTAGGCAATTAAAGTTTGTAAGCATTGTTGTTGATCCTCTCTAGAATTTTGAAAGGTCCATCTCCTCTAGGTTGGAGCTTGGATTTCCTTTCATGAGGAAATATATCCTTTCTTAAATAAAGCCACACTAAATCTCCTTCATTAAAGATCATTTGCTTCTTGTGCTTATTGGCTTGCTTTGCATATTGTTCCATCTTTTTCTCCACATTTGCCTTCACTTGTTCATGCAACTTTCTAACATAAGAAGCTTTAGACAAAGCATCATGATTAACCATAGAAGAAGTGTTAGGCAAAGGCAATAAATCAAGAGGAGTTAAAGGATTAAAGCCATAAACAATTTCAAAAGGAGATAAAGAAGTAGTCTTGTGAACTACTCTATTGTAAGCAAACTCAATGTGAGGTAGACACTCCTCCCAAGTTCTCAAATTACCCTTGATGTAGCACCTAAAGAGTTGTCCCAATGTTCTATTAACCACCTCGGTTTGGCCATCCGTTTGTGGATGACAACTTGATGAAAATAAGAGTTTTGTACCAAGCTTACCCCACAATGTTTTCCAAAAGTGGCTAAGGAACTTTGTGTCTCTATCACTCACTATGCTTCTTGGCAATCCATGTAGTCTCACCATTTCCTTGAAGAAAAGATTGGCTATTTCACAAGCATCATCACTCTTGTGACAAGGAATGAAGTGTGCCATCCTTGAAAACCTATCAACAACAACAAAGATAGAATCATTTCCCCTCTTCGATCTTGGAAGGCCAAGCACAAAATCCATATAAATGTCAACGCAAGGGGAGTTAGGAATAGGCAAAGGTGTATACAGACCATGAGGCATTAATCTAGATTTAGCTTGATGACAAGTAATGCATTTAGAAATAAGCTTATGCACATCATGCCTCATTTTTGGCCAAAAGAAATGTTCATATAAAATAGCCAAAGTTTTGTCCACACCAAAGTGCCCCATCAAATTATTCTCATGAGCTTCTCTAATGAAAATTTCTCTCAAAGAGCTTTTAGGAACACATAATCTCTTTTCCTTGAACAAGAAACCATCATGTCTAAAATATCCTTGATGAGCCCCTTTTTCACACAAAGCAAAAATACTAGAGAAGTCATGATCACTTGCATATAGTTCTTTTATGTGATTAAAACCAAGCAATTTAGTTTTAAGCATAGAAATCAAACAATGCCTTCTTGATAAGGCATCCGACACCACATTCAACTTTCCTTGCTTGTGTTTAATTACATAAGGAAATTGTTCAATAAATTCAACCCACTTAGCATGTCTCTTGTTAAGTTTTCCTTGACTTTTCAAATATTTAAGAGATTCATGATCACTATGTATCACAAATTCCTTAGGTAAAAGATAATGTTGGCAAATTTTCAAGACTCTAACAAGTGCATACAATTCTTTATCATAAGTGGAATAGTTCAAACATGCACCCTTCAATTTCTCACTAAAATAAGTAATAGGATGTTTATCTTGAATTAAAAACCCCCCAATGCCCACATTAGATGCATCACATTCCAATTCAAAAGAAGCATTAAAATTAGGCAATGCAAGAATGGGTGCATGAGACAATTTATCCTTTAATGTTTGGAAAGCAATTTCACGCTCTTGCTTCCAAGAGAAGCTCACGGTTTTCCTCATCAATTCATTTAAAGGAGAAGCAATGGTGCTAAAATCCTTGAAAAATCTCCTATAAAAACATGCCAAACCATGAAAACTTCTAACAACTTTCACACTTGTAGGAGTTGGCCACTCCATGATGGCTTTCACTTTCTCTTGATCCACTTGAACTCCTTGAGCACCTACTACAAAACCTAGAAACACAACTTGTGAAGTGAAAAAAAGAACATTTATCAATTGCTCCATACAAGGTTTCCTTTTCTAAGCACCTCCAAGACACTCTTAACATGCATTAAATGATCATTTAAATTGGCACTATAAACAAGAATGTCATCAAAGTACACAATCACAAATTTGCCTATAAAGTGTCTAAGCACATGATTCATAAGTCTCATAAAAGTACTAGGTGCATTAGTCAAACCAAAAGGCATAACTAACCATTCATAAAGCCCAAATTTTGTTTTGAAATTCATTTTCCATTCATCCCCTTCCCTCATCCTTATTTGATGATAACCATTCTTAAGATCAATTTTAGAGAAAATAGTAGCCCCATGCAATTCATCTAAAAGATCATTAAGTCTAGGGATGGGATGTCTATACCTTATGGTGATGTTGTTGATTCCCTACAATCCATACACATTCTCCAAGTTCCCTTTTTCTTAGGCACAAGAATAATAGGCATAGCACAAGGGCTCATGCTCTCACGGATCCACCCTTTTTCAAGTAGCTTCCCTACTTGTGCTTGTATCTCTTTTGCTTCCATTGGTGAAGTCTTATAAGCTGGCCTATTATGGAGTGCACAACCTGGAATCAAATCAATTTGATGCTCTATGCCTCTCAAAGGAGGCAAGCCATTAGGAACTTCCTTTGGAAAAACATCTTGATACTCTTCCAAAAGTGATTGCATAGCTTTGGGCAATTTTTCACCTTCCTTTTCAACATGTAAACAAAGAGAGTTAGGAAGCATATAATAAAGAGGTTGTTGGGCCAATAACACTCTCTTAATTTGCTTTTCACTCAAGAACAAGCTCTCTTTAATCCCATGAATTTTTTTGTTATCATTTTCTTTTTCTTCCTTTTTTTCTCACTTTTTTTTTTCTTTGGTAGCTCACTTTTTTTTTTCTTTTTTAGGTGCAGTATTTTTTTTCAACTCCTCAATTCTCTTTTCTTTCATCTTTATTTGATCCTCACACACTTTTCTAGGATTCAAAGGCCTCAAAATAATTTTCTTGCCTAGGTGCTCAAACTCAAAAGTGTTCTCCATGCCATTGTGTATCACTTTTCTATCATATTGCCATGGTCTACCAAGAAGGATATGACCAGCCTCCATTGGAACAATATCACAAAGAACATTATCGTGATAAGCATTAATAGAAAAAGGAATGAGCACTTGAGAATTTACCACCACTTCTCCACTTTCACTAAGCCATTGTAGCTTGTATGGGTTTGGATGTTTTGTGGTTGGCAAGTGTAATTTCTCCACAAGTCTTGTACTAGCAACATTGGTACAGCTCCCACCATCAATGATAAGTGAGCATACCTTGTCTTTAACCAAGCACCTTGTGTGAAAAATATTTTCTCTTTGACTTTCCTCTTTTTCTAGGCAAAAATTGCTCAACATTCTCCTTACCATCAATAGATCACCCTCTTCAGCCTCTACTAGTGTGAGTTCTTTTTCTTCTTCACTTTAAGAATTATTTGAGTCACTTGAAGACTCACTCCTTATGCCTCCATCGTCAAGCAAAATCAGAGTCCTCTTGTTAAGACATTGAGAAGCAATGTGACCCTTGCCAAGACACTTAAAACACTTGATATTGCTTGATCTTCTTGGAGTTGGCTCCACAATTTTTTTGCTTGAACTTCCCACCTTTTCTTCTTTATTTTTCTCATGAGAAGCCTCCTTTTTAGGCTTGTCTGATGTTGCAGCCCCATTTGAGAATTTGGAAGCTTTTCTCCTCTTTAATTGTTGCTCCACCCTTTGAGCTTTGTGGACTAGCTCCTCAATTGTTGCATATGAATGTAGCTCCATCACATCTTGAATTTCTCTATTCAAGCCATGAAGGAACCTAGCCATTGTTGCTTCTTGAACCTCCACAATTTCAGCCCTTATCATCATCAATTCAGTTTCCTTATAATATTCATCAACACTTTTGTAACCTTGGAAATGTCTTTGAAGCTTGTTATGGACTTCTCTTGCATAATAAGTTGGAACAAATCATCCTCTCAAGCATGCCTTCAAGTCATCCCAAGAATTTACTCTTTGTCTCCTCATCCTCCCTATATCTACTTGAATTTGGTTCCACCATGTCAAAGCATAACCACCAAACTCCAAAGTTGCTAGAGTAACTTTCCTTTCCTCCTCAAAATGTTGGCATGAGAAAATTTGTTCTACTTTCATCTCCTACTCAAAATACTCTTCCAGATCATTATTACCCAGGAATTTTGGAATTTTTATTTTCACTCCATTCAATCCTCCATTCCTCCCATCTCTCTCTTCTCTTCTCACCCTCCAATCTTCATCATCTCTATTTTGCCTCCTAGGATTGTGTCTCCTATGATTTTCTCTTCTATTATTATTTTCTCTCCAATCCTCCCTCTCACTCCTCTCATCATAATAGTTTCCTCCATGAGAAGAAGCATACTCACTCAACCTCCTACCATTATGAGCCTCTCCATCCACACTTTCCATTGGATGACTCCTCCTTTGGTTCTCCTTTTGAAACTCTCCAAACCTTGCATCTATATTGGTTTGCAATTCTGTTTTCAAGTCTTTCATGCGTTTTGTCATGGCTTTCATCAACCTAAAGGTCCTAGGTGACAAAGCTTCTCCTCCACTTGAACTCATCCTTCAAAAAAAATGGTTAGCAAAACACAATTATATAAAGAAATCCTTACCACTCTCTAAGTGTTTGCCACTCTTAATCTAGGCTCTTTCTATAATGTTCTCTCTTGCCTTTTTCCACTCTTATTTCTCTCTATAGTTCTTAAGAAAAAAATTCTAATCAAATCAAGCCTCTTTACTATAGTGAAATAAGAAATGATTCTAGGCTAAACTCAAGAGTCCAAAGAACAAGAAAACTCTAAGACAAAACCATGGAAGCTGGAAGAAAGGATAGGGATGAAGATGAAGACACCATGGAGAAGCTCTCCAATAAGTCTAGGAAGAATCACCACAATAGCATTGGGAAGCCATTGATAAGACTCAAGAAGTTCTTGAACAAGAACAAGAGAGAAACTCTCACACAATTTTCAGAAATTGTATTAATGAACCAAAGTTAGTGACATTCATTTTTTGGCACCTTATATAGGCTACAAAATTACAAGCTAAATGCAACTAAAATGTAATGAAAATACAAGTGAAATGAAGCCTAAATGAAGCTTGAGGCGCAAGCTGTCCCTAAGTGACCTTTGGCTTCCAAAACATGTGTAGATGCCATCTCAGACTGGAATAATCGATTAATTCGCTCTTCTAATTGATTAAAATAGTCAGGGACTGAAATAATCGATTACACTAGCCATTTAATCGATTAAAGTAGTAAGGCCTTTGTTCCTGTTTGCAACTGAAATGCTGTAATCGATTACAAGGCCAAAATAATAGATTAAAACAGTGACTACCTATTTACAAGTATTTGATGAATTTCTTCTAACAAGTGCTGGAATTTATTGAATTAAATTGGATTTGAGACATCAAAATCCAGCTCTTGCCATCCTTGACTTGGTGTCCAACTTCGTGTTTGCCCAAGTTAGCTTGAATATGGTCTTGAAGTGCTTGAGTCCTAGCTCTTGTCATTGGTCCTTTGAAGCTCACCAAAGGAAGTGCTTCAAGCTCTCCTTCTAGACCTTTGGCTTGTCTTGGACCTCCATCACGTGGCCCCCCCAGTACTTCTCGTACTATTACAGTTAATCATCCTATTTCCGTCATGCAAATGAAGTATGTCTCTCATGGGCACCATCAACATATGCCCCGACACAGGAACTTCTTGCCCTGGCTGGGATCTCCATACCCTCCCATGTTACATACACACTGCCCCAAACGGGGGCTACCCCAACACGGGCTCACTGATGCACTGACTGTGGTCTTTGCAAGGTCCACCACTCAGTCCCGGCATCCCACGCGTTTGTACCTAGCCTCTCACCATGGCTCTACCGAGGTACAAAACGTCTCAAGCCATCACATAGGCTATCTTCAATGAAAATCCACAAATACAACATATATATATATATATATATATATATATATATATATATATATAACTCGGCCAACCCATCTCAGAAGCTAACATCACAAGCACACACACACACACACACACACACACACACATATATATATATACACAACACGGCCAGCCCGTCTCGGCAGCTGACATCACAAGCATGTATATATACAACACGACCAACCTATCTCGACAGCCGGTACTCAGCACCTTCACGAATATATATATACGACTCGGTCTAACCCTACCCGGTACTCAGCACCTTCACGAACACTTTTGCAAAGTGTTTTGGGAGCTTTTCAGCATCAAAATGCCAACTCCACATACATGCACGGGGAGTTCTTACAACATCAACTCCCTTTTTTTTTTTCCAGAATACAACACCAGAACATCATTAACATCAACACAAAAACCAACCAAGGAACACAAGGCATAACCCATCTCATACAATAATACGCACATAGCCTTCTGGAAAACAACACACACATGGGACATGCAGCTAGCTCTCTGGTCCTCAACCATGCTACCTAAAACTATTATCAGAGATGATAAGCTCTCCTTACCTAACCAAAGGTTTGTTTTGCAGCTACACGATGTGTTGTTCTGTGCTTCCGTTCTAACTATAAGGTCCTCTTGACGTCGGGCTTTCGTGGCAGTGATGGTGGTTCTCGTGGGTTAAAGGTAACCCAGAAGGTTGAGGGAGAGAGGGTTCTGGGTGTGAGTTTTTTTTTTTTAGAGAGGACGGAGAAAAGCAAAGAGGAAAGTGCAAAGAAAAGAGAGAGAGAGGAATACGCTTCCACTGCACACTTCTACTCTTAAGTACTCAGTTGACAGGGCATGTCCACCTTGCGTGTATGGGCAGCAACCACAGCTAATCAAAGTTGACTTAGCACATTCATCATAAAACACGCATACTAAGGTAGGACAATAACAAACAGCACTTATAAAAAATAAATCAAGTAATTAAGCAGCATAATTACACACATAAACGTCCAAATTAGTAACTTATAATCCGAGGTGTTACAATTTTCCCACCTTTTTAGGAATTTCGTCCTTGAAATTACCTGGTGTAAACAAAGTTGGGTAGGCTCCCACATCTGGCTTTCAAGCTCCCATGTCGCATCCTCCCCAGATTACCTTGACCAGGGGAATTTCTTTCCCTCTTAGATGCTTCGTCCGTCGATCCCCAATCCTCAAAGGCAGTGTTTCATACGTCAAATTTTCCTTTGCTTGAATATCGTCCAATCCGACCACATGAGAAGATAATGAATGTACTTAAGAAGCTGGGACATGTGGAATACATTGTGGAGATTGAAAAGGGACGGGGGCGAGGCAATTTGGTAGGCGACGGGGCCAACTCTCTTTAGAATTTGAAAATGACCAACAAACTGAGGTGTGAGTTTCCGGGATTTCAATGCTCGGCCGACCCTGGTCCATGGGGTGACTCTCAAGAATACATGATCACCGACCTCAAACTCTAGGTTCTTTCTCCTCCTATCATGATAGCTCTTTTGCCTTCTCTGGGCCGTCTTCATCCTATCTTGGATCAACCTGACCTTCTTAGTTGTCTGTTGTACCACTTTGGGCCCTAATATAAGGCTTTCGCCGGGTTCCAACAAACATAAGGGTGTTCTACAACTTCTACCATACAGGGCCTCAATGGTAGAGTGAAAATTGTTGTTGTAGGTGAAATCTATCAGTGGTAGGAAACTATCCCAGCCACCCCCTTATTCTAAAACACATGCCCTCAAAAGGTCTTCTAGAAATTGAATGGTTCGTTCAGTCTGCCCATCAGTCCGAAGGTGGTAGGCCGAACTCACTCGAAGCTGGGTTCCTAAGGCCTTGTTCAAACTCTCCCAAAATCTAGAAGTGAACCTCAAATCCCGATCTGATACTATGCTAGAGGGCACGCTGTGCAACTGGACAATCTCACTGACATACAAGGAGGTCAACTTCTCTAAGGAAAACTGGATGTTGATGGGGATAAAGTGAGCAGACTTAGTCAATCTGTCGACAATAACCCAGATCGAATCTAACCCAGCCCGGGTTCTAGGCAAACCTACAACAAAATCCATGGAGATACTATCCCACTTCCACTGGGGTATCTCTAAGGGTTGTAACTTACTCGACGACTTCTGGTGTTCTACCTTAGCTTTCTGACAGACCAAGCACGCGTATACAAACTCACTAATATCCCTCCTCATGTTCGGCCACCAAAACATAGTCTTCAGATCTTGGTGGCACCGGGGTGGATACTTAGGCTACTTCTACGCCCCTCTTCTAGGATCACTTTCTTAAGCCCGGATATGTTGGGGACACAAACCCTTCCTTGAAGTCTCAAAATTCCATCCGGTCCTACGTGGAAACTACTAGCATCCCCTGATGCTATGGCTTCTAGTTGGGTTTGCAAAAAAGGGTTAGACCCCTGCCTTCTCGGATCTCCTCTAACAACCCACTCAGAATCCGGATGACTCTTAGTCTCATGCTATTAGGGGTAAACTCACATGCTAGACTAAGGTCTCTAAACCGCTCCAAGAGTTCTAGCTCCCTAACCATCAAAGCGGACACATGGAGAGATTTTCTACTTAAAGCGTCGACCACCACATTGGCCTTGCTGGGATGATAACTAAGCTCAAAATCATAATCCTTAAGGAACTTTAGCCATCTCCTCTAACGCAAGTTCAACTCCTTCTGGCTGAATAGATACTTAAGGCTTTTATGGTCACTAAACACGTCAAACTTGGAGCCAAAGAGATAATGTCTCCATATCTAAAGGGCAAACACGACGGCAGCTAACTCCAAGTCATGGGTGGGGTAGTTCCTTTCATGCGTCTTAAGCTGCCTGGATGCATAAGCCACCATTCTGCCACTCTGCATCAACACTCCGCCCAAGCCGGTCATAGCTGCATCACAAAACACCTCAAAGGGCTCTCCCAAGTTAGGCAGAATTAACATGGGTGCGGTTGTTAGCTTTTCCTTAAGAGTTCGGAAGCTAAGTTCACACTGGTCATCCCACACAAACACTTGACCCTTATGAGTCAACTTGGTCAAAGGTAAGGCTAACTTGGAGAAACCTTCTATAAATTTCTTGTAGTACCCGGCAAAGCCCAGAAAACTCCTGATCTCGAACACGGACTTGGGGCTCTCCCACTTGAAGACGGACTCCACCTTAGAAGGGTCTACAGCTATACCACCTTGGGATATCATGTGCCCTAAGAAACTTACCTTTTCTAACCAGAATTCACACTTAGACAACTTAGCATATAGTTGTCTATCACTAAGAGTCTGCAGCACAATCCCCAAGTGCTCTTTGTGCTCCTCTTCGTTCTTAGAATATACTAGGATATCATCTATGAAGACCGCTACAAAGCTATCAAGGTACGGGTGAAAGACCCTATTCATGTAGTCCATGAACACACCAGGAGCATTAGTTACTCCGAATGGCATAACCATGTACTCATAATGACTATATCAGGTCCTAAAAGTGGTCTTGGGAATATCCTCAAACTTAACTCGGATCTAATGGTAACCCGACCTAGGATCTATCTTACTAAACACACAAGCCCCTACCAGCTAATCCATAAGGTCATCTATCCTAGGCAAAGGATACTTATTCTTAATCATCACCTTATTCAGCTGGCGGTAATCCACACATAACCTCATAGTCCTATCCTTCTTCTTCACTAATAGTACCGGTGCTCCCCATGGAGATACACTAGGCCGCACAAACTGCTTATCCAATAGCTCCTCCAACTGCTTCTTAAGCTCAGCTAGTACTAAGGGGGACATCCTATAAGGGGCTACAGATATAGGTTCGGCTCCAGGCACCAAATCTATGGAAAACTCCATCTCTCTCTCAGGTGGTAACCCGGATACGTCCTCAGGAAGCATTCCCGGGAACTCTCTCAAAACAGGGAGGTCGGCTAGAGGGACCTCGGTCTCTACCTCTGAGTTCGACATGATCATGTAAACTTGAGCATTTTCTTTCAACGATGACATAACCCGGTTGGCCGAGATGAACATCCTTTTTCCTCTCACATCCGAGTTGCCAAACATAACCATCTTATCATAACAGTTTAACAAGACCTGGTTGGAAGATAACCAGTTCATGCCCAGAATAACATCAATCTGGCTAAGAAGCAAACAAACCAGATCAACACAGAATTTTCTATCAGAAATTTCCACAAGGTAGTCTAAATATACCTCGGAAGTCAACACAGACCCGCTAGCCAGGGTCTTAACCACAAGCTCAAATTTTAAAAAAGACACAGAAAATTCAAGTGGTTTCACACACAACTAGGATATCAAAGAATGGGTCGCACCAGAATCAAAAAGCACCAATAAATGAGTTTCATTTATGAAACATTTACCTTGGATTAGATCTTGGGAGTTCGAGGCCTCAACACCACTAAGAGTGAAGACTCTTCCCGTGGTCCTTGGTTGTCTGGGTTGGCTTTGCTGGCCTTCGCCATTCCACTCTCTCTTGGGGTGCGGGCAATCCCTTTGGATGTGACCCTTCTCCTTACAGTTAAAGCAAATCGAGCCTCTCTATACGCAGTCAGCAGCGATATGCCTGGGCTTACCACACTTGAAGCATGTGTTCCGGGTTGGAAAGGTGGTGGGTCTACCACCCTACCACTAGGGAATCCTGCAATAGCAGCCCTTTGATGGTCTGGGCGTTGATCATGCGGCTTGGAAGGAATGGTGTAGGGCCTTCCGCGATTTTGATGCCTGGTCTTCTTGTCCTTTACCGGACTCGTATTCCGGTAGTAGGCAACCCTGTCCCTGGAATCCTCGTCCCATATCCTGCACATGTTTACCAAGGCCGGGAATTGGTGGACTCCTTGGTAGTTCACGGCTTGCTTTACCTCAGGTTGCAAGCCGTTCAAAAACTTTACACACTTAGAGCTTTCCCCTTCCCGTCCCTGGTAGTGAGGGAGATACCTCACCAACTCTTCAAACTTAGCCGCATACTCGGCCACAGTCTGGTTCCCTTGTTTCAGCTCAAGAAACTCCATCTCTTTCTTGTTCCTCATATCCTTCGGGAAGTACTTCTCCAGGAATGCCTCCTTGAAGGTCTCCCACATCACAACCCGGCCTTTCGCCTCCATGCATTGGCGGGTGTTGTCCCTCCAGTACTCGGCTTCCTCCGCTAGAGTATAAGTATTGAAGGCGACCTTCTGCTCTTCGGGGCATGCCATAACCTGGAAGATCTTCTCAATCTCCCGAATCCACATTTGAGCGCCATCCGGGTTATACCCTCTGTGGAATGAAGGTGGATTGTTTCGCTGAAAGCGGTCCAATCCCTGGTATTCCACTGCTCTGGGGGGCTTCTCCCCTATACTGATTCCCCAATGCCTAGGCTAAGGCTTAGAGGGCATAATCTATGGCGCGATCATTCCTACCGGCCATCACTTACTACGGATAACATGAAGTGAGAGTCTGGAAGGGACACACAAATAAACATCAAACCGTACTATACAGACTCTCTACCGTTTGTATCCTAGACTGCTTATCATAATGTTCCCTTGCATTGTCCTAAATTATACAGATGGCCAGTCTGATAACTTACAACAAAACCTGGAAACTTATGGTACAACAAACGTGGGAAGTACAAATATGCTATGACTACACTAAAAATAACATCCTACACAAACAAACATAATCCAGCACATCACAGCTAGTCATTTCATCAATCAGTCACTCAACAATCAACATAATCATGCACAGAGAAACATAGCAAGCTCACAACTCACTGGCCAGAAGGTCCGTCCTGCTCTGATACCATTAATGTAATGACCCGCCACGTCGCTACTGTATGAAACATTCTAATTGCATACATATATCTATATACACGAAGCGTGCTTTAAATGTAAATAGAAATATCTATGTTTAAAACGTACAAGTGTTTTACAATTGAAGTAAGAAATTAAACATCAGGGGTGCAACTAGCAAAACATGTAGGTGACTATCAAAACCAGGGGTGTATTCAGCAAAACATCATCCCTACCCGAGATCCGTCACATCGACATCCCGGCAACTCGACGGCTCCAACTAAAAAGTTGTCATCTTCCCGGATCACCTACTGTTGTCCATCTGCTCGCACAAACCAGGTTCGCGATCATCACAGGTACCAAACCACAAGGCACAACAAAGCAAGGGTGAGTTCATCATGTAAATACAAGCAAAAGATAACATTGATCAAGGAAAAATGATCCAAGTGACACAATATCATTATCACATTCAATTATATCAACGCACGACCAGCACGAACACGTATAAAGGGATAATCGATAAGTCAATGTATAATGTCTAACATGAATGCATGCTTCTGACTCAACTCTCATCACATAATGTGGTACCATCTCGGAAATAGGCCAAATACATGGTCCAAATGATACCTGCAGTTGACGTCGGGTCACTCGGTCATGCACAGGACTCACCCCCCCCGTGGTGATTAGCCAAACGGGTTTTATAAGGATCTCCCTACAAACGTGGCCCCCCCAGTACTTCTCGTACTATTACAGTCAATCATCCTATTTCCGTCATGCAAATGATGTCTCTCATGGGCGCCATCAACATATGGCCCGACACAGGAACTTCTCACCCTAGCTGGGATCTACATACCCTCCCATGTTACATACACACTGCCCCAAATGGGGGCCGCCCCAACATGGGCTCACTGATGCACTGACTGTGATCTTTGCAAGGTCCACCACTCAGTCCTGACATCCTATGTGTTTATACCTAGCCTCTTACCATGGCTCTACCGAGATACAAAACGTCTAAAGCCATCACATAGGCTGTCTTCAACGAAAATCCACAAATACAACATATATATATATATATATATAACTCGGCCAACCCATCTTGGCAGTCGACATCACAAGCACACACACACACACATATATATATACAACACGGCCAACCCGTCTTGGCAGATGACATCACAAGCACGTATATATATATATACCACTCGGTCTAACCCTACCTAGTACTCAGCACCTTCACGAACACTTCTGCAAAGTGCTTTGGGAGCTTTTCAGCATCAAAATGACAACTCCACACACATGCACGGGGAGTTCTTACAACATCAACTCTTTTTTTTTCTAGAACACCACACCAAAACAATATTAACATCAACACGAAAACCAACCAAGGAACACAAGGCGTAACCCATCTCATACAATAATACGCACATAGCCTTCTGAAAAAACAACACTCACATAGGACATGCAGCCAGCACTCTGGTCGGACTCTCTGATCCTCAACCATGCTACCTGAAACTATTATCAGACATGATAAGCTCCCCTTACCTAACCAGAGGTTTGTTTTGCAGTTACACGACATGTTGTTCTATGCTTCTGTTCCGACCACAAGGTCCTTCTCTACATCGGGCTTTCGTGACAGTGACGGTGGTTCTCGTGGGTTGAAGGTAACCCAGAAGGTTGGGGGAGATCTGGAGAGGAAAGTGCAAAGAAAAGAGAGACGAATACGCTTCCACTGCACTCTTCTGCTCTTAAGTACTCAGCTGACAGGGCATGTCCATCTTTCGTGTACGGGCAGCAACCACAGCTAATCAAAATTGACTTAGAACATTCATCATAAAACACGTATACCAAGGTAGGACAATAACAAATAACACTTATCAAAAATAAATCAAGTAAGTAAGCAACATAATTACACACATAAACGTCCAAATTAGCAACTTATAATGAACTTCTCTCCATCTTTCCAATGAAACTTGTCTTTTCGACCTCAACCAGCGCTCCTTATCCACCAAGCAAAATGGCCATCCACTTTCGGTGTACTACAATGAACTTCTCTGCATCTTTCAAGAGATTGATCACCACATGTCATCACCTGAAACCACCATGAACAACGTGGTCCAAACCCATTCCTCCATGGCCCACTTGCGTGTACACATTTTTCTCAATGGATTGGATTCTGATTTTGACATGGTTTGTGGAGAAATACTTCAGAAAGATCCAAATTGGACCTTGAGAGCATATCTGACTATGTTAGATATGACACAAGCAACGGATCACCATGGGTTGTCCCATCCTATTGATAGAGTGCCTTTAGTTAAATATTTTTCTATCATTCTTAGCTTATTTGACTTCTCTTGGAATTTTGTTTCCCCATTCTAATTCAATTTTTGTCTTAGGCAAGTTAGTGGGCTTAATTGCTAACTGTTGCGTATTTTTGGATTTTATGCTCACTTGACGTATCTGCCTTGTACAGGACCTACAGAGATTTACGGAACTTCAAATTGAGCGTTCTTATAGTCCTTGGAAAGATAACGAAAAGATCTACAAGTTTGCCAAAAATAAGCTGAGTCCAATTCTGCCATTTGGAGGGTCATTTTAGGCTTTGAAGTCAGAACCATTGCACTTGTATTTTGGGCTGCGAGTTGGACTTTATTGGTGTAAATAGCATAAATAATTAGAATTGATGGGTTCTTCATGGCCCATTCGTTTCTTCAGACTTAGTCACTATATATTAGTGACATTAGGAGGAATTATTATTATTACATTTCATTTTGCAAAAATAGTTTTACATTTCTCTTTTTAAGTTTTTAGAATTAAAACCTTTTCTCTTATTTTCTCTCAATTGTTCTTCCTTGTTCTTCATTTTCATTTTCCCTTCTTCCATTTTGTGCACTTATTTCATGGGGCTTTCATTGATGATGATCATGGAAGGCTAAATAATCACTCAATCCAAGGATCCAATCCAAGCAAGAGAAGAATTTGAGTTCTAGTTTGGTATTTCGAATTCTGTGTGAATGTTCACTTTCTTCTTCAATTGCTATTCTGTTTTCATGATTATGAATGCGTTTAGGATTGAAAGCGGATTACATTATGGTTTCAATTAATTTAGGGGTTAATTTGATTGAACTGCTTCTAATGAAATTGAATGAACTTTCACAATAGGATATTTCTGAGAACGATGATGATTCGAATAGCTTGGTTTGGTGAATTGGATTGATGCTCTTTAATCTGTTTTACATTACTTGTTATTAATTCTATTAGTTTCTGCATTAATCTTTAATCGTAGTTTGTGTTTTTGCAATTTTTACTTCACGCCTGCAAACTGTTCGACAAAAATCCCCCTTTACTATTAGTAGTGAATTGAAGATAGAACCATATTGATAGTGTCTTTGAGTCGACCTAGGTTAATCCTGTGCTACAGAATCAGCGTAGTTTATTTGTTTTGAAGCGGCATGACAAACGCTTATCAAAACTGGCGCTGTTGCCGGGGACACGGTTCATTGTGTGCTAGCTTTAATTCACTGTAATTAGTTCATAGTAATACTAATATATATATATATATATATATATATATATATATATATAAAGTTACATTCACTGCATATTTACATTTTGCTGCACAACCGCACTTCGTTACATAATTGCATGATTGTTCTTGTTCATTATGAAGTGTGAATGATGTAGTTTCATGTGTGCTATCAAAAAACAGAGAAAAACAGGGAAAAACAGAGCAAAAAATAGAGGAGTAATAGGATGAGAATTTGTGTAGTGTAGTTGTGTTTGTAGTGTCATTTTGCTGTCCAAATTTTTTTAGACCTGTGCATTTTTGCTTTGCAATTTGTTTTCCAAAGTTTATCCCCCATTTTAAACAAAAGCAATCCCTGGAGGGGTTGGGTCTGGGTTAAAGTTGGCAAATTCAGCCTCTAAGTAGGAGTTTTGGACCAGTTTTTACAATTGTCGTAGGGGCATTCTGGTAATTTCACAGCAAACGATCTCAGAATGGGCTAAAATTTTACTAGAATGTGTGAAAAATTAATGCATCAGGGTGACCCTATGAAGGATGAAGACGGTCAGGAGGGGTCCAAATTGCGAAATTACTTCATTAAGCCATTTTTGAGGCGATTTTCTATTTTCATGATTTTTAAAAACCACCAAAAAAATCACAAAAATAAATTCATGATTTTTAGACATTCACTGTTATTTTTCTAGATTTTTTTAAAAAAATTTAGGGCAGTTTTCCAATTTTTATTTCATTTCAGCATATATAGTAAGTAGTGTTCTGGTAGAGTAGTTGTCTAACATTTCTGTGATTTCTGTGTTTTGTTCCTTATGAGTTGCATTGTGTATGACTAGGTCCACATCAAGTGAATTACATGCATATGATCCTAAGATAGATAGGACATTTCACAGATTAAACAGACATAATATTAGTTTAGATGACTTTGATAGTGTAGTTTTAGACAGTAGCATAGTGTCTTCTGACTTTGATTCTGAATTTACTTCTAATCCTTCTACTTCTGAACATCTTGATACAATAGCTGATAACAACCTAACTCTTAAGGAATTGGATACACC
>CM023959.1:11304374-11341001 GCA_013407115.1 Glycine latifolia
TTGATAGTGTAGTTTTAGACAGTAGCATAGTGTCTTCTGACTTTGATTCTGAATTTACTTCTAATCCTTCTACTTCTGAACATCTTGATACAATGGCTGATAACAACCTAATTCTTAAGGAATTGGCTACACCTTATGTTGTTTACCAACCTTGGTGTATTCAATATCCTGAGACTGAGGTCAATTATGAGCTAAAATCTGGACTGATCCATTTGCTTCCAAAGTTTCATGGTCTTGTAGGTGAAGATCCACACAAGCATCTTAAAGAGTTTCATGTAGTGTGTTCCACCATGCGGCCACATGACATTCATGAAGATTATGTCAAGATGAAGGAATTTCCTTTTTCACTAGATGGTGTGGCCAAGGACTGGTTGTACCTTCAACCAGATCCTATCAACACTTGGACAGATATGAAGAGAAGATTTATGGAGAAATTCTTTCCAGCATCCAGAACAGCATCCATCCGGAAGGAGATTTGTGGTATAAGACAACTAGTTGGGGAGACATTGTATGAGTACTGGGAGAGATTCAACAAGCTGTGTGCTACATGCCCTCACCATCAAATCAGTGAGAAATTATTAATTCAGTATTTTTATGAAGGTTTGATGTTGATGGATAGGAGTATGAAAGATGCAGCTAGTGGAGGCGCTTAGATGGACAAGACCTCTTTTGCTGCAAGGCAGTTGATTTCTAACATGGCAGCCAATTATCAACAATTTGGTACTAGAAGTGTTGCTACATCCAAGGTTGCAAATGAAGCTTCTGTTTCTATGGTTGCTGATAACCAGAGGTTGGAGACCAAATTGACAGAGTTGACATCCCTTGTGAGGCAGCTTGCTATTGGTCAACAACAGAATGTGATGGCAGCCAACCAACAAAGACTTTGTGGTATCTGCTATGCGCCTGATCATCCAACAGATGCATGTCTCACTCTCCAAGAGACAGAACAAGCTACTGAAGTTTCTGCCATGCAACCTGAACAACTATTTAGACCTCAACAGCAGTATAATCCTTACTCCAGCACTTATAATCCTGGTTGGAGAGATCATCTAAATTTGAGGTATAGTCCTAGTCCACCACAACAACAACAGCCCTTCAGACCTCCACAGCAGCACTTGCAGCCTGCCACCATCAAATACCAACCTCCCCCATTCAGACAACAGCCACAGTTCCAGCAACCTGCACCTGCACCTACACCTGCACAACCTGTGCAGACCAGTTCTGGACCTTCTTTGGAGGACTTGATGAAGCAAATGGCCACCACCAACCTTCAGTTTCAAAAGAATGTTAGTGCCACCATCCAAGACCTCCAGACTCAGATTGGACAGTTAGCTACAACTGTCAACTAGATGCAGTAGCAAGGTTCTGGAAACATTCCAGAACAACCAGTGATTAATCCAAAGAATGTGAATGCCATTACCTTGAGGAGTGGCAAGGAGCTTTCAGATTCTGCGCCAAAGCATACTCCTCTAATTCCTCTACCTTTTCCTTTTAGATCCATTTCTGCAAAGAAAGTGGAATTTGATTCTGATTTGCTTGATATTTTCAGGAGGGTTGAAGTCAACATTCCCCTATTGGATGCCATCAAACAGATTTCGAAATATGCAAAGTTTTTGAAGGATTTGTGCACTCATAAGAGGAAGCTGAAGGGAGATGAGCAAGTTAAGATGGGGAGGAATGTATCTGCACTCATACAGGGCAAGACTGTTGATTCCATGCCACTATCCACCTTGCCACAGAAGTGCAAGGATCCTGGCACTTTCATTGTTCCATGCACCGTTGGAGATATTACTTTTACAGATGCCATGTGTGACCTTGGAGCCTCCATTAATGTCATGCCCACATCAGTTTACAGATCGTTACATCTTGGTGATTTGAAACCCACTGGTGTTGTCATTCACTTAGCCAATAGGAGTGTTGCGCTTCCACTTGGACTTATTGAAGATGTGTTCGTGCGAGTTAATAATTTGATTTTTCCTACAGATTTTTACATACTGGATATGGAAAATGAGTCTTCCAGCCATGGTTCTACATTGATCCTAGGGAGACCATTCTTGATGACAGCCAGGACCAAAATTAATGTGTATGCAGGAACTTTGTCCATGGAGTTTGGTGATGACATTGTCTAGTTTAACATTTTTGAGGCCATGAGACATCCTATAGAGGAACATTCTATCCTTCTTCTTGATATCATTGATGCTGCAGTAGATAGTGTACATATTTTTGATTTACTTTCTGATTTTTCTGATTCTTCTGATTTTTCTGATTTTGATCTTGGTTCTTGTAATTGTACCTGTGATGATTCTACTATTGCATGTAGTATTTGTGCGGAGATTTCCTCCGCACTTCACTCTGATTGTGTTGCAGGTACAGATATAGGTTCTAAGCCTACTATCTCACTTCCCTCAGCCCCCAGTCTTTCCTTGCCTTCCACCATTCAGCCACCTTCCTTGGAGCTGAAGTCACTACCTGAGCACCTCAAATATGCATATTTAGATGATGCTCAGAAGCTTCCAGTCATCATATCTAGTAGTCTGTCACTTGAGCATGAAGAGAAGTTGTTGCATGTTTTGAGAGGCCACAAAAAAGCCATTGGATGGACCCTTGCTGACCTTCCTGGCATTAATCCTTCTATATGCATGCATCGAATACTTTTGGAGGATGATTCTAGGCCGGTGAGGCAGCCACAGAGGAGGCTGAATCCCACTATTCTGGATGTGGTGAAGAAGGAAGTGACAAAGCTACTAGCTGCAGGGATCATCTATCCCATCTCAGATAGCACTTGGGTTTCACCTGTCCAAGTGGTTCCAAAGAAGTCGGGTCTCACAGTTGTGAAGAATCAAGATAATGAGCTAATTTCGACTAGGGTGGCCAACAATTGGCGAGTTTGCATTGATTACAGGAGACTCAACCAGGCCACTCGCAAGGACCATTTCCCTCTTCCCTTCATTGATCAAGTTTTAGAGAGGTTGGCAGGTAAATCACATTATTGCTTTCTTGATGGTTTTTCTGGTTACATGCAGATTCATATTGCACCAGAGGATTAACACAAGACCACATTCACTGTCCATTTGGCACATTTGCTTACACCCGGATGCCTTTTGGCCTATGCAACGCACCTGGCACCTTCCAAAGGTGCATGGTAAGCATCTTTTCTGATTTATTAGAAAGTTTCATGGAGGTGTTTATGGATGATTTCACTATTTATGGTTCCTCTTTTGATGCATGTTTGGATAGTCTCTCTAAAGTGCTTGACCGATGTATTAAGACTAACCTTGTTCTTAACTTTAAGAAATGTCATTTTATGATGCATGAGGGTATAGTCGTAGGGCATTTGGTCTCTAGTTGAGGTCTTGAGGTCGATAAGTCAAAGATTGATGTGATTACTTATTTGCCTTACCCCGCTTCTGTGCGGGAAGTACGTTCTTTTCTTGGACATGCAGGTTTTTATAGGAGATTCATTCAGGATTTCAGTAAGATTGCATTGCCATTGTCCAAGCTTCTCCAAAAGGACGTAGACTTTACATTTGACCAGCCTTGCAAAGGGGCATTTGAGGGGTTGAGGAAGAAACTGACTACCTCTCCCATCATGCAGCCACCAGATTGGGAGCTTCCCTTTGAGCTGATGTGTGATGCCTCTAATTATGCACTTGGGGCTGTGTTGTCACAGCGAGTTGGTAAACTCTCCCATGTCATTGCTTATGCTTCACGCACTTTAGATACAGCCCAAGTTAACTACACCACATTGAGAAGGAGCTTTTAGCTATTGTTTTTGCTTTAGATAAATTTAGATCTTATTTGATTTGCTCCCATATCACTGTCTTTACTGACCATGCAACTTTGAAGTACCTGTTGAAGAAGCCTGATGCTAAACCTAGACTGATCAAGTGGATGCTTCTTCTTCAAGAGTTTGACCTCGAGATTAAGGACAGAATTGGTGTAGAAAACTTGGTTGCTGATCACTTAAGCAGGATTGAAGGACCTCTTGAGTCTTTTCCCATTCGTGATAATTTCCCTGATGAGCATTTGATGCATTTGCATTCATCACATGTCACACCTTGGTTTGCTGACATTGTTAATTTCATTGTTGCATCTGTTGTTCCACCTCATGCATCTAGGTCCCAAATAGATAAACTTAAGAGTGATGGTAAATATTATGTTTGGGATGATCCTTATTTGTGGAGATTTGGTAGTGACCAAGTGATCCGAAGGTGTGTGCCTGATCATGAGATTCATTATATTCTTCAATTTTGTCATGGCACACCTACTGGAGGTCATTTTAGTCCTCAGAGGACCGCTAGAAGGGTATTAGACTGTGGGTTCTTTTGGCCCACCCTATTTAGAGATGCTCATCACTTTACCATCACTTGTGAGTAGTGTCAGAGAGCAGGAGGAACCATTACACATAGACATGAGATGCCTCAGCAACCCATTATTTTTTGTGATATTTTTGATGTCTGGGGTATTGATTTTATGGGTCCATTTCCTGTTTCTCATGGTTTTTCATATATTTTGCTTACTGTTGATTATGTTTCTAGATGGGTTGAGGCTAAGGCCACCAGAACTAATGATTCTAAAGTTGTTGTGGATTTTGTGAGATCCAACATTTTTTGTAGGTTTGGTGTGCCTAGAGCCATTATCAGTGACCAGGGGAGCCATTTCTGTAACTGGTCATTGGCATCCTTGCTTCAGAAGTATGAGGTTGTGCATAGAGTTGCTACAGCTTATCATCCCCAAACTAATGGGCAAGAAGAGGTTTTTAATAGACAGATCAAGCAAGTGTTACCAAAGGTAGTGCAACCAAACAGGAAGGATTGGAGCAAGCTACTTGAGGATGTTTTATAGGCTCACAGGACCACTTACCGGACACCTTTGGGGAAGTCTCCCTATAGGGTGGTTTTTGGTAAGGCATGCCACCTACCAGTGGAGATTGAGCACCGTGCTTATTAGGTAGTGAAGAGTTGTAACATGGCATATGATGAAGCGGGTATGGAAAGGAAGCTTCAGTTGCAAGAACTTGAAGAGATTCGCTTAGAAGCCTATGAGAATTCCAAGATTTACAAAGAGAGAGTGAAGAGATTTCATGACTCTAGGATTCTTAGAAAGGAGTTCCATAGTGGCCAAAAATTTCTTTTGTTTAATTCTCGCCTTAAGCTTATTTTCGGTAAACTTCGATCTAGATGGGATGGACCTTTTGTTATTACTAATGTTTTTCCCCATGGAGCAGTTGATATTAAAAATGAAGTTATCGGCAAAGTCTTCAAGGTCAATGGTCACCAACTCAAAATATTTCATGAGAGCCCTCAAGTGGAGGAGGAGCTTCTGGCGGACATCTCTTTGGTCTTGCCAATTTTGTGTGATGAAGCATCTTGAATGACATTTCGGGAGTTTCCTTTTCCCTTCTTTTATTTGTTGTCTCTTTGTTTGCATTTCTTTCCATGCTTACATTGAAGACAATGTGCATTTCAAGTGGGGGGGAGGGGGGGGTGAAGGATTCCAAAATCTGTTTTCTGGTTATTGTCTGTTTTCTGTTTTCTGCTTACGTTTTTGTTTATACATTATGTTTTCTGTTTATCTGTCTGTTTTAGTTTTTGAGTCTGTATGTTTCTATTTTCTGTCTATTTATGTTGCTGTTTCTGTTTTTGTTGCTTTTTTTATTGAATTTAGGCACTTTTTCATGTTTATCATAGGATTTCTAACTTGCATAAATTGTGAGATATGTTAAAAATTTGGTTGGATTGAGAGGTTTCATGCTTGATGTGAATCATTGTTGCAATTGTTGAAGTGATAAGTAGGTTTGAGAAATAGAATTTAAGATGAATCATGTGTGATAGAATTATGCCTTGTGAGTTTTTGACCCTTTGTGGATATGTTCTTTAATGTGTGAATTCACCCTTGTGCTAGATTACTCTATGTTTTGCCTTGCTTCTTTTGACATTCCTTGTTGCACATGCTTTGATTGAGATGATTTAGGCCTTCTTTCTTTTAGCCACTAGCCAAATAAACATATCCTTTTGTTGATATCTAGTGTCACCCCTTTTTGAGCCTTTAGCCTTTTCTTTCTTATATAGCTCATTGCAAACTAAAAAAATGGAAAACCATGTTATCCTAGCTTTAGGGAGGAAAGGGGCTTTGGAATTGTTTTGGGAGTGGGTTTCAAACAAATGTGGGGTATTTCTATTTGCTTTTGTTTTGATTTGAAAAAAAAAATGATGAGAAAAGAATAGAAAAGAAAAGAAAGAGTTTAAAAAGCAAAGTTCAAAAGAAAAAAGAAAAAAATTGTGCATAATCAAAGAAAAAGAAGTACAAGAAAAGCAAAGCAAAGAAAAATATTTATAAATGCAATAAAAGTTGTTATGGTTGATTTTTATCCTTGTAAATTCCTTTAAATCTCATTTCTTTGTTTCTACCCCTCTTTTAACTTGTTGGCTTCCTCCCCATTGCCCCTCTTTTCTCTTAGTTTCAGCCTAAATATCCTTTTCTTATCCACCTTTACTTAAGCCATTCATTACAAGCTAATAAAGTCCTTTTGATCTTTTGATGCATGTGTATTTCAAGTTGAATGAATTAGAGTCTTGTCAATACTTGGATGTGCTAGTTACATGTGGTGTTTGAGTGTAAACACAAAGCCATACACATTATATGAGGTTGAGTGTTGCCCCTTTGAGAGATTTCTATCACCTGGGTACATTCTTAATTCTAAACTTGACTACTTTCTCACTTTGCACTTTGTGATCATGTTTTCATGGATTGTTTGTTACCGTAATATCATTCTTCCGTCTTTCATCTTTCTCACGTTTGTGCATTGTTATGATTCATTGAAAAATATGTGTGCCTTGTTCATACTTTTCTTTTAAATTTTTTATTTACTTTAGTTTGAAATTTTCTCTTAGTCTTTCTTTTAGTTTTGCCCAGGAGTGCAAATGTTTAAGTGTGGGGTATTTTGATGGAGTGCCTTTAGTTAAATATTTTTCTATCATTCTTAGCTTATTTGACTTCTCTTGGACTTTTATTTTCCCATTCTAATTCAGTTTTTGTCTTAGGCAAGTTAGTGGGCTTAATTGCTAATTTTTGCGTATTTTCGGATTTTATGCTCACTTGACGTATCTGCCTTGTACAGGACCTACAAAGCTCTATGGAACTTCAAATTGAGTGTTCTTGTAGTCCTTGAAAAGATAACAAAAAGATCTACAAGTTTTCTTGAAATAAGCTGAGGCCAATTCTGCCATTTGGAGGGTCATTTTAGGCTTTGAAGTCAGAACCACTGCACTTGTATTTTGGGCTGCGTGTTGGACTTTTATTGGTGTAAATAGCATAAATAATTAGAATTGATGGGTTATTCATGGCCCATTTGTTTCTTTAGACTTAGTCACTATATATTAGTGACATTAGGAGGCATTATTATTATTACATTTCATTTTGCAAAAACAGTTTTACATTTCTCTTTTTAAGTTTTTAGAATCAAAACCCTTTCTCTTATTTTCTCTCAACTGTTCTTCCTTGTTCTTCATTTTCGTTTTCCCTTCTTCCATTTTTGTGCACTTATTTCATGGGGCTTTCATTGATGATGATCATGGAAGGCTAAATCCAAGGATCCAACCCAAGCAAGAGAAGAATTTGAGTTCTGGTTTAGTATTTCAAATTTTGTGTGAATGTTCACTTTCTTCTTCAATTGCTATTCTGTTTTCATGATTATGAATGTGTTTAGGATTGAAAGAGGATTAGGTTATGGATTCATTTCCTAATTTCAAATATAAATCACAGATTAATTGGATGATATTTCAATTAGGGTTGTGGTTTCAATTAATTTAGGGGTTAATTCGATTGAACGGCTTCTAATGAAATTGAATGAACTTTCACAATAGGATAAATTTCTGAGAATGATGATGATTCGAATAGCTTGGTTTGGTGAATTGGATTGATGCTCTTTAATCTGTTTTACATTACTTGTTATTAATTCTACTAGTTTCTGCATTGATCTTTAATCGTAGTTTATGTTTTTGCAATTTTTACTTTGCGCCTGCAAACTGTTAGACAAAAACCCCCTTTTACTGTTAGTAGTGAATTGAAGATAGAACCATATTGATAGTGTCTTTGAGTCGACCTATGTTAATCATGTGCTACAGAATTAGCGTAGTTTAATTGTTTTAAAGCAGCACGACAAAATCTTCAGCCCTATTGTCTCAGGCTTCTCGTGCCTCCCATGGTCCTTTTTAACTCAAATCTCGCAAAGACGACCCCTCTGGCAAACCTCTTCTCTACTCTCACTGTGGTGAATTTGGCCATTCCAAGTGTCGGTGCTTGTTAGACTCTTGGCAAGTGTACGAATTATCGTTGCAGGTTACAGAATTTATAAAAGATCGTCTCCACAGGGACTTGAGTTACTCAGTTAATCCAAATAAAACTTAACAGTTTAATAGTTATGTACAACGAGTGTGAGCAGAGTTTCATGTATTTGTGAAATAACAGAAATTACGAATTTTAAAGAAAAAGCGAAAATGATAAATTAAGTGCGTTGGAATTATGGAAAATTATGGAAACTAATAAAACGAGTTTAATTAATTCAAGAAAAGTGTAGGATTGGATTTCATCGTTCATACCTGATAAGTGCCCTAATTCAGTTAAATTCATGTTCCAAATGCAGGCACTTATCTTTTGATTTCATAAGATTTGATTATAAATTTTCCCTAAACCTAGTTAAATAGCACCTAATACTTGTATAAAAGTTGTTGTTCATATTTTGCAAGATTAATCCAATCATGCTTTGTATTTTGATAGATTCCATGGACTTTCGAAGCTTCCGATCAAACAAAGCAAGCAAAAATGGATCATAAAGCAAACCTAGTAGGTGCAACAAGCAAAACAGGCCCAATATCCATCAAGGCCCAAAAACATGTTCCAGAACCATCCTTTAACTCGCCCAGGCGAGTGAAACAAGTGCAATCTGGTCGCCTGGGTGAGTGGAGTTATCAAGTGGACCTTCAAGTGGCCAAGTGGATGTCCAAGTTGGGCCTTTAACTCGCCCAAGCGAGTGGAAAATGAAGAAATTGGTCGCTTGGGCGACCAAACTCGACCAGGCCAGCCCCTATAAATACCCAAGCACCCCCAAGGCCATAGACACTTCTTCAACTCCATTTTTTTTCTCTTGCTTCTTCTTAGCTTGTTTTGAGCCTTAGGCTCTTAAATATTAGTATTAGGTAGATTAGGAAAGTAAGAGAAGTGAGATTTAGTGTGGAGACTCTGCCTGAAAGAAACGGTGATGGGGCCCTTCATCAATTCTTCTCTTAAGGAGGTTCTCTCCATGCTTAGTTAGTTTCTCTTAAGGATTGGATGTAATATTCTACTTTTAAGTATCTCTTTTAATATTTATTTATGCATAAGTATTTTCTATTTATTATTGGTAATTTTATTCCATTTTTAATGCTTGATCACTAGTTTCATGAAATTGGATTCTAAGTTTAACTGGGAAGTACTCTTAGAATTTGAACTGAATAATTTTACTCTTTACATTACGTTGATAGGGATAGAGCATAACGTTTAGATTGCAAATAGCACGCGATTATGATTGAAATGCTGGGTTATTTACTTCGTATGCGAGGGATCAATATTCGGTAAATATCCTTAGAACTCAATTGCAAGGGATCGATTCGAGGTTAATTAATGTGTGCAAGGGTATGAATGATGAAATCCAAACCCTACGCTTTTCTTGAATTAGTTAAAATCATTTTATTAGTTTCTGTAATCTTTCGTAATCTTTCATTATTTCCGTAAAACCATCAAAACTTCGACCATACTCGTTGTACATAACTATTAAGCTGTTGAATTCTATTTAGAAAAACTGAGTAGCACAAGTCCCTGTGGAGACGAACTTTTATAAATTTTGTAACTTACAACGACAATTGGTAGGCTTGCCAAAAGTCTAACAATACCCTTAGTATTCAATTAATATTACCATGCATAAATTATTTTCTATTATTATTGATACACACATAAAATCATCCCAAATCGATCCCTCACATTTGAGAACCCTAAGAATATTTATAAAATATCGATTCCTCGCATATGAAATAAATACCACAACATTACAATCATAATTGCGTGCTATTTGCAATCTAAACATTATGCTCTATTCCTAGCAATGTAACGTAAATAGTAAAATTATTCAGTTCAAGTTTTAAGAGTACTTTCCAGATAAACTTAAAACCTTATTTCATGAAACTAGTGATCAAATAGAATCATGCATTAAGTAAGGAATGAAATTACCAATAATAAATAGAAAATATTCATGCATAAATAAATATTAAAAGAGATACTTAAGGGTATAAGATTACATTCAATCCTTAGAGAAGTTAGTCGATCATTGTGGAGAGCACAAGATCAACTGAATACATGATGAAGAGGCGATTTTTGAATCACTCCGACAGAGTTTCCTCACCAATTTCTCACTTTCTTTCACTCTCTCTAAGCTCCTAAAGCTTTCTAAGTGATTTCCACTCAAGGTGGCTTTCATGGATGCCTTTTGCCTTCACCCTTGCATGCATATTTATAGGAAAGGTTGGTTGCTCGTGTTCACTCTCCCAGGTGAGTGGTTTATGGTTGTTTTGCTTGCCTGGGCAAGTTAATTGCTTACCCTTGAAGAACTCCACTCGCCTAGGTGAGCCAATTGTGCATGACTCACTCGCTTGGGCAAGTTAAAACATTCTTCTAGAACTATTTACTTCAGGAAATATCCATTTTGCCCCTATTGCTTTGTCTTGCTTGTTTTGGAAAGCTTTGGATGTTCCGAATACAACTAGTATTTATCAAAACACTAGATTTGAGTGGATGAATCTTCCAAAATGTGAATAACACCCTACCTATTTACACAAAACATAAAATAACTAGGTTTAGGGCATTTTAATTAAGGAAATTACTAAAATCAAAAGATAAGTGTCAAAATTAAAAACCCTAAATTAATTAAAATATGACACTTATCAACTCCCCCTAACCTAGAATCTTGCTTGTCCCCAAGCAAAGTAAAATAACACTTAACGAACTTAGAGGACAAATAATATAGAAGATACTTTTTATATGAACATGTTTTGTAAAGAATCAACTTTCAAAAAATGACCAGAACATTTTTTTCAAGTAGTTAACTATGAGAATTTTAAAACATAAAAGATGGAATTGATCAAACCAAATGAAATTAAGATAAATTTTCATTTCATTTCTAATGAACATCAAAGAAAACTTTTCATTGATTCAAATAGAGGAAAACTTCTCAAAAGTGTTTATTTCTCCCACAGGTAAGTGTTTTTTCTCAATTCCAACACTGATATGTTATAGATCAATTTTGCAGTTCCTTTCCCATCAAATCAAAGTACATATTTATCATGAATCATTAGGACTTTTAGGGTTGGGCTTGGCATTGAAAGAAATCTTGGTTTTTCTGGATATTCAAAATTATCTTAAGAATAGGAGAACAAATAAAGATAAGACAAACTATTTTCTAATCAACCATCGAATCTTCCAAGATATTCTTTTTTTCTTATATCAACCGCCAAATCACCTGATATACTTTAGAACACAAGGATTTTTGTTTCCTTTTTCTTGTCTTCTTTTTCTTTTTCGTTTCTTTTTCTTTTCTTTATCTTTAGCCATAGCTTTTCTATCACATTAGCCATCTAAATGATAAAGATTTCCATCAAAATCCCTTTTGCTCTCCTAACTTAAAGTAAGGTAGGAAATTCTTAACCTAGGTTAGGGTTCCAACAAAATCATAAGTGTTTTGGCTCAAAAGGGCTAGCAAATGGTAATTCCTTATATAATGGGATAGTTTTTTGGCCAGTGGCTTTAAAAAATAATTAATAAGAAAGAAGGCCTAAATCATATCCATGCATCATATGCCATGACAATTATAAATTCATGTAAAATTAACTATAGATCAAATCAATGAGGACACTCAATACAATTGATGTGGGTGCACTCAGTCACTTGGCTTAAGGCCTGTTTTCATGTTCAAATCAAATCAGTGTTTTAAAAGATGTTTTTTTATCAACTCCATGTAAAAACATCTGCCTTTATTTGGTATTTTGAAAAACCATTCCTTTGTTTTTCTATTCTCAAAGTTTCCTAAAAAAAATCATTTGTTGTGTTCTGATCCTAAAAAATTATGTTTCCAGAAACATTATCTGTTGATTCATTCCAAAACAAGTTATTTTCAAGAAAAATTTTCTTTTGTCCCAAAAAATTATACATATTCTATAACTATATTAATAAAAAAAAAAATTTAATAAAAAAATGTGTACTTTCAAAAAGAAACACATAAGGAAATCTTTTGTGTATACTGTCAGAATTGTGCATAACATAGTACCAGTAACCCAAAACAAAATTATTAACACGCACAATCTATCTAAGCAAAAAGTCTAACATAATAAATAAGGAAATAGAGTACTAAAATATAAAAAATATGTAAAGCTATAAAGAAAGTGATAAAGAGATATTAAGAAAATGTCACGGATTTTGTAGCTCAATGAGATAATCAGCCAAATTATTCATCAGATCATCATCATCCTCATTAGCTGCTTCTTCTCCTTCATTTGCAGCTTCTTGGTTAGCTGCAGGGCCTTGATTAGTCGCACGACCTGCCTCCTCCTGAAAAATAGGCTTGTCCCTAGGCCATGCAACATGAGCTCTAAACTAATCAGGAGTGGGCCACGGGAAAGGATTTGGATCCTGGCGATGTTGATGTTGTGTATAGTTGTAGAAACTTTCATTAAGCTGCATCTGGCCTCTGTAATTGGCAGCTTGTTGGTCAGCCATATGTTGCATGTAAGTATGCATCTGGAGTTCCATTCTCTGAAGATGAGCTGAAAGGGACTCCAAGGATGTTGGCTCTTGTGGCTGCTGCTCCACCTGTCTAGCTAGGAAATATTTTTCAATGAATGTCCGTTGATGGGAGGTCGGATCGTCTTGGAAGGTAGTACTTGCACTCCATAAAATTGGCATAAAGCAGTTATTAAAGCAAAAAATTCAAGAGCTCTGTTAGCTTTTTTCGGGTTCAGCAGATGTCGAGGAGGCTCTGTGATGACAAACTGATGAATGGCATCTGAAATCAATTGTGCGATATTAATACTAAGTTGTTCTATGCAATTGAAGACAAGCTGACATTTAGGCATAGTCAAGTCAGAATTATGATCACTTGGAAGCACGTTACTGAGGAGGAAGGTCATCCAGATTTGAGTGAGTGTTGTCATGTTGGTTCTCATTAATCTCACCCTACTCCCTGCAATATTGCAGGCAAAGTCACAACCAGGAGCACAAAGAAGTTGGGTGAGAGCATGTTCATCAAATCCGGAAATGATGTTCCTCCTACTAATATATTCACAGTTTTGGCCTTCTTCCAAGATGAGTGGGTTCCCTAGAAATTGATTAATTGCATCTAGATCATAAGGAATCCACTGTCCTTGCACTAGGGACCGTTGTTCAAGAACACCTTCTTCATTTGGCCAAGCATTGGCATAAAATTCCAATACTATTGCATTGGTGTTGCAAGGAGCCTCCATCTTCTCCTATCAATCTCCATGGTGAATTCTGGATATTCACCATCCATCAGCTGAACTCTTCGTTCTTTGAGGAATGACCAATTCTTGATGACTTCAAATCGCTTTTGGTGTTCCTCAGTAAGGAACCTCTGCTCATCAAATATAAAATCTGTAGGGATAATGGAGCTTGACCCTTCTCCTGCATGCCTAACTCTTTTGGTTGACAGCTTCTTGGGAGCCATCTGAAAAGCATCTCAACAACAAAAATAAATATGATAATTCTTTGCAGCCAAAGTACCAAGATAGATTTTGAAATTACTAATTCAGATTGCTTAAGTCAATTTTATCATGATGCAATGGGCAACAGACATTTAGATCAACAACTACCTATCCTTTTGCAAATGTGCATAAAATTTTCAGCCTTCAAATCATGCATTAAGCATAAATCAATGTTACACATATTACTCCCAATGTTTCAAACAAATGTAGATTTGGGTGAAGAGTTTACTTAGATGCTATCAACCTTTGAAATTTTTATGCTGAGATGTCAAGCAACATTCAAAGTGATGCACACAAGTTCTTTTCATGAATTAGTAAAACCTACATTCATTCAATCCATCTAGCATGTGTAGGAAGTAATTTTCGTGAAAAAAGAAAGAAGAAAAACATGGTTGTTTTCATTGAGGCATTACACCAAGAAGTTGGTGTGCACACATTTTGGTACATGTAAATGAAAGGATTTTGCACATAGACTACACCAAAATTTCAGAAAAAGAATATAGAAGCAGTGAAGAAGAGACTCAGCATTCCAGTCTAACCACAAATGTATAGAAACAGCAAAATCATGTAGTGACTTATTGACCTAAGTTTTAGAGGAAAGTAAAAGAAACTAAAATTGAAACAAGAAAGAGAAATAGAAATATATAAGCTGTATGAACAATATAATACTTACGTGATTTGTTTAGATGAGAAAATGAAGGATGAATGAAGCGCTTGGGCGAGTTTGGGAGAAGAAGAAAGTGTAGTCACAGCAAGAAGAAATGAATGGATGAAAGTGATTAGAAAATAGGTAAAATTTGATTTTTACCTTGCTTTGTTCGTGCTGCAGGCCTATGCTCGCCCAGGTGAGTATTTTGCTCATGGTTAACTCTCCTGGGCGAGTTAAACAATTTTTTTTTTCATTTATTTTTAATATAAACACTAAAAAGCAATTTCTTAGTTAACCTATATTTATGTTTTAATTCTAATAAACTTATTTCTAAAAACATATTTATTAATATAATGTTTATTCTAAAATTTTGAATATTTAAGTAAAGATATATAAATGCACCACATAATATATAAAGCATATAAAAGAAAGGTTAGAACGTACTAGGTTGCCTCCTAGAAGCGCTTCTTTAATGTCATCTTAGTTGGACGCTGTTTGTAGCTCAAATTTATTGCAAATGGATCACAATGGTGAGTCTCTCAACATCACCACCCAAATAAGATTTTATTCTGCTACCATTTACAATCCATGTCCTCTTCGTGGCTGGATCTTCAAGGACTATAGCTCCATGTGGCATGACTTCATTGATGATGAATGGTCCACACCATTTAGATTTCAGCTTACCTAGAAATAATCCCAATCTAGAATTAAATAACAAAACCTATTGCCCAGGTTGAAAATTCTTTTTTCAAAAGCTTTTTATCATGATAAAATTTAACTCTTTGTTTATAAAGCTTAGAATTTTCATATGCTTGAAGCCTTAATTCCTCCAGTTCATGAAGTTGGAGTTTCCTGTGTTCACCTGCTGTATTGGGATCAAAATTTAGAAATTTCAATGCCCAATAAGCTTTATGTTCTAACTCAACAGGAAAATGACAAGATTTGCCATAGACCAATTGGAAAGGTGTGAGTCCTGTAGGAGATTTGAATGTTGTTATGTATGCCCACAGAGCTTCATCTAGCTTCTGAGACCAATCCTTCCTTGATTGAGCAACTGTTTTCTCCAAAATTCTTTTAATTTCCCTGTTAGAAACTTCAGCTTGCCCATTGGTCTGGGGATGATAAGGTGAAGCCACCTTGTGTCTGACACTGTAGTGTTGGAGAACTTTCTTAAATTAGAAATTGTAAAAATGAGATCCTCCATCACTTATCAACACTCGTGGTGTACCAAACCTTGAAAATATGTTTTTCTTTAAGAAGCGAATAATTGTCTTTGCATCAACATGTTGTACAGCTATTGCTTCCACCCATTTGGTGACATAATCTACAGCCAACTAGATGTATTCATTTGAGTAGGATGATGGAAATAGACCAATGAAATCTATCCCCCAACAGTTAAAGGCTTCTCCCTTCAGAATGTTTTGTAGTGGCATTTCATTTCTTCTAGAGATTCCCCTTGTTCTTTGACAGTTATCACACCTTTAGACATATTCATGGGCATCTTTAGACAATGTAGGCCAATAGAATCCTGATTGGAGAACTTTTATAGCAATCCTCTCCCCATTGTAGTGGCCTCCATAAGGTGAACTATAGCAATGCCACAGTATGCTCCTTGCCTCCCCCCTGAGTTACACACCTTCTCAGGAGATTATCTGCTCCAATTTTGAAAAGGTAAGGATCATCCCACCCAAAGTATTTAGCATCACAAAAAAAATTCTTTTTCTGGTGCCAAGTGTAATCTTCAGGAGGGATGACTATGCTGTTGTAATGCTTTGGTCCTTGTTGGTTAGCATAGTCACCAAGAGTTCTTTGTTGCACCTTCCGCAAGTGTACCAATCATTCCAAGTAATAAGATGATAAGTAGAATATCATTCCCACGAGGATTGAGGCACTAATGTTATCACAACTAATATCTTTAAATCGAATTAATAAACTTTGATGAAAATTGGTTTGTATCTTGAATTTAAAGTAATTAAAAATAAAACTAAGAATCAAGAAAACTTTAAACACAACGTTATTTGGATTTATGGGAAATATGAGAGAGAAGTTGTAGTCAAGACACACACACACCGGTTTGATCCCACCTTATTTAATTAGATTGATTGCTACATTCAATTATACTAATTATTCAGATAATGCCTCTTAACATTAATAATAGTTAAGGACTAATTCCTTAGTAACTTTAACCCTTTAACCCAAGTAAAAACCCTAATTCCTTAGTGATTTCCCTTCGATTAAGCATTAAGTGAGAAACACCAATTCATCTGCAACCATACACTCTTATTCCTAAGTGATGTAATAATTGTTATTCCACCTTTGTCAGAAATTAAAGCCCCAATATTCCTATTGTGAACCCTAACTCTCAAAACTTTATCAAAGTGATCAATTTCAATAAAGATATATAACTCATTTAACACAAGGTGAAGCAAAGTAATCCAGTATAAAAGATTCATAGAATTCAATCCAATAGCAAGTTCACATTAGGTTGTGTCCTCAACTACAATGAAGAAATTAGCCAAGCCTATTCATGCTTGACTTCAATAGCATGAAACACAATCTATCTAGGTTAAGAAAAGAAAAGATGAAGAAGAAGTAAATCCCTTCAATCTTGATGCTAACTCTTCTTGCCCTAGCTTCCTTCAATCACTCCCAAGCTCTTCCTTTGCTTCCTCTGTTGTTTTTCTCCTGTGTGGAACCCCTTTTTCAACATTTTAAGCCTCTATTTATACTTAGGGTGTAAAATCCCTAAATCCTCTCCCAAACTCGTGCAATAGAAAGCAATAGTGTGTCGCTGGCGCTAATGGCGCCATCTCTCACACCAATAGCGAGAGAGTCCAGTGAAAATTGCTAAGTTTTGTTGACTTTAAGGGAAGCTGTAAGAAGATGAAAGCAAGGATGAAGACTTGATGTTTTAGCTTTTTACTTGCCCAATCATTTGAAGGCATTTGTAATTTGTCTAAGTGGTTCAAGTGTATTGCCTTGTGATCTTTCATTTGCATTTGCATTCTCATTATCATGCATACATAGTTTTTGATGAAAATCTCAAAGCAATCTAATAATTTCATAAGAAGTTAAGTTCTCATGGCTAATTCTTTGAAAAAATGAAAACTTACTGTTTTAATCGATTATACAAGCATTTTAATCGATTAAATACATATACTATCTTTGAAAAAGCCTTGAAGAACAGTTTAATCGATTACTAGCTTCTTGTAATCGATTACATAGTAGCATATGAAAAACATGCATTACTGGAATGATCGATTATTCTGTTATGTAATCGATTATCTCAACTTGTTAGTCATGATGCTTTTCTGGTATAATCGATTACCATTTTTTGTGTTTTGAGCTTTACTGGTTTAATCGATTACCAGTCTTATGTAATCGATTATTTCTTCATGCTTTAAATATACTAAGACTGTTTTAATCGATTACGTTTCAGTTTAATCGATTATCTTGTTCATGAAAACATTTCCAGGAAGCTCAAGAACATATTAATCGATTATGTGATATTTTAATAGATTACATATGGTTAAATAATCGATTACCTTATCATTTTAATCGATTATTATTAGTTAAATCAGTTTTTTTAAAGCTTTGCTTAACTTGTCTTTATAAATAGACTTAGAGCGAATTGTTCTGAGGAACTTTGAGCATTTGTGTGAATCACTAAAAAGATAGAAAGCTTTTTCCAAAGCCAAAATACTGATTTGTTCTAAGAGTGAAAAACCTCTCATGAGATCAAGAAAGTTAAGTCTGTGAGATGAGGTTTTAAAGAAAAGAAGAGACTTTCAAGAGTTCTTATTCTGAGCTTTGAATTGCATTCAACTTGACTGATTAGTAACATCATTCATTCATTCATTTGAAGGATCACAGGTTGTATCTCTTGAATCTTTCTTTAGAATTTTTTCTGGTTATTAAAAATTCTGTTGGTTTATATCTTAGTTTCTTTAAATCTATTTTCTAGAGTAGGGTTCTCTAGAGGTAAGAACAGAGTAGGGTTCTCTGGGTCTTGATCATTTGAAGTCTATAGGGTTTAGATTTTTGCTTCTTTGTCTAATGTGGATAAAGGTGATCATTGTAAACTGCTTGTAAAGATTCTTTGATAGTGAAAACTATAACCTAGTGTGGGTTGGAAGTAACTGGATGTAGCCTCCAAGGTTGAGAGGTGAACCAGTATAATTGCCTTGTCTCTTGTCTTGAATTCTGTATATGTCATTGCTTACCTTTATGAAATCAAAATATTATCATCAAAGAAACTATTTCTATCATTACATGCATATCAAGGATTGATCTTGATTGAAGAAAGAGTTCTAGATTTTCAAAAGGTGAACAAGTGATACGATCCAAGATTTTAATTCCACAATTTGTTTTAGAAAATTTTTTAAATATCAGTTTTGAACCAATTCACCCCCGTCTTGGTTTATTTGCAGTATATTCATTGTGTTTTCAAGTTTTAGGTCCTTGGAGCGGATGGCGCGAATCATGGTGCAGTTAGCGCGAGAAGACAGTGAATTTTCCTTGTTTTAAGTCTGTGGTGCGACTGGCGTCAATTCTCGCGCCATTGGCGTGAGATGGCAGTGAATATTGCCCTATTTTAAGTCTTTGGCGCGAATGGTGCCAACTCCAGCGCTAGTCGCGTGAGACTCCAGAAAGTTCAACATATCTGACTTTCTTCTCTTTTCTTCTTGATTCTGCTACAAAATTACATATAATGAGAGATAATTTTCTTGAATATGAAATGAATCAAAACATCCACAAACAACATCAGATATTGATCAATTATGATTGATTCTTGCTTCTTTTAACTTGAAAAACGTTATATGCCAAACGCATATCATTCTCCTTGGTGGTCTATTTTCTTCTTCCCCTCGATCAGCCTTATTATCACGTATAAGTGGCTTTTTTGATGAAGGAGGATCAATAGACAAAGTTTCCCCCGGTGGCTTATTGGCTTCTAGTTTCTTTTTCTTCCTATTTGTCCTTTCTGTTTTGGTGATTTCTGGATCAAACAAAGGTTTATCTGCAGAAAACTTACCTAGCATAAAGGAAAAAGAGCAAACTACAATATCCCGTAAGCATCGAGGTTAAAATAAAAGAGAATTTATATACAAAAATCAAAAATAAAGTAAATAACAAAAGCAAAAAAAATCCTACTAAACTGAAAAATTAAATCTAAAAGAACTGAGTAAACAACTCAAATCCCTGACAACGGCGCCAGAAACTTGTTAGACTCTTGGCAAGCGTACCAATTATCATTGCAGGTTACAAAATTTATAAAAGATCGTCTCCACAGGGACTTGAGTTACTCGGTTAATCAAAATAAAACTTAACAGTTTAATAGTTATATACAACAAGTGTGAGCGGAGTTTCATGTATTTGTGAAATAACAAAAATTACGAATTTTAAAGAAAAAGCGGAAATGATAAATTAGGTGCGTTGGAATTAAGGAAAATAATAAAACGAGTTTAATTAATTCAAGAAAAGTGTATGATTGGATTTCATCGTTCATACCCTTAGTATTCAATTAATATTACCATGCATAAATTATTTTCTATTATTATTGATGCACACATAAAATCATCCCAAATCGATCCCTCGCATTTGAGAACCTTAAGAATATTTATGAAATATCAATTCCTTGCATATGAAATAAATACCCCATCATTACAATCATAATCACGTGCTATTTGCAATCTAAAATTTATGCTCTATTCCTAGCAACGTAACATAAATAGTAAAATTATTCAATTCAAGTTTTAAGAGTACTTTCTAGTTAAACTTAAAACCTTATTTCAAGAAACTAGTGATCAAATAGAATCAAGCATTAAGTACGGAATGAAATTACCAATAATAAATAGAAAATATTCATGCATAAATAAATATTAAAAGAGATACTTAAGGGTATAAGATTACATCCAATCCTTAGAGAAGTTAGTCGATCATTGTGGAGAGCATAAGATCAACTGAATACATGATGAAGAGGCGATTTTTGAATCACTCTGGTAGAGTTTCCTCACCAATTTCTCACTTTCTTTCACTCTCTCTAAGCTCCTAAAGCTTTCTTAGTAAAGGTGGCTTTCATGGATGCCTTTTGCCTTCACCCTTGCATGCCGATTTATAGGAAATGATGGCTGCTCGTGTCCACTTGCCTAAGCGAGTGATTTATGCTTGTTTTGCTCGCCTGGGCGAGGTAATTGCTTACCCCCGAAGAACTCCACTCACCTGGGCGAGCCAATTGTGCATGCTTCACTCGCCTGGGCAAGTTAAAACATTCTTCTGGAACTATTTACTTCAGGAAATGTCCATTTTGCCCCTATTGCTTTGTCTTGCTTGTTTTGGAAAGCTTTGGATGTTCCGGATACAACTAGTATTTATCAAAACACCGGATTTGAGTGGATGAATCTTCCAAAATGTGAATAACACCCTACATATTTACACAAAACATAAAATAACTAGGTTTAGGGCATTTTAATTAAGGAATTTACTAAAATCAAAAGATAAGTGTCAACATTAAAAACCCTAAATTAATTAAAATATGACACTTATCAGTGCTTTGAACTCATCGGCCACCCAGAGTGTGGGACTTCAACAAGAAATCTCGCCGCAAAATGCCCTCAAAAGCACACCAATCAACCTCTGTTGGTGACCCTTCTTCCTATCCTCGTGCTAGTGTTGTGTATGAAGGTATCCTAGGTAACTCTTTTGCTTTTTTTGCTCACTCTCAGAATTCTTCTTGGATAATTGATACAGGTGCGTTAGACCATATGATTCATGATGCTTTTTTCTTAACACATTGCTCTCCTTGCACTAATGCCATTATTATCACTACTAATGGTGGCTCTGCCTCTGTTATTGGTTAGGGAACTCTTGTTCTTTCTTCTACACTCACTCTTCACTTTGTTCTTGTGGTTCCCTCTCTCAATTTCAACTTGCTTTCTGTTAGCAAAATAACTTCTTACCTCAATTGTCATGTAATTTTTTGGCCTACTTTCTGTGTTTTTCAGGACGTCTAGAACCATGTGATTCTTGGCTATGGTGTTATGCAAGTCAACCTCTACTTTCTAGAGCTTTCGGATGGTGACCCTAGACCACTTGGACAAGCGTCTGCTACTACCATTCTAGATTCCCCTCATTCAGCTGTTTGGCTTTGGCATAAAAGACTCAGCCATCTCTCATTCGATTATCTTCACAAATTGTTTCCCCATTTATTTACTTGCAATCCCTCTAAATTTCAATGTTCCACTTATGAAATGGCTAAAAGCCACCACATCCTTTTTATCCTAGTCTAAATAGAAGTTCTATTCCATTTCAAATTATCCATTCTGATGTTTGGGGCCCTGCTAAGGTCCTCTCTTTTTCTCACTCTTATTATTATATGTCCTTCATTGACGAATGTACTCGAATGGTGTGGATCTCATTACTTAAACATAAAAATGAGGTTTTTTCTGCTTTTAAACGATTTCATAGCATGATTAATGCACAATTCAATAGTTCTATACAAATTCTCCAATCAGATAATGGCCTAGAATATAAGAATGGACCTTTTTCTGACTTCTTAACCTCTACTGGCATAAAACATCAAACCTCTTGTACTTACACACCTCAACAAAATGGACTAGCCGAGCAAAACAATAGACAGTTATTGGAAATTGAAAACAATAAGAATACCCACAATTAACCAAGAAGGGGGGTGAATTGGTTATAATTTGGTCTTTTAGAATTTTCTTTTCTAAATCGGAGTTAGGATCTTAATCACTTTAAAACCAAGAAACCTTTAATTCAATCAATTTACTCAGCTCAAGGAATCAATGTCTCAAAATAGAACTTGTTAAGCAATAAGAATTCAAAGAATCAATGAACAAGATAACCATAAGAGATTAGAGTGCAGAGAATCAACACAAGAATTTATACTGGTTCACTTCTCAAGAGAAACTACATCCAGTTTCTAATCAACACTAGATTAGAATTCCACTATTGAAAATTTCAGTTCTTACAAGATTGATTAGATTTACTCTTTATCAACCCTAGATAAAGAAAGGAAATCTAAAACCCTATTAGACACCTTAACAAGAATCAGAGAACACTACTCTGTTCTTCCCTAGAGAACCCTACTCTAGTGCAAGCCTCAAGAACAAATTACAATAGCACCCAATTACAAAACAATTCAAAACAGAATTACACCCAAAGAGAATGGAGAGAAACAACCTGATGATCCAATGATTATGAATGCAAATGAATTACCAACAATGTTGAATCATCTAATGAAACTTCAGAATTAGCTCTCCTATTCTTCTTTGAAAGACTCTTTCCCAAGTAATCAATCAAGAACTCATGTGATTTAAGAAAGGGACAAGAGGTTTATAAGCATAGAAAAACTCTTTGAATCTTGGTGAAAGCTTGAAGGTAATCAGAAATTCGTATTTCTCAAGTTTTTAAAAAATAGAGCAAGCCTTTACCTATTTATAACAAAATTTCGTAACTAACATTAATCGATTAAACACGCCATATAATCGATTAAAATGCTTAAGTAATCGATTAAGTCACCACTTTAATCGATTAAAATGTTTATGAGATTTCTAGGTTGAATAACGAACAAAATAATCGATTAATACGAGCTGAAATCGATTATTCCAGTAGCACTGCATTTTCATAAAAGCTTGTGTAATCGATTATGAGGAATGATAATCGATTATTGTAGTGTAACATGATTTTCTGAATACATTGTGTAATCGATTACAATTCCTGGTAATCGATTATTCCAGTAGAACCATTTTTTTCAAAAAGGCTTATGTAATCGATTATATTACTTGGTAATCGATTAAAGTGTTCATGAAAGCTTTTCCAGATTTGAAAATGAAGCAAATAATCGATTAATACGCTGTGTAATCAATTATTCCAGTGCATTTTGCATTTTTCCAAAAACAATGCTTCTTTGGTTCTTTTGTAAAAACATGCTTTGCTTCTTAGTTAAAACATTTAGGCAATTAAATGATTGAATGCATGCAATGCAAGGATCAACAGATTGAACTCCTTAACACTTAATTTGATTTGCAATTCTTCCAAGGCATTCCAAGGCATGTGAAAAAGCTCAAAACCATTCTTCGAGTCTTATGCTTCAAGCTTTAAGAAGCTCCCCCTATATCCATCAAAAATAGTTAGGGCTTCCTTAATTGATATGAATATGCCATCTTCCTATTGGGGTGAGTCCCTCCTATCCGCTGCTTACTTGATTAATCGCACCCCCTCTAGTGCCCTCCATTTTCTCACCCCACATCAGAAACTTGAAACCTTCTTCTTTATCCCTCACAAAATGAATCTTGAACCTTGCATCTTTGGTTGTACCACCTACATTCATATTCCTAAACCTCTCTGAAATAAGCTTGACCCTTATGCTAGGAAATGCATCTTTGTAGGCTATTCTAACCTCCAAAAAGGATACTGTTGCTTTGATCCCAAGACTCATAAAATGTATGTAACCCTTGAGGTATCCTTTAGGGAATCTGAAGCTTTTTATTCAAGGGGAGTCACTCCTGCTTCTTCTCAGGGAGAGATTCAGCATATTAGAGAAGAAAAATTATGGGTGTCTCCTTCTATAACTCTTGATCCAGCATCCTCTCTTTCTCCAAATAGCCCCACAAATTCAAACTTCCTTCAAATTCTTCCCCCGAAACCTCTGAAACATCTCCTCTTAATGCAAGTTTTCCTCCACTGAATGAAACTCAAAGTATGCCTCACATAGCCGAATCACTTGCTGTGGACAGTCCAGAAATGCATCCTGAATCTACTACTGAGGTAATTTTTCGTTCCACATTTAGATCTTTCAATAGCTGCTCCACCAATCAGAAAATCTGAAAGACCAAACAAAGGTATACCAAAAGCAGTATATGAAACAGACCCAAAAACAAAAGTGAAATACCTCATTAGCAATTATGTGTCATCTCACAAATTATCTGAATCATATGCTCTAATGGTTGACCAATTATCCATTGTAAGATCCTATGCAGGAATCATATACAGGAAGCATTGGAAGCATTGGAAGATCCTAGATGGAAGCAAGCAATGAACATCGAGATGGAGGCACTCTAGAAAAATGAGACTTGGCAATTAACTTCTTAACCAAATGGCAAGAAGACAATTGGATGCAAATGGGTGTACATCATAAAGCTTATGGAAGATGGGAGTATTGATAGATACAAAGCAAGACTGGTGGCAAAAGGATATACACAAAAGTACGGTGTAGACTATCAAGATAAATTTGCTCCAGTGGCTAAGCTCAACACGATTTGAATCCTGATATCCATATCAGCTAACATAGATTGGCCTCTAAAATAGTTTGATGCTAAGAACGCTTTCTTAAATGGTGATTTAGAAGTTTGATGCTAAGAACGGTTTCTTAAATGGTGATTAGAAGAAGAAGTCTACATGGAGGTTCCACCAGGAGTAAAGCTAGCACCTTCAAAAGAGAATGTAGTTTGCAAACCAAACAAAGCCTTGTATGGCCTTAAACAATCACCCAGGGCATGGTTCGGTAGATTCACATTAGCAATGAAGAAGTTGGGGTATAAGCAAAGTAATTCAGACCATACATTGTTCATAAAGCATAATAATGGAAAGGTGGCCATACTCATTGTCTATATGGATGATATGGTGTTAATAGGTGATGATGTGGAAGAGATGAAGCTACTTGAAAAGAGGTTAGCTGTTGAATTTGAAATGAAGGACCTAGGCCAATTAAAATACTTTCTTGGAATAGAGATTACAAGATCCAAACAAGGAATATTTTTGTCACAAAGAAAGTACACTCTGGACCTCTTGGCTGAAACTGGAATGTTGGCTTGTAAGCCAACTGACACTCCAATTGGGATTAATCACTCCCTTGCGGTTTACCTAGATCAAGTTGAAATAGATAAGAATAGATACCAAAGGTTAGTAGGAAAATTAATCTATTTATGCCATACTAGACCTAACATTGCCTATTCTGTGAGCATTGTGAGTAGGTTTATGCACTCTCCTATTGAAGAACATATGGATGCAGTGTATCACATCCTTAGATACCTCAAAGGTTCACCAGGAAAATGACTCTTATACTCTAAAAATAATAAAGCTAGTGTGGAAGGATACAATGACTCAGACTGTGCTGGAAATCAAACTACCAGGAAATCAACTTTAGAGTACTTTACTTTTGTAGAAGGCAACTTAGTTACATGGAGAAGTAAGAAACAAAAAGTAGTAGCAAGGTCAAGTGCTGAGGTGGAATATAGAGGTATGGCTTATGGTATTTGTGAATTGCTATGGATTAAAAGCTTCTTAACTGACCTAGGAATTAGGTATGATCAGCCTATGAACCTATACTGTGATAATAAAGTTGCAGTAGAAATTGCCCATAATCCAATTCAACATGATAGAACAAAACATGTTGAAATAGAAAGACACTTCATTAAAGAGAAGCTAGATGAATTTTTTTTTCAAACTCCTTAAGTAAGGTCTGAAGATAAACTTGCAGATGTTTTGACCAAAGATGTATCAAGAATAGTCTTTGAAGAAATGATTAGCAAGTTGGGCATGATAGACATTCATGCACCAACTTATGGAGGAGTGTTGAAAGGAAGTTTTTGAATTTAAAATATTGTTATTTTAGATAGGAATACAAGTTGTTTAAATTTAAACTGGTTGTTAGCATTTTGAATAGATAAGATAAGATTGTTAGATTGTTTCCTATTATTATGGGATATTTGTTATACCCACTTGTATAAATAAACCTCATTCAGGAGGAAGAAATATATGAAAGCCATAATTTATCCATGGTATTGAATTTTAACAATACCAATTCTAAAAGATTTGACATTATCACACAAATTTCATTTTCCCCTTCTTCTCATCATCTTTTCCTTCAATTGTATTGAAACTAATGTGGTGGGTTCTAACTACTAATCGTCCTAAACTAATGAGTATATCTTTAAGCTTTTCAATTTAAAATTTATTATGGAGAACCAAGGTATTCAACATTAGAATTTTACACCATAGATCGGAATGGGGTAAAAATCTAAATCGAATCCCAAGATATAAAAAATTCATATACATATTTTTCATATACATATTCTCATATGCATATATATGCATATTAATAGTTAAAAACTTAACAACTCCAAAACACAATTACACAACATAATCTATATTCATCAACCATATTCATAATCCATATTCCATAATATCGCGCATTATATTCGTAAATCTTACTGCATTAACTAGTATAGTAGAAAACTTAATAGTTCAAAAATAGAAGTATTCAACACATCAAGTTTTGACAAGTTACAACTTACAAGGCATAAAACTTAACCACCAGAAGAACATAATAGAGAACAGAGAAAAAATGGTGGTTGGCACAGAGAATAGAACTTCAAATGAAAGAGAAGACTCGCTACAACGAGAATAGCTAGAAGGCACTTCGCAAGGTTACAAATCAGAGGTTACAACTTATGTTGTAGCGTCCACAATGACATATTATAAATCTATTGCATTTATATCAAGGTTTTAAACTGCAATCACCATCTCACGGTCTTTAATATTCTAGGTGTACTGTCTGAGGTACACAAAATACACGTGACAACTTACGTGCTGCTCCAACACACATGTCAACCCTCCATGTCAGCCCTAGAACAAAAGCATGAATGTCTCCTCCTCAGCAGTCGGGCTATTGGGCCAACAGGTTATCTTTAATTCCTTATTATTAAAATGTTAACAATAATGTTGTAACCTCCCTATCAAGTGACAGGTACTCAATTATCTACATGGAATAGATTATCTATAAGGCACACATTTTCTATAAGTAATTATCTGTAACTTACAATTATCTATTAGTCATTATGTACAGGCTAATGATTATCTACAAAGGTTGTTACATTGATGTAACAACCCCAACATACAAGGACCTGAGGCTTCCCCTCACTCTATAAGTACCAGGTTCCATTTCACCCTTTCATACCTTGACTTTTCTCCATAATTCACGTACTTAGTTCAAAGTCATAGTCCTTTGTTTTGCAGATCCCCCCTCTTGTTCTCTTATCAAAGCAAACTCAGTGTTTGACGTGCTAGATCTAGAGCCTACCTAGGCCACATCCACCATGACATGAGCTACTTCTAGATTTTGGTAAGTACATTTGGCACCCACCGTGGGATCGCGGTAAAACTTACCCTGCAGCCTCGCTATTTCACCCATGGTTAGTACACGATCTAGCCTTATATGTGGTACTCCTCTTGAAGGTTCCACACCTCCTATGACCAACATGCCAAAAATAGATACCCTCTAGCAACTCTAGACCCCTATAGCGAACATGGAGTGACGTCACAAGGAGGAACTCCAAAAGTTGAAGGCTGACCACGATCAGCTGGAAGCTCGAGAAAAATGCCTCCAAGGTGACAAACACTTGGCTCATACAACGAGCAAGCGTACTCAAGGGGAATCACACCCCCGACACACTGTCAACACTCAAGACAACCCCAACTTGTCACCCATATACCGCCCAGAAGGGCGGATGACTCATCAACACCCTTTTATCGACTGTATCATAAAAGTCGACCTACCCCTAGGTTCGAAATCACTCAACCTAGAGTGGTATAATGGCACTACTGACCCAGACAAACATCTGGATGTTTTCCTTACTCAAGCAAACCTCTACAGCAACAACGACCCAATCCTGTGTCGTGTCTTCCAAACGTCCCTCAAAGGGGTAGCACCAACATGGTATGGGGGCGCTCCCCCCAAGCTCCATTGACTACTTCGACACTCTTGTCGAACGCTTTAGCTCGTAGTATGCAACCAACTGATCACATTGCATAACTTCTTCCACATTGGCTAGTCTGCGATAGGCAAACGATGAGTCTCTTCGGAGGTTCATGGGAAGATTTAGATGAATAGACGTTCAGATCTGAAATCTTAACCCTAAGGTGGTGTTGCACTCTATGTTGTTAGCCCTACGACCAGGTAAATTCACAGATAGCCTATGCCAAAAATCCCCTTCTAGGATGGACGAGTTATGTGAAAGAGCCAAGGGTTACATCCAGATGGAGGAGATGTCGAGGTTTAGGAACGAGGTCCGACATGTTGGACAAAAGTCGACAGGCAAGAAGGAGTATCCAAGACTGACCCATACAAATTGGACAAAAGGCACAAGTCTGACAAGTTCATGCCTCTCACAAGGTGACCCAGGTATAAGCGCTACACACCCCTGATAGTCAATCTCACCACTATCATGGAGAAGGCCTTCAATAAGGATGCCTTCAACACTGAGATACCATCATAGTAGTGGTCACAATGTCACTCTAGAGCCTGTCATAGTTTGACCTTCAGTGTAAACCTCATGGCTTCATGAAAATACAGTTCATGGCAGATTTCCTAGCAGAGTTCGCTAGCAAAGATCAAACCACCCCAGACTAGTGGAACCTTTATGTGGATAAAGCATCCAACATGAAAGGAAGTGGAGCAGACATCATTCTTGAAAGGCCTGGCAATGTCACTCTAGAGCAAGCTCTTAAGCTCAACTTCAAAGCCTCAAATAACCAAGCTAAATACGAGGCACTCATAGTAGGCCTCAAGCTTGCAAAAGAAGTCAGAGCTAAATATCTGAGATGTTATACTAACTCACAACTTGTCCAAGGACAGATTGCCAACAAATATCAAACTAAGGAGACCATACTCCTCTAGTACTATCACACTACAAAAACGCTCATTGACAACTTTGGGTGTTTTGAAATGTACCCCATACCCAGGGAAAGTAATACCAGAGCAGACCAACTTTCCAAGCTAACCATCACCAAAAAGATTGGACATCTCAATACTATCATCCAAGAAATGCTCCAAACTCCTACTGGTCACACCCAAGAGTCATTGTAGGAGAAAAGAAAGAACCAAACTAGATGATCCCGTACAAGAATTTCCTAATTTAAGGGGGGTTACTGTCAGATGAGAATGAAGCCCGACGCCTGAAAAGGAAGGTCAGCTACTACGTCATCCTTGATGGTGAATTGTTCAAAAGAGGGTTGACAGTACCCTTACTCAAGTGCCTGGATAATCAGCAGGTAGTATATGTCATGCGAGAACTCCAAGAAGGGATTTGTAGCTTCACATAGAAGGACGCTCCCTGGTAACCAAGGTGGTGCGTGCAGGGTACTATTGGAAACTCAAGGCCGACACCCTTGATTTCACTAGGAGGTGCAAACGTTGCCAAGAGTTTGCTGATATCCTATGCACTCCTCCTAACAACCTTCACATTTTGAGCTCCCCTTGGCCTTTCGCCATGTGGGGAATTGACATTTTGGGGCCGCTACCAAAAGCCCCAAGAGCAGTCAAATTCCTACTAGTCGCCATAGACTACTTCACCATATGGATTGAGGCAAGGTTGTTAAGAGAAATATCCACCAACAAGGTAGAAAAGTTCACCTAGAAACACCTCATACAGATATGGACTCCCTTACACCATTGTAACTGATAATGGTACTCAGTTCAAGGCTTGGACTTATGAAGATTTCCTGGCGATGCTAGCGTCAAGCACCTTGTGACTTCTGTCGAACATCCATAGACCAACGGTCAAGTGGAGGCAACAAACAAAGTTATCCTCAAGGCCCTACGCCTAAGACTCAATAAGTCTAAGGGTTTACGTAAGGAAGAACTCCCAAGTATACTCTGGGTTTATCATTGTTCACCCCAGACAACTACTAACGAAACTCCTTTCTAACTCATCTATGGCACAGACGCCACTATCCCCATTGAAATCGAGGAACCGTCAACAATGAGGATGTTGTTCAAAGAGCAGCACAATTAAGAAAATATGAGGGTCGAACTAGAGACAAAGAATGAAATCCAAGAAATGGCTAGAATAAAAGAAAAGACCACCAAGCTTTGCGCAGCAAAAAGATACGACACTAAGGTTCAACCTCAAACCTTTCAACTTGGCAACCTCGTATGGCGAGTCCAAGGTAAAGTCCGAAAAGATCCCTGAGTGGGAAAGCTTGGACCCAACTGGGAAGGCCATTTAGGTTCATCGCTAGCCTAGACAATCGAGCCTACAGGCTACAAGAACTAGATGGTAAAGGACAAGCAAACTTACTAGAAATCTGTGCCATGATGCAGTTCCACTCACCCACTATCCACGTCTCTAGTATGTGCTCACTCCATGAGTAAACACGTATGCAAGAGCATTATGTGTGTTCCCCACGTGCCTGTGGCAAAGGACAAGCGAAACGCTTGCATTCAATACATTCTCCAACAATCAGATAAAGGTAAATTTGTCCAATAGGGATACTCCACTTACCTAGCATGTCTAACTCCGTTGCACAATAAAAAGTATGTCCTCCCTGAACAACTTGATAACAATAGCTCAAACAACACTTGTCCAGGCTAGGGGGCTTGACAAACCTAAAACTATCGCATCTGCCGTGGTTATCAGCATCAACACTGAACAACATTTGTCCACACTCGAGGGCTCGACAAACTTGAAATCCTCCTACTTTTTGGAAATAGGTGGAAATAGGTTGAAGAAATGTTTTGAACTTTTTCACATGCCTTGGAATGCCTTGGAAGAATGTAAATCCATAAAGTGTGTAGAGTAGTCAATCTGTTGATCCTTGCATTGCATGCATCTAATTATTCATGTGCCTAAATGTTTTCATAAAGAATTGAAGCAACCTTTGATAAAAGAATCAAAGAAGCAATGTTTTTGGAAAAATGTAAATGCCACTGGTTTAATCGATTACACAGTATGATAATCGATTATTTGCTTCGTTTTCAAATCTTAAAAAGCTTTGAAGAACAATTTAATTGATTACCATTTATTGTAATCAATTACATAGTGTTAAAAGAAAGTCATGCTTCACTGCTTTAATCGATTACCACTTATTGTAATCGATTACACAAGGTTCTTAGAAAAGCTTGTTGCACTGCTTTAATCGATTACCATTTATTGTAGTCGATTACACAAGGCTGTTCTGAAATGTTGTGCTACTGGTTTAATCGATTACAAGTCGTATTAATCGATTATTTACTTCGTGATTCAAACCCAGAAAACTTATGAACATTTTAATCGATTAAAATGGCAATTTAATCGATTACATAAGGCATTTTAATCGATTATTGAGAGCGTTTAATTGATTATAGTTAGTTATAAAGTTTTGTTATAAATAGAAGTGAGGCTTGTTTTGTTTTGTAACCTGTGATATTCGAATTTCTGATTACATACAAGCCTTCACAAAGATTGAAAGTGTTTTTTTTAGTATACAAACCTCTTTAATCTTCATGGGTGTTTGAAAGATTTCTTGGGCAAGAGTTTCACAAGAAGAATAGGAGAGCATGTTTTGATTTGCTTTTGATCATTCAATCCTGATTGGTAACTCATATGCATTCATTGTTATTGGATCATCAGGTTGTTTCTCTCCATTCTTTTTGGGTATAAATTTGTTTTGTAATTTTTGTTAACTGGAGCTGTTGTAAATTTGTTCTTGAGGCTTGCACTAGAGTAGTGTTATCTAGGGAAGAACAGAGTAGTGTTCTCTAGTTCTTATTGATAAGATGTCTAATAGTGTTTTATATTTCCTTTCTTTATCTAGGGTTGATAAAGAGTAAATGTAATCAAGCTTGTAAGAACTGAAACTTATAATAGTGGAACTCTAATCTAGTGTTGATTAGAAGAAACTAGATGTAGCTTCTCTTGAGAAGTGAACCAGTATAAATTCTTGTGTTGATTCTCTGTTCTTTAATCTCTATTAGCTATCTTGTTCATTGGTTCTTGGTATTCTTATCATTACTCAACAAGTTATGTTTTGAACCATTGAGATTTTGAGCTGAGTAAATTGATTGAATAAAAGCTTTCTTGGTTTTAAAGTGATTAAGATCCTAACACTGATTTTGAAAAGAAAATTTTAAAAGACCAAGTTTTAACCAATTCACCCCCCCCCCTCTTGGTTATTGTGGGTATTCCTTTTGTTTTCACTACTTGTCAAAGCTACTACCATCAACACCAGACAATCTTCCTCAACATAAGAAAATCTCTTTTTCCAGCAAACTGGCTTAGAGCTTGAAGAGCTTATGTACGGTCCAGGGTCCAAAAAATACATGTGGCAACTTACGTGGTGCTCCAACACACATGTCAACCCTCCATGTTAGCCCTGGCACAGGAGCACGAACTTCTCCCCCTCAGCAGTCAGGCTGTTGGGCCAACAGGTTATCTTTAATGCCTTATTATTCAAATGTTAATGATAATGTTGTAATCTCCCTATCAAGTGGCAGGTACTCAATTATCTACAATGAATAGATTATCTATAAGGTATGCATTTTCTATAAGTAATTATTTATAACTCGGATGAATTGTTCTTGATTGGGTCATGCATTGATGGTGCCCATGGGACATACAACATTTGCATGATGGAAATAGGATGATTGGTTGTAGGGTATTGGGCTACTTGGGGCCATGTCTATTAGGAACTCTTTCTAACACCCCAGGGCTGATCACCACTGGGGACAACCTATACATGACAGAGTGACCCTGACAAGCTACTGCATCATTAGGACCACAGGGATGGACTATTTCGGGGATGGTACCACATGGCATGCTAAGAGAAGAGTCAGGAGCATGCATCATGCTAGGCATTATAAGTTGACTTATGGAATGTGGTTGAATGAATATCTGTGTTGATTGCGTGATGAAATGCTTGGATCTTATGCTAATATTGTGATGTTTGGATTGCCTTCCCTAACTGATGTTATTTACTGTTGTTGTTACCATGATAATCTCACCTTCGCTTTGTTGTACCTTGTGGTTTGGTACCTGTGATGATCACGAACCAGGTTCGTGTGAGCAGACAAACAGTAGTAGGTGACCAGGAAGATGACCATCTTTTGGTTGGAGTCGCCAAGTGGCCAGGATGTCGATGGATTAGATCCCAGGCAAAAGTTGTGTTTTGCTAGTTACACCCTTTGTTTTAATGGCTACACCTCATTGTTTTGCTAGTTATATCCCCGTAGTTTAATTTCTTATTTCCTTGTAAAACACTTAATACATTTTAGACATGGTTAATTGTGCCTACAAGTAAACCATGTTTTGTATACATACATACATACATACATACATATATATATATATATATATGTATGTACTTGAGATGTCATATATATCTTATCTACGTGTTTACTCTATGTTGATGACTATTATGTGCCCGCGAAAAATTTACTATCGTTTTCATAATTAACAAAAGGGGTGTTCTTTTTATTAAAATGCATTAATACCATGGTTAAGAGTTAGTGATACAGTAGCGACGAGGCGGATCATTACAACAATGCTAATGGATGTGTATGTGCCTTATCAATTTCAAATGTCAATAAATGCAATATTTTACAAAAAGAGTCAAGGTGAAAAGTACATGCTTTTACTTTCTGAAAATTCTTACTTGGTTGATCTTTTGAAAAGACTTTATAGAGGAAAATGTAGTTTGAATCAAATGCTTAGTGTTCAAAAGTATGTTGGAGATACTTCTGGTTTGGGTTACAAATATGGGTCAAAATGTTTTGGAAAAACAAAGTTTATACCACCAAAACAGAAATACCAAAGGAGCTTTTCAAAAACCAACTATCATCATTTGACTCATTTTGAAAAAGCATCAAAATCTATTACTTGCAATTATTGCATGAAGAAAGTCATACATCTATTAGGTGCTATGTTAGGAGATACTATGTGCCTAATGGTGAATGCATTTAGGTGCCTAAGAGAAAAAGGATTTCAACTAACCCCTATGGATCCAACTCACATTGGGTACATTTCTTTGTTACTTAATTTGAATTTTGTAGGTGTGTCTAAGAGCAAAATCATCACTATGGTATCTTGATAGTGGCTACTCTAGACACATGACAGGTGACATATCCATGCTTACAAATGTCATACTAAAAGATGGAGGATTTGTCACTTATGGTGATAATAACATAGGGAAGATAGTTGGAGAAGGAAACATAGGAGACAGCCTCAAAACTATGATCAGAAATGTTCTATATATTGAAGGCTTGAAACATAATCTCCTAAGCATAAGCCAACTATGTGACAAAGGGTTCAAAGTTTCCTTCAATAACAATTGCTGTTTGATTTGTGACAGTCAAAATGGTGAAGTTATCCATGTTGGTAAGAGAAAGGGTAACATTTATGTTCTATCCATCGATCATGCATTCATTCATAACACTAGCTGCCTTGTAAGTAAAATTGATAAAACATGGTTATGGCATAGAAGAGCTAGTCATATAAATATGCATCATATGAACAAGCTTGTAAGAAAGGATTTGGTAATAGGTTTGCCTAAGCTTAAGTTTAAGAAGGATAAAATATGTGAAGCTTGTCAAAGAGGGAAACAAACAAAGAATTCTTTTCAAAGTAAAAATGTTGTTTCAACTTCTAGACCTCTTGAATTGCTTCATATGGATTTATTTGGTCCTTCTAGAACCATGAGCTTGGGGGGTAACTTCTATGGACTTGTCATAGTAGATGATTACTCAACATACACATGGACTTTATCCATAAGATCCAAGAGTGATGCATTCACAACATTTGGAAAGTTAGCCAAGATAATTCAAAATGAAAAAGCTTGCAATATTGTTTCAATTAGAAGCGATCATGGTAGAGAATTACAAAATGAATACTTAGAAAATTTTTGTGAAGAATTTGGAATTAATCACAATTTTTTAGCTCCAAGAACACCCCAACAAAATGGTGTTGTGGAGAGGAAAAACAAATCCCTTGAGGAAGGTGCAAGAACACTTCTAAATGAAACAAACTTGCCTAAGTACTTTTGGGTTGATGTTGTAAGTACGGTTTGTTATACTTTGAATAGGATTCTCATAAGGCCTATTTTGAAGAAAACCCCTTATGAACTATACAAAGGAAGGAAACCAAACATATCTCATTTTAGAGCATTTGGTTGCAAGTGTTTTGTGTTAAAAAATGGTATAGATTCTCTTTGCAAATTTGATTCTAAAGCTGATGAAGCAATTTTTCTTGGTTACTCTTTGCAAAGTAAAGCTTATAGGATCTTTAATAAAAGAACATTGTGTGTTGAGGAATCTGTCCATGTTATATGTGATGAGTCTAACCCCTCCAAGGAGGATTTGGAGTGTGATATTGATGCAGGATCAAAAGAAGAACTACTGCAGCTTAATGATCTAAATGAGAAAGAAAAAGAAGAACCAAATGATGAATTGGAACAGTCAACTCCTGTACAAAAGCACAAGGATTGGAGAACAACTAAAGATCTTTCCTTGACAACATAATTGGGGAAGTATCCAAGGGAGTTTCTACTAGGTCCTCTTTAAGAAATATTTGTTGTACCATGGCTTTTGTTTCACAGATTGAACAAAAAGCATTGATCAAGCTTTGCTGGATGAACATTGGTTAATAGCTATGCATGATGAACTGAATCAATTCAAAAGAAACCAAGTTTGGGAATTAGTTCCTAGACCCTCTACTCATAAACCTATTGGCACAAAATAGGTTTTTCTAAACAAGCTAGATGAAAGTGGCATCATAGTAAGGAACAAGGCTAGATTGGTTGCTAAAGGATACAACCAAGAGGAAGGCATAAACTATGATGAAACTTATACTCTAGTTGCTAGATTAGAAGCCATTAGGTTGTTGCTTGCATATACATGTTTAATGAAATTTAAATTGTTTCAAATAGATGTTAAAAGTGCATTTTTAAATTGCTACATTGAGGATGAAATATATGTAGACCAACCTCCTGGATTTATTGATTACAAACATCCTAACCATGTTTTCAAGTTAAGAAAAGCTTTATATGGTTTGAAAAAAGCATCAAGGTCTTGGTATGAGAGATTTAGCAAATTTCTGCTTGACCAATCTTTCATAAAAGGACAAGTTGATAAAACCTTGTTCATCAAGAAAATAGGAAATGATATCTTGTTGGTTCAAATATATATGGATGAAATTATATTTGGTTCAACTAATCAATCTATGTGCAAAGAATTTTCTGTCTCAATGCAGAGTGAGTTTGAGATGTCAATGATGGGGGTGAATTGGTTTTTGCCCCTTTTTGAAACTTCACTTCAAAATCAAACTCAGCGGAAGAAATACTTTGGATCGTATCGTAAAACAAAAACAAGTTTAGAAATTAGTTTATCTTTTCCAATCACTT
>CM023959.1:11366001-11448907 GCA_013407115.1 Glycine latifolia
CCCAAAACCACCACCACCACCACCACCACCAATAAGGCTTAAAACCCCAGTATTTGAAATTGGATATACAACGATTTCTGTCAAATTTCAAAATCCCATCAAGTTTCTCTGGATACCACCACCTCTAAAGAATGACCCCTACATGGATGGCTATAAATCATTCAATAGAGCTCCTTTTTCGTGTAATAAATACACTTTAATTCCAACATTAAAGTAAGCACATTCAAAGTCAGCCACTCTCTCTTCTGCAGTTACCGGGTAACAAAAACCTGAATCTCTCTGCATTATTCAATAAATATGCTGGAAGATGCACTGCTGAGTAAGAATGAGGAATAGGTCCCAATTTCCCAATTATCTCCTTGAATGTATACTCTTCAGGAAGCATGTCGAATAAGTCAGCCCCCTTGCATATCACATCCTGAATCCTGTCAGGGTTCAAGTAGTGAGGGAACCGCACACGATCGTAATGGCTGTAAGCTTTCATCTTAAATTTGAATTCGCTGATATGGCGAAAACAGAAGCTACAATGCCAGCCAGCATCGGCCAGCAGCACATCAGCCTGTCGATAGTGTGCATACAAAGTCTTGCTGGTCTGGTATGTATGGATTGACGCTCTCCAACTTTTGTTGTCCAAAAAGAACTCGAAAGAGTATAAATAGTTCCTTAGTTGAAGATGAAGAATTGGAGGGATGCCATCACACCACCTCAAGAGGTTAATTGTGTGCGCGCTTGGAATCTCATCAACATCGGACATTATCAAGAGATCGTCGTCTTCTATGCCTGCTATCCTCAGAAGCTGATCCAGGGCAACTCTTTGATAAGCCTCCTCAATAAAAGGATTTTCTTTTTTCTTGAATCTCCCTCCAATCACCCCATATGTCAGGCGTGACTCAACAAACTTGAATTTGTCCCTATTGCCCGCAAATAGCAATGGTTTGACAAATCCGGTAAATGTTGAGTTTGATTCAAGGAGTACATACTGCGTCACGTAAGGCTGCATTTCTTTCCAACGGATAGTGAGGATGTCAACTTCATTGCTGAACAAAACAGCGTCAAAAACTCGTCTCGGTGACTCACGAATCCCCCAGCCATGAAGCTTGCAGAGAGACTCCATCGAAACGTTCTCATGATAATAGTGAGGGATTTCATGGAAAGGCTTTGGAGGAGATTCCCACAGTGGTCTTAGAAAGTAGGAGATTTTCTGCCCGTGCAAATAGAGACCGAAGATGCCAACAGGAACAATCACAAACAGCAATATATAAGTTTTGAAGTCCAATCCCTTTAGAATACACTTGAGTCTTGACATGCTCAGTGCTGCAGGAGTTCCATTCTGCATAGTAAGCACAAAACAAATCTTGAAGTTACATGGATAACTTATGGATCATAAAACTCATACCACATGCTTGACTGCGCATAACAACATAAAAGTATAAAGACTGACTATGGACATGTAAAATAAGATAAAAAGAAAAAACTTAGATACAGTTTTATAGCTGCTTTTTGGTGTCGTTCTCTAATCAAATCTCCGAAAAATAGGAAACGGGATTCCCAATGGTAGATAAAGATAAAATTCAAACCTACTATTGTTCAAAAAAGCCACACAACATGGGTAGAACGTTTAGAAAGGGGCACAAAGGATGAAGGAACCACACATTCAAAATTGAATTCAGAAACCCCTTCAGAGGTTAAGAAACATTAGAAAAAGGAGAAATTATGGATTCCAAAGGAGTGAAACAGCCTATCAATCAAAGCATAAACCCATAAACCGAAAATAAGAAAAAAAAAAAAAACAATACACAAATTAATCATATGTAACATCTCCAATACAAACACAACCAACAAATTATGGCAAAAAATTATTTCCTTCCATCCAAAAACCCCATTTCCACAGTAAAACGATGAACAAAATTAAATTGGATGGTGAAAATAATTAAACTTGACACAAACAAACAGAAAATTCAAAACAAACAATACAGAAAAAAAAATCGTGAAACTCAAAGTTCCCATTTTGCATTGCCAGCAAAACCCAACAGAGGAAACTCATCAAAACCATATCCAAAAAAAAAAAATAAAAGGACAGCCAAATATGAAAAAGGGTAGAGTAGAGTGGAATTAAACAAAACCTCAATCGGGTGAAGAAAAAAAAAGAAAAAAAGAAAAGCAAAGAAAAGAAAGGTACCTGTCCACAAACATCATCGCAGATATCATCAGTCTTCTTGGAATTATAATAGCCCTCAGACATGGTTTCGGAGAAAACCCGTCTAAAGCAAAACAAAGTGTTCTGTTTTTTGGTTTGTGGGTTTATGTTATGAGTAACACTGTTTTTTAGCACTGAGAAAATATCGAAAGTAGATCAAGGGGTTGAGAGCAAAGGGGTAAAAACCCACTAAAGCCACGATGTTTGAGTCTCTCTCTCTCTCGTAACGTCAATTATAGCCGTTTGGTGTGGTTTTGCGTTCTTACACCAGAGAGACGCCTCTCTCCCTCACAATCTTCTTAATGGGACGAAGAGGGGGATTTCATTTAAGTACACGCCTTCGTAGGGATACGCATTAATGTAACCTCCCAATTGATTATTTTCTTTTTCTGAATAAAAATGTTAATATGATATTGCTTTTAAATTTGTTGTTTACTGGTATTTAAGTGAATATATTTATAGGAGGAGGAATCAAATTATGGGTATAATTTTAATAATTATTATATTATTATTATAATTTAATATAAAATAAGATTTTTATTAATTTAACTGTTAAATGATATTCATATATTATTAAAATTGTTGATATTAAATTTTGTCTGAATAATAACAAAATAGTTAAATAATTTATATTTTAATATATTTTAAGATATTTTTATTATGTAGATTATAATTTATATATATATATATATATATATTGTAAGTTTTAAAAAAATATTATCTAATTGAAAGATATAGAATAATGTAATAGTTATCAAAGTTATATGGTATAATTTGATTTATTCTCTATTTTATAAAATTTTATCATTTATAAAATTAAAAAAAAATAATAATTAAATGAGGATGATCATATCATACATGTGTAATTTTGATAATTATTATATTATTTTTATAATTTGATAAAAAATATTTTGTCAAAATTAAATAACAAAAAATAATCAAATTATTCATATTTTAATATATTTTAAAATATTTATTTTACTTTTATTTTAATAAATAATTCTATACTATTATTCGATCACAAAATATTATTAAATTTTAATATATTTATTATAAAAATCACTCAATTTATGATAACGACCCTATATGATGTCACTTCATGACTTCATGTAGTCATATTTTCTCATAAACAAATGTTTTTAAATATAGAAATTATATTCCATAAAAAAATGGTATATAAATTATTCATAAAACATGAAAATATTAAAAATATCATAAATGAGTGGTATTATCATTTGTTTTTCTTTCAAATGAAGATTATCCACTATTCCGTAGCGTCTCGCGTGGACCGTCAATTGGCAAAAGGAACCTAGCGTGGGTGGGAATGTGTTTATCCTACAGATGATAGGTAGGGAACATGTTTGTTATAGTGGACATGAGTGTGGGATAGTGAATCTGGAAAGTTACCCGCTTACCGCTCCAAAGGACACTGTACAAGGAGTCTGTTCCTTGCCGAGGACGTATCACTTAGTCTAGATCATAAAAATCTATTTGGTTAAAAAGTCAATCTTAGTTTATTTAAAAAAATCTTTTAAATTTATTAGATCGATCTATTTAAATAAATATAAATTATAATTATTTGCTTATTATTATTATATTAAAATCATTACAATGTATGATAATTATATATATGTTTATCTTTTAAAAGTATTACAAATGTTAACCTATGCAAAGAGTTAAATATATAAGTTTATTAAGTGATTAAAAAAAATTTATTAGAAGATTTATTATCAAATAGGATTTTTTTTATCTTTCCTTAAACAAAAAAATAGGTTCTTTTACTAAGTTATCTTGAAGCCAATAAAATTATATCATATTAACATATTAGACTCGACTCTTATAAAACTTAATTCGTCTATTTTTATCTTTGTCTCATGTTTCGAGTAACAACAATTAATTTTTATTTTTTCTTATAAATTATAATTTGGTTCGCATAGAGTTTTTCTAGTATACAATAGAAAGAGAAGTTACACTTATATAAAAACTATTAATATGAATAGGTCTCTAAGTAAGTTAATAGGTTAAGTTAGGCTTTCAAATAGGTCAAATCAGACCTAAAAGTAAAGCCTGAAACAAGTCAAGCTTAGGCCTTCAAATTTTAAAACATGTTAGACCTATTTAACCAAAACCTTGTTTAGTCTAGCTTATTCCCACCTGTACTTCTATGTTAAAGAAAAACTAAAAAAAAATTTGGGGCATTATTATAATTAATTGCTTGATAATGAAGAATTGTTATAAAATAATAAAATACTTGTTACAATAGGCATAATAAGCATTTTATTATTATTGATGAAGGAACTAATGAGACCTGTTATGGTTAGTTAATAAGGTGGAAGAGTTTTTGGTCTTGCTATAAATAGTATGTGATGTTTCATTAATTCACACATTTAAGAAAAAGACAAAGGTTAGAAGATTTCTCTTTATTATGTATTTTGAGAGAACATATGGTATAGAATTTGATAGTTGATAGCAATGACTACAAGAACTATGTTTTTATGCAGACTTGCATTTACTGAATAATTTATTCATGTCTATATTGTGAACTAAGATTTTAAATTTCTTACATTTAGTATCAAAATCTATCTTTGTAGTCTCGCTATTCAGCTTGTTATTCATCTTTATATTTTAATTTTATTTCCATTGTATGTATTATTTTTTTGGGGAAATATATACAAAGGTGCGGTAGAAACATGATGCAAGATATTTTGATATGCGGCTCAAAATCGAATTTTAATTGGAATTATAACTCACTGCATTCTTTTTATGGAAAAGAAATTAACATTGCAAACATAGGAAATCTTTTTTTCTCGAAACATTAAAATTCCAATAAGAAACAATATGCATGGTTTTATTTTAAGGTTTTAAATCTGTGTGCTTCAATTGCTATCATGCTTACATCAACGTGATTAAAAAAAATTATGAAGCAATGGTTCAAGCAATGGCTTCAATGCTTGTGGTTTTGTTTTATTACAATCATAGTTTTAAAAACCGACCTAGTAATTGACCCAATCAGGATACTGAATTACTGGATTACTGGACGAACCAGTGGGTCAGTAATTGACCCGCATGACCTAGACTGTAATAAAAAATATATATAATTTTTATAGTTGTCTTAAAATATTTATAAAAAATCACATTAATATAATTTTATAACATAGATAATTAGATAAAAAAATAGAGAAAAAATAGATAATTAGATACTAAATTAATGGGTATTTGTTTTCATTTTTCAAGGACAAAAATGGTTATTTTCATTTTTTAGGGGCTAATATGACTAATTCAATTTTTCAAGAACCAAAATGATGTTTTACTCTCATATTTCATACAATAAATATGATATCACTACTAGAAAATCGCTTTTAACATCGGTTTTTTTGGACATTCAACATCGATTTTTAACCGATGTTGAATCAAGCGACGTTGAAAGTATCAACGTTAATATCGATTTTTGAAAATCGATGTTAACATAATTACACACCTTCGATTTTCTTAAATAACCAATGTCAAATAATAAGAAATTAATGGAAAAAAAATTAAAATATGCATATTCAACATCGGTTTTTTGTAAACATCGATGTTGTTATGAATCACAACATCGGTTTTTTGTAAAAATCGATGTTGAATATACATAACAACATCGATTTTTACAAAAAAACTGATGTTAAATTTATATATCAACATCGATTTTCTTAAAAATCGATGTAAAAAAGGATCTTTCTACATCGGTTATATCAAAACCTGATGTGGAAAATACACATTCTACATCAAAAAAACCGATGTAGAAAGATAATTTTCTATATCGGGTTTTCCTAAAAATCGATGTTGTATAGTCCCCTTCTACATCGTTTATTACATAACCGATTTAGAATATCATTTTTATAAAAAAAATATGACCTATTCTCTTTATTTCTATTCTTGTAATTTTAAAATACACATTAAAAACTTAAACAAATAGAGTTCATGCTTATATGGAATTGGAAGAAAATACCATTCACAATAATTAATTACATATTAGATAAAAATGTCAATATTAATTAAAGAAGAAAAGTTACATCTAAAAGGCATGGAGATAACAAACATCACATTCAAAGAAAAGCATAAACTATAATAATAATAATAATAATAATAATAATAATAATAATAATAATAATAAAGGTCAATAGCCAATGACATGCTTGATTAAACACAAGAATTTACATCAAGTATTAAATAATTTGAATTTACTGGCTTACCTGTATTTGTTCATTATTTCTAACTATAATGTCCTTTATCAACTGGCTCAAGAGGCATAGGAGTGCACCATGATTATAGCAAATCTGATCTGCAAGAACCTCTGATACTCTTAATGATTCAAAACTTACTATAAAAGAGAACAAACTCTAAAATAGTAACAAGTCAATTTATTCTACACATGAACAAATTTAAGGACATGGCATGGTGATGAATTTCAAAGTAATCATGAAAACAAGAAGTGTCTCTCAATTCTTGGAAGCAAATTTTAGAGTAATCGTGGCGACAAAAATATCAATACTCACTTATAGGGTAAAAATATTCAAATTGACCATCACTAAGCAAAATACCTCAAACTTTGAGAAAAAGAGCTAAAACAAAAAATGAAATTAGAAGCCAAGTTGTATTATTTGTGATGAGCAAATAGAAATTTACCTTTGGCATGACAACCCATTGACCAGAAAAAATGAAATTCAAGTTGGACTGATCCATTAGAAAAATGGTAAAGAAATGTAATTTTGTAACACCTATATATTGATTGGGTATTGTAATAGCATCCTTTCTTTCTTCGTTCCACTGATTCGATACAAGGTTGTTGTGTGGGTTTTATAGTGAAATCTCTGGATTACTAGAACAAAATCTACAAATATTACCACAATTTTGAAAAATAATACAAGATTTCAAACAAGATGCGATAAGATTTTATCACAATATTACCACAATATTTTATCATTTAAAACAAGATTTATTATTTTATTAAAAAAGGAAGTTTTATGAATTTTTATTTATTTTTACCTTGACAAGGTTGTTTCCTTTTAATAAGAAAATTATTTTCTTAATGAAGATGCGAATAAATAATGCAGAAGGTGTAACACCCAAATAATTTATCTAAGCCATAGTTATCACTTATCACCACAAATATAGTTATCACAAATGAAACTCAACTAACAAAAATTAACTATTGATGATTAATACTTGTGGATAAAAAAAAGTGACACTCGATCAACTTAAAAATTAACTATTAACTTATGAATTAGGACAAAGTGTGTTTAGATGTGATAGAATTTTAGAAGAATCACCCTTTTTTAGAACGAAAGCGAAAACAGGAGAACTTGAAGCGAGAACGGCGCCGAACTAGCCGAAGAGGAAGGTGGCCATCGGCACAAACCACGATGATGCTACGCAAACCATGACGACACTGCGCGAACTTGAATCGAAGAACGATTGAAGATGAATGAGAAGTGGTGAGCTCTCAAGGTTAAAGACGAAGTGGAGAATGGGTGTGCTGCACTACAACCTGCTTCTCTAGGTTTCTAAAAAAAAAACCTAAATCAAAACGGCATTGTTTCGCTTAAGAGAAAACAAATTTTTGACCCCATCCGGGTTGATGGGTTGCTGATTCGACTACAACTTGGCCGAGTCACATCGGGTGGATCCGGGCTGAAAGCACAACCGATCCAATGAGGCACTTGACCCAGTCCAGTCACCGGATCACTGTCCAACCGGTCGAGTCGGTCCAAGTTTAAAAACACTGATTACAATGCAATTTACATTGCCATCATGTTCATGAAGTTTTTATATTTCAATATTAGATCCATTGGCATGGTTATTTTGGCTTCTCTATTAAGATTCCTCTCATAAGGAAACTTGTAATATTGCAATATGCTATTGCAATAGTGTTTTGGATTCACCACATTCCCTTTAGAGGCATCAATTGATATTAAAAACTAAAGGAGTTTGTTTGGTGAAGAAATAATTTTATTTGTCTAATAATCTTTATAATTTAAATAAATTATTGATTAGTCATAGCATCTTTAATTAATTGAAATTATATATTAAGTTATTTAAGATCACATGAGGAATTATACATAATATTGTGATTGATTATACTTATATATAATTTTTATTCCACAAGAATTTTTGTTATATTTGTATAATCAATTAGGATAAAATATCAAATTACAAAGAAAAGGAACATAATTTAACAGTTTTTTCATAAGGTTATGTTATGAAACTAATTAAGACTTTGGCCCACATGCAAGTTTTATGTTGCTAGATTCGTAGATTAAGGACATGATTTACATTGTTAAACATGACATTTTTTTTACATATTATAAAGACTTATATAAATTACATGTTTAGAAGTAGCCATAGCATCCTAGACAATGTTATGAAGGAATTATTACTTGACCCTATAAGGAAGTAATAGTTATGGACTAATGTCATGATAGGATATTTCTATGCTCATAGCCATGATCTATTTTATTATAATGTTTATCTTTCATATATAAAGTTTGTAAATTCAATGCACATCTTGTACCAAAAGGTTTGAATTTATAAGTTAAGATTTATCATAGCATTGATATTATATTATCATGAAATGGTTTATATTTTATTACCCTATACTCACATTCCAAAAGTTAGAGGGAGGAAAAATTCTTAATAAGTGGAAATGAAATTTTTCAACAAGCGAAATATGAGAAAATAAGTGGGAGTATGTGATATCCTTAAGAATAACTTTAATGAAAGAATTTAATGAATGCTATAAAATTATTCACAAGCATAAAGTTTTTGGTCTTAAAGTTGTCTATTTCATTGAAGGCCAATAAAGAATTTCAGGCTAAGTATTATTTTTGAAGAAGAATAAAGGTGAAAGTCATGACAAACATATTGATATAAAGTAGACATTAAAAGAGAGTTAATCTTTATTGAGTATATAGACACATAATCAATGATTCAATAAAACTTTGCTAGCTATAGTATTTTAGGATCATATGATTCATATGAGACTTAAGCGCTTGCATTAAAGTCTGTCTTTGTCATTTTATGACTTGTGCACAATAAGTTTGTCATATAAAGTTATGATTCATTTCAATCAATATAGTTTGGACCCATTTTAGTTTATTAGAAAATATTATACATTGTAATTGTTTTGCAATCGAGGAAGGGTAAATACCAGGGAGATTTACACCAATGGGTCATGACCAACTACATAAGTGAACTTGACACCACACTTTAACCCAAAATATTAAGGCTTAGGTTTATGGGTCTTATCCTCACTTATATAGTGCTCAAACTTCTCATTCCTACCTAACGTGAGACTTCACCTCACACCTGTATTCCAACCATCTTCCCCTCAAGTGTGAGTCTCTTAAACATGGTAGTTTCCCCCTCGAGCGAAAGTCATTTTCAATCCATGAGTATTCCATGGTGGGCATCAGAGCCCACATGCTCTAGATACTTGCATTACTCCTCCACCCACGGGACACGTCGCCTAGACCCACCACTTGGAAGACTTTTAATAAAAGGGATCCCAAGGCCAAGGATCCATCACCGTCATCTTACTTGTCTGAGCTGATCACCAAATCGAACCATTGGCTCTTATACAAATTGTTGTGCTACCAACGGGAGTAAACATTGGAGAGATTTACACCAATAGGTCATGAGCAACCACATAAGTAAACTTGACAAACCCAAAGGATTGGCACAGTCGTATAAGGCCTCGCTTGGTTCACATGAGTGGGAACGATCTATTTAGTGGGAAAACCTGTGTTCGATTTCCACCTTGGGCCAATGGCAGGCACACACCACAAGCAAGATTAGTCTCTAATCTAATGGATTGGGGGACAATAGTAGTCTTTAACCTAGGACCAAACAAAAAATTGAACTTAACATCACACTTTAACCCAAAAAATTAAGGCTCAAGTTTATGAGTCTTATCCTCACTTATATGATGTTCAACCTTCTCATTCTTATGCGTTGTGGGACTTCACCTCACACTTGTATTCCAACAGTAATACATGGAAAAAAATTTATTTTAAATCATAACCGCTATGATTCATGTATGACAATTTCTATATGGTTTTAAGAAATTTCAAGCTTTAAGTTACATGATCATATTTAGTTGATGGTAATAGGGATCATTTATAAAGAATATATGATCCAAGTGAGAGAAAGTAGGAAAATATTTTGTGGCTCATATATGATGAATTAATTTGATTACCTATTATTATAGTTAATTGCTTGATAATGAAGAGTTGTTACAGAATAATAAATAGTTGTTACAATAACCATAATAAACATTTTATTGTTCTTAATGGAGGAGCTAATGAGCCCGGTTATGATTTGTTAATAAGGTGGATGTGTGTTTGATCTTGCCTATACATAACCTTTGATGCACCATTGATGTGCACAGATCAAAAAAAGGTAAAGCCTAAAAGATCTATTTATCTCTAAACACTAATATACTATAGGTCTGTTTGGATACAAGTCATAAGTGCTTTTGAGAACTTTTCTATTGAAAATATAGTTTTTTTCTAGTAGAGAAGCTCTCAAAAGAACTTCTAGCCTTGTATCCAAACAGACTCTGTATTTTTACTTGTGAGAGAATATATGGTGTCGAACTCAATAGTAATGACTACAAAATATATGTTTTTGTGTGTGCTTCCGCTTGCTGAATAATTTATTCATCTTTATATCATGAACTAAGATTTCAAATTTCTTACACAGTAGTCATCATCTTTTGAGATCCTAGTCTCAAGGTTCTTAAAACGCGTCTATTTCTTTTTCCTCAACCTCTAAAAATCCAATTCTCTAATGAGCTTTGGACTAGGCTTACCCTTAAAAGAATTCTATAGTCTTTTTTCTCTTAAAGTTAAGCTATAACTAGATTGGTGACTATTAGGTAGGCACTTACCATAATTATTCCACTCCTTCACTAATCATACCTCCTAGGTACTAACTTTAGCTAAAAGGTTGACTACCCCATTCTAGTTCTCTTAGTTACTTGAAGCTTACCTTCCCTATGGTTCTCTAGCTTATCCTTAACTACGGAGGGTTGAATAACTTCTTCTTAACTCCACTTTGATTGCTACTCATAGGTCTCTACAGACTCCTTATATTCTTAAACTATAGCTAGCCGTAAAGATAAAAATATTAATCTAATGTGATATATTGATAAATTAAAATAGTTTACATTGTTATCCAATTAAAATTATCGTTAATATGATTTTTGAGAAAATTTGATAAAAAGTCAACGAATTTATTATATATAGTACTATGTGATTGTGCATGACTCTATTTCTAAAAAAGATAGTTTTTGCTATATTTCTAAAAAAGAATATGCATAAGAAGTATAAGTATATTATAAATAACTTTTTTTAATGATTTTTTAATTTTTTATTTAAGAGATAAAAGAAATGTCTAATTGCATTTCAAAACCCTAAAAGCCATATAATGCAATTTTCCACTAAAAAAAAGTCCATAGAAAATGTGGTTTTAGGGAAGAAAAAGTCTATTGGGGTGTTCACGGGTATGGGTCGCCTGCGAACCCAAATTAACTCAAACCGATATGAACAGTTTGGGTTAGGTCATTTATGTTTTAGATCAAAACGGAACTGAACTAATCAAAATCATTCATGTACGGGTTGGGTCACGAGTTTAGTTAGATCTATAAATCTGATCAAAACCGAATTAAACCTATCAAAACCAATAAATTTTTTTTAGAATTGTTTAGTTTGACTTTAAATATTGGACTCCAAGTGTTGGAACTGCAAATGTTTATAATATTAATAGATAATATTTTATTCATTTGTTTCTACAAATCTGGTTGCACCAAAGCTTATTGCAAGAAATTAGTTTGTAGGAAATGTTTGTGATTTAGACTATTATAGTAAATCTCGTTAAAAAATATTTTGTTATAATTTGTATTAGTCTATTTTAGAATATTATGTTGATGGTATTAAATGAATCAATTTTACTACTTTCAGACATTTGATAATATTGTGTTAGGGTAAGTCATTTTCATCTCTTAATGTGTAGAGCACTAATATAATGACCCTGCGATAAACTGGGTTCGTGTGACCGGGTTGTCACAAAAGGGGGTGTATTTTGGAACTCGGAAGAAAAGGGGGTATGGATAGCACCTTTTCAAATCCAGGATCATGGTATATGTTAGTACTGATAGGAAGACTGGGTTAGTGCAGGACTGGGTTATCGCCACGTAAGTGGTGTATATACATAGCACTTTAAGGGAAAAGCGTTGATATATAGAAAGGAACCCGGACAAGGAAGGAAAGAGCGACCGGGTTGCTATCTCGGTGGAGCTTATACATTCCTTTTCTTGAGAGACCGAGTTGCGGTCTTGGTAGAGCTCGGTAGAGCTCGTGTCTTCCTTTTATGTGTTCTGAGTAGTGATCTCGGATGTGTTTCCGAGTGGTGATCTCGTACGTGTTACCGAGTTGTGATCTCGGATAAGCAACCGGGTAGTGGCCTCGGTTGAGTTCAGAGGAGCTCGTTTTTAGTTGACTTGTAAGAGCTACCGAGTAGAGAGACCATAAGAGCTCGTAACCCCTTTTGATAGAGTTATCGGGTTAGTGATCCCGGAAGTGGTTGGGAGGAACCTTGGACTGGTGAGGTACCAAGGTAGGAACTCGGAAGAGATCAGAATAGGTCGGATGAAGTCGGAGGAGGAGGGAACCTTGGATGTACTATAGTACCAAGGACAGGTTCTTATGAAATCGATTACATAAGTAGTTGTAAGAGATTAACACAGTCAGTACTTGCTGTTTAACCCATACTTAGCCTTGTGGTTGGAATGAGTGCTCAGGAACCCGAGGTATGGTAGTGAAGTTGCACTCAATATATATATATATATATATATATATATATATATATATATATATATATATATATATAAATCCAACCCGGCAGCATTAGTAATATGAAGAGAACCTGGTAGCATAAGTAGGGTTTAGAGAACTTGGGTAGTCACACGTAACTTATATATGAGGTATAATAAATTGACTTGCCAAACAATAGACACAACTCGACAGTCAAATATCTATACATTTTCACTTTACACAAGTGACACATGTTGACTCTTTGCTGGTTGTTTTGACACGGGAAAGGTCCTCATATTACAATATGACACGTATCAATTTTCAGGATATTTAAGATATGCATGAGTGAGATATTTCAGTAGAAACTTTATCTTCTCCGCCTTTGCTAAAACACTTTCTCTCTCTTATTCCATATTTTTCTCTCCATTGTTAAAGTGAGAAAAGCTTCCTAGATAACCATTCCTTAACCTAATTGTCTTCACATCCAACGTTAGGATTGAAGAGAACCATCTCATAAACTAGTTTCCATCCTTTGTTAGTGGTAGAAATCATCAGGTGAGGAGATCATTTCTCCAAAGGAAAGTTAAAGTTTCAACCTTTAAGAGATAGAAGGCACGTTAAGGACATCCAAGCTTTGAGAAGTTATCCTTTAGTCTTCCTTGTGGTTTTTAAGGTAAGATATGTAAGTTTTACCGTATCTTTTGAGTGGGTTATAAAAGGAAAAATGACCCATATGAGTTAGGGCTGGTTTTGGGTGGAGTTTCTTTGGAAAAGTATGTTTAGGAGGTTGTTGTGATGAAGGTTCAACCTTAAAAGTTAACTTTTCTGGGTTTTGGGTATTTTGTTATGCCCAGATATTTTGGGGTTTGCAAGTCAACGTTGAAGGTATTTGTATGAGATCTGGAAAAGAACTGGGTTCTTTTGATGAAACGGTTGAGAACCGTTCTTGATATCTTTCTTGCCTGGTGTAGGGCTTGATAAAGAAGATAGTGTGATTGAGCACGAGGCTAAGAGAGCCGGTGTGGTGATCAGAGAAGGTAAGCTCTCTGTTCTTGGGAGTTGTTCCCTTGATTGTGTTCCACCATACTCCTGGGGAGTGATGGTTGTTGGATATCATGGTGCATGTATTTACATTGTGTGCTATTGCTTTTTTATTGGAAACATACATGTAATGGAGATGTGCACTAGCTGTCTAATTTGTATATCTGTATATACATTTGTGCATGTCTGTGGTGGAATGACACATTGGTGGATTTATCACGTGGAGTTTGTGGTCCGGGACCTCAGGTCGGGATACGTGATGTGTACGCGGAGTACATTGGAAGATATACAAGAGTGCACAATGTGTGCACTGGTTGTCTAACTTGTATATCTTATATGCAATTGTGTATGATATCTGTACTGGTTGGCTAAATTGCATATTCATGGTGGAATGGCACGTTGGTGTGATTATGTACATGTGATGTTTATCATAGGCCGGGATGGCTGTACGGTTGTTTTATTAAAAAGCTGGGTTGGCTATGTTTCTTATAATGCCAATGTAAATGCTATGTGCTGTGAAAGTGAACCAGGGGGAGAAGAGACTCCAAGAACCCTGAGTTTACTGAGATTGTATCTCACCCCAGTTGGGGATTATATTTTATTGCAGGTGATAGCCTAAGAGCGGAGGATGAGGTCTGGGGTAAAAGGCCCTAGTAGGGGTTGTTCGATATATCTCAATTGACAGCCGGGTAGGCCAAGGCCGAGTTGGCTACTAATTGAGGATCCTGGACAAGAGGACGAGGTCGGGTTCAAGGAAGCGGATTTTGGAAGGCGGTCTTTTGCGAGTCTGTTGACTCAATTTTGTTGTACATTTTGTAACCCGGTATGAGTTTGTACTATGATGTATCTTTTGGAACAGAACTCGGGTGCCGGGATGTATACAAAATTTCATACATAATGTTTTAGTTGTATTGTGTGATGTAAGATGACGTCTTATTTATTTATATGCTTCCGTGTTTACTTAAGTTTTTTTTAAGTATTTGCTGCGCTTAAGATCATATTATAATGTACATAACCAGATGCATACAGGGTCGTTACAACTAACAAATTCATCCTCAAAAGATGGAAATTCAAATTTAATCTATTATGCAGTCATGATGACAATCATTTTTATGACATTTTCGTCCCTCTATGCCACATAGGCTCTTTAATTAACGATAACAGACAAAAGTTAACGAATGAATAGATTTGTTACACTTTTTTCACTTTAGATGACTAAAATATGAATTTTTATCTTTCAGGGACGAATTTGTCAGGTCTCTACACATTCAGGGACGAAAATGACTATTTATCCTACTGTGTTAATCATATTGGATATTTGGAAAAATCATGATATAAAATAATAGTTCTAAGAAAAAAAAAGATCAAATTTAAATGAGTAACCTATTAGCCCGAACCTAACCAAACCGTTCATAAATGAGTTTGGTTGGATTAAATTTCAATTTTTTTTTCTAAAAACCAAACTGAACCGAACCAATCAAATTTAATTCGATTAAATCCTAAATTTAGTCAAAATTGATTCAAACCAACCCACTAACACCCCTAATCTTATATATCTTCTGAGGAATATCTTGTCAACACCCCTAATCTTATATATCTTCTGAGGAATATCTTGTCAAATATGTGTATACTTTAGATTCCTCAATATTTTGTCTATCATATTTGTAGTTCCATTAATTTTCAAATAGCTACAGTGCAGGTCATTTTCTTGTCTTTCTACTGTAATGGAAGACTTGGAGGAATTCCTATCACCAAAAGGTATAATTGTGGACTGAAAATCATACGCAAATCGACCACCAATAACGTATTTGGTTCGTGACCTATAATGATTATAAGTGGCCAAATATACAGAGGGCAAAAAATGCCATTATCCAAATCCCGAAGAAAATCTGCAACAGTATTTCTACCATATATTTTAAGATTTTTTCCCCCTCTTATATAATAGTATTATTGTCATATTATAGAATATTAATCTAGGATTTTCTAATGAAAAAAAATGTGACTATACTTTATATTCTTAAAGTTACTTCTTGAAGGGGTCGAATCCTATGAAACAACAAAAAGAAATAAATATTGATCTGAAAAAACAATAAATGTTGCAATATTATTTAAAGTAAGACAACAGTATCAAAGTACGTATAAATAAATACTTTATTATTATATATAATAAATTTTATTATAAAAAATTGTATGAAATAAATAGTGTTACTATTTTATTTACAACTATTTTCATATGATTATTTTAAACTTAGTTGCACTTTTGCGATTTTAATTGTTTAAATCTAGTATCTCATTCCAAAATTTCATTCAATAATTAATACAAATGTTTATTAATTTGTTACTTATGCCATTTCTACCTTGACAACCATTTTTTTTTCTTGCACTTTTTGGGTTTTAAAATGGGTTCTACAATTACACATTATTTATATTATTTTTATAATTTAAACATCTCATCTTTTTAATTCAGCAATTCTAAAAAGTTTACTAAATAAATCCTACATATAAACTCTTTTTATATTTACAAGTAACCTTATATTCTTATATTTTATTTTATTAATATTGTATAAAATACATACACATTTTTTTATCAATTAAATAAGATTTTCATCATAAAGGTACATGTGTCCGTTGCCCACTTAAAAAAAGCTTAATTATAAGTTGTTGGTGTGAAAATTTGTCGACTAATTGATTTTTGTATCCACTAATTACGAATAATTGATTCCTTTGGACGACTGATTCAAAAAAGGAATTATTATGTCCTTTCATTGGGTTCCTAGTATGCTTCAAAGAGCTTTCTAACCATCATTAAATTGGAATTTTTATGTTAAGCTATTATGTGAAATTGCGATAAAAAATGTAATAAACGAATAAAGTAAAAAAGGTTGTAAGTAAAAGAATAAATAAAACTTAAATGGTTGAAAAACATCAAATTGATTAATTTTGGTCGGAGACCTCTTTTACATATGAATTCTTCCATTTTATAAAATGATAAAAAGTTACAAACAACTCAGTTATTCCTAATCACCTATCCTTGATTTTAAGAGATAATAAATTACATGATTTTAACCTTTTATCCTCTTTTTGACACCTTACTTTTGTTACATGATTGAAATAAACCATATGTGATTCTGCACAAATAAAATTTTCAATAGTTAAACATTATCCATTGACAGATTTTATTTTAAATCACACAGATCTTAAAAAAATTAACATTTCCAAATAACAGTAAATTTTTTCCTTAATACTTTACACTTTACATGGTATTTTCCAAGTTGATTTATACTTTACATAATTAAAAAATATTATTTTCATAAAACCTATATATATATATATATAAGATTATTTTTATGTAAATAAATACTTGTATTATTGTGTCGATATTGATAGTCACAAATTTACCAAAAAGATTTTTTCCCTCGTCTTTATCTGCATGTTTGGATTTGAAAATTGAATTATTCTCCGAACTCATGTTTATAAGGGGGGAAATGTGATACGTAATGTAATGTGTATACATGATGAAAATTATTTTGGTAATGTTCGTCATGCCACTTGTCTCCGTGAAAAATTCATTGCCAAAAGAAGTCACGTACTATTGATTGTTATTTCTCCACATGTTCTTGGAACCCCCACGTCTCTTAAAACCTTTTCACTTTTTTTGCAAGTTCGATCTCGGTGATATAACTTGTCATTGCTGCAAAATATTAGTTATTTGTTATCTAAACTTTAAGGTTTTGTACGAGTGCTTAAAATTTAGTTTGAAGAATCTTTTAACAATTGACCATACTCACGTGCTGATAGAAAAATTGGATTTTTTGATTTTGAATTAATAAGAATCTTATGTTGAATACTCGGCAAGAATAACAATTTGGAAATTTAATTAGATAGGCAAATGTTTCTTCATTCATATAAATTCTACTTAGTGTATTTGGATTTCCATTATTGAAAAAATTAATTTTAAATGAAATTAATTTTAAAATAATGTGATTTATATTTAAATATTTTTATTATAAAATTAAATTAGGAATATAACTCAGTACAAATTTTAGATTTAACAAAAAAAAACTACTCAAAATCAATTTTGGATCTAAAGTTAATTTTGAATTTTTTAAATATAAAATCAGACACGTAAAAATATATGTAAAATTAATTATAAATTCATAATCAATTTTTCAATGTAAAATCAAACACGCACTAATTAGTTGAGAGTAATATTAATTATTAGCCGCATAACCACGTTTGGTAGGTATAAGATTATTAAGAAAAACTAAATAAGATAAACTAATCCCGTACGACATTCTTTTGAGTTTTTGTAAAAGCACAAGTTAAAATATAATCAAATTATAAACTAGTATATGCAAGTGGGATATATAAAAAGGATAAAAATGGATCTGTTAAGTAATGACATTTGAAGTTTCGCATTTGCTTCCCATACTTACTATGAACTCGTTGAACAAAAGTAACTAGTTATGACCACAATTAAAAGGATAATTCAGACACCCCCTTCTCCCCCTATTTTTCATTTTATCTTTCAATATAAATGTTATCGGTATTAGGAAACGGGTTAAGTCTAATAGAATAGAGAAGTAGTGAAATAAAATTAATTGAAAATGAGATTGTTATGAATTATATAGAAACTGAAAAGTTAATAAATTATAATAAATGTCGACTTAAATAAATTTTGGAGAGTTTTTTTTACCAAAAATACAAAAAATTACATAAATAATAAATGTACTAAAATATTTATCAAAATCATATATATAACTGTTGATAGAGAGAAATCGGTTGTTCGTAAACTGATTTCTCAAGGTGCATGAAAAATAATTTCTTTCAATGTTGGAAAATCAGATGTGCATGCACTGATGATTTCTAAACATGCCTTTTTATTTTTATTTTTCATTTCATTTTTACAAATTTACAATTTTATATTTTTTTATTTTTAAATTTAGTTTTTCTTTTTGCATTGGTTTTTCAATGTGCCATTTATTTTTTTGGTTTTTTTTTGTTTTTTGTTTTTTTTATGTTTTTTTTATTCTAGAGTGGTTTTTCCATTTTTTTCAATTCCATTTTTTTAGAATATTATTTTAATCTTCTATAAAAAAAACTTAAAATTAATTTATTGTTAATAAAATTTATATTTAACTCAACTTTAATTCAACTACAAATTAATAGATTAAGTTAACATAAAATAGAATACAATTACAAACAATGTAACATAATATTTTAGAGAGTCGCCTCCACAAGGGAATTAACTAATTCCTATAACTAATATTTTAAATAAATTAAAAGTAAACAATAAACATTCTAAAAAGAGAAAAAGAAAATATTTAAATAAATCAATAAATCAATATACAATTAATAAAATAAAATAAATAAAATGACAAATTGAGAAATGGGTTTGTGGGAAAACCGATTTCCCATTGTTGTGAAACAAAAAGAATAAAAAAAGTGGTATGGTGCCAAGGGTAACATGGTTCCAACGATAACACTCTTTTATATTGTTTTAGTAAATAATTTTGCACTTGTATTATTTGAATAATTTTTTATTTTTTATTTTTGGGGTAAAAAATTCACTTTTAGATCCCTATAAAACAAGGGATTTTTTTAGTCCTATTGGTGTGAAAATTTTGACTAATCATGTCTACTAATAAGCATTATTAACATAAAGTTACTTCCCATACATATTGTTAATGCTTCTCTTAGGGTATATTTCATCAAAAGTTGTTCTTTATTCAGAAATAGTTCTATTTGATTTGCTTCCCAAAATCCAGATGTACAATTGATTTTGCAAACTTTGAGAATGATTCATGATAATATGAGAACAAATAGTAACAACAATCCTAGTGCCTACTTAAATGCTTTGTTAGCAAAAGTTTTAATTGATAAAGTTAATATTAACTATAATATATGTTGAGTCATAAGGTGAATCTAGACCCTTAATAATTATGATTAGATGCAAATAATTAAAAGGTTAAAAGTTGTGGCATATATGTAGTTAGATAAAAACATTGTATCTGCGTTTGATACATCGGACAAAAGTAGATAGATGTTAAGTTTTGATAAAGCATTTAAAACTTCATTTAATATTTTGTGTTTGCGATTCGTTTAGCATGAATTGTTTTAAAAACATTCTTCCTAGGATTTGTCAAAATTCTAAGAAGAGAACAATTATCGCCTATAAGTTCAACCATCTCAAAAGACGTGCCCTATTACAACTATTGTAATAGACCTACTATGAGCAAAAGCACATGGTTTTTTTGTTGAAGTATGCTTCAAGAAAGCTAAAGAGAGTGGTCTCCTAGAATGGAAAGGACCATTAAATACCCCAATGACCACTTCTTCAGACGCAAGCCTTTAACGAATAAATGAGACCATTTAGAGACAACAAACACTTGTTGAAGAAGACCTATAAATATAAGAAGCTTTGAAGAGTTGAAGTTATGAACAAACACGTAAAAGAATTCAAATCTTTAGTTCATTCTTCTCAAGCTCTATCTCTATATATTTGTAAAGTTGAAAAACTGTTACAACACCTTGTGTATCCTGATAGAAAAGACTAGGTGCTTCATTTGTATAATCGTCTTTATGATGTTAAGAACAAGTTGGTGAGCAAGCCAACTAACAACAAATCTTCTTATTTGTTTAGAGCTAGTAGTGGCTTGGTAGAATAAAGAATAATAAATGGTTATTAAGCTTGGGTTGTAAGAGCCAAAAGTAACAATGAACAATACTTGTAACTTTGTTTAAAGTTACTGAAACTTCGTGGGTTGCCAAGAACTGAACGTAATCTCGGTGGTAGAGACGAACCAGTATAGAAATACTTTGCATCTTATATATCTCCATCTCTTGTGTTAACTGACGTAAGGTTCGAATATGATTTTGTTTTGAAAATTATTTTTATAAAATATGTTGATATCGTCTAATCTTGTCTATTTGCAAAAACCTCATTATCTACTTTTAAAGCTATATCAGGCGATAACTTTGGTTTTAGAAAAAGGTTTAGAAATTTTATAAAATCACAATCCAACCCATTTTTTGTGATATTTTCCTTTATAGTTTGGTATTAGAGCTCAATCTTTAAGGATTAACAAAGTTTAGAGTAAAAAGATCCTAATGGGAAATAACAACAAAAAACAATAATTTCATTCTAGAGGAAGCACCCCTTGCAAGGCCTCTAGGCTTCACAACGAAGAATTTTCCTTACTAGAAGGACAAGATGAAGATGCACATCAAGTCCACACATTATAGACTTTGGCTGATCATCATGAATGGAGACATTCCCATTCCTAATCTCAAAGCAAAATGGATAGACACCAACCTTGCCATAATGGAGCTCAACACAAAAACTCGATTTACTTTAACATGCGCTTTATCCAGAAATAAGTACACAAGATTTGTAGGCTAAAAACAACCAAAGAGATTTGGGACTCACTAAGTATCAACTATGAAGGCACCAAGGATATCAGACTTAGGAAAATTGTCATTATGACAAGACATTACAAAAATTTCTCCATGGTAGAAGTCGAATTTGTGGATGGCATGTTTGGGAGACTGCAAGTTCTCAAGATTGGTCTTGATGCTCTGAGACACACCTTCACCAAAGCAAGGTAAATTTGAAGGTGTTGGATAACATTCCCAAGGTGTGGGAACCCAAGACAACAGCCATCCAAGAGGCTAGAAATTTGAAAACTCTTTCTTGGGATGAACTGTTGGGCATCCTTCGTGTTCAAGAAGTTCATCTTCAAAACAAAGACCATATACCAAAGAAATATTCCACTTTCATTTAGTTTGGAGAGACTAGCTCCAGAATAGAGGAAAAGAATAGCTCTTCTAAAGCTTTTGAAGTGTAGATGACTGAGTCTATTGTGCCAGACATTAGTTCTAGAGGATCCACAGAGGATGAAGTAGTTTTCACGTCCAAGATTTTCAAACAAATGTTTAAAAAGAAAGGAAAGTTTTAGCACTGCTCTAGAATGAAACACAACATATTCAAGAAAAAGTACAAGGAAAAAAACAATGAGATCATATGCTTTGAATTCAGAAAACCTGGAAACATGAAAGTTGAGTGTCCTAAGCTAAAAAAAAAAAGAGATATTCTAGTAACAAATAGAAGAAGAGTCTAATGGTCACTTTGGATGACTGAGACAGTTAAAAGAGCAGTAGTTCAGATGATGAACATGTTAACATCTGTCTGATGGCAAATACAAATGAAAAAGTTGAGGTAAAAACTTGTTATGAATCTTGATACCTCTTTTAATGCTGCATCAGACGATGAAGAAGAAATTCTTGATGATGTTCTTCTTCAAAACCGCCATATGATTTCTCTTCGGTGCAAAATGTACAAAGAAAAATATAAACTATCTATTTGTGAAAACACTGAACTAAAGAAATCAAATGGGGTTTTGGAAGAGAAAATCAAGACTCTAAAAAAGAGTCTGAGTTAAGCGAATACTTTTGGTACGATAGACAAAACCCTCTATAGTTGAAAAAATAATAGATAAGGTAGTATGTCTTACCAAAGACTTTAGGAGGTTTTAGGAAAGTTCTAATACTTTAATCATGCTTTTGAAACACCATCAACATCCCCTGATAAGTCTGGCTTAGGCTTTGAAAAAGAGGCATCTTCCTCCAAGTCACAGTTTGATCCAAAATGTGACTTCTATGGAAAGTCTGGCACTTCAAGTTTAGATGCGTCCATAAGAAGAAACAAATGTCTAAGGGCACTAATGTTGCTAGACCTAAAAATATTTAGGTATCAAAATCTCATAGTATTCCTATTGCATATATCATTGGTAGGAAAAGGCTAGGATTTAAGCTGTTACCTAGGCAATGGTTGCTCACAACAAATGACAAGGGAAAGGTCTATGTTCCTTGACCTATAGTCAGTTGAAGGAGAATAAGTTTTCTTTGGAGGCATGAACAAAGGAAAGATCACTGATATAGGTAAAATTAGTATTCCTTCTTTAACCTCTATAGACAATGTGTTATATGTTGAGGTCTAAGTATAACCTATTGAGCATAAGTCAATACTGTGACAATGGTTATATTATGTCCTTCATAAAAGACAAGTGTATAGTTAAGATAGAAGATGACAAGTCACCCTTTACTACCAGACAACATAATAATATGTATGAGATTGATTTGATATATCTTAGTAAACAGAATGTCACATGGCACAAAAAACTTAGGCATGTTAATCTGAAACATTTTCAAAAAATATCTAAGAAGGATTTAGTAAAAGGATTGCCTAAGATTTCTTGCAAAACCAATATTCTCTATGAAGCATGTCAACAGGGGAAACACATAAAAACCTCTTTTAAGTCCAAAGGTATTGTTTCCACTTTCTGACCTTTAGAACTATTACATGGGTATACTTCCTTGCACATAAACATATTAAGGTCTTTAAATATTCTGTAAAAGATTTCAAAATGAAAAAGGGTTTTGTATCTATTCTATCATAAGTGACCATGGACTAAGTTTGAGAATGTTGAGTTCAAATCATTTTGTGAAAAGAATGGTATTTCTACAACTTCTATTCTTCGAGAACACATCAACAAAAAGGGTAGTTGAAAGTAAAAATATAACTATACAAGAAATGGCTAGGACCATGTTTTGCGAAAAAATTCTCCTTAAGAACTTTTGGGTAGAAGATTGATCATACATTTGATAAAAAAAGAATCCTCATGAACTATGGACAGGAAGAAGACCCAATATTTCATACTTTCATCCATTTGGACGTGAGTGTTTTATTTTAACACCAGAGATCAAATTGCAAAATTTGATTTAAAGGTGGATAAATGAATTTTTCTTGGATATTCTAAAACATATAAGGCCTATAGAGGTTTCAATACAAGAATTTTAGTTGTAAAATAATCCATACATGTTAAATTCAATGATCGACTAACATTTGATAGGAAGCTATCAAATCTTGAAGATTGTTTGCAAATATGTAGATTGGGCCGTTTATAGCCCCTAAGGAAGATGAAGTGAAATAGTCTTAAGAAATCCTTCCTCAAATTAGAGTCTCATCTGATCATCAACCACATACAATGGATTTGAAGTTTATGACTTATCACCTTCAAGATTAGATAATTAGAAATTAGATTGAAGTAGTCAGAACCAGATCATCATTCAAAGATCATGCATCTTATGCTTTTGTCTTAGAGATAGAACCTAAGACAATAGACGAGTCACTAACAGATGAGGACTTGATCATAGCCATGCAGAATGAGCTTCACCAATTCCTCCGAAATTATGTTTGGATACTTGTTCCTAAGACCAAAAACAAAAGCATCATTGGAACAAGGTGTTCAAAAACAAATTAGATGAACGAGGTAAAGTGGTAAGAAAAAGAGCTAGGTTAGTAGTTGAAGGCTATAACCAACAAGAATGTATAGAATTCAAGGAAACTTTTGCTCTTGTTACTAGACTTGAAGCTATAAGCAACAGGCTTGCTTTTGCTGCTAATAAACAAATTTTTGACCTTGTTTATACATGAGTTTTCTAGCCATAATCATGCATTTTTGGTATATTTCATTGGCAAAACTCATGTTTGGGTGCTATATTGTGCAATATAGGTACTTTGAGGTTGAAGAGCGGAAAAGAGTTAGAAAATATAGGTTTTGGCAAGAATGGAGACTTTGGCACATTCACCATAGTTATGGTCACCTAACCGTGGTCGTGGTCATCACTAAAAGAACTTCTGAAAAAGTTCAAGATAGAAGATGCTAAATCTATGAAAACACTTATGCATACTTCCAATCCTCTGAGCAAAGATGAATTAGGTGAACTAGTAGATCAGACAATCTACAGAGCTATGATTGACTCACTTCTTTATCTTACAACCAGTAGACCTAGTATAATGTATAATGTCTTTTATGCACTAGATTTCAGTATGATCCTCGAGAGTTACATATGAAAGTTGTTAAGAGGATCTTATGTTTTCTAGTTGGCACCACTAACCTTAGTTCGTTCCATAAGAAAAATCAAGATTTCAGGTTTGTTGGATATTGTGGCGCAGACTATGCAAGAGATAGAGTAGAACGTAAAAACAAAAGTGATGGATGGCATTACATTGGACCTTGTTTTGTATCTTGGGCAAGCAAGAAGCAGAACTCCATTGATGTGTCTATAGCTGAACCTAAATATATGTTGGTTGTCAGTTGTTGCTCACAACTATTATGGGTAAAGTATTAGATGGAAGGTTACTCTAGTTTTTAAAACAATATACTTGTATTATTATATTACTAGTGCAATCAGCCTTTCTAAAAGTCGCATACAACATTCAAAGCCAAATCATATTGAAATAAGATATCCTTTCATTTGTGATTATGTGAAAAATGTGTTTTTGACATAAAATTTGTAGACACAAATCATCAATGGGCTGATATCTTTACTAAGTCAGTTTTTGAGGATCGCTTTGTCTGTGTAAGGGAACATTTGAATAGGCATGCTTTATCATATTAATGTTGTGTATTTTAATTATTAAATGATTGTATCATCTTCCTGTCTTCATTCATTTGTTTGGACTAATGTTTGTTGAAGTGCAAAAACAAAAGGGTAACTTGTTGATAACGATAAGAAACATTTCATTTTTCCTCAAAGAACATGCTTTGCCTTTTATTCCATGATTGAAATGACAGTTTTCAAAATTATTTGATGTGATTTGACATGTTATTGTTCATTTCTCTCTCTGGTTTTTGAACATATAAAAGGAAAAGGCATGCACTCAAAAAATAATTTTTTGAAATTTCAAATCTCTCAGAAATCCCCTTATTTCTTCTTCGAGTTTAAGAATTCAAAGTTTTAACAATCTTATCTTTTCTTCAAAAAGTTATGATGTTTGTGAACAGACCTAAGAAGTATGAAATGACAAGGATTCTAGGCATGAAGAATGAAGGTGATGCCAATAAGATCTTTCCCGATAACCCCTTTATCCCTGGATGATGGGTGAACTACAATGACCTTTAAGAAGATGGGTTTGTTGTTAGAGACCTCTTTGATCGACCTAGGTGGACGAACTTCCTAGAAAATTTCAGTTATTGGTACTATGGACCCTATGCCCTTTTCTAGGGTATTGCTCGTGAAAAAGGAGTCAGCATCAGAGGCACTATCAATTGAAAAGAGCTGGTTATTTCTCCAACCATCATTTCTGTTGTGTTTAGGTGCTTAGAAGAAGGGTTGGTGTTTAATAAGTACAAAGAGAAGGAGATAACCTAGAACATTGTTGACAAGTTGCTATATGATGGTTTCTGAAAATGATATGAATACTTCACACTTAACCAAGAGGGGGGGGGGGGTGAATTGGTTAGACCTTGGTAAATCAAAATTCTTTAACCAAAATCAGAGTTTTCAAAGGATCTTTATCACATTTCAAAACCAAGAAATCTTATTCAATCAAGTAACTCAGCCCCTTAGGATTCAATGGATCAAAACTGATTTTTTTCAAGATAAGTAAATGAAACAAGAAACAATTAATATAAGGAGAATAGATTCAGAAACAACACACAAGCAGTTTATACTGGTTCACTTCAAACACTATGAAGTTACATCCAATTTCTTCCACTCAACACTAGAGTGAAGTTCCACTATTTAATTTCTGTTCTTACAAGCAATTACACAGCCTCTCTTTATCAACCCTAGATAAAGTTCAGAAATCTAAAACACTATTAGATCCTTAGAGACAAACCCACTGAGAACACTACTCAGCAAAACCCCTAGAGAAACCCTATCTCTAGTTACATGTAAGAACTCAATTACAATAGCAAATTACAAAACAATATACAGAACAAAAATTACAATCAGATTAAGGAGAGAAACAACTTGAAGATCCAAGGTATGTAATGCAAATGAAGTTACCAGAACAGGTTGAATCTTTAAAACACAAGAAACATAGCTTTCCTTAATCTTGAAATGGTTGCATGCTTCAAGAATGACTTATTTTCACATGATCAATGCAACATGAAGCATGACTGAATCAAACCCTCAGAAAAGAATTTAGAATGCTCAGAAGACTGCTTTAGCTCAGAAATTTCGAATGGGTATTATTCCACAAAGTTGCAAAAACAGCTGAGCAAGGGTTCTATTTATAACATAAGTTTTTAACAGTCAGTAATCGATTAAAACACACTAATAATCGATTAAAATGCTTTGGTAATAGATTACATCTCCATTATAATCGATTAATATGTTCATAGCTTTTCTGGGTTTGAATCACAATCAAAATAATCAATTAAACCGAGCTGTAATTGATTATTACAGTCAAAGCACATTTTTCACAAAGCTTGTTTAATCGATTACAGAACTTGGTAATCGATTAAACCAGTTCTAGTATCTTTTCAAAAAGCTTAGATAATCGATTACGAAACCTAGTAATCGATTAAGCTAGTGCAGCACAGTTTTCTTAAAACAAGGTGTAATGATTACGAACTTGGGTAATCAATTATGGCAGTTCAATGCTAAAAACAGATATAAGCATGTAATCGATTACGACTTTAATATAATCGATTAAACCAGTTCAACTATGCAGTTCATATGAAAGAGTAGGTCAAATAATCGATTAATTCGACATGGTAATCGATTAAAGTGTTCCTGAAATTTTTCCAGACTTAACGAAGAACAGAATAATCGATTATACTCTAACTGTAATCGATTATTACAGTGAAAAACGCTTTTTCTTAAAATCTTTGAATTATTTAAAACCTTTAGTTGATTTGATAATGCTTTGTGATTTTTGTTGACTTAATTAGATTGATTATTTAATGAATGCAATGCAATGCACTTGCACCAGAATTGCTTTTCTCTTACACAATTTAATCCTAAATTGTCTTCAAGTTGTCCTTTGCATGTTGAAAGCTCAAAACCAAATCTTGAGTAATTTCTTCTTTTTCCTGAAGCAGCTCCCCCTAAATCCAACAGTTTCCAACTTGTTGTGTTTGGTAGTCTACAAATATGACGTATATGTGTAGGATGATCCACAACATCTTCTTCAACATTGCGTTGCCCAGAATTGGCTTAAGAGACTATGTGAGCAACAAAGACAAATTTTTCATTTACAATGTGATGGTCGAAAAGAAGGTCAACTTGCCTGAAGTGATCTTCTACTATTGCTTGCAAGCATTCAAGGACTGCTTCAACCAAAAGAAGAATAAGAAAATCATCCCTTACTGCATGTTGTTTTCTCAAATCATGAGGGATTTTAAGGTAGATGTGTTTGGATTTACATCGTCTGAAGTTTCAATTGAGTTGGCTGGGTCAACCTTTTCAAAGATGGGTATAACTAACAATTTCTCTGACTGGGAAAAATTTCAAATGAAGAGAAAGGTAAAAAAGGAACCCTTAGAGGAATCACAGTCTGTGGTAGGCCAGACAGTGGAAACTTTAGACTAACCAGTGGATCTTAAGTTTGCAGCTATGTCTCAACAAACACAAGAGTAGAAGCCAAACCTACCCTTAGAATAAAACTTCCTAATCTAGACCTAAACTCCCCACCAAAAGACAGACCCAACCTCCACCATCAAACCAACCCAACAAACCTAAAAAAACAACCACCATTAGACCCTAAGCCTTCAGACCCACATACAGCTCAAAAGAGAAAGGCTCCAGATACTCAATCTGAACCTGACTTTGTACCTATCACCAAAAGGCCAACCATTAGAATCAGACACTCTTCCTCTCAACCTCAACCAACCTCACCACCCAAGGATCAAGAATATGATGCTAAGACTCTTGAGACTTTTACACCCCAAACTTTACCATTTATTGCCCTTTTACCTCAATCTCTACCATCAAAACCTCCTTAACCTAAACCAACTTCCCCTTGCAAACAAGAAGGAAGTTGAGACTCTTAGAAAGGAAAAGTGGAAATCATTGGAAAAGGTAAAAAAAAAGGTTAAGATGGACAAGTCCTTGGAGAAGAATGAGGACTTTGAGCTAGAATAAAGCATCCTAGCCTCCATAAAAGCTCTATCTCTAGATAAGCAAAAGCAAAAGGCTTAGGAGGATGCAAGGTTAGCTACCTTGGTTGGCAAGGGTGATGAAGAGATTCCAGAAGAAGTGTTCCTGGATTCTTTGAAGACCTTTGATAATTTATTCTCACACTATTTTTTTAAAAATTATCTTGAATATTTTTAAGATTTTGTTAATAAATTGTTTCTTTTGTAAATAAAGATGTATAAAATTAGTGTAGAAAATAAAAAAGATAGTTTTAATGTTTTTGTGTGAAATTTTGATGTTACAAGGGAATTTTGAGTTAAAAAGAATAAGGAACTGCATACTCAAACATGCCATGGCGAGATGAACTATCACCATAGCAAGACAAGACCATATTTCATGTGAAAAAGTATGAAGACTCGCCACCATGAATCTACACCTCGCCATAGAGAATCTTCAATATGAGATTAGGAACTTGCCACAACGATTGCATGTTGTTAGATTCAGGGGGAGCTCAAGAGGATCAAGAAGCTGAGTCTCTTAGGCAGTAAAGTATTTGGGCTTTTTACATTCCAATTCAATTGATTGGTATTTGTAATTTGTATATGTCTAAGATGAGATTTCCTATGATCCATTGCATAAACTCATTCATGTTTTTGCATTCATGTTTTCATAAAAGCATAAGTTTTGTGAAAAAGCTTTTCTAAAACATAAAGTTTTCATGATTGCATAAAAAGCTAAGTATTCCATGTTTAAGTTTTGGAAAAACAATTTCTCACTAGTTTAATCGATTACCAGTAAATGGTAATCTATTACTTAAGTTTTAAAGAACACTTTAATCGATTACAAGAGTATGGTAATCGATTACACTACACAAAATCACAAAATAGTCTTCATGTGATAATCGATTATAATATGGTGGTAATTGATTACTCAGCGCATTTTGAAACAAAGACTTCCTATGATAATCGATTACATTGTGAAATAATCGATTACTTTGTTCATAAATCTTTTCCAGAAACCTCAAGAACACTTTAATCGATTAAATTAGTAATTAATCGATTACATAAGTGAATTTAATCAATTACATTAGTGAACTAATCGATTACTGACAGTTACAAACAGTTTTCTATATATAGTTGTTGGGTGTTTTGAAAAGAAAAAATGAATTATCAAAGTATTTGCATAAGCTTTTTGAAGAAAGAAAAGATTTGAAGTGGTATTCTGAGTTAGTCCCATAAATCCTCAAGCTTCAAGATTTCTAAAGAGGATTTCTATTCGGCCAAAATTTCAAAAGAAGATTTTGGAAGGAAAGTTCTAAAGTAGGTTACTTTCACCATTGATTCAAGTCTGGTAATCTTTTGCATACATCAATTATGGATCATCAAGTGGTTTCTTTCCATACAACTTGTTTGTAAATTCTTTGTGTAACTATAACAATAGTTTTTCTTAAGGATTTTCTAGAATAGGTGTTTCTAGAGGTAAGAGTAGAGATAGGTCGTCCCTATGTCTTGATCACAGAGAATCTATGTGAGTTAGATATCTCGTTCTTGATTTAGGTGTGATTAAGAGTGGTTGTAAGGGCTTGTAAGAAACAAATTGTTATTAGTGGAACTCTAACTTGTCGATTAGAAGAACTGGCTATAGCTTCTCTAAATTAAGAAGTGAACCAGTATAAATCTTTGTATTGACTACTTCATCTTAATCTTTTCTTGTGGTTATAACTTGTCATTCGTTGGTGCAACATTTCACAATCAACATAATTTTTTTTATTGCATTCTTTAAGGTTTGGTGTTTGATTGGTTGAAAGATTTCTTAGACTATTTTGTGATACGATCTTTTTAACTCTGATTTTTTAAGAATTTATAATTGTCCAAGATCAACCAATTCACCCCTCTCTTGGTTTTTGTGTACTGTTCATACTGTTTTCACATGTGTCGCCATAGCAAAAGTTTGTCTAGAGAGATTGAAGAATCAAGGGAAATGTCCTTTGCAAGAGAAAATGAAAATAATAGACTCATTGTAGCAAGAATTGTCTTCACTACAATGATAGTCTGACTTGGCATACAAAATATAGCTATAAATCTCATTAAAAGAGCTTGTAACATCAAAATATGACCTTTTGTCACTTTTGTAATCAATGGATTAGATTTTCCAATTTTCTCTTTATCTTTCTCTCTCTTCCTCTTCCATTGCAAGTTTGATTTTTCATGTTCTTTTGTATCAAAGTATGACCCATTTGAGCTAACATTCAAGTTGTTGGATTGAATGAAGTAGCTTCAAGTATGTGATTCTCCAATTCTTAATTCTTTTTTATTAGTTTTCCAATTCTTTTCTTAGATGCATTCTTAGATTTAATCAGCCTTGCTTTTAGAAGTCAAATTGTTTGGAAACAAATTTGATTCTAGATCTGAATTGGAAATATGTAAGAATATGACTTTATGAATGAAATTAGGTTTTTGCATGGTAGAGAGTCATTGTTTATAGTTTGATTTCTAGGTTAGGTTACCTACGGAATTAGGAATTTAACTTCGGGATCAAGGATTAATTACCTAAGTAACTAGGATTTAATCAATTGAGTTGGATCTTGGTTGCATTAAACTGGGAAAATGATTGGAAATCAAATCACATATATTCAATGCTAAGGAATTTTAGCCAACAACGCCTATACTTTTTTTTTGTTTTTGCTCCAAAATCTTTTCAAAAACTAGAAACTATTTCTTACTATAGAGAACACTGGTTTCATTACAGTGAAATTCTTCTTCAAAAATCAATAAAACATTGATTATTCACCAAAGAGAATGGACAACTTGTTGCAACGAATGCTTCTACTTCTTTTTCTATTTTAGATAACATTTTTTGTTCAATTCCTAGATATTGCACCAAGTCTCCGTAGATACAATACATGAATACTTATCATTCCTTTACTATTAGATTAAGTACATTTGCCTAAATCATGAGTCAATAACTTTGTCTACTGAATGCATAGGAAAGCTACTGAAGAGGCTACCATGATGGATATAGATGTGAGTCAGTGCCTAAAGTTGTCATTCTTGAATCCATCAAGGAACCATCTGGAGAAGAATAGAGAAAAGAAGATCTAGAATAGCTTGAAAGACTACAATCTACTGATGAGCTTGGGTAGAACTTTTATCTCTAGATGCACCTGAGAGAGCAAAGGAGCTTCAGCTTGGTCTAATCGAAAATGATATGGACCTTGAAGAAAGGGAAACATTGGAGAAAGCAATGCTTCAGTCTTCCATTGAAGCATCTCTACACAACCTAGAAATTCAAGATATTGTAGAGACAAGCCCAGGCACTAAAAGGTTATATCATAAACATGTGTTTGAAGATAATGAAAGGGAAGTTTATTTTACTTTGACTCAAGAAATGGATGAGGATAGACTCAATCATATGGAAGAAGAATATAGAGTTCCAGAGTCTGAGTCCAATGCTTCAATGACAAAGAGTCCGGAGAAAAAAAAAGATTTGTCTTGTTGTTGAGTCTGTTGGGCTAGTTTCACTCTTCTCTAGGCGAAATGTAGATTTGATGAAGGAAAAATATGGGCCTTCAAAGTGGATTCTTGCCACCAAACCCAGAGTTAAACCTCTACCTCCAATACCAATTAACCCAAATGTCAATTTCGAACTCTACCCTAGTTTCAGGGGTCATAGGGTATGAGAGTGGAAAGCATATAGCAAAGAATGGAAGGCCAAAGGGATTGTGCTTGAACCTGAAATGTAGAATGTCTGCCTTGACAAGATTCATTTGTTGGATATTTGGAAGGAATGGTATCGTGGAATAAACCCCTTCAACTAACAACAAGGGAGACTCATCTTGATGAAGAAGTGGATGCACCATCTTACTACCAAAGGGGACCTATTTTAAGAGAATTCCTTATTAGACAAATAGTGAGGCCTAATCCTAATAGTCTGATCATGGTGCATCGACCAATAGGCAAAAAGGTCTATCCTCCAGGCATAGAAGTATGAACTTAAAGTGGTGCCCATCCATATGGTATGCCTTTCACTACTCAATTAGATCTTCAACAGTTGATGGCCCTCATACACTATTTTAACATTGTCCTTACTTGTGAATGCACTAAGTTTGGGAATACTTTTCAAGAAGATGAGATAGCTTTGGAGCTTCCTAAACAAAGTCCAAGCTTCCAAGAATTAAGCATGAAGTTATATGCCTATAAAGAGGAGTTTAGATGCAGACAAGATTCCTTCAGACGATGGAAGCTTTTGAGAACTAGGTTACCCTCATGATTAACACAAGATTCTCTTGCCTAGCCATTCCTACCACTCAGTTCAAGATAGAAAATGATAAGCAAGTTATCTTTGATAAAGCCAACTACTATAAAGGCAAGGAGCTTTTGATTAAAGAAGATGAAGATGCCCCACCAATTAGATACACAAAGGTTTGATTTGGTCGCCCCTTTAAGCATGAGATTAAAATCACCAAGAGGAAAAAGGACCACACCAATCTGGATTGGTATGCAATGAGCCGAGTGCACAAACTGAAGGAGACAAGCAAACTTTTTCTTCATTGTGTGTCTGCCTTTCTCCATATTCTCCTTCACTCATCATGAACAACCCATCATTGAAGAAGACCCTAAGCTCAACATTAAACCCTTTTAGCCTTAACCTTCTAGGGAATATGTTTAAGCTTCGGAGGTAGAGCTAGTTCAAACTCGTGATGCTTTGAAGCAAGTCTTGGAGGATCATCAATATTTTGGGAGTAAGCCATCAAATGGAACCTTATTGGAGACTTCTTTTTCAATAAGGTCACTAGGTAGAAACCTCCAAGATCTCCACCACCTCCATCTACTTCAATTCATCTTTCTTCAAACTCCAGCACTGACTCATCTGATGATGAGCTTTCTCAAATAACAATAATCACACTAGAAAAGGGGTTGAATAGTGTTTTAATCAAAGATAATGATTTTTCATGGATTTATCACAAGTTCAGAAGGATATAAACACACGCACACACACACACACACGTATATACATATATGTATGTGTGTGTGTGTTGAGTCATCCTGATATGGTTCCAACATATAGTAGTTTTTAGGATTAATTAATTAATAAGTTGTTTAAGATTTAGTAAATTAGATTAGGATTTGGTGAATTATTATTTAATTGCATATTAATTTAATTTCTTAGTTATTTTATCATTTAGAAACCAACAAGAGAGGAAAAGAAGCAAAAAGAGCAAGCTAGTGCTCTCGAACAAGCCACGCAATCAGCGTGGGATCTCACGCGATCAGCGTGGGAGTGTCAAGATCAAATATTCAGTTCGAAGAGCCCACGCGAGTAGCGCCAACCACCACGCCAGTCGCGCCAGATGCTGAAACACAGAACTCCAACTCGAATCAGTCACGCTGTTAGTGTGGCCCTCCACGTGAGTAGCGTGGGACTACCAAATGATAACCCCCCAGCTCGAACAAGCCACGCTGTTAGTGTGGCCACCCACGCGAGTCGCGTCATTCTATCAAAATTCAAGCATTCAATTCGAATGACACACGCGATCAGCGTGGGCATCCACGCTATTAGCTCCAGAATTTCAAAGTAGCTTATTTAACTCGAACATCCCACGCGAGTCGTGCCCCGAACTCGCTGTTTCCTGATTTAAAAGATTTGAAATTGATTTAGCTTGGGGAACAGTTCCTCATTACTGGATTTAAACCTAGAACATAGGGGGGATAAAAGGAGACCTCTGGGTCACAAAGAAGGAACTTTTACTGATCTCTTGAAGAATTTCTGCAGAGGAAGCCATTGAAGACCTTGGGAGAAGCTTGGAAACATTAGGGAATTGCAGAAATACAACGCTGTGTAATCTTTTCTTTTCCTCTCTTAAATTCTCTCTAGGGACATGTTAGTAATGAAAGTATTATCAGTTCTGAGTATGCTTGGCTAAATTCTTGTATTGTGGTTGAGCCATGAACCTATGAGAACTCCTCTATGTCTTGATTGGTTTTAATAAGAGTTATCATAATTGCTATGTTTTATTCTGTTCTTCATTGCTTCATTCTTAATTGGGACTGGCCATTCTATTAAGAGGTTTAGGGTTAGGATTCACAATAGGGATATTGGGATTCTAGTTTCTGAATTGAGTAAAACAACAATTTATACATTGCCTAGGGATAGGGATGTGTAGTTGCGGCAATTTCAGGATGTGTTGCTTAATGCTTGGTTTAAGAAGGAATCACTAAGGGATTAGGGTTTTTAATTTCACCAAAGGGTTAAATTACTAAGGGATTAGGATTTAGCTACTCATATGAGAATACATCAGCTGAGCAATTAGAAATAACTCAAATTATTAATCAATTGAAATATAGAAGGAAGGAATCATAGGGGATTGCGCTTAGCTACAATTATCTCTCAACACTGCAGTAAAATCAAACTAATATTCGTTTACATTCTTGTTAAATTTCTGTCATTTCATTTACACTACTTGAACACAACTCAACAAATTCTCTCAAACTTATTATTTGTCTTCCAATTTCTAAGACGTTAAGTTGACATAAGATTGCATTCAATCCCTGTGGAGACGATACTTTACTTACTCACTTTATTACTTGAAACGAATGGTACACTTGCCGAGTTCGTAACAAGTTTTTGGCGCCGTTGCCGGGGATTGCAATAGCCAATTTTATATTAACTTTATATCTTGAGATTAGAATTTCTTTTGTTACTAAACTGCTTTTCTTAGTTTATGCGAGGTGTAGTTAATCCTGATCCTTTACAGTACGACCCTGAAATAGAAAGAACTATTAGAAGAAACATGAAACTAGCCAGAGAAAGAGAAAGAGAAGCAGAAGACTCTGATTGTGATTCAATCTCTGAATTAGAATCAACAATGGCTGACCGCGAAAATAATCAGCCACGACCAGAAGATGAATTAATGGAGGATATTCTGGCTCCATTGTTCACTAGACCAAACTCTAGTATTGTGAGACCACCAATAGAAGCAAATCACTTTGATATTCACCCTTCATTGATTACATTGGTGGAACGCATTCAGTTTGGAGGGGAAGATAATGAAGATCCCCACGATTTCATTGACAGATTTTTGAGAATCTGTGATACCATTAGACACCAAGTAGTGTCAGATGATGCTATAAGATTGAGGTTGTTTCCTTTTGCTATTAAAGGGAAGGCACTTAGGTGGTTAGATAGACAGACCTCAAATAGTATAACCACTTGGGAAGAACTAGTTGCAAAGTTTTTCGCTCAATACTTTTCAATGGATAAATATAATAGGTTGGTGAATGAGATCACCAATTTCACTCAACACTAGAGGGAAACTTTGTGTGCAGCATGAAATAGATTTCAAGAGCTGATTCGGAGGTATCCACAGTATGACATGTCTGTGGGTAAAAAGGTACGTATTTTCTTTAATGTTATGATACCTGAATCATGTCTTATTGTTAATGTTGCAGCTGGTGGTTCGATAAGATCAAAAACTGCAATTCAGACATATGAATTGATTGACTCTCTAGCCCGTGATGAAAATGAACGCACCCCAATTCAGCCCAAAAGAGAAGTCATCCAGCTAGGAAGTAATGATGCAATGCTGGCTGAACATAAAATATTGGCTCAACAACTGGCCAATTTTAATGCAAAAATTGACAAACTCCAAGTCTCAGCAGCTCAAGTCTCATCCAACAGAATGCCACCTGCCACATGTGAGTATTGCCAAGGTGAGCATGAATCTAATGAATGTCTTATATTAGTAGGAGCTGACCCTGTGCAGGTGAATGGTCTATGGTACGATCAAAGGCCTCAACAAAATTTCCAGAGAAATCAAAACAATGCTATGGAGAATAATTTCCAAAGGAGGATCCAAGGTGGTGGATTAGATTATAAATCTAACAATTATTTGCAGCCTCCACCTATTCCACCCAAGGAACCATCAGAGCTGGAAAAAGCTATGTTGCAACTGTCCAAAACAATTAATGAGCACATCCAGGCCACCAATGCCTTCATTAATGACACTAGAGCTCATCATAAAAATCAAGATGCCTCCATTAGAAATCTTGAGAGTCAGATTGGACAATTGGCAAAACAATTGGCTGAAAGATCTCAAGGACAGTTTCTAAGTGACACCATTGTGAACCCCAGGGAGCATGCGAAAGCAATAACCACTAGAAGTGGAAAGGTAATTACACCTCCAGAGAATCCAACAATGATTCAAAAGGGAGCTGAAGAAGAAAATACCATAAGTGATGCAGAAAAAGATATAGAAGCATCTCCAAGTAAGCAAGATAAAAATTATGCACCTCCTAAGAAGCCAATGGATTTCTCCCGCTTTGAGAAGCCCCCTTATCCAGTGAAAAGCAAGCAACAAGCATAAAAGCAACAGTTTGCCAGGTTCTTAGAAATGTTTAAAAAACTGCATATTAACATTCCATTTGCTGAAGCTTTTGCTAATATGCCTAACTATGCAAAATTTATGAAAGAACTGTTGTCTAGGAAACATAAATTGCAGGAATGTGAAACTATTGCACTTACTAAAGAGTGCAGTGCCATAATACAAAGAAAGCTGCCACCAAAGCTTAAAGACCCAGGCAGTTTTAATATTCCAATTGCAATAGGGAACATCAACGTAGGAAAAGCCTTATGTGACATGGGAGCAAGTATAAACTTAATGCCATTGTCAGTTTGCAGGTCCTTGGGAATCACCGAACTAAAGCCTACAAGAGTCTCTCTACAACTTGCAGATCGCTCCTTAAGAAAGCTTACAAGAGTTATTGAAGATGTTCTAGTAAAAGTATATAAGTTTATTTTTCCTGCAGATTTTATAGTTTTAGACATGGATGGTGAAAGTGAAATACCACTTCTCTTAGGTAGATCATTTTTAGCCACTGCTAGGGCTTTAATAGATGTAGAGAAAGGTAAACTAGAACTTAAGAAGGATGATGAGTCCATTACTTTTAATGTTTTTGATGCTATGAAGAATCCATCTGATGAACATGATTGTTTTAGGCTAGATGTTTTGGATAATGTGATTAGTGCAGGTCAATTGGAAGAAGTTGGAGAACTTAAAGAAGTGCTGGAAATTAGAAGCCAAGAAACCATACAAGAAGAATTGGAAATAGCCATGGAGGTGCTGGAGAAGAAAGAAGATGACATCCCAGTTGGAGCACCAAAAGTGAAGCTGAAAGAATTATCGGAGACCTTGAAGTATGTGTTTCTAGGTGATGGAGAAACCTACCCAATCATTATCAACAAAGGGCTGGAATTTTGTGAGGAAGAACAATTGTTGAAAGTACTTAAAGAACACAAAACCGCTATAGGCTGGTCCATCTCCGATTTAAAAGGTATTAATCCTTCCTTTTGAACTCATAAAATTATTATAGAAGATGATATGAAACCAGTAAGACAACCACAGAGGAGACTTAACCCCACTATGAAAGAAGTGGTAAGAAAAGAAGTGGTTAAGTTGTTAGATGCAGGTATAATCTACCCAATTTCAGACACCGCATGGGTAAGCCCAGTCCAAACCGTTCCCAAGAAAGGTGGGATGACAGTCATTCAAAATGACAACAATGACTTAATTCCCACAAGAACAATCACAGGTTGGAGGATGTGTGTAGATTATAGAAGACTGAATGATGCAACTAGGAAAGATCACTTTCCCCTTCCATTCATGGATCAAATACTTGAGAGATTAGCAGGGCATGATTATTACTGCTTTTTAGGTGGGTATTTCGGGTATAATCAAATCCCAGTAGCACCCGAAGATCAAGAAAAGACAGCCTTCACTTGTCCTTTTGGAGTGTTTGCATATAGAAGAATGCCTTGCGGCCTATGCAATGCGCCTGCAACATTTCAAAGGTGCATGCTTTTTATTTTTTCTGACATGGTTGAAAAAGGTTTAGAAGTATTTATGGATGACTTCTCTGTTTTTGGCTCTTGCTTTAATTCATGTTTAGCTAACTTAGCTAAAGTTTTAAAAAGGTGTCAAGAGACAAATTTAGTTTTAAATGTGATAATTGTCAGAGGACGGGGAATATTTCTCGTAAAGATGAAATGCCATTGAACAACATCCAAGAAGTTGAGCTATTTGATGTATGGGGGATTGATTTTATGGGACCTTTCCCTAAACCATACTCCAATCAATATATCTTGGTTGCAGTCGATTATGTGTCTAAATGGGTGGAAGCTGTCGCTTTGCCAACCAATGATGCGAAGGTGGTGGTCTCATTCTTGCGGAAGAATATCTTTACCTGCTTTGGAGTGCCGAGAGCCATAATCAGTGATGGAGGTACCCACTTTTGCAATAAACATTTTGATAGCTTACTTGTCAAATATGGAGTCAACCACAGAGTTGCCACACCATATCATCCTTAAACCAGCGGTCAGGTAAAAATTTCTAACCAAGAACTTAAAAGAATTTTAGAAAAGACTGTTAGAAGTTCTAGGAAAGATTGGGCTAAGAAGCTAGATGATGCATTGTGAGCATACCGGACTGCATTTAAAACACCTATAGGTATGTCTCCATTTCAACTTGTGTACGGTAAGTCCTGCCATCTTCCAATTGAGTTAGAACATAAAGCTTTGTGGGCAACTAAATTTTTAAATTTTGAACTCTCTAAATCTAATTAGAAATGTTTGTTGCAATTAAATGAGCTAGATGAGTTCAGGTTAGCTGCATATGAGAATGCCAGGATCTATAAGGAGAAAAAAAAGAAGTGGCATGACAACAAGATTCGCCCCAAGGAATTTGAACCAGGACAACAGGTTTTGCTTTATAATTCTCGCCTGAGACTTTTTCCAGGTAAGTTAAAATCCCGATGGTCTGGTCCATTTTTAGTGTGCAAGGTTTACCCCTATGGAACAGTAGAAATTTCTCCCTTAGATAATGACAGGTCATTCAAAGTGAATGGATGTAGGCTGAAGCCTTATTTTGGACGGGAAGTGGATAGGAACGCAGTTTCCATTCCACTAAATTCATTGGATGACTGATGGTTGTTCGCCAAGCTCATGACGTTAAACAAGCGCTACTTGGAAGGCAATCCAAGTTTTTGATTTTGTTATTTTCAATTTTTGCAAGTTTTAATTCAGTTAGTATTTTCTGCCTAGTTATAATCATTTGTTCTTAATTTATTTTGGTTGATGTTAATTGTTCTAATTAGTAACAACATGTTTTAATTTTAAGTGTTAATTTGCAATTTAGCCTTTTATTTTAGATTGTTATTGGTACATTTGGCTTAGCTTAGAGTTTAAAATTGATAAGAAGCTCATAAAAAGCATTGTAAAGCATTCGGATAACTCACGCTGATCGCGTGGGGTATGGCTCTACTCGCGCCACCAATTCGAATCAACCCAGCCCAATTGCAATATCCACGCTAACAGCGTGAAATCTGGCACTAGTCACGCCAGCTGGGCAAATTCAAAGGTCGCAGCTTCATCTATGGCGCTAATCGCGTGGCATCCCACACTATTCGCGCCACTTATTCGAACCCAGGGGACAAATTTAGTGCTTTCACGCTGATAGCGTGAACTGTGGTGCTATCCGCGCCATCCATTCGAAACTAAGGGCCTCAATTCAAGATGTCACGTTGATAGCGTGGAATACCGCGCGAGTCGCGCCAGGTGTTTGAAACCAGATGACTCTTCTGCATCATTTCACCCTGATCGCGTGGAGCATGGCGCTACTCGCGCCACGAGTTCGAACCAATTATCCCTGTTTTATTCATCCACGCAGTTAGCGTGGTATGTGGCGCGATCTGCGCGAGAGTGCCAGTTCAATTTTTTAAAAGGGATTTTCAGAAACCAAAATCGCGCCTCACTGTTGCTTCCCCAATTTTCTCCTGAATTCTATTGATTCTTCTCCATTTCTTTCAATTCCATTTGAAACATTAGCCACCATCAAGCCCTAAATCCCCATTCTGGGTTATAGAAATCCTGAGAACCAGCATCTTCATTCCCCATTTCTGCAAAATTTCAAATTCTTGGTGCATTTCATTTGTCTTCATTCCACTCACAGCAATGGCAGGCGATAAGGTCAGTGTTCTAACTTTATGAATATACATTGCATTAAAAAGGCATAAAGAAGTGAGTTTGGACACCTGAGTTGTAGAGCTCCAATGGTGGAATCGCGATGCCACGAGATTAGCGCGAGAATGGCGCGAGTCGCGCCAGCCCTGTATAGGTCATGTTTGATTTGATTCCTGAAGCTTATTTTTGTGCAATGCTTGAGTTAGTAGTTAAGATATTGTTTTAGATGCTTGAATAGGTTGTTTTATGCTTTCCATAGCAAGTCTTATTGACATTTGATGATTGGTTCCATTCGATTAGGCTTAGCACCAATGATGTAGTTTCTGCTTTAACTTAAGGAATGATTTCTGTTGCATATTGTTTGATATTCTGATATAATGGTGTGATTGGTAGCAAGAACATGTAGGTTTAGTCAATCACACATGATGATACCCTTGGCTTGAAATGTGAACCATAATTGATGTGTTGATGACCGCATTGATTGATAATGAAGCATGACCATACTTAATATGAATAGGGACATGGTTTGCCAAATAAATCTGGGAATTTCTGATAAGCTTCCTATGCCTAATTGAATATTGCTTAAGAGGCCAGTGCAAAATCTGAATTTTGTGTCAATAACCAAGTATGCTTTTATGTGATATCATTGTGTTGAGATTGTAAGGTCTGGTGTATCTATTGCGCAATTCATTGGTAAACTGAATACATGATGACTGAGTAGGTGTTGGTATAGCTTTGATTAAATTATGGTTAAGTCTATGTGCCTGATATTGTCAAGTTTGATACAACCCATATAATTTTTAGCCATTTTACTTTGTATAAGCATACCTGTGCTTGGTGAGTATTGTTTCTTTTTCAGACACAAGTAAGCTAAGGATCACTTACATGAATGCTTTATTACTGTGTACATGCTGAGTGGGTTATAATCTGAGGATTCACTTAATTTGGAATTGCTTGACATGAGATTTGATGCTTGTAGTGCTGAAGTTGACATTGGTTAGGGAAATTTTCATTGGAGTTAAATGTAAACTATGCTTTCCCATGTTAGAATTACCTGTGCTAATCTGATTTCCTTAACATAAGAAACTTGAGTATGCTTGCTGATATTTTGAGCATAGGTTCTAAGTTACTTCTGTGAATCATGTCTAACCTTATTGCATTCATCTAACATGGGGTGTCTGAAACTAAATCTGGGAATGGCTAGTATCCTTAGACTAAAGCGAATTGGGTTGATTTGAATAATGGATAGAATTTCCTATAACTTGATCTGCTGTTTCTATAATTGAATTCTACTGGTATGCACTGTTTTGCACATATTTGGTTAATACAATGGTTTATGAAGTCAATAAGCGATTTTAGTGACTAATTGAGTATGGGTCAATGATATATATATTTTGGTGATGTTGAAAATAAGCTGAGTTATACATTTGATTGTGATGCGTGCTTAGATCTGAATTTGGGAATCCTGATCTTGTTTTTCTGAATAAATGTCAAGTAGTGGTTGGATATTGCACAAATTAAATTGAGTATTCTATTTAGTGATATTGTTGAACTTAAATCTGGGAATTAGCAAATCTGGTATATATTTATAATTGTATCTTGGATATTTTCTGCTTTTCAGGGTAAACAGATAGCTAAGAGGAAGAGGAAAGCACCTAAGTCCTCTAGTAGCAAAAGGGCCTAGGTTACTCAGTTCGACGAGGCTAGATTCCGCACATTGGAGTGCCAGGAACGATTTGACTCTTGGTATTTACCCAAGAAGATCATTTCGGAGAAGAAGATCATGTGGGAATCGCTTCCAGCAGACTCTCCGGTCAGAGAGGTTATTACCCGACGGAGATGGGAGCGACTAGTCAGTTTTGTAGAGCCAAGCTCCAGTTCACTACTGAAGGAGTTTCTGGCCAACGTCGATCCAGTGACACTGGCGGAGAGGCGACTTAGCTGGGTAAGGGGTGTCCATGTCCTATTTGATGATGAGACCATAGAGAAGTTCCTGGACACCGCCTACTCCCCTTTCTCCAGCTGCGAGTTCGGCCACACCTTCCTCAGCATGCAGCCCAACGTCATCACCAAGCTATACAGGGACGAGATGCCCCAGCTAGCTGATCAGATCCGCTATGGGATCACTGGGCTATACACGGCTTGGAAAACCAAGTCGGGCCTCGATTATGTGCCAGAAAAGCTGAGGAAACATGACTTAGTCGGAGACGCAGCTTTCTGGCACCAGTTCATTAACCACACAGTCATCCCTTCTACGAATATGACTGATGTGAATCTGGAGAGGGCAACACTGTTATATGTGTTACGTGGAGAGGATGTAACGCCCCTCCTTAGTTATAAGGGTCATTACCCAGCATAATCACAATCAAACAGATAATCAATCAGAGTTTAAGCAGTTTGGAAGCATAACTAAAAAGTGACATCAGCAAGGTCACTATCATAACACTGTACACTATAATATGGTGAATATACAACAGAGTTCTCTGTACAGTACAAAACTATACAAATATCCCATCAGGGTACAACAAAACAAACCAAAGGCTAAGTACAAAAATATCTGAGCAACATGCTCAAGTCCTCTAGCCTAAGGTATCATCAGCAGCTAATCCTGCATAGGCTTCTTGCCTTGGGATCTATCTGCTCCCCCTCCTGATGAATCACCTGAAATATAAGTCCCACAAACGGGGTGAGATATAAAATCTCAGTAAACTCAGGGCCCTTGAAGGTATTTCCTTCCCCTGGTTCACTGACAATACATACATATATATATAATCAAGCAGTGAAACATTCAACCATCATCATTAGTGTACATCAATACACAATACACCTGATCACAAACAGACTACACATCCATCAGCCAAAATCACAGCATACTCATGGCATAACGCCACTCATCACATCAATCACTGTCATGCAGAGGCTACATCTAAGTATATAGGAACATCTCCTCACAGGGAGGCTACCTCTATATACTAGGAACATCTCTTGCCTGGATATCAACATATCTATCGGAGGCTTCATCTGAAACATAGGAACATCTCAGTTAAGAGGCTACATCTATGTAACAGGCACATCTCCATCTAGTGAGGCTACATCTGTGTATAGGAACATCTCCACTCACGGAGGCTACATCTATATCACAGGAACATCTCACAACCTATCACAATCAATTGCCTGGGAAAGGCTACATCTGTGTATATGGGAACATCTCCACATAGGAGGCTACCTCCATACCACAGGCTCATCTCTCACCAGGTCTTTCTCAGTCTCAATCATCTATCCTACTACAATAGGATACTATTCAAGCACAACTTACATATACAGGTTTCACATTCAACCAGTCATGCCACAATTCACTCACATCATAGCCATGCATATCAATCCCCCCATCATAGGGTTCAGTTCACATTTCAAGCATAGCAGATCACATATAAAACCTCAGCTACCCATTCATAGGGTTCAGACAACATCTAGCATTCATTCACATCACAGTCTCATATTCAAACGGTACAACATCAGTCAACCATACATAGCCATACATAACAATTCCCCCAATCACTGGGTCCAATCACATTTCAGCATCTCAAACATATACAATGCCAATTCCCATCACAGGGCACAGTGCACAATTCATCAGGCAATCACATCAATATACAATTTCTATATACATGCATTTGCCCACAACAGAACCATCACCTCATTTGGTGCATGGCTGAACACAACAAAGGGCATACATTCAAGAACCAAGAGCTTACCTGCTCTAGATAGATCACCGGCTTTCCCGGCTTCGTGGTCAACACCACCAGAGCTATCAAGCTCACGTCCTATACAAAACAAGCATATAATACATCAAATTATAATTCTAGGACGTTCAAACGAAAGGAATTATCATCCTTTATAAACATATACTAATCACTGTACAAGTGATCTCAGACCCTTCACAAGGTCCTACTTAGCCTACACAAGGTTTCAGAGCCTCTATTAAAACTCTAGTCAGGCTAACATAAGGCATATCTCTGCTTACAATAGCCTAAACCCCAACTTCTCATCATTCACAGTTTCAATCGGTCAATCTCATCTATACTGTCTCCTGAGCAACTTTGTCAACTGCTCTAAGGTTCATACTAGTCATATTACTAGCCTTTTATCTCTGCTCATACATACTCAGAGCCAAAATCAAACTTCATCAGTAATGATGATTCAAGGCTCTAACTTCCTTAGAACAGTCCTCTGAGCATAATACTCTACAGAATCCGAGCCTAACAACGGCTCTAACACCTCCAAAAACACCCCTCAAGATAACCCCAAAATCACAAAATCCAATACTCAGAACCAACGGTTAGAGCTTGAGTTTCTTACCTCTGTGATGTTCAGAAGCACCAGGGAATAGCTTTCCCTAAGATAACTCGCCCAATCACGGCCTCTTTCGTCTTTAAACTCTGAGCTCTTAAGGGTTCTCTCAGAGAAATCAATCTCACTATTTCTCACCTTTTCTCAGAAATCAATCGGGGGTTTACTCTTATCTCGGGGCTCTGATCACTTTCTCAGTTGGGCCAGAGGTGTTTAGATGAACGATGAAGAAGATACAAAGCTTACAAACTCATCAATGGCTGTTCCTCCCTTTTCTTCTCCTCCATTTTCGTCCAAAATGAGCTATTATATAAGCCTGCCCGAGGTCTGGCGCGACCCGCGCCGCATCTCGCGCGATCCGCGCCACAGGGCAGTGCTCTGGCGCTACCAGCGTCACCCCTGGCGCTATCAGCGTGAGCAACCAGAGAAAAAAAGGTTTCCCAGGGCACTTCTGGCGCGACCCGCGCGGAACTTGGCGCTATCCGCGCCACAGCTAAATTCTTTGGCGCTATCAGCGCCACAACTGGCGCTACCCGCGCCATAACCCAGACAGGGTTTTCTCAACTCTTTTCTCAAGCTTTTCTCTGAATACTCTTAAGCATATTGATTACCCTTAATCATGAGCTTAATATAAGCTTAATTACATGCTTAAAATTCAAGGCATTACAGAGGAGAATCTCCACATCTCCTATGTCCTTTCTAAAAGGATTCTCCACATGATTCAGGATGCCAACAGCAAGTCCTGGCTCGCTCACCCCTCCCTCATTCTTCATCTCTGCCGTCGTGCTGGAGTTCAGATCCCAGACGACGAGCCCATGGACATTCGGACCGCCTCCATCATGACTCCAAAGACATACACAGACGTGATGGAGAGCGCGGCAGAGGAGCAGTTGATTCGAGCTTCAAAGCTCTCTCCCGAGGAATTAGCAGCTCGCCGTCCTCGTGGAGCACCATTAGATCAGTCTCCTCCAGCCCCAGGCCCAGATGCACCTGCACAGTCGGATCCACCTCAGTCTCCTCCGTCCCATCAATCTGCCCAGTAGATACCTATACCAGAGGATGACTTCCAGCATCAGCCTTCTTTGCGAGCTATGATGGAGCACCAGACTCGCTTGCTGGAGTATCAGGTCAGGCTGATGGAAGATTTATGCAGGGAGCGGAGCATCGATTTCTCAGCATATCAGTACCATTTTGGTGCTCCAACTGCTCCATCTTCTTCCCAGCCACCCGTGGATCCCAGATCACCACCACCAGCAGCTCAGACTCCTCCCGGCCCATCCAGCCCTGCAAAGCCAGCAGCGGACCACCCTGGTCCATCTCAGGCTGCTGAGGACGATACGATAGAGGGCGAGGAGTGATTTACAGGATTCCTTGTTGATTTTACTGTTTTTGATTTTCTATTTCTTGTTTTTCATTTTCTATACCATTTACATTATTACAGTACACATTTATATACTTGATACATTCGTGCTATTTGATTCTTGAATAATTTGATGTGAATGTCTTCTGTCTGAATTAATGTTTCGTTTTGGTTGGGATTCTTCAAATAATAATTACGTGAGTGAGCACACAATCCTTGTTAGTTGTTGCTGGGGTCAGCAACTTTCTAAATCTGGGAATGGGCGCATACGCAGTATTTATTTGACGAATCACATTCAAGAGACAAAAGATGTCTAACAGAAAATTTATATGTTTTGCTAAAATTTATAAGGATTTAAATTTTTGAATAATGTGTTAGAAGCTTATTTTATATATCTCAGAAGCAAAATTGTGAAGTCAGTGATAAATTAGAAATTTCTGTTAGGAAGCTTGATTGAGATGAAATATGGCGTTGCTTGCATGAAGCATGATTGAATTATGATTATTTGTATATTGATATTCATGATGAAGTTGAAATGACACTTGATATAAAGTTCACAGAGGCTAACTTGAGTCCATAACCTGTGAGGATTGAGCCATACATTACAAAATTCTTTCAGAGAGGCCTCACCTTGGTAAGTACTCTAGAACTTGATTTGTTTCTCTGGATGCATGTATATTCTGATATGATTAATGCAGTTATTATTTTAAGCCAGGGCCAAATTGACTCACCTTCAATCTTCCATTGTCAACCCTTTTGAGCCTAAACCTTTTTATTCATACACCTGACAATTGAAACATATTCCTGGACCACCCTACTTGAGATTGGAGGAAGAAAGAATTAGAACCAAGACCATGGAATATGGGAAATAAAGAAAGGAGGGAAAGGTAAGAGGAAAGACAAAGTTACCCAAGAAGACAATTCTGGTTTGAAAAGTGAAATGCCAATATAACAGATCTGGCAAAAACCAAATCTAGTGAAGAATTCAGTTGGGAAATAACAAGTCTGAAATACCAGCTGTCCAGTAAGGGAAGTAACAAGTCTGAAATACCAACTGGTGGATCTAAATATAATCTCTTACCACCCCACTTGCTATGTTACAATGTTTTGTAGAAGAAAAAGTAGAGATTACAGAGTGATAGACTGGCTAAGTGAACTTGACTAATTCTGACAGAATCCAATCTCAATTTTAGCCACTATCCAAAAATTTCCTACCCTTAAACCAGGCCAATATACAACCTGATAAAGACCTTTTGATCAGTTGTGCATGCATTTATGTTTCTTATTTTCAGGAACTCGAGAATATGATCAAGCTTATGGTAGTGCTATCACTGTGTTGGATTGAGTGAGTATGATAAACCTTATTCACTTGAGTGTTGAGTGAAATACACACTTCTTGGTAAGGAAGACTCAAGTGAAACTCTTGCAGTTGATGGAATTGAAAGTGTTATTAAAACTCTGATTGGAAATTGATTATACTTAGCATTGTGATTCTAAGAGTGTTAATTGCGAACTTATGCTTGATTGTTGAAACCTGCTTTCCAAATAGAAACTCTGTTTATTGCTGAGGACAACAATATATAAATCTGGGAATTATTTGATATGCTTCTAGCATATAGTAGTTTTTAGGATTAATTAATTAATAAGTTGTTTAAGATTTAGTAAATTAGATTAGGATTTGGTGAATTATTATTTAATTGCATATTAATTTAATTTCTTAGTTATTTTATCATTTAGGAACCAACAAGAGAGGAAAAGAAGCAAAAAAAGCAAGCTAGTGCTCTAGAACAAGCCACGCGATCAGCGTGGGATCTCACACGATCAGCGTGGGAGTGTCAAGATCAAATATTTAGTTCGAAGAGCCCACACGAGTAGCGCCAACCACCACGCCAGTCGTGCCAGATGCTGAAACACAGAACTCTAACTCGAATCAGTCACACTGTTAGCATGGCCCTCCACGTGAGTAGCGTGGGACTACCAAAGGATAACCCCTCAGCTCGAACAAGCCATGCTGTTAGCGTGGCCACCCACGCGAGTCGCGCCATTCTATCAAAATTCAAGCATTCAATTCGAATGACCCACGCGATAACCGTGGGCATCCACGCTATTAGCGCCAGAATTCCAGAGCAACTTATTTAACTCAAACATCCCACGCGAGTCGCGCCATGAGCTCGCTGTTTCCTGATTTAAAAGATTTGAAATTGATTTAGCTTGGGGAACAGTTCCTCATTACTGGATTTAAACCTAGAACGTAGGGGGGATAAAAAGAGACCTCCGGGTCACAAAGAAGGAACTTTTACTGATCTCTTGAAGAATTTCTGCAGAGGAAGCCATTGAAGACCTTGGGAGAAGCTTGGAAACATTGAGGAATTGCAGAAATACAACGCTGTGTAATCTTTTCTTTTCCTCTCTTAAATTCTCTCTAGGGACATGTTAGTAATGGAAGTATTATCAGTTCTAAGTATGCTTGGCTAAATTCTTGTATTGTGGTTGAGCCATGAACCTATGAGAACTCCTCTATGTCTTGATTGGTTTTAATAAGAGTTATCATAACTGCTTTGTTTTATTCTGTTCTTCATTGCTTCATTCTTAATTGGGACTGGCCATTATATTAAGAGGTTTAGGGTTAGGATTCACAATAGGAATATTGGGATTCTAGTTTCTGAATTGAGTAAAACAACAATTTATACATTGCCTAGGGATAGGGATGTGTAGTTGCAGCAATTTCAGGATGTGTTTGCTTAATGCTTGGTTTAAGGAGAAATCACTAAGGAATTAGGGTTTTTAATTTCACCAAAGGGTTAAATTAGTAAGGGATTAGGATTTAGCTACTCATATGAGAATACATCAGCTAAGCAATTAGAAATAACTCAAATTATTAATCAATTGAAATATAGAAGGAAGGAATCATAGGGGATTGCGTTTAGCTACAATTATCTCTCAACACTGCAGTAAAATCAAACTAATATTCGTTTACATTCTTGTTAAATTTCTGTCATTTCATTTACACTACTTGAACACAACTCAACAAATTCTCTCAAACTTATTATTTGTCTTCCAATTTCTAAGACGTTAAGTTGACATAAGATTGCATTCAATCCCTGTGGAGACGATACTTTACTTACTCACTTTATTACTTGAAACGAACGGTACACTTGCAGAGTTTGCAACACATCCACTGAAAAGAAAATAGGTTTTGATAAAGCCAAGTTTGATCATCCAATAACTGAGTAAGATAGAGTTTTAAAATAGTTTTTCAAGCAATTACTAGGTATGAAAAGAATGATAGAAAGTTCTAAAAGAATGCTTAATAAATCGATAAAGAGAGAATTAGAAACACTTGGTTTATACCAGTTCGCTCAAATTGGGCTACGTCAAATTCCCCTTTACACAACAATGAAGGGTTTCACTAATAAAAACTTGATTACAAAACAAGTATTTTGTCCTGCCACTCCTAGCTATACAAGTATTCTTAATACTACTTCTGGCAATATCTTATACTCCCCTTGAATATAAGAAAACCCAAGTATTTTTTTAACACTAAGTCACTCCTGGCTTTCACAAACAATAGTTTGAATGAATACAAAGATTCAATAATACTCAATGAGTAGATAAACAATAAAGCTCAAGTACAAAGTAACCTTTTTTTACCAAAGGATAAACAATTAAAGCTTAAATGAATCGTCTAACTATTTCTGTAGAGTATTCCTTTAGAGATATTCTTGTTTTCTTTTGATATTCTTTTTCCTCCTTTAGCTTTTTGGGTAGAGTCTACCTTTTATAGACTTTAGTGAAAGATTCATTATGGGATTAGCACTGAGTCTTTGAAATGACCATTGTCGCACATTGGGAGGTGAGGCTACGTGGCATGCTCTTATTCGAGAGGAAATGAATAAAGGTACAAATAACGACATGTGCTCCTTGTCATCGATGAAAATGACCTTCGAAAAATATTTTGTGTAAACCTTCTATTCTCTTCTATTTTGTTATTTACTTAAATTCAAATGTGAGCAATTTAAGTAAAGAGAGGAAAATGAATTTTATGAGTGAGAATACGTGTACTTTCCTTTTCAACTAGCATAACACTTTTGTACTACGTTAGATGTCATAATAGTGAGTAAGAGACTTATAACAATTGGATCTGAGTGTTGATCATACTCAATGTATAATACTGCTAATTATAACAAGTTGGCGCTCTTGTTTTTATTGTGCATTGGACGCTGGTTAATACTTAACAAAACGTTTTCCACTTTGAGTATGGACGAGATATGTAGATAACGATTAAGTCCTTTAACAAAGTTGGTCCTAGCCACTTAACATTAACTCATTAAATTGTTAACATTTTATAATTTTTGTAAACATCAAAATCTAACGTAGGTATGAATTGATTGTTCAGACCTAACACTTTCTACACATTTTCAATGATGGACAACCAAAAGGAGGAGTCAGAATTGTAAAAGTTGAAGAGTCTTATGCATCATTTGAGGCGGAGCAGAGCAAAAGAACACATCTATCTCAACTGGAGTTATTTTCAATTTCTTCTTCCTTGTCATTTTATTCATTGTACTCAAAGCACATCATCTTGATGTGAAAACCTTTAATGAATAAAATGAGATGTTTTTCAGACTTTATCCAAAAGTCTTATGATTTATATGCTTTATCTTGACATAGTTGTATTTGATTCTTACTTGTTTTTAACATGATTATATCTTAAAGCTATCTTGCATTTTTTAAATTTGTATTTTTTTGGCATCATAAAAAATAGGGAGATTGTTGGGTCATAAGATGAATCAGGACCCTCAACAATTTTGATTAGATGAAAATAATTACAAATGTTTAACGTTACATCTTAGATGCAGTTAGACAAAAACATTGTATCTGTGTTTGATACAATAGACAGAAGCAGATAGATGTTAAGTTCTGATAAAGCATTTAAGACTTCATTTAATAGTATGTGTCTGAGATTCGTTGAAGCATTTAAGAGTGATTTTCCAGCCTAGAGATGAATGTATTTAATGCAAGCATTGACTGTCCCAACGGACACTTCTTCACATGCAAGCCTTCAACGAAGAAATAAGACCGTTTAGAGACAACAAACACTTTCTAAAGAAGACCTATAAATATAAGAAGCTTTCAATAGTTGAAGTTACAGACAAACACACAAAAGAATTCAAATCTTTGTTCACTTTGTAACACCTAAAAATTACATCTCATTTATATATATATATATATATATATATATATATAATATAATATTATTTCTCTTAAGTAATTATCTATAGTTACTTCTATGTGCTTAGCCTGTGAGTTCTTTTCTATAGTTAAAAATTGTTTGTAGTTTGTTATTATTTATTTATTGATTTCAATGTGATCATTTATTGATTTGTTTCTGTGTAGATTTAATTTATCTTGAGTTCTAAATTTAACCTATAATTTAGTACTCGGGAAAATTTTATCTGTGAAAAATTTGTGCATATGAAAATTAATTAATCAACTAGTATAGATTTTTATTTTTCTAGTTTTATAAAATTTAATTACATTGCTTATAGTTACACCATTAAAAATTACACTTGTGTAAATTAAGCTTGATGTACGTACCCCTAAAACCCTTTTAAGCATGACACCTAACCTCTAACCCACCCTAACTTTGTGACACCTAGACCACTAACCACATGCAAGTCCTAAGCTAATGACAATACAACACTAACCTAACCCCACTACACACACCCATGGCCAACACCCCACCCACCTTCACTCTCTCAAATTTTTGTCACTCTTCACTCAAACAACACAACACATCACATAGAGAGAGGGAAAGAAAAACAAGAGAGTTTGAGAAAAATAGCGAGAGTTGGATGGGAGTGAAGGAAGAAGGGTAGGCTACCACATTTTGTTTATGCATACAAGTTAGGGAATCAACATCTTCATCTACATTTTTCATTTTTCTCTTTGAGAAACCAATTTAGGTAAGGGGCACTTTCATGTGGACTCAAAAATGGTTGTTTTGGGGGCTCAACCATGTATCTGCCTATTTGTCTCCATTGAGTGCTGAAAATTGATTTCATGTTGAATTGGATGAAGGGAACACATGTTCATTTTCAATTTTTGTTCTTAAGTGATGGTTGTGTTGAACATGCATGCTTCTATTTTTCATTTTCTTTTTGTTCTATTGAAGCTTGGGGAATGCTCTGTAAACAAGAGAGACTCTGTCATAATTTTCCTAAAATTTTTGGACAAAGTTAACTTGTGAAATTCGAAACCAAAACCAAATAGGCAGTAGTGGTTGTTTTGCGTCCTAAGAATGAACAACAACTACTGTCTCGAGTATTTTAGAAAACCTAGTCATTGGAATTTTGTGAAATTTGTCTTAAATTGAAGTAGACATAAAATTGTACAATTTTGATGTTAAGGTCTAAAAGAGGGGAGTTCAAATTGGCAGTCATCTTTAAGTTGACCTCTCTGTTTTGGTGTTTGAAACTGACTGTGCCCTGTTATTCTTAATACTGTAATTTTGTGTTTACAATTTTGAAAATGTGATTTTTGATCCTTGAACTAGACCAAATAATATTTTTAACCATGTATATTAGGTAAATTAAAGAGGTTAACTTCTAATTTTAAAAGGCAAGACAAAACAGATTGGTTGCTCAAAAAATGATTTTCAAGTTAGGAAAAAAGTCTTTAAATAAAAATTATTGGGAATTTTAGAAATCAAGTTTTTGTGCTATTTTTACCTTTATGCAAATATAATTTTGTTAGCTTCAATTTGGATAAAGTACCACTCAATTTGGATTTGGAAAGAGGGAGATAATTGCAAATCTTTGGACTAGGTTAAATCTAATATCAACTCTGTCTTACTGCCTTGTAGAATTTTTGGGCATGTTTGTAGATTTTTGCTAAAAAATCAGGATGCCATGTTAGAAAGTTGAGACAATAACCTTGAATTCCATATAAAAAGTTTGTGTTGAAAATATTTTGTTAATTTTAAGTATGTCATGTTTCTGTTCTATTTTCAAAGGGTCTAGGATTTTGAGTATTATGCTTGTTGTTGTGATTAAATAGTTGTTTTGGCTAAGTGTATGATTTACTTGCTTGAATTGGTTGATGAAAGACATGTTATTTACTATTTAAGTTAATTGAAATACCCTAAAAATGTGAATTTCGGGCAAATGTTATTGATATGTGTGATACTCTTATTTGGAGACCACAAGGAGTAGTGTAACCTCAGGCACTGATTTTGCATGTGATTGTCTATGTGATACAGTTGATTTTCAACCGTAGTCCATAATTATCACTATGTTTAGATGTTTGATGTTAGATAGTTCATTGGGAATTGGGTATGAGTACATGTATTAACTACAAATTTGTTCTAGTAATGTTAGCACAATATTTGAGATACGTACGTAACAAGACTTTAAATGTGTCAGTTCGTTGTTGTTCGGTATTGAAAGCATTGAAACCCCACTATGACAAAGAAAGGACACTTTGAATATGGAGAATCATTGAAAAGTCATCCAAGCTTAAATGTTGTGAGACTACTGAGTTATGGAAATGCCAATGGCAACTAGCCAATGTGAAATAAGTAAGAATTAGTAATTGAAACATTTTGGGGTGCGAGTGAGACCTAGTAGACAACCACTTTGTTGTGGTTACTAGAATTGTGTGTGACTTCTTATGTTCTTCTTGGTGTCATTTAAAAAAGTTGAAAGATTCATCCTTATGTTTTATTTTTTCAGGACCAGGCAGCAATACCTATAAAGGTCATGGAGATATCGACTTCTTCACGTTTGTTGTCCTCCTCATCGTTACATTGAGTTGAGGTTTAGTTGACATGCAGGATTGCAATTAGCGAACAATTATTTTTATATGAGTAGACATAGGCTTTAGAACTTTTGACATATGTAAATTTAGCCATCTCACTTTATGACAAATTGTATTTCTATTATATTTTGGGTTGTACTATGTATGATACTTTTTACCTCATGTATATATGTGTAATTTGTAAATCATAAATGTCTTTTTTTTTTGTTTACTCGCTTTTTAATGTAAAATTCTAAGTCAGACAACACTATGTGTTTATTTTAAAAAATTTAAAGGATAAGTTTTATTTAATATGTGGTGTCAACTTTCAAAGTTAATCAATACAAGTTTTAAAAACTTATGTAAAAGTCTACTTCATATTTTCTAATTGTATTGATACCATTATTTTGAATGAAATAATATAGGCTTCTTGCAGTAAAAGAAATTAACATTGAAAATATTTGCTACTTGGTCATTTTTTAAGTGTTATTAATGTGAAATATCGGTTAATTTTATCGACAATTAATTTTTATTTTGAAAAATCTAATTAACTAAATGTATTTCTTCCCAATAATATCTTTTTCATTCACAAAATTGAGTTTAGTTTCACTTAGATCCACAAATTGTTGATTGGTATTTGGTGTAAAAATCCGAGAAATACTTGTTGCAAATTATATAATCAAAACATAGATTGAAACGAAAAAAAATAATCAAGGAATACATGGGGGGAGAGGAGTGTAGGCATGTCATTCCAAAGAGATTGAGTGGCACCATGACCAGTGGGGTTTGTGCGTAATTTCCCAGAAAGCTCAGCAAAATCCAAAATCATATTCCAATGCATGTTGGTATTTTCGGTGAAGACGAAACTCAATATAAAGCATATTCTTCAGAGAATATCGAAGCTCTTTTTGTCTATTTTGTGAAGATATTGAGATGGGTCCCCACTTTGATTTTCTATTTGTTTGTTGGCAAAGTATAACATCAAGTTTATTACTAAATCCAATATTATTTTGGTGCTTGTTATCAAAGCCGATGGATTAATTTTTTTGGGAAAGAACTGATGGATTAATTAGAACATATATATATATATATATAATAGGAACTTTATTGTTATATTGTTTTTTTATTGAGTCATCTGGTTCCCTGATTCAGATTCATGGGTAGAATTAGATCTTAATTCTTAATGAATTTTAGATTCCTCGTATTCTCAATTTTAATATATATTTATCTTGTTGCTGGAAAAAAAATTATAGTATTAACTGGTGTATAAAGTCATTATTACTTCTTCTTCAGCTTCTTTTGGCATGAATTTCAACATAATTATTGTTTACAAAATTGAATCAAGATTTAAAACAGTAAAGACGGAAGTTGAATGGTTTAACATTAAATTGAAAACACCTATAAAATATGGATGAATAAATTAAATTTATAGCAATTACGCCACACGCAGCAGCTTTTATCAAATTACACATAATTTTATCTTCTTTTTTTTAAATTTTTCTACACCAACCCCCTTTAACACTTCCTTATATATTTGAAAATATTATACTGACATCCTCCTTAAACCTTACACTAACACCTAGTATAAGGGGTGAAAGTAATGGTTAAAAAAGTAGAAAATTCTTGTATAGTTACATGAAATCTCAAGAAGCATAGATGCAATTTGCTCATAATTAAATTTAAGCTTAATAGTATATGTATTGAACTTGTATAATTTCAACATTTGAGCAAATTATAGCAATAGCCTCCAGGCTTTTATCAAATTACGCATAAACACATCCTTTACGAGTTTCTTTAAGTTTAAAGATATTACACTAACATCTTATATATTTGAAAACATATCACCAACACCCAATGGCGAATACACATATGTGAGGGCATGGGCAATTGCCACAAGTTTTTTTTTTTTTTTTTTTTAATTTGTATGGGTAATAGAATTTTTTTCTTACTCCCATTAAAAAATAAGTATTGGCCCATAAGATAATTTTTTTACATGAATGCAAAAGACATAAAAATATAAAATAAAAAAGAGAGAATAAATTGATACTTAATTTACTACTTTATCCTTTGAATTTTTAAGTTTAATTACTATTTTAGTTATCAAATTTATTTTTAAGTTCAATTTGATCCCTTAATTTATTTATTAGATTCAATTTGGTGTCTTCATTTTTTAAAAGATCCAATTAGGTCATTTACTTTTTTAAAATTGGTTCAGTTTGGTCCCATTTTTTCTTCACTATCCCCAAAAAAATAAGATCAAAATTGATTTTAGATGACACCAATGAGAACATTAAAAAATTAATTGATCAAATTGAACATAATAAATAAATTAAGGAAAATTTATGGACCAAATTAGAATTTTTTTGGGGGCTTAAGTATGTTATTGTTCATGATAAATTAACAAACCTTGTTTTCCTTCTATATCTTCCAAAAATGAGATCAAATTTGATTTTAGATGACACCAAATTGAATCCATTTTAAAAAATAAAGACTCAATTAGAACATTAAAAAATAATTGACCAAATTGAACATAATAAATAAATTAAGAAAAAATTATAGACCAGATTAGAACTTTTTTGGGGGCTTAAATATGTTATAGTTCATGATAAATTAACAAACCTTGTTTTGAGTTTCTAATAAAATGATTTTTTGCATTGAGTTTCTAATAAAACAAAAAAATTATTTTTTATCCTTATTATTTTATTTTAGTCCTTCTAATATATCTATTTTTCGCTTTTGTTCTTGTAATATCTAGATCATTTACTATTTAGCCCCTATCAAATATTTTGTAAAGGGACTAATACAAAAGAATAAAAGTTATAAGGACTAAAATGAAAAAATAGATATATTAGATGGACTAAAATAAAATAATAATGACTATTTTTTAGTTTTATTAAAAACTCAATAAAAAAATTATTAGAGATCCAAAATAAGATTTATTAATTTATTAGGGATGAAAAATATATTTAAATATTTTTTAACCAAATTAGAACTATTTGTTATCCTACAGATAAAAATTTCTGCATCTGCCACTAAAATTTATGGACCAAATTAGAACTTTAATTTTTGGGGCTTAAATATATTATAGTTCATCATGATAAATTAATAAACCTTGTTTTGAGTTCCTAACAATTTTTTTTCATTGAATTCCTAATAAAACAAAAAAAAAATAGTTTTAATCCTTGTTATTTTGTTTTAACCCTTCTAGTATTTTTATTTTTTTATTTTTGTTCTCGTAATATTTAGATCATTTGTTATTATTAGACGGATTAAAAGAAAATAATAATGATTTTTTTTGTTTTATTATAAATTCAATAAAAAAATTATTAGAGATTCAAAATAAGATTTATTAATTTATCAGAGATAAAAAATTTATTTAAGTATTTTTAATCAAATTAGAACTATTTCTTATCCCTCATATAAAATTTCTGCATCTGTCACAGCTAACACCCTCTCATACTAATACCCTTATAAAAGAGATCAATATAATGATTAAAAAGGTAAAAAAATATTTATATAATTATACAAAACTTCACTAGTTGCATGTTATTGTAATTTGCTTAAAAAAATTATTAGTTAGAACCGAGAACAGTATCCTATATATTGAAGTTTTACGTCTAAAGAATATTAAAAAGCTTATAAAACGGTAAAAATAAATAAAAGTTTTTTTTTAACTTTATATAAGTGTGTAATATATCTAGCGAGAATAACTTTTATATCTGAAAACGAAAACAATAAATATTAATCATTAAATTTTATTATAAATTGTCCAGATTAAAATACATAAATTACGTGTCTTTTTTAAAATTAGGGAGCTTTGTACATCTAGTTTATGAGTGTATGAGTTGTTGTAAATCATTGAATATTTATTATGGATAAAACATGTCAATTTTTAAGGTGATTGATTATATTTATCTTTTGATTATCTATGTATGATTATTATTTTTGGTAAGAAAATTATACCAAAAATATATGACCTAAATTCATTATTCATATTTTTACATAATAAAGTCATTATTACAATATATATATATATATATATATATATATATATATATATATATATATATATTTCGACCAACTGCGTTTGGTTTTTAAAGTTCAATGAGATGTCGTAAGACGATAAATTAATTTATTTTCACATATACCATTGTGTGTCTTTTTCTTTTACAATCAAATTCTTGTTTTACCAATCGCGTTTGTTGTTTTCCAAAACACAATGAGATCTCTACATAATTTAATATTTTGTACCATCCACTATAAGAAAAAATCAATGCTTGTGAATGAAAATGGGAGTAGCACCCTAACAAACAATCAATAAAGAAAGACAGCGCACATGTGATGTGTTGTGTTTGCTTGTACTTTGAAAGAATGTTTATGCGTCGCCAGCACATTTTTCCCAACTAATCGCAGTATTAACTTATATGCCCGTTTAAGAAGAAACACAATTAACGACAAACTATTACAGAGCTTTTATGAAATTATTAGATTAATTAAGGATAATAGAAGTAATGGGTCAACGAAATTGGAAAGGTTTGTTGATCAAATTGAAAAACAGAATTACGGCTGAGTAGATTGTAGGTGATGGGATTGGCTTTCAATTTTGTATAATGACTTCTATTCCCTCCTATACCCACCATTTTGGATTGGCTTATTTGTCCATTTCACTTTCAGTGAAACAACTTTGAAGATAAGAAAAACTACGAAAATTTTGAAGATGGGCTTAGCATCCAACAATCTCTGTCATGTCTAAGAAATTGAAAAAAAGAAAACGAACTTTGTTTCTGTGAAGATAAATTAAAAGGATAACAATGGAAAAATAGGAAATAATTTATTTTCTTTCGTATTTAAATGTGGACAGGGAGCTTATTAGCTCATCACAAATTACACCATTCAATTATATATATCTATTGGATTAAAATTAAGGGTTTAAATTTTGTAATTAATTACAAATTATAAATTCTCAAATAATCTTTAATTAAAAGAAAAACCACATAAAATTTATACAATTAAATATGAAACATGATGTGTCAATTTTAATTTAATTAGGACAATTGATTGTTATCATTTCTCACCATTCAAAATTTAAATATTGACATATTGTTAAATATATTTTTTAAAAAAGTTAGATTTTAAGATTGTTGTAGTTTAATTTAACTAGTGTGCAGTGACTCGTGCATCGCACCAGTTATAAATTTTATTTATTAATGTTATATGTATAATTATATAATTAAAAAATTAAATAATCTACCAATAATATTATAATATCACTATTCAAATTAAAGTGGTTTTTATAAATATTTGTCTAAGTTGTTGTCATAAAAACAAAACAAAATAAGTAAAAAAAATAATTAGATAAATTTATATTTAAAATATCTAACTAAATTGTTGTATTCATCCTAAAACACAACTTCTTGAGGAATTATAGTTTCATAGAAATCATTTGAAAAGAGTTGAGGCATTACTCATTAGCCCATATAACGTAGAAGCAACAGCCCTTGACAAAGCATTTTTAGGCTCAACTGCATTGGTATGCTGCCATGTTTGAGATGAGAATTCTGGGTGACATTCTTTGGTTAACACGTGATAGATGAAGACCATAAGAAGAATTTTTTTTATATTATTATTATTATTATTATTATTATTATTATTATTATTATTATTATAGATTATAAATATCAATTTGATTTTTTTAAAACTTTGATTACCATATACGTGTTTAATTTTGATTCAATTAATTTATTTTAACAATCTCTTCATCAATTTCAAAATTTTTATCTCTTCAATTTATCTAATTAAAATAAAATAAAATAAAAATTATTAATATAAAGACATCTACTATTATATTTTCTTTTCTTAAATATACAGGATAAATTTGTTGGTATATTCTCTTTCGTGCCCAAAAACATCTCTTTCACGCAAAAATTAACTAAGGCAGGTTCCAATTGGTGGTCACGTAAGTGGACAATGGTAGAACATGCAGATGGACAAACTGTTCATGATAAGTCAAACAAGAAATTAAGACATACAAATCCAAAACTGTAAAAGGTTGTCTTCCAACTTAATATTAATAAGCAATCTCCAGCAGGTATACTTAGGAGGCAGGAGAAGACACCTGGAAACTTTCACGTCCCCATCTTTTTGCCTTTCTTCTATGACTAGTCTCCTAAGCTTCTCATTCGGCCGTATAAAGAAATCACAAAATAGAGAGTGGAGACTACACATGTGTAATTTTTAAATAAATATCCTTGGACGGTTGAATCAAGGTTGATAGGACAAGCATGACTCGAGGCCAAATTTAATAAGAGTAATTGCATTTAACTAGAAAAAAATATTGTAACACTCGTTCAATTTTGAATAACATTTTCTCGGGTCCATTCGTTCGGTGAAAGAGAATCGACAAACAGTAAAATGAATAATAAAATGAAGTGAGACCTACCTACAATAACACTCTACACTAATTTAAAACTTTTATCTTAATTCACTTTTATTCTACTTTAAGGATCTTTCTTATTTATTTGTATATAATATTCCCTTAGTTATGTATTTATATTAGGCTTTAAAACCAATAATTTATTGATCCAAGTAATAATAAATTTAACTCCTTTAAATAAGATTTTAGATTCAAATTTTATGGATGAAAAAAATAATAATTTGGAGAGAAAATTTTGTTATATATGATCGATAAGATTTTTCAATAGACATTAATCATTGCTAAAATTGGTGAATATTTCATATTAATAACATGATAAAAAAATTAATATTAGGCTTTGGAAGTGCAAACAATTTTTTTCTTTTTAAGAAAAATAATGCTTTGATATTGAGGTTATTCGCTTATCTAGAACATAGCAGCATGACTTATAACTCTAAACTAGTCGACAGCAAGAAGGAGATTTTTTTAATTAATCCTTCTTCACAGAAAGAACTACTACAATTTAGCAGCAATAAAAGTGTATATATATTTAAACAAAGTCCGGGAAGCAACAGTTATACCAACCAGAAAGTGCAAGTTTTTTAAATCATGGAGAAGACAAATTCGTATCTTACTTTTGGCGTCAATGAGAGTTTTAGTCACAATGTTACAAAGAATTTAAAAACATTTTTTTTCTTTTGTTTTCTTTTATAAAAGCAGCAGAGGGGATTGCTTGGATTTAGCAATGGTATGCCAAAATGAACATTTTTATTATGGATGTAGCAGCATATTATTATTATGGGTAGTTTCGTTGCTTTTGGCCAAAAGAATAATGATTTAAAGGAAGGAATTTCATTCTTTTATTAAAATGAACATTTTTAAGATTCTTTATCTTTCTTATTAACTCATAATTTCTCTTGCATTAAGAAATTAGTTTTAATTTTTATTCCATTTAAATATTATTACTTGAATTTAATTTTAGTTTGAATTTGATTTTAATATAAATTTTGATTTAATTTTGTACATTTTAAATTTTGATATATTATATTAAATTAAGGATTATTTTTCAGACAATTTGAATTATAAGATTATTATAATCTTAGTTAATCTTTCTTAAGGATGTTGTAATATATCATCTTAATAAAGATTATGCGTCTTGATTCAAATAATTTTTTCTATAATTTTTTATTAATATTCAATTAATCTATTTAATTTATGTTATATAATAAATAAAATAATTACTATTTTATTTAATATACTATTTTTAAAATATTAGTTAAATTTAAATTTATATAATATTCTTAAAAAATTAATAACATGCAAATATATTTTATATGATTTCTTAAAAATAATATTCTTAAATCTGGAAAGATAATTTAATTAACAACCAAAGATTTGTCTAAAAACACCACCTTAACATTCTTCGGAATTTGTTCTTGTCTTCTAAAAGCAATAATGACGAGAAGAATTAGTAGTTGACGGGTTTGGTTTTTCATTGGGCTAAACTGACCAATTTTGATTCGGTCCATATACGAAGCTTGTGGAGCGGTTGATAGCGTGGATAATGGATATCACTTTCCAACTCTACCACTCTATTGAAAATTGATTAGTTAATTTATGGTCCAAAAAACAATGATCGACTCCTTACTTTAGAGAAGAGCTATTGAGTATTGAAATTTAGCACTTTGTATAGAGAAATTTCGCTGAAAAGCAAATGAAAGCTGTTGAACAAGTCCCCGCGAAAATGATAATGATTAGTTCTTGATTACCATTCACCAGATAACATGTCAATAATTATAAGTGTAAAATTCTTTAAGATGGACTCAAAATTAAATTGATATGGTTTTGAATAGTCTTCTTTTGGGTCCATAAGATTTGAATAGTATATTAAATAAAAAGAAAAAGATTTGAATAGTTTACATGTCAAGAACTCCAAAATATTTTACGGGACTCAAGTATGATCTCTATAATTTAATGGAGAAACCAAGCCTTTGTCTTTTTTGCTTGGTGAAGAGAAACTTGTTAGAGTCTAGGCTTAACAATCAGCCTAATTTTACCATCATCTACAGGATGTCGGCCCATGTTATTCTCACACCGAATTTCCCTATTCTCACACTCCCAACTTTTTAAATTAAATTTACCCAAATACCCTTAAAGAAACTGGTTTCCATTATGGCACTATACATTACTACATAAACATATTTTCATTATATATTGCAAAGTCACTTCCCTATTCTAATTATAATTATAAACAAGGGAAACTTATTTTCGTTATGTATGTATTATACACAACCAAAAAATATATATAACAAAAACATATTTTCATGAAAAGTATTTATATATAAACAATGACCTCCTCTAAGTTTTACCATAATTACACATGCACTTCCTGTAACGACACACCTTATCGCTACAATATCACTACTCTAAACGTATAATTTTCAAATTTTAAATGAAAACTCTATTAATTTGATTATGAAAATGAAGATAAATTTTTCGCGATAATACACTCATAAAAAATGCACACACACACACACACACACACACACACACACACACATATATATATATTAAACCATTATATATCATTCACATACCATATCATAATTCGGTTTTTACATATATGTAAGTCTAGAATTTTACATGCCCGATCAAGAAAATCAAGGAACCAACCAAGAAAGAATTGATAACAAAATACAACTATCCCCCAAAATAAATTCTAACTTTATCACATCAGCTTGGCGGCTCCAACATCACCTACTATTGCTCACTACTCCCACAAACGAATGTTCGTGATCATCATAGGTACCAATCACATAGTACAAAATTGAAAGGTGATTTTATTACATAAGATCAACAAACACCAAATGACAACGATTATAAAGAAAATAATAATAATAATCTCAATCATTCTCAGTAATCAATTAGTTCAACATACACTCTAAAAGATAGGGCCTTGAAGCCTGAAGGCATGTGAGAAAAACAAAAAAAAAAAATTCAAGCGGAAATACACATACCACACAAGAATCATTCTTTAAGACATAGATGTTACCTTGTTTATATTCGTAACTTGATCATCAAGGATAGGCTTGAAGATACAAGCCCTCTAATGTTGATTCACACCACTTCTTGTCAAGACTCAAGAACACTTCTTGAAGACCACCAACAAACACCAAAGGAGGCAGGCTAGGCACACCAATGGAGAGGAAGAAGGTTAGGTTTCAAAGTGTTTTTACTTATCTAAGAGACTCACCAATAGATGATATTGGTGGCTGAATTTTCTGTCAAAACTCACACAAGGGCATGTGAAAGTGGAGGAAGCTAGATAGGTTTTTTCAAAAAAATAATTAGAGAACTATGATCACAATAGCACACTTAATAGAAGAGTTTGAGTAAGATTTTTTTAACCAAAAAATCTGATTATGAAGCATCCCACACGTGAAGAAAAGATAGAGTTGTTGTATTTCAAAAATTGCCAACAACCTCCTATCATATCCTCCTAAGACCAAGTCAATTACTTGGGAATTATTTTGCCAAATAATAATTAAATATCAGCCATATGTAAGCCCCATAATCAGTCCTCAAACTTCTTCCTAAAATCTAGGACATGATCATGATAAGATGCTAGTTGAATTCAAATTCAAATCTAGCTCTTATCTTCTCCTTTTGATATGAAACTAACTACTATAGTTAAATTCAAATATTTAAATTCAAAATTTAAATTATCAAATTTAAATATTAGATAATTAATTTAACTATTTAAATTAATTAACAATGTCTTGGACTATCCAAGCCCATTAACTCCATTCATGCGCCCCTCTCTCTTTAAGATAGGTATCCAAACTCTTTCTTGGGCCAACAATTATTATTAGGCCCAAAACCTTTAATGCTATAATGTCATGACAATAAAGTGTTAGTGTGTGACCCATTAGGCCTAACATAGCTACTGACATAAATGAGTTTGGGCCCAACAAGGCCACTACCCATTTAATAACAACACAGAGCACTAGCAATGCTTTGTTGCCCCAGAACTAGTTAGGTAAATGATAAGATCATCCTATTTAATCTATTTGGTTTCCATATGTATTTCCTTTCGTCTCAGTTACCTTCCCATAAAACCTAGGGTAAGGAAACGTATCAGCCCTTGTGGTCTAGGGTAAGCTTTAATACGAAATAGGGAGTCTCCAATTTTACTGACTCTAAAGGCAAATCATCTAATGATTTCTTTTACTATGCATAGATTTCCGAGTCCCGTAAATGTCATCCCGATTTCTCCGATTTACAGATAACCTAATCTCTCACAGAGATTTGACGAATTCCTTCAGCTAGTCACCCTAGACTCGTGTTCTTTCAGGACATGCCCAAAGGTATACCTATGTGTCTCCATGTTTCAGGCAGACAAGGTATACAATCAAAGCATGTATTCTAGAACACAGTCTAGGTGAAAACTTCTGGTCTAAGGAAAGACACACCCAAATAATAAGAGACTACTCTAATGATACTATCTGTGAGATTTCCTCATAGAGTCTCTTTGTGGGTCCGTTCAGTGCGAGCTATACCCTTATAGATCCACCCACAACTTTAGCTAAGACATCTCCATGTCTGTAGCTCATGAGGTCTTTAGCTTGTATCTGCATACAAGTAGATAAGTCGTGCTAGTCTTACCCGAGATCACTGATCCCCATTCTCAGTGTCTCTAGACCAGGAACTTAAAATTTAGGAGTAGACATCTGGTATCCTTGAATCCTCATGATCGTGATCCCATCACTGATATTCAAGAGATACCTATTCTATTCCAAGGGTTTTATCCAGTTACTCATATATTAATAATGATATCAAGACAGAATATGAAACAAGATAAATAGCGCTTATAATTTATTTATGATAATATTGAAAAGTACATGTATGTCCTAATCTAATGAAAGGATTGTCTCTAGGACATCCATATACTAACAATCTCCCACTTGGCCTAGAGCCAATCAGACCTAAGTCGTAAACCCAAAGCCTCATAATGACTATCATGTTTTCTCTGAGAAACAGCCTTTGTCAGAAAGTCGGCTAGGTTATCATCCGTGGGAATATAATCCATCTTTACATCCATCCTATCAATGATCTCTCTAATCAGGTGATATCTGCAGAGCACGTGCTTAGATCTTTGATGAGACCTAGGTTCCTTTGACTGCGCAATGGCCCCAGCGTTGTCACAATATAACTGTATGGGCTCATCCACGCTTGGAACCACCCATAGTTCAGATATGAACTTCTTGATCCAGACGGCCTCCTTGGCTGCTTCTGATGCGGCTATGTACTCATCTTCTGTCGTAGAATCTGCTGTAGTCTCTTGCTTGGAACTCTTCCAAGACACTGCCCCACTATTTAAAGTGAATACGAACCCTGACTGTGATTTGCAGTCATCTTTGTCACTTTAAAAGCTGGCGCCAGTGAATCCTTTCACTGAAAGCTCATCTACCCCACCATAAACCAGAAACGCATCCTTAGTTCTTCTCAAGTACTTAAGGATGGTCTTGACTGCTGTCCAGTGACCCTCTCCAGGGTCTGACTGGTATCTGCTTGTACTGCTCAAAGCATATGAGACATCTGGTCTTGTACATATCATGGCATACATGATGGACCCAATAGCCAAAGCGTATGGAATTCCACTCATGCGGTCTTTCTCAGACTGCGACTTAGGACACATAGCCTTGGAAAGATGTACCCCATGACTGACGGGAAGAAAACCCCTTTTCGACCCTTCCATGCTGAACCTTCTTAGCATATTGTCAATATACGTGGATTGAGATAATCCCAGCAGCCTTTTAGATCTATCTCTATAGATCTTTATACCAAGTATAAAGGTCGCTTCTCCCAAATCATTCATGGTGAAGCTTTCTGAAAGCCAGTCTTTAGTTGTTTGTAATGTGGGGATGTCATTTCCTATTAGTAGTATGTCGTCTACATAGAGTACTAAGAAAACAACATTTCTCCCACTATCCTTCTTGTAAACACAAGGTTCATCCTCGTTCTTAATGAATCCGTTACTCCTAACGATTTCATCAAAACGAATATTCCAACTTCGTGATGCTTGTTTTGGCCCATATATCGACCTCTGCAGCTTGCATACCATATGTTCTTGGCCTTTGGATTCAAAACCTTCAGGTTGTGTCATGTACACTCCCTCCTTCAAGAATCCATTCAAGAAGGCAGTCTTGACATCCATTTGCCAAATCTCATAGTCGTGATATGCTGCTATGGCAAGCATGATCCTAATAGATTTGATCATGGCAACGGGTGAGAAAGTCTCATCATAGTCAACACCTTGTCTTTGACAATATCCTTTCGCAACCAACCTAGCTTTATAGGTTTGAACGTTGCCATTTGCATCAGTCTTTTTCTTAAAGACCCACTTATTTCCGATAGGAATTTTTTCTTGCGGTTGTGGAACCAAGGTCCATACCTTGTTTTGATACATCGAATCTATTTCAGATTTCATGGCTTCTAGCCATTTAGAGGAGTCAACATCCTTGACTGCCTCCTCATAGTTACTTGGTTCATTATCCTCTACGGTTTATTGATTCTCAATCACAAACCCATACCTCTCAGGTGGATGGATGACCCTAGTAGACCTACGAAGTTGTGTGTTTACTTCTCCATTGGAGAACGTCGCCTGCGATGTAGACTCGGGTTCCTCAATCTATTCTTGTGGTCCTTGAACTTCTTCAAGATCAATTTTACTCCCACTGGCTCCTTGAGAGAGTAAATCTTTCTCAAGGAATTCAACATTTTTGGACACAAACACCTTGTGTTCGTCCAATGAGTAAAAGTAGTATCCCTTAGTACCTTTGGGATACCCCACAAATAGACATTTAGTGCTTTTAGCACTAAGTTTGTCTGATGTCAACGATTTGACATATGCTGGCGATCCCCATACTCTGAGATAACTCAGGTTGGGTCTCTTACCATTCCATATCTTATATGGAGTGGTCTGAACAGATTTAGACGGTACCCTATTTAGAAGGTATGCCGCTGTGTCTAAGTCATATCCACAAAATGATTTTGGAAGTTGAGTCTCACTCATCATAGACCTGACCATGTCTAACAAGGTTTTGTTTCTCCTTTCAGAAACACCATTTTGGTGTGGTGTGTAAGATGCAGTAAGCGGCGAGAGAATTCCATTCTTTCTCAGATAATCCTGAAACTCATGGCTCAGATATTCACCACCACAATCTGATCGTAATGTCTTAATCATTTTTCCACACTATTTCTCCACTTCATTCCTATACTCCTTGAACTTTTCAAAGGCCTTAGATTTATATCTCATCAGGTAAACATACCCAAATCTCGATTTATCATCCCTAAAGGTAATGAAATAGGAGTATCCTCCTCTAGCCTCTATAGACATTGGGCCATAAACATCAGAGTGAATGAGTTCTAATAACTCACTAGTCCTATGACTTCTAAGTCCTTTGGGCTTGTGACGAGTCATTTTCCCTTTTAGGCAAGATTCACATTATCCATAGGATTCCAAATCCATGGAATCTAGGCATCCATTTGCATGCATCCTAGACAATCTTTTTTCATTTATGTGTCTTAGTCTACAGTGCCACAGATAAGATTGATTATCTGTCCTAGGTCGTTTCACATTCACATTGAGAACTTCTGTTCCTGTTTCTAAAACATATAAGCCATTTACCAAAGAAGCAGTAGCATAAACCATATCATTCATACTGATAGAAAATGTACCATCCCTAATAATAAAAGAAAAACCATCTCGTTCTAAACAAGAAATTGAAATAATGTTTCTAGAAATGCCCGAAACATAAAGGCAATTATTCAAATGCAATAAAAGGCCCGTAGGAAAAATGAGGTCTGTATCTCCAACAGCTTGAGTAGCAACTCTTGCTCCATTACCAACCTCATTCTTCTCCAATCTCCTGGAACTCCTAAGTACCTGCAACATATTGCAGATGTGAGAACCACAACCGGTATCTAATACCCATGAAGTCGGATTAGTACAAAAATAATTGATCTCAATCATGTAAATACCTGAGGCAGAAGCATCACTATGTTTCTTGTCCTTCACACTCTTCAGGTAGTCTGGACAGTTTCTCTTCCAATGGCCAGTCTTGCCACAGTGGAAGCACACAACATCCCTTTTGTCCTTAGGTGCACTCTTACCCTTCTTGTTGCCCTTCTTCTTCTTGGGTTTTCCTTTGGGCTTAAGGGAGTTTCCTTTTGCAGGCTCCTTAGCCTTACCCTTGGCCTTATTAGGCCCACCAATCAGAAGAGAGTGTGTCTTATCCTTTTTGATAGACACCTCAGCAGTTGTTAACATACTTAACAACTCAGGCAAGCTCACAAGCATCCCATGCATGTTGTAATTCATAATGAATTGACTAAAGGAAGGTGGAAGTGATGTGAGGACTAAGTCATTACTTAGCTCGACATCCATCACGAAGCCTAGATTTCCTAGCTTCTCAATGAGCCCGATCATCTTAAGAACATGACTGCTCACACTTATGCTCTCAGACATCCTACACGAGAACAATTCTCGAGAGGCCTCATACCTCTCATGCCTGCCTTTAACATCATACAACTCCTTGAGATGCAAGATGATAGAGGGAGCATCCATATGATCATGCTGCTTTTGTAGCTCAGGCGACATGGATGCCAACATGATGCATATTGCCATTGTATTGTCATTCATGTGTTGCTTATGAGCTTCCATATCGTAGAACTCATAATCAGCTTCCCCTTCCTTAGGAGCTATGGGTAAATTACCTTCTAGGACATAAGCGATTTTCTCGGCCCTAAGAACAATTCTCAAGTTCCGATACTAGTCCATAAAATTTGAACTGTTCAGTTTGTTCGTATCAAGAATAGAGCGCAGTGACAGTTGATTAGTCATACTATTAACTGAGAAGATGTAAAGATAAACTAATCAATATATTGTTATGAAATAAGAACAAATTATTAAAGACTTTAAATAATATGCCCCTCCTACTATTTTATCTAAGTCAATGACCCTTGTTATTTTGACTTAGGGTTATTTTATCTTAAAATTACCTTAGTGGGATTAAGAGTACGATTATTTATTTTAATCTTCGTCTGAGATCGCAAAATTAAACTAAATAATGGGTTGATCCTTATCAACAGTATATCATACCTTCTCTTATCATCAGGTTGACAACTCCTTGTCACTTAGTGGTGCATCTCATGCAACCAACCTGGCACTATTACCCCAAATACATAAGCCCGGCTGAGCCTGCAACTCATGCATTCAATTAAGCACTAACCAGCACCTTTAAGTGTCTCACACTTCTAATACTGCTCTTACTCAATGAAACAATGGGTCCCAACTGAGTTATGGCGCACCACCATTTAGAGGAATTTCGAGTGGCATTGGTGGTGGGAGGTAATCATGTGCTTAATAATTAATTCCTTTTAAGGGTTTCTTTTATTTTAATGGGTCTCATCAAACGTGTAAGTACTATTATCATGCTAGTTGTATCCTATGTCAAACATCTATCGAATTACACTACTCGCTTTTGGACATGCATAATAAAACATACATTCACGGTTGTCCATATCATGCATACTAGTCGGTTTTAAAACATACAAGCATACATAAAACAGATTTTATATGAGATAGTCATGGTGCTCGTGCTTTCTTTCTTCTTGCTCCTAGGCCGCAACTCCATCATGAAATTTTCCATGCCTAAACGCCACTAGCCTAATTTTTCTAATTACAAAATAATTAAAGAAACTCCAATACATCTTTGGAGGAACAAAAGAATATACAAAATTTAAAAATTCAAAATTACAACTCTAATTTATACTAAAACAAAATTTGAATTCAAATTTAAAACATTTAAATTCAAATATTTAAATTCAAAATTTAAATTCGGGCACCATGACCATCCCCTTCCATATCTGCACTTTAAAAGTTAGACAACTAACAAGCACACAATATTATTATTTCTCAAATGGCTTAAATATGCATCCAAATACATATTTCAAAATTTGTTGATTCTTTCTTAAAGAACACAAAATTAAACCATACAATCAACCATTTATCTACTTAGACTTGTATGAGAAATTTTGTCACAAAAATATTATGTCATGCTCATGAACAATTCATTATAACAAAACACAAAAATAACATGATCAAAATGAACAAAATTAATAACCTTAATTTTTATTCATGTGACCACGGCATGCATAGAATATTTCATGCATTTTGAAAACAAAATTATGAAGAAAACAATGCATTTGAATATTCATATCATGGCTGAATCATATTCCTTTCCTAAAAGATGTTTCATTTGAAATCTTTCACAAAGAATCATAAAGAAACAAAACCATGAACACATAAAGATATATGTAAAGCGTAATCATATTACAAACAACATATTATAGCAAACAAGGTACCATCACCCGTCGATAGTAAAGCAACCTGGCTCTGATACCACTTGAAAGATAGGGCCTTGAAGCCTGAAGGCATGTGAGAAAAACAAAAAAAAAAAATTTCAAGCGGAAACACACATACCACACAAGAATCATTCTTTAGGACATAGATGTTACCTTGTTTATATTCGTAACTTGATGATCAAGGATAGGCTTGAAGATACAAGCCCTCTAATGTTGATCCACACCACTTCTTATCAAGACTCAAGAACACTTCTTGAAGACCACCAACAAACACCAAAGGAGGCAGGCACACCAATGGAGAGGAAGAAGGTTAGGTTTCAAAGTGTTTTTACTTATCTAAGAGACTCACCAATAGGTGATATTGGTGGCTGAATTTTCTATCAAAACTCACACAAGGGCATGTGAGAGTGGAGGAAGCTAGATAGGTTTTTTCAACAAAACAATTAGAGAACTATGATCACAATAGCACACTTTATAGAAGAGTTTGAGTAAGATTTTTTTAACCAAAAAATCTGATTATGAAGCATCCCACACGTGAAGAAAAGATAGAGTTGTTGTATTTCAAAAATTGCCAACAACCTCCTATCATATCCACCTAAGACCAAGTCAATTACTTGGGAATTATTTTGCCAAATAATAATTAAATATCAGCCATATGTAAGCCCCATAATCAGCCCTCAAACTTCTTCCTAAAATCTAGGACATGATCATGATAAGATGCTAGTTGAATTCAAATTTAAATCTAGCTCTTATCTTCTCCTTTTGATATGAAACTAACTACTATAGTTAATTCAAATATTTAAATTCAAAATTTAAATTATCAAATTTAAATATTAGATAATTAATTTAACTATTTAAATTAATTAGTAATGTCTTGGACTATCCAAGCCCATTAACTCCATTCATGCGCCCCTCTCTCTTTAAGATAGGTATCCAAACTCTTTCTTGGGCCAACAATTATTATTAGGCCCAAAACCTTTAATGCTATAATGTCATGACAATAAAGTGTTAGTGTATGACCCATTAAGCCTAACATAGCTACTAACATAAATGAGTTTGGGCCCAACAAGGCCACTACCCATTTAATGACAACACAGAGCACTAGCAATGCTTTGTTGCCCCAGAACTAGTTAGGTAAATGATAAGATCATCCTATTTAATCTATTTGGTTTCCATATGTATTTTCTTTCGTCTCGGTTACCTTCCCATAAAACCTAGGGTAAGGAAACGTATCAGCCCTTGCGGTCTAGGATAAGCTTTAATACGAAATAGGGAGTCTCCAATTTTACTGACTCTAAAGGCAAATCATCTCATGATTTCTTTTACTATGCATAGATTCCCGAGTCCCGTAAATGTCATCCTGATTTCTCCGATTTACAGATAACCTAATCTCTCACAGAGATTTGACGAATTCCTTCAGCTAGTCACCCTAGACTCGTGTTCTTGCAGGACATGCCCAGAGGTATACCTATGTGTCTCCATGTTTCAGGCAGACGAGGTATACAATTAAAGCATGTCTTCTAGAACACAATCTAGGTGAAAAATTCTGGTATAAGGAAAGACATAGCCAAATAATAAGAGACTACTCTAATGATACTATCTGTGAGATTTCCTCATAGAGTCTCTTTGTGGGTCTGTTCAGTGCGAGCTATACCCTTATAGATCCACCCACGACTTTAGCTAAGACATCTCCATGTCTGTAGCTCATGAGGCCTTTACCTTGTATCTGCATACAAGTAGATAAGCCGTGCTAGTCTTACCCGAGATCGCTGATCCCCATTCTCAGTGTCTCTAGACCAGGAACTTAAAATTTAGGAGTAGACATCTGGTATCCTTGAATCCTCATGATCGTGATCCCATCACTGATATTCAAGAGATACCTATTCTATTCCAAGGGTTTTATCCAGTTACTCATATATTAATAATGATATCGAGACAGAATATGAAACAAGATAAATAGTGCTTATAATTTATGTATGACAATATTGAAAAGTACATGTATGTCCTAATCTAATGAAAAGATTGTCTCTAGGACATCCATATACTAACACACTCCACAAACTAGTCATCAACTTTTTTCACAATTCAAATCAATTATGTTCAAAATGATATATGCACTTGACTCAACTCTCAAATGCAATGTGGTACCATTTGTCAGAAAATAGCCTAAGCGTGCCCACATGATACTGTCACTTAGGAAAATGATGCAATATCTCGTCGAGACCACCATGTCGTGCACAGGGCACTCCCCCCACGATGATCAGCTAGAGTCATATGGGAGTTCCAAACTGATTGATATGCCCTAAGTACTCGCATTTTTATTCTCATGAAAAAACACAGGTACTTACTACCACCATTTATACTATTTCCATGTAATTATGAAGTATGAAACATGGGCCCATCAATGCACTGGATGTGGATAGTTTAAAATTCTTAGCAATTCCTTTCCCTCTCCAGGGATGCTTAAAATTCTTAAACCAATCATCTTCCCTCCCAGGGATATCCAATAGGTCACTACATCCCCCTAGGGAATGTGAACCCCAGACATGTACATACACAACATACATCCATCACGATGATATCATCAACATTAACATCATCTCTCATCTATGTCATCATCAACGTCAATATCATCTTAATCTCAATGTCATCATCAACATCAACTCATATCAATGTTATCATCAACATCAATATCATCTCATATCAATGTCATCATCAACATCAATATCATCTCATATTAATATAATCATAAACATAATTTCATTTCAATATCATCAACATCACAAGCAATCGTATTCCACATATATACATATAACACATGTTTGGGATTCACATTCCCCTGGTCTTCAGACAACATAAATCTCATACACTCACAATTTATAACACCACGAGACTGACATTTTAGGAAGATTCTAAATTAAAGAGGAGGACTATAATATACAAAACCAACTTTTATGCCCATTTAAAATTTAATAAAGAAGTTAATAGAAGAACAAATTATAAAATTTTGGTCAGAGTCTCCTTTGTAATTAAGACTTTCCCCAAAAAATCTAATCATTACAACAACAATATCATTCACAATTTCATTCATCAATAACAAATATATCGTATCCCATTAGTTTAAAACACAGTTTTTCTTGAAAACCAACATACAACAGCGACAGGCATACATCTCCATAATTGGGTTCCCTGACCCAACTATGGTATCAAAAGCTGTAAACAAACAATAAACTCCCTTCACCTATCTATATCCCTCTGTTAGCTCCTTGTGGCATTGTTTTGAGATCTCTCAAGTTCACGTACTTTAGTCCAAATGCAGAGCTCTATAAACCAAATCAAAGACAATTTAGTATAGATTTTGTAACACCCTTCCAATTACTATATTATGCCTAGGTCATAATACGTAACTAGAAGATGTTAACTTTTCTAATGTAAATTTTTTAATCAAATCTGATTAAGAAAAACTTGTCTCAATATTTGATATTTAACTATGTTATGAAAATTACGCTTATATAGAGCGTGTAGAGACTTTTTGGTCTCTTTAATAAATTACAAACTTAGTAATAACTTGTAATTAATATTTCATACAATAATATTAATGTCCATATACTACAAAGCATATAGGAAAATACTACAAATTTGCAACATTAAAAGAAATCTTCTAGTTTGTCCCCAATTTGTAGCTGCTTCTCTCAATTTACCTATCTGGAATGACACGGGAACACACTAAAACAGTGAGAATTCCAAAGAATTCCCAGTAGGTGAAAAATGACTCATCATACAGTGTCATCGTCATCATTCTAGCTACTTCGGTTTATTAAGAAAACATGTGAACAATCATAGTTGATTTTAATTTCATAAACGTATAACCCGAAGTAGTTTCATTTTATTCACAAACACTTAAAAATAATCTCATACTTCATCAATAGTGCAAGCATAAATCATGACAATGCATAGTTTTTCTTTATTAATCTTTTTTTAATACCCTAAACTAGACAATGAGCTCATTACTAGACTTAGGTTGCTCCTGCAAGGCCGTGCTCAGCTTAACTATATCACCCTTGGGTCAATATGTCTTTCCCGCAGGGTCGTGCTCGGCTTAAGCGTATCACCCGTTGGTTACCATCAGGGTCGTGCTCAGCTTAAATGTATCACCCTTCAGGTATTGTCTTTCTTTAGTCTTTCCCTCAGGGTCGTGCTCAGCTTAACTGTATCACCCTTCAGGTCTTATCTTTTTATCTTTATTAATGCACATGACATGCACAATGACATCCAACGCTACATAACTCATGTCATGCAATTATATCACAAAACATCAAGATTTCATCATCATACAAAAACATTTTTCAAGAACATCATAACAACAAGATTTCTCTCAAGTATTTGAACCATTTACCTACATACCATTCAACCTCTCCTTCTAAAAATTAATGTCAAAACAATCCCATAAAAAATATGAACAAACATCCCAAACATCATCAAAATCATTTCCAAAGATCATCAAATATAATTCCAAACATCACTAATAGTTCATTCTATAAATCATCACCTATCCTATGATTTTAAATCAACATTTTCACATCATAAAATACCTTCAAATGACATGAAATTCCAGCCTAAATGATAACAATAAATCTTCCCATTTAAGCATATAGGTTAATCTAAACAAATTCTTAACTAGAGATTGAAGCCTAGCCTACCTCAAGAGAATTTGGCTTTGAAATGGAATGGATTAAGGTGTTGTCCATCTTGGAAATCCTCTAAAGAGTGAAGTCTTGAAAGAAAAATATTTGATGGATAAAGTGGTAGAAGATGTCACGGTTGAAGCAAACAAAGGAGGTAGGAAGGAAAAGCTAGGTGCAAGTAGCAAGTGTGGACTTTGCAAGAAGCTAGCATACGTGCAAAAAATTTTGGGATAGCCAAGCTATTTATACTATTTTAATTGGTTCAGATTTAAGGGGATTAGTTGGATTAAAACTGATTTTAGAAGTTAGTTTAGTTAGATGTTAACTAGGCAATCATTGCCTTAGAAGATATTATGACTTAAGCCTTATCTTGACTTGATTTTGCTTGGTCAATATTCTTTTAATTGTGGATTTTGGGGCAGCTGGCCTCTCCCACGTGGAAATGGCTGAGTAAGGGAAGACATTTGCTTGTTTTAGATGGTTCCACATGCACACAAAAACTTGATTTAATCTTTTTACTTCAACCAGAATTTTTTTTACAGCATCCTATACTTCAAGCTTTACAATTGGCTTATTGTTTTTGTTCATGCTTTGTCGTATTGGAGGATCCTAGTGCATGTGGCATGTCTTGGCCTGAGGCAACCTTTGATTTTCTCACCTTTTGGGCTGAAGATTTTTTTCCTTGGGTCAAATTCCAAGAGTTACAAGTTGTGCCCAATCCAAATGATTAAAAAGGCTAGAAACACTAAACCAGATGGGGTTTGCTCATTGTATATTCTGTACCAATCTACTAGTCCAAAAATTCTCATATTTTAGTATGTTAAACTAGACTTCCTAATATTTCTAACAAGATATCATATGCCTTATTTGGAGTTATAAAACTCAAGATATAGCATTTTTAAACTAGAGTCCAAAGATGCCAGCGAATTCAACTTAGGACAATGACATATCTTATTGTTTTCACCACTGCAAGCATTAAACAGTCAAGTTTTGGATAAATTTTTAATATGTTATAGTTAACATCTAGATATTTAATTCCATACATCATACACTTAATTTGAATAAGAAATGAGAGAGATATAAATTTTTTAATACATGTGGTAATGGCTGTTTTGAGTATGCACAGTTTTGGACAACTTGGTTTTAAATAAATTCTGGGCATGATTCACTGCTCATTTTGGTCTCATATTTTAGGAAAACATAGAGGACATCCTAAGATTTAAAATGAGTGGTCAAACACCTATTTTGGTTAAGTACAAGGGGAGATATAGAATTTTAAAAACAGTCCAAAATTCAACTTACAGCCATACGAATAATCTCAAGAATCAAATGGTAAATAAACCTAATTTTCACCTACCTTAAACAAATTTGCTTCCAATTCTCACGTACCATGCATGCTTTGGCTTATGTTTCTGTTTCTTTTAATTTAAACCAAGTGTTCCTCATGATCTAAAACTCTAACTTATGATAGCATTAGATACTAATCATAAAGTTTTGGTCAGTCTAGGTACTCCTAGTTTTCTTGTATTTTTATCTGTTGCTAGGGTAATTTGGTAATTTTCCAACCTAGGGCATTTCTGTAATTTTCTCTTCAAGCTTCTACAAAAATATCTAAGGCAAAATATCCAAGGGTATGTTGGTAATTTAATCTCAAGAGCATTTTGGTAATTTGTTACTCATTTCAGGGGTATTATTGTAATTTTTACTTCAAAATATCTAACCAAAATATCTAAGGGTATTTTGGTAATTTTCATCTTAAGGGTATTTTGGTAATTTCTTCAAGGAAAGGGTAATATGGTCAATCTTTTTCAAACATTTTTGTAATTTCTCTTTTTATCTCTAATTGACATATTTAAATTTTTGGGATGTTACAGATTTCAAAGACAAGGTTAACATTAACATTCAGGGTCAAATACCCACTCAAATTTAAAAGGGGCTAAAATGGTGTTCTGGGAGTCCACATCAAAAAGACATTATTTTGAAATTTTGATCACACCAATGTGATTGGGGTTCAATGAAGGTCACAAAACTGACATCAATATTATAAAAAGTAACTTTTACAACATCTTATTTTCATAGGTTTTTCAAAGGAAGTGTAAAAACATCCAATAACGGTACCCAAGCCACAAAAGATACTAAGAGAGGTTCAAATTAGCAAGAAGAAGACATAGAAAAAATGATTACCTCGAAGAAACAGTGAAGGAAGGATTGGAGGTTTTGTTCTCTACCGAATCCTCGAGTTGAGTTTTGAAGATTCTTCTCTGATTAAAGTATGTGGCGATCACCAGTGGTCGTGGGTGGTGGAGGGGGAGGATGAGAGCTTGGGTGAAGGTTTGGGCAAGAAGAAGGCTCAAAGTGTGTGGTTTCACGCTGCTGCACATTTTTGTAGCCGACTTTACTCGCCCAGGCTAATTCTAATCGCCTGGGCGAGCTGACCCAGTTTTAACAAATTTCAGTGCTTCTAAGTAAAGCTGATATCTCATGCTCCAGATGTTATTTCAGAAATTGCAATGGTCACAAGTTGCATACATGGGTTATGACCCTATCTTTTATATTTGAAGGCGATCCAACGGTTAACCAATCTGGGATCGTGATTTTACTAGAATAGTTTTTGGGTCAAACTCGGAATTACACAGTTCCAATGCAGATCAATCAAACTCCACATAACCTAACATCCACACCAAGCAGTTGAAGAAGGATAATTCACACAATACTTAAACTAATCCAAATTAATAAAGTAATTAAATAATATAAGAAATACATCAAACATATATTTTCAGTTATTGATATTTCAGGACGTTACACTTCCTCATTTTGTTGACCCTATGGAAAAATCCTTAACTTTGTCATTCTCATTACAATGACACCCCTCTTCCCCAAGTAGAGTTGATTTTGTTTGTATTTTTCTTAAAAAAATATTATCCCCTAAAAGCTCTCATCTTCTTCATTAAATTTGGCACGTATTCATCAAGCTTTCTCTCTTCCAAAATCAATTGATCGATTAAGATTTCAATATCTTAGAACAAATCAATATTTTCATAAAAAAATAAAAATTCATCATAAGAAAAATCACAATGCTTCTGCTTTACAATGAAGGAACAAGTGAAACCAAAATCCTACCCACAACAGTCAACCAAGAATTTCAAAACAAAAGAAGTTTATGATGAATAAATCAAAAAATCAACAGAAGCTCAAACTTTTTCCTTATAGATCCCTTCGTAAGGCACACCACATAGTTGAGCCATTCCTTTTGTCCCTGCAAAGCTTCAAATATATAAGCAAGTGAAAATTTCACTATAGAGCGGTCAATGCCAGAGTTCTTCCTACCAGAAAAAGCGTTAGTGTCCATAGAGTTGAGATACTGTTGTAGTCAGCATCGATGTTGTCATTGTTGTAATGGTTGATGTATAATATTGGGCTTATATTTGTATGGGATTTCCATTATGGTGGTCAAAACGCATATGTGATGATGGACACTTAGTCACGCTGCTACGAAACCCTAGTCGCCTCAGTAGAATATGCGAGTCATGCTGCTACAAAACCCCACTTTCCCCCAGTCGTACACATAAGGGCAATTTCAAGTTAAAAACTCTTTGGAGTAATTGATTACAACAACGTATTAATCGATTACATGATGCTTAAGGGCTATTTCAAGTTAAAAACTCTCTGGAGTAATCGATTATGCTCTTGAATTAATTGATTACATAAGGCTCATAGGTATACCTTCGCCCTGGAATAATTGATTACAAAGGTTCAGTAATCGATTACTTATGACATTTCTGCAATTTTGCATAGCTTTCAATGAAAAATAATTAACATCTTATCTCTAAATTCAAATTCTGGTTCAGTGAATCTGTAACACCCTGAAATTTACAAGTTGAAAGATATTTATGTTAATTAATTGTTTAGTATAATTATTGCTGAAAAGTGTGCGTGCATTGATATTTGTGCTTAAGGAGTGTAAGTCAAAGTTTGTGGCTGAAATAAAGCTATTTGTGCACGCATAACGGTGGTGACTTTGGTGGCTGTTTGGTCACGCAAGTAGGCAGCTATAGTGGTTGTGGTAGCTGGCTGATTCAAGTTGTTGGCAACTTGCCTCATAGCTCCGTCTATAAATAGCAATGCAGGAAACAGAAGCACGATTCACTCTCACTTCTCTGCATATTTCTCTTCTTAATCTCTCTTAAAACCTTGCACCCAGAACTTTCTTTTCTTCCACTTAAAACTTTTGAGAACCACTGTAGCAGCGGCAGAAGATCCTTTCCGTTAGGAAGAGTTCGTAAACGGAGCATAGCCTTTCACTGTTATTCGTTGTGAGAACGAGTGTTCAAACAAAACACACGTTAAGGATCGAAAGAGAAGAATCTCTGTTGAGGTAAGGGGAGTTTATCGTGTTAATAATGATTTTAGATATCATGGTTGGGATGAGATATGTATAAGTGTTCTGGTGTTATGCGTGAAATAACTTGATGATGTTTTTATGTGATGAGTTTGTAAAGAAGACGACTACCGGGTTGGGAAAGTCGGACTGAGCATGTTGTGTGTGTGTGTATATATATATATATATATATATATATATATATATATATATATATATATATATATATATAAGGGTAGGCCGAGTTAGTGGGTGTAGTACTCCCTTGAGATTGAGATGTCGGCTACCGGGATAGATAGGCCGAGTTAAATATATGTGTCAATTCCTTGTATAGAGATGTCGGCTACCGGGATGGGTATGCTGGGATGAATGGTTTACGTAGCATGCATGGATGAATGAAGAATGTATAATGATCCTGAGATAATCCGGGTTCGTATGACCTGGTTGTCACATAAAAGGGGGTGCATTTTTGGAACTCGGATAAGAAGGGGGTGTGGATAGCATCTCTTCGAAACCGGGTTCATGTGACCGGGTTGTCACAGAATGTAACTTAGTCCTTGTTGGCGGACATTTGTATACCGGGTTACTAACCCGAGGTTGTTACCTTAAGAGCTGTTAAGGCTTGCTTCCTTTTTCCTTAGATATATCGGGTTCCTTACACGGGAGTGTGTCTTGAAGTTTTTAAGTTAGTCACTTGAGAGAGAAATACTGGGTTCCTCTACCCGGATGAGCTCGTGTCTTCTTGGGATGAGAACAACTGGGTTTCGACTACTCGGTTGAGTTTGTATTCATTCTCCTAGAACGACCGGGTTCCAAACACGTGTCGACTCTAGAAGTTCATTCTTTTCTTTCTTTAAAGAGACCGGGTTCCTTACCCGGGGTGAGCAGTTATCTTTAGAACTACTTGAGCCTTTTCTTTGTGAGCTACCGGGTTACTTACTCGGCAAAGCTCGTATGTCATTGAGAAAAGAGTTACCGGGATACTTACTCGACAGAGCTTGTGTATTCTTGGGAATAGAGCTACTAGGTTCCCTTGATATCCTTTAACTGAACTTTTATCGACCTTATCCGACTTCTACCGACTTCTTCCGACCTTGACCGCTCTTGTCTACTTTTAATCTCCTTTGTCCAAACCTTGACCGAGCTATACCAACCAGGACCGACCTTGTCCGCCTTCCTCCGACCTTGTTCGGATTCTTTCTTCAGAGTTGTTATAGCTGAATAACAACTCAGACATCCAAAACCTCACACCATTTTACGTGTATGTTTTTGAATAACGTGATTACGTTGAGATTGGCCATTGTATTGGCTTGAGTTATTAAATGCATTGATACCATGCAGAGGTGTATAGCGACACCAGCCAAGAAGGGATTGCTCCTGCGCCGGTCTATATAGTGGTGCCCATAGGTAATCTAAATGCATTTGGATATACATAAATACCCATGGGGGTGTATGACATTATCCTACCCAGGTAGAGTTGAGCCTGGGCTTGGGTTATACATTGATGTGCCATGGTGATAGTTAATGTGTTGATGTGAGATGCCGGATAGTGCATCGGTGTGCCCTTGTTTGGGGTGATGAGTATGTACATGGGAGGTGTATAGTGACACCAGCCAGGAAGGAATTTGCTCCTGCGCCGATCTATACAGTGGTGCCCTTGAGAGACATACTTCATGCATGACGAAAATAGGATGATTGATTGCAGAGTACGAGAGGTACTGGGGGGCCATTGCTGTAGGGTAGCCTTCTGACACCCATTTGGCTGATCACCATGGGGGGGATGAGACCCGTGCACAACAGAGTGACCCCGACGAACTGTAGGAATCATTTGTACCATGGATTTGGCCTATTGTCCGGGGATGGTACCACATTGCATTGCCTAAGAGTTAAGTTAGGAACATGCATCATGACTAGTCATTATAAGATGAATTAGTGAAGTGGTTTGGACGGGTTGTCCATGATTGATTATGTGAATGAAATGTTTGAATATTGTTGTGATAATGTAATGACCAGGTTGTGTTTTTATAATTGATGATATTTATTAATTATTATTTTACATGATGAACTCACCTTTGCTTTTCTTGTGCCATGTGGTTTTGGTACCTGTGATGATCACGAACCATGTTTGTGTGAGTAGACGGGCAATAGCAAACAGTCTGGGAGTTATTTCTTTTTGATGGAGCCACCAAGTATCTAGGATAATGTTCGATCAGAACCCAACCTATAAATGAGTCGTGATGTCGGGATGGCTTTGGACCATATCCCTGCCACGAGCTGTATTGTGACAACTCACTTTTAGTTAGAACCCAGCTTATAGAAGTGTTCTATTGTCGGAATAAGCATTGAATTATAACTCGGGCAGGAGTTGTATTTTGCTAGATGTACCCCTTGTTTTAATGGATACACCCCATTATTTTGCTAGTTACACTCCCGTCACTTAATCCCTTGTTTCTTTTGAAAACTTT